>CM039126.1:37431408-38031408 GCA_022036555.1 Microstegium vimineum
TTTGCTAAGACCGCAATAAAAGTGTTGTAGCAATGTAGGCTCGGTTATAGCAAGATCAGGGCGGGATGATGATAGATCTAAAATGCGGGCCCATGCCACACCTAGAGGTTCTTTCTCCTTTTGTTTAAAGGTTAGGACCTCTATTAAAAGATGAATAACACGAGAGATAGGGAAGAAAGCTAAGCAGAATTTGGATTGCAATTTTTCCCATTCTCCCTTTGCACTATCTACGTGGCAAGCGTACCATCGTTTGGCTATTCCCGTCAAAGAGAACGGAAATAGATTCCACTTAAGAGTACCTCACCTCATCCCTTGGATGTGGACACATGAACACAGTTGTTCAAAGTCACATAGGTGAGTGTAAGGATTTTCATCTTCGTCCCCAGAAAAAGGTTTCTCCTGAACCATCGCTATGAGACTTGGGCGAAGCGCATAACAAACAGCCAAAATGGCCTGAGATGATTTAGGTGGCTCCAAGCTAGCGCCCGTTGGAGCACCATATTCAAAGAGGGGTGTTTGATCCATATGTGTATGTAGAAGGAAAGGATGAAATCAAACAAAGATAAAATAGGACCAAAAGGTTCTAGTTAAAACAACTACCATTCCCCGGCAACGGCGCCAGAAAGCTTGTTGACACCAAGGGTAGCAAACGGATAAAAGACCACAAGCATACGGTTGTCAAGTGTAGCTTTCACTGGGAGTATTCCAGGTATCGTATTTTCCACAGGGAACAAGAAGTGAATTAACTAGAAAGAAAGTTATGTCCTATGATGAGACAAGGGAGACTATGATAACTGGGTTGAGAGGTTTGATATAGCAAAGATATCTAAGAAGGTAAAGCTGGTTATATTGGCTTTATCATCCCTTCTCTTGCAGGAGGCAATAGGATAGATCAATAAGAGGTAAAACTCCTACCGAACTGCGCCATCATGTTGTATTGAGGCCCCACCTTTTAAGAACTTATCTTACACACGTGGTGGAATACAAAGACTAGATAGGGTTGTCACCACCTACTAGCTACCACAAACAATCCATGCGATAAGCGGTTTACAAAGGCAAGATTAAGTTTAGACACCACGTCTACACTAATCTTACTACTTTAACCTTGGCCTAAGATTAAAGCACTTCACTCAGAGCAAAGTGGTGAACAAGCATGAAAAGATGTATAACAGCTAAACCAGATTTAGAATATTAAATGCTATAAAGAACTCGGAAGAATCACTTACAAGTGTTGAACTTACAAGAGATTCGCATCCGCTAAGGTGCAGCTCTGGAGAAGATTTCCGACTAGCCCAGGGCTTTCTCCAGAAGACTTCCCTCACTCTCCTCCAACTAGCATAGCACTACCATAGAGCTCCGCTAACCTAAGTAGTTTCTCCAATGAGGCATGAATGATAAGAGAGCTCTACGGGGTTATTTATAGCTAGAGGTGGAATAGGGCTACTTCGGTGCCACGTCAGCGATCCGTGCCTCCTCCATCAGCCACCGTAGGATCAAACCGTCATTGTAACCGTCTTAAATCAATGGTGGAGATCAAGTTAATGCATGGAGGCATGCAGGAAGGCGGTGGAGAGCTCGAGGAAGCTTTTGGGCACCTAGGCTAGGTCGGCCGACCTGCCTATGGCAGGTGGGGCCTGCCCCTTTCTTCTAGAAGCTGACCCACTGGTCAGGGAGCCTGTGGGTGGCCTCTGGGCCCACACTCTAGGTCGGCCGACCTGGAGTTGAGGCTTTTGGCTTCCTTCTTTCGTGTGGAGCATGGCCCACATGTCATGGACACCTTGGTAAAGTTTGGTATTTTTCTGAGATATTTGTGGGCCCATGGATCCTCGTGCTTTGATCTAGAACCATTGAGAGGTAGCACAGAGTGGATCCAAGGGTGAATCTTTACTCTATAAGGTGTTATTCGCATCATGGGTGCATGGGAGACCTTAGTGGCCTCTTAGTGAGGTCAGCCGACCCCCCTAAGTGGGCCCACAGACTCCCAAATGCCCCCCATTTGTCATTGCCTGCATACAAATATTCAACGGACATGTGGAACCAATTATTGGATAAAATGTGCTCATGATGTGCTTGCCTTTCTTCTATTCCGAGGGTGTTGACGGTATTTTGATAGTGGCAAAAAGGTTTATTCTTACCGTCAACACGTAGCCGATTTGGTTATGCTTCAATCATATGATGCATATACTTTGTCGCCGCAATCTGTTAGATTTATTAAATATACTGGACATGGCTTGGCCTGTTTACTTTTATGGCTGCATGGAAACACCCCAATGCTAGTACATCGGTCAGGTTATTGGGTTAATTGTCATCATGGCTGTATGGGAACACACTTCTGTTGATGGTTAATCTTTATCCGATATACTTGGTAGGCCTGGTATTTTGATGACGATAGTGTTATATGTATCGCATCTTTACTTTATTCTCATCATATGATCTGCTGGTCATGTACTTTATGCTTAATATCCTATAATAGTCGTTCATATACTATTGTTATGTTTTACACTGATCGGAGATGAGAGCTGCACACTCATGGAACTATATGGCAACAACCGGCAGGTTCCATAATTTGACGTTTCATCTCCTTGTCAATTGCAGGTCAAATTGACTGGCATGCCTGGAATCGATCATCGAAGTGTCCTAAGCCGCTTAAGAGGTTTAGGAGATCAAGCTCTGCTACTGCACGATCTCCGTAGGCCTTACGCAGTGCTGACGTCAGAAGCCCCATTTTTGGCGTCAACATATTTTGGCACGCCTAGTGGGACCACAATCGTCAAGCATGGACAAAGGCAAGGCCAAACTCTCAAACCCAACCCAAGATGAGAGGCTGACGTCCCTCAGTCCGGACTCCTTGGTGACCGAGGAAGAATTTGAGGAAATCCTGCGAAGGACGGAGAGACAAAGGGCCTTGCTCATCTTGAATGGGATAATCGACCCACCTGGTGCCAAGTATCTACCTGCTGCTCAGACCAGATGGAGGCGTCAAAACAAAGAAGACAAAGAGAAGAAACCGCTAGCAGAGCATTCTAGAGCCATGGAGCTGATCGATGTGCAGGAGAATTTCCCGTTCTTCACGTACTGCCTCGACAAGAATTTGAAGTTGCCTACCAAGGATAATTGTCCTGGGTGCAACGAACGATTCGAAGAATACATAAGGCTCCAAGCTGACGGCCGATTCACTCGGGATAAGTGGTATACAAAGAGGGGAATCGGCGTGTCATCGAAGGTAGTGTCCATGGTTGCCCTAGTACTGAGGTTGTCAGCATAGACCGTGCTCAATCTCGGCTAGGCCAGCCTGACGAGCATCAGACATCTCAGAAACCTAGAGGGCTAACCAAGACACAGAAGAGGAGAGTTCGACGTCAAAGAGCTGATAGGCGGCGTCGTGAGGCAGTAGGTCACGTCGCTAGCTTCTTCATGCATGTGGAATTCAAAGGCACCGGTGGACACCGAAGTCTACTCTGACTTTGATGAGTTGGAGTTTGGGGGACAGGCCGGTGCGCTCACGCGTGAATTCCAGGCAGTCTTCGGCAAGCCTGTGAAACATAGGCACCTAAAGGCGTTGTACATCCAAGGGTACATCGATGAGAGATTCATCGGAAGGATACTAATCGATGGTGGCACCTCAATCAACCTGTTGCCAGCTCACATCATCCCGAAGCTAGGGCTGGAATCCGAGAGGCTCTTCAATACAGATCTATCACTCGGTAACTTCAGGGGGAGGAAGTTCGAAGCCAAAGGGGCCCTATAGGTGGAGCTGATAGTTGGTAGAAAGACGTTGCTGACTACCTTCTTCGTCATTGACAGAGATGGTTCATACAATCTGCTCTTAGGGAGGGATTGGATTCACACCAACTGTTGCATCCTGTCTACAGTGCATCAGGTTGCAGTGCAATGGCTAGATAATGATGAACTCGAGGTCGTTCCGACCGACAATACAGTCTCCATAGCAATCGTCAACCCTGCTCATTGGGATTTGGAAGATTATGCTTGTGATTTCTTTTTAGGCCAGAGGTTGCAAGGAGACCTCCTCACTTCCAATGTGGTATGTCAACAGCCGATCCGAGCAGTCGGCTTGAAAAAGAGTGGAGTAGTGCATGCCCCAATCGATGATGACGAGGGTAAGCTAGGCAAAGGATTTATGTCAGTTGATGAATTAGAAGCAGTAAATATTGGAGGCGGTGATAAACCTAGGCCGACGTATATCAGTGCGAAATTAGAACCCAAGTTTAGAGAAGACTTGATAGCTTTGCTGAAGGAGTATAAGGATTGTTTTGCTTGGGAATACTACCAGATGCTTGGTCTCTACCGAGAGCTGGTCGAACATCTCTTGCCAATCAAGCAGGGGTATCGACCAGTCAAACAACAACCCAGGAGGATCAAGGCCTACATTATGGCCGATGTGAAAGCTGAAATCACTCGGCTCTACGAGGCAAAGTTCATCCGGCAAAGCAGGTATGCAGAATGGATTGCCAATGTGGTCCCTGTGTACAATAAGAATGGAAAATGAGAGTCTGCATCGACTTCAGGGACCTCAACAAGGCTACCCCGATGGACAAATATCCGATGCCGGTGGCCGATATGCTGGTCGACGCAGTAGCAGGCCACAAAGTGATCAGTTTCATGGATGGTAATGCCGGGTTCAATCAGATCTTCATGGCGGAAGAGGATGTGCACAAAACCGCATTCAGATGTCCTAGTGCATTGGGATTGTACAAGTGGGTAGTTATGACCTTCGGGTTAAAGAATGTTGGTGCAACTTATCAAAGAGCTATGAACTATATCTTTCATAAGTTAATCGGCAAGATAGTAGAAGTCTACTTCGATGACGTGGTGGTAAAATCCAAGGAATGTCGGGAGCACCTTGAAGATCTCAGAGCACCTTAGAGTGCGCAACGAAACATGGTTTGAGGATGAATCCTCACAAGTTTGCTTTCGGGGTGACGGCTGGACAATTTTTGGGTTTCATGGTACATGAAAAAGGGATTAAGGACAGGATGAGGCCAAGTCATCATGCCCCTTATGCCCTGGGCGACACATGTGCTACAATGGGCGAAGTTGGACAGAAGAGCTTCGACGCAATCGACAAAGCCATGCCGCCAACCACGAAGACTAAGTTGCAATCCTTGATTGACAAAATCAATTTTATCAGATGATTCATATCAAACTTATCAGCTAACATCCTGACGTTCTCGGTTCTGCTGAAGCTAAAGAACCAACAGGAGTTCAAATGGGGTAGAGAACAACAAAAGGATTTTGAGGAGATCAAGGAGTATCTAAAATCTCTGCCGGTATTAATCCCTCCTCAAAGTGGGAAGCCTTTCAAGCTGTATGTAACAGTCGACGACCGCACCATTGGATCGACTCTGATACAATAATTCGAGGGGAAGGAAAGAGTGATGTTCTATCTGAATCGGAGGCTACTCGATCCTGAAACAAGGTATTCTCCCACAGAGAAGTTGTGCCTATGTTTGTACTTTTCCTCTAGCAACCTGCGGCATTACCTGCTGTCATCAGAATGCACGGTGGTGTTGAAGTATGACGTCATCAAGCACATGTTGTCTATGCCTATTCTGAATGGAAGGATTGGCAAATAGATCCTTGCGCTGTCAGAGTTTGACCTGAGGTACGAGTCGGCCAAGGCGGTTAAGGGTCAGGTGATGGCCAATTTCGTCACTCACCATCATGAGAAGGGAATCGAGTTGGTAGGCATAGCCCCATGGGCATTATTCTTCAACGGATCTACCTGCAAACAAGGAGGGGACATCGGTGTTGTCCTGGTATCGCCTCGGGCGTCAATCCTAGAGTATGCTTCCCGATCAGGCCGATAGTCACCAACAATCAGGCTGAATATGAAGCCCTTCTTAAGGGGTTGCAGCTGCTACAAGAGGTGGGGGCCAAAGTAGTTGAAGTTTTTGGAGATTCCCAATTGGTGATTAATAAGTTGCTCGGCCTGTATGAGTGCAAGGATGAGATACTAAGAGAATATCATGAAGATTGCTGTGAATTGCTTGAGTCGTTCCCCTCAGTCAGCATTAGGCATATTCCCAGAGGCCAGAATCAAGAAGCCTACATACTAGCTCAAAGTGCTTTTGGGTATCAGCATATCGTGGAGATTTTAGCTGATGAGATGGTAGATGATTATGATTGGAGAACTAGCATCATTGAGAACTTGAAGAATCCTTCGCAGCAAGTCTCCAGAAAGCTGAGGTACTAGGCTACCAAGTTTGTCATTCTCGATTATCAGCTGTATCACAAGACAATCGAGGGTGTGCTACTCAAGTGCCTTAACAAAGAAGAGGCCAAGCTATTAATGGGGGAGATCCACGAAGGCATCTGTGGTGCACATCAGTCTGCTCAGAAGATGAAATGGATGATCAAGGGGGGAGGGTATTTCTGGCCAACCACAATGGAAGATTGCATCAGGTATTATAAGGGTTGCCAGGAATGCCAGAAATTTGGTAAAATTCATAAATCCCCGGCATCAGCTATGAACCCCATCATTAAGCCGTGGCCATTCAGAGGATGGGGGATAGACTTGATCGGTCAAGTATTCCCTTCGTCCAGCAAGGGGCATAAGTTTGTATTGGTGGCGTCAGATTATTTCACCAAATGGGTCGAAGCCATTCCCTTAAAAGAGGCGTCGGAAGCCAATATAATCGAGTTCGTGAAGGAACACATCATTTACAGGTTTGGTGTCCCTCAGACTATCACCACCGATCAAGGGACGATGTTCACATCTAAGGCATTCGGTGACTTCGCGGCCGAGACGGGTTTCAAAGTGATTAACTCATCCCCATATTACGCTCAGGCCAACGGGCAAGCAGAAGCATCCAACCAGATATTGATCAAAATAATTCAGAAAAAGATCTTGGAGTATCCTAAGCGATGGCATCTGATACTTGTTGAGACTCTGTGGTCTTACAGGATGGCTTGTCATGGGTCAACTAAGTGTTCACCTTATGAACTGGTCTATGGGCAGGAGGTTGTGCTCCATGGGAAATGAGTGTTGGGTCTCGAAGGATCATGTAGCAGGATAATCTTGAGGCCGGTGATTATAAGAACCTTATGTTGGACAACCTTAACGATCTGAGCTTGCATCGATTAAGGGCCCTGGAGAATATTGAGGCTAATAAACTCAGGGTCACCAAATATTATGATCAAAAGGTCAGAGAGAAAAGGTTCAATCAGGGAGACTTAGTTTGGAAGGTCATTTTGCCCATCGGAACTAAGGATAGCAAATACGGCAAATGGTCGCCAAACTGGGAAGGTCCCTATCGAATTACGAGAGGCGCTTCGGGTAATGCTTACTTCTACAAAACTCTGGAGGGAGAAGAGTACTCCAGAGCACTGAATGGGAAATACTTCAAGAAATACTACCCCAGCGTATGGGTCGATACAGTATAGTCGATTGGATCGGATAGCCGATGTGATGCGTATCGCCTTTAGTATGAAAACAATTGGCCTAGCTGCGTTTTAGGGCCGTTAATAGCCGATACGATATGTATCGCCTCTAGACCAAAAAAAAGAAGGAGGATGTTGACGAAGCGAAGGCTCTGACGAAGCAGAGGCAAACATACTGGGGGATAGAGCTAAAGTTCAAAGATCCCTTTATAATAAACCTATTATAGACTAATTGCTGAGGAACACTCTGCTAATAATGTCCTCGGTGCGGGTAACAATGACTATTGCTTCGCCATGCTCCCGGAAAGCTTCTTGAAGGTCTTCGTAATCTTCAGGGCTGTCGTTTCCTGGGAACCCATGCTCTATGTCCTGGAGGTTGATATCAGAGGTGGCATTAGCGGCGGAGAGGGCCACAACAGCGCCGTGGCGGACACCATGGAGGGACACCTCCTGGGCCCGATGTCGGACGTCCTGGAGACGATGCCCCAAGGCCTTACCCCTGGCATTGACGGCGCTAGCGGCGACGGTGGCAATCTGGCGCAGGTCCTCCAACTGCATTGTTAGCACTGTGGAAGCTAAAAAGGGGGGGTAAGGATGATACAAAGGGGCAGAAGAAGACCAGGGAAGAGATGTCTTACCCGCCACCGTGTTATTGGCTGCAGATAACCGGTTTCTCGTCTCGACAAGTTCATCCTCGGCGGCGTTTAAGGCTACCTGCTGCGCCTTGACCACTACTGTGAGGTGGTTCTCCTCTTTGGTGGCTTCTGAAAGAAGTCCACGAATCTCCTGCATACAGTAACGTTCCTCCTCCATAGTGGAGTCACTGGAGTTGGAGCCGGACGGAGACGGCGGGGCTCCAGAAGAACCAACCCTCACAGGAGGAGGAAGAGGGTTGCTGGTTGCGAGGTCGATACGATGGACACTGCCATTGATGACCATGCTGGAGAGATGGAAAGCATCAAACGAAGGACATTCAAAGGGAAAGAAGCTGCTGATCAAACCTACCGCATCCGGAGAAGACGTTGACACATAGGGAGACCCTCCGGGAGACCATCCACTGGGCGCTTTCCGCGGCTATCGCCTCCAGCCATTAGGGTTGTCTTGATGGATCTTGGAGACTTCGGAGGGGCTACAGTATGAAGTCTCTATGAATGAGTACCAAAGCCCGGGGGTACCTAGCATTATATAGATCCTCCATGAAGATGAAGAGTCGATCTGAGGATGTGTTGCGGCGTGGAGTTAGCGGAAGCAGAGGAGTCGGTCATTTCGGTTCCCAATAGTGTAGAGATATTTTGGGAAGGCGAGCCGACTGTTAGTGCGACTCTTAGGATTTCTGAAGAAATTTTGGAATAAAACTAGTTTATCCCAAAATTGGGGGGCATGTGTTAACGCCGTATTTTGGTATGACCAGATACGCGCTGATGGGCCCCTAGCAGGCCTTTGGAGGAGGCATCCAAGATGGATCCAAAAGATTGACTAAGGAAATAAGGAATCATGGGAAGATCTTTCGGCTGATTTCAATAACACGTACGCAGCGATCCTGGTGATGAAGTGAATTGAGGCCCAAGTCAGTGTTTGTTTCCTTATTATTGGGACTTGCATGACGGCTGGTTAGAGTATATGCTATAGTCTACAACTAGTTCTTAGTTTTTGGCCTTCGGACACCCCTAGGAGTAGGAGTAGAGTAGATTTCGGTGAACCTTCGACGGATTGGGCTGCATCGACTAGATCGACCTCCCGTTTGCTTGTAAGTTTAGCCTTGGTTCATGTCTCGTTTATATGGCTGTATTGTGTAATTCGTGCAAGCTCGGTATGAGCTAGTTATCGGTTTGAATCTATTATTCATGGGGCTGCATTGCTTCAATCTCACATGAATTGTGGCTTCAAGCTAGTTATCGACTCTATTAGATTGGCAATCTAATAGATTCATTAAGTTATCAATATTGTCTGTTATGCTTTGTTTAATCTATTGCTACAATATCATGCCTAATCTCATCTAATGGATTGGCTTACGCGTTACTTTCTATCTAGATCTATTGCCTCTTATGCATCTACTTTTACACTTGGAGAGGTGAATAGATCCAAGACTGTATTGGCTAATCCATTAGTTGTGATTGTCACATGTTGCGGGTTCGAGACATGTATCTGGTTATTAGATTGCTTTGAGTGTGGTTGGATCTGGCTCAACATACATGGTACGGCTGCATCTACAGGACCCCACTGCCGTGTGTGTTGGGTTATGTCCGTCCAGACTTAGATCCGTCCGAGGCTGGATACATGGATCTTGTTCAAGCTTCATGGATCCCATATCGGTTAACGTAGCCGATCTGGTTATGCTTCAATCATACGATGCATGTACTTTGTCGTCGCAATCTGTTAGATCTATTAAATATACTGGACGTGGCTTTGCCTGTTTACTTTTATGGCTGCATGGAAAACCCCAATGCTAGTAGATCGGTCAGGTTATCAGGTTAATTTTTATCATGGCTGCATGGGAACACATCTCTGTTGATGGTTAATCTTTATCCAGTATACTTGGTAGGCCTGGTATTTTGATGACGATAATGTTATATGAATCACATCTTTACTTTTTTCTCATCATATGATCGGTTGGTCATGTACTTTATGCTTAATATCCTGTAATAGCCGTTCGTATACTATTGTTATGTTTTACACTGATCGGAGTTGACTCTTTAGTCAATCTCCTATATTCATTGGCTATATGAGAGCCGCACACTCATAGAACTGTCTGGCAACAACCGGCAGGTTCCATAATTTGACGTTTCATCTCCTTGTCAATTGCAGGTCAAATTTACTGGTACGCCTGGAATCGATCATCGAAGTGGCCTAAGCCGCTTAAGAGGTTTAGGAGATCAACCTCTGCTGGTGCACGGTCTCTACAGGCCTTACGCAGTGCTGACATCAGAAGCCCCATTTTTTACGTCAACAAGGCCATAGATAGAAGTAGATTTTAAGGTTCTTAATTCCCCCTCCCCTCTTAGGCATCATGGTTCTTTCACTAATATCGATGCAATGGACATCCATGGCTAATGTAATAGCAACCTCGCATCAAAATGATTTTGATGCAATAACCCTTTTGCGTCGCTCTATTTTGATGCAAGAGATAATGGGTGGTCGACGCAATAGTGAACTCTTGCATTGGTCACAACAAAACGATATGAAAGGCTATTGCATCGGCTCACATCAAACACGAATTGATGCAGTTTAGTCCTATTACATCCAAAATTTGTCAGTACAACAGGATCAAAACTTAGTAGTGACGGAGTAGAAAGGGGTTTGGGGTTTTGTACCATATCTAGGACATTGTCATGATTGCAATATCATCACAGTTGGAGTTACCAACCAATAATGATAGTCCTACTATCACTACCAATTTTTTTCACTAATCAACTATGGTATATATAGGTCATGTGTCGATAGTGAAAATTGTCTTCATTTTGAGATGAATAAGATCCTCAATCATTGTGTAGATCTTAGACTTATGACGTATCTGGTAGTCATGGTCCGATAGTGATTGTCTATTATGTAGTAGTGCTTCGATTGCTTACCAAAAAATGAAATCATATGCAACTCCTAGGTATCAATCGGTTAAAACAACGTACGCTTGCTGCAAAACATGCCCCCCACCCCCGCCCCCCCCCCCCCCCCCAACCTGGGGTGCCGTGCACATATATGTTTCTTGCATTGCACAGCTGGGTCGGGGGAAATTCTTAGCTAGCTTCGATTCTGACAGGATGGAAGTATCCTGAGGGGTGTTTGGATTCAAGGACTGAAGTTTAGGAGGTATCACATGGGTGTTTGGATACTAATTAGAAGTATTAAACCTAAGCTAATCATAAAACTAATTATAGAAGTCATTATTAATTGGCAAGATAAATCTATTAAGTTTAATTAATCCATTATTAGCACATATTTACTGTAGCATCACAAATCATAGACTAATTAGGTTTTACAAATTTATCTTGTAAATTAGACTTAACATGTGTAATTAGTTTTGTAATTAATCTATATTTTTTTAGAATGTAATTAATCTATGTTTAATACTCCAAATTAGTATTCAAACATCCGATGTCAACACCCCAAAATAGACTCATCCATGCATGCAACTAGATGCATTTCTACCTAGAATGGCCCAGCCATGCATCGTCCAATCAAAATCTTTTACTGTTTTATTTACAAAAGGGAAAAGAGGGGGGGGGGGGGGGAAGGAGATAGGAGTATGAGATGAGATCATGCTTTTTTTATTTACAGTAGGACAGGCATGGTCCGGCTTTTATTCTTTTACATCTACTAGTATATTTGCCCGTGCTAACGCTACGAGTTATTTTCTAAACATGTGCATTTCCATAAAACATGTGCATTTTCTAAACGTGTGTCCCAGCCCCATGTTCAGCTCCAGCCCGACGCCTCCATGTGGTGCTCGTCGCCGACGACGAGACAACGCATGTCGTCGATGCTGCCGGCGTACTCGGCCTCGACGAACCTGACGCCTGGCGAGACCACGGCCGGGGAGTAGTCCACGACGACGACGACGTCGCCCGTCGAGGCGCGGTGGGTGAGCTTGCCGGCGAGTGGGAGGAAGACGGGGAGCACGGCAACGAGGGAGGACTTCATGGAGCAGACGAGGGTCTGGAAGGGCGGGACGTTGGTGTCGTGGATGTCAGCGTCGCAGGCGGCGCAGAGCACAGCGGCATTGGCCTTGCACGTGACGGCGGCGGGGGCCAGCTTGTAGACCTCGCACACCCACACGCGCTCGTGGGCCAGGCGCGCGTCGCACGCCGTGCAGAGGAGCGACCCGCCGACGCAGCTGTGGCAGTGCGCCGCCACCTGGGCCGCCTCGCAGCTGCCGCACCGCCGGCCCCCGGGCACCGCGCCCGCAGCCCTGGCAACTGCACTCGGCCCCTCCCCTCCCTCCACTTCGTCCCTCCCTTCTGCGCGCGCCCTCTCGGTTGTGCGCGGACGCAGGCCACGAGCGCGCAGGCGCCCCCATGCCGCTGCCGCCCTCGGCCGCTGCCCCAGCCCCGGCGCCGACAGCCCCTCCCCCACCTCCCCTCGATCTGAAGGAGCCTCGATTGTTGAAGGATCGGTTGTTGAAGGATCCTCGATCTGATTTCCTAGGCTGCGTCTCTCACGGATGTAATTAGTGACTGCACGAGGATGGCCGGGAGCCACAATTTGCGAGCGTGATCGTGACCCGCCGTGATTTCGCGGGATTTTCACGGGATTGCACAGTACTAGTGAGGAAAAAAAACGAAAAATCAAGACAATTCGAGGAGTCAAACTTTGGCCGCGGCGTTGTGTGGTGGGAGCGTGGGAGAGTGGGAAGCGGCTTCAATCTCAGCCGTTGTATTTGTAGTAGGCGTGCTATGAGTTGTTGATCTTGAAGAAGGGAAGTGGTTTGAAGAAGTTTTCAATTATAGTAGAGATAACAGAATCACAAAAGAATAAGATCACATTTATATTCTCTCATGCATAACATGCAGTAGATTTGTAACCTAAGATATCCCCATGGAAAAGGAAGATTTTGAGATTTTGTAACCTAAGATATCCCCATGGAAATGGAAAAGGAAGATTTTGAATCTGAAGCCATCGCCTTACCTTACAACCTTTATAGTTACCATACAAGAAATATTCCTTGAAAATTGAATAATTATATCTTGCAGAAATGCAAAAAAAAAATGAATATAGTGCCCAAAAATGGATTCAAATAAGTAAAGTAGTTAGAATGGGTATCAAGTTCCATAACAACATAAGCTTCTTTACAATTGGGCCCTTAAGAATTTTGTATATTATTTTCCGAAACGAAATAGCCCCTCAAGTTGCTCTTGCTCGGTATACATAAAAAAAGAAATCAAGAAAAAGGAAATGGTGTACACAAGTCATCAGTGCAAACAAACTACAACAAGAAAACAATGAATAGTTGTATAATGGTATATTCTGACTGGAGTATCAAAATATGGTAACGACATTTTTTTATGGGTGGGAGAGGAAAGTCCGGGGATGAACGAACCATGATTGTGGTAATGATTTTGCATCGATCATTGTGCACAACCGACGGTTAACTGACCGTTCTCATGTGACGTCACCTTTGTTTTATGTCCCTTGCTTTCCTTTTCCTGATTCCCTCCCTTTTGCTTTTCCTAGCCTCCAATATCATCTTTGTCTCTTTAGACATGCATGTAAATTTGAGCACTCAAATGAAACTTCCATCCCGTACGTTGTTATCCATACGCATTGGTTGAAGAGAAAGAAGCATATAAGAGAGAGAGAGAGAGAGAGAGAGAGAGAGAGAGAGAGAGAGAGAGAGAGATTGGCCAAAAAAAGCTGGGTTTTGTATTTTGTTTTGACGATATAACTTTGCCTTTTGTTTGCTTCTTGGAAGCCAGTCATGCTAAAGTATTGTAAGCCTATATATGGTACGACGGTTTAGGTTTATATATGATGATCATATCATGGTAGTAATGATGATGTCAGGTTCTCTGGTTTGCTTTTGGTTGGCTGCACTGCATGCAACTCAAGGTGGTGGCAGGGATGTTGCTGCTCTTCTACCCATGATGATTCTGGCTGTCAGATGGCCAGAAGGATGGGTACTGCCATCCTGTGCTCTCCTTGTTACCACCTGAACCAGCTGCTTCCTGTATCCAAAAAAAAAGACGTGGAAATATAAATAAATGTTATATATGGAAGGTTCAACTTCTTCTCAAAACAAAGAACTCCCTCTCCGATCCTCAACTTGTATATAAGTAATACTACTGCCCACAATAGTAAATTGCCCTTAATGTGGTCCTTGATCTATTTTTAGCTTTGATTAGACTTTTTTGTAGTCTCTTGGGCTTACAAAAAGTGTTACTTTCGAATTCAAAAATGATCTCTGAAATACATATATTGGTATAGTAGTAGGTTTTACTTTTTTTTGAACGAACGGTCATTTAGTTTAGTTTTGAAAAACTAACATTTCATTTTTGCATATAATCAAAACACCATTTGTGGCCACACGTATATATATTTTGCATATAACAGCCATTTTTTATAAATATATAGGGATAGCTAAAGTACACACATATCCTAAAATATTATACTTCGTCACTGAGGGTAGTAAATTTTATTAATTTTTGATCAATGGTTTGCTAATTTCTTTCATAGACTTGGGATAGATATAATAACACTTCCTTGTGTCCATAGGAGTTTCACGTATTGTCTGAATAGGAACAATTATGCTAACTGAGAGTAGCTAGCAAATAAAGATTTTTATTATATTAGGTTCCTTATGAAAGAGTCTGCCCTTTAAGTTGAACTCTCCAACTCGGCAAAGGTAATAAGTTGTCTAATTATTTTTCTTTCTAGTGGCAACATGCCAGCCGAAATTGATAAACCTGGTTAGGTTACTTTGTTTAATAATCTCCACATCTACACTAGTCACTCATAAGCATTCATAGACTTAATGTGCATGCATGCATTTTTATATATAAGAGCATGTACGTCCATACTATGTTGTGAAAAAAAGGTAAACGACTCCAGTGATATATATATATATATATATATATATATATATATATATATATATATAAGAAGAAAACTAATATGCTTCCATCAATTTTTGTGAGCCATTGTTGGTGTGTGTGCATGCTTACCCCTCTTTTGGACCTCCTTGAAGTACATCCCATGATCACCGCTTCGAGCCCAGAGGTTGACCGCCCATCAAAATTTTGAGGCTGTTGGTGTAGCTGCTCATCCTCCTAGTCCGTTTAATCAAAAACTAAATCAAATAATAGGACCAATATTCGCTAAACAATAACATCAATTGTCAAAAAATGTGAAAATATAACATTGATTTTGAATTTTTTTAAAAAAACTATTATGCCAAATAATTAACCTGCTGGTGATGACCATAAGTTGTGCCATGACTATATGCCTCTGGATGTTGAAGTACGGCAGAACCATGGTGAACCACCGGCGACGAGGTGATCATCGTGGTGATAGGCTCTGCTGGTGTGTTGATGTGGAATGCTGCAGCAGCAGCAGCTGCAGCCATGCGTTGTCGGTGCTCCTGGTTGCCAAATTGATGGTGGTGAAGATTATGCTCGTGGTGAAGGTTAAGATGCTCTGTATGGACTTCCTCATCATCCCTCGAGACCTGAACTGATGCTCCCACTTCCACCTGTTTACACTTTGTTCATATTAATATTTGCAAACTATAATTAATTGTGTTGTACAGATTACTTTTGCCAATCTAGATTGTCTTAATTATTGACATACCAAATCAGATAAAAAAAATACCAAACAGTAGGAAAAACAAGAGGGTCACATCCAAGATATCATATTACCAATAGTATGTTAAAGACATTCAAACTTTTTTGTACTCATTTTTTATTAGACGAACAAGATGTTAAAATATTCTTCAAATTCTTCAAATAATATGACAATGTAGATAGAAGTGAAACTGTGAAAGAAGTAAATCAAAGAGCAACCAAAACTGGTAACAAACAATTTGAATTGGCTTGAATTCTTTTTCCTATCGACAATTAAACTAGAGTATATATATATAGCAAGAAATTCAGTAACCTAACTAGGGTGAATTATTTTCCAATCAGGAAAATTCCCATATGGTATAATCTTATGGTAATATAATACACTAATATATATGTTGTTACAAGTCATAACCTTGTGCAATGTATTTTCCACAAGCACTAGTATCTATACACGTTGGGAAAATGCTTTTTACAATGAACATAGACACGCATAGTGCTAACTTTATGGTTCATCGATCGATATATGTTCTATTCATACTGATAGTAAAAAGATGAGGAGAAATTTCATGGGCAGACAGTTGGTGGAGTATTTAATTATAAGGTCTTGTTTGGATTAGCTACAGACTACAAAAAAAATTGTAGCTATTCAAGAGCTGGCTATAAAATGCCAAAGGGTTATTTCGACGGCTTATATATAGGTAACTATGAGTCATTTGCACACCTATTATTAGTTGCTATTAGCTGGTTGAGGCAGATTATAGATTATTGCTAGTTAGTTGGGTTGTAGCCGAACAATAAGCTACAACTTTAATTAGGAGCTTCTTATTAGTTTTAGCAGACAACTAGGCCCACTTAGCCATTCAACAACTTTTACCATAAATTGTGACTCAAATGTAGTAAGTCAACTGTTTTATTGGACATCGGTAGATAGAGAAGGTGGCCCAATTAGGAAAGTAGATTACGTAGCTGATTTTGGAGATGCTACGGTCTGATTATACTATCTCAGTCAAGGTTGATTGCTTTTTGAAAAAAAAAATGACACCGAACAGCACTTCAGAATTGGATAGTGCACAAATGGAGTACTTATAGAGCTTTCTTGTCAACTTTATTCTTGTTTCAACAAAATAAATTACATGTAAATAATTGATTATTAATTACTTCTGCATCTCATGCTGAAGGGCGACACGCCCATCAATTTAGGTGACACCTCAGTTCTCTCTAGCAGCTAATCCTGCAGAAATTTTTTCTCACCCTACCAAGCTGAAAGCACATTTGCATTGATTACATCCTATTTCTACCACATATCCTCAGATGTGTGATCGACATTATTTGTGAAGACCCGAAAAAACTGCAGTAGCTAATAAAAAGGAACGTCGTACGTGTCTGTTATCGATCATATTTTGACATCTATAAGGTAAGACTATGTGAGCATATATGGAAAATCTGTTGCCTATATTTATCTTGTTGATTAAACACGACTTGAATAATTAACAGGTAGCTACTCAAATGTTAAATGCTGACGAAACTATAGAAACAGTAACCGACGTGTGGTGGGTAAGTGCGCTCCAATGCACTTGCCTAGCTACTAGTAATAAGATTCAATACATCCAAAAGTCGAGATCTGACCCAGTGCTCACTGGCCAGTCAGTTCCTCTCTTTTTGATTTTGCAAACTGCAAGCCAGCTGATGCCCTTGTTGTTATAATGCAAGGAGAAGAACTCAGCAGGATAGTGAGCTAGAGCTAGGCCCTTGAAAACGCAATGGTACGGTGCTTGTTAGAAAAAGGTTGTCAAATAAATTAGATCGACTCACCTCCTCGAAGCTGCTCCTGAACTGCGCAAAATTGAACTCATCGATGCCAGCGGCGCCGTGGAAGGCACCGGCCACGTCTGGTGATGGTGCTACCATGCCCTCCGGCACCGCCGGTGGATCAGCAGCAGTCTCCTCCACTGTGTCAGAGGAGGCGGCGGTAGGCTCCGCCGCGACGCCACACTGCCTGGGCTGCGTCTGGTAGAAGATCTTGGACACGACGAGCTCGCCGTCGCGCTCCTCCTCTTTGTCGCCCAGGTGGTACTGGTGCATCACCCAGTTGGTCTTATCCGGCTTGCGGTTCTTGCCGAAGTTCGTGTAGAGCACCAGGATCTTCTTGCACCCACGCTGCTGGCCGGCGACCACCACCGGCCTCGTCTTGCCGGTCTTGTGCCACCTCGTCTCGCTCCGCTGCTGCTGCTGCTGCTGCGCAGGGAGGGCGGAGGAGGAGGTCCCGGCGGCCGGCGGCTGAATCTTGCGCCGCTTGCGAGTGCCGGTGGTGTAAGCCTTGGACGGCCGGTGGAAGAAGTGCCTGCTCAGGCCGTCCTTTGTCAAACCTGCATGCATGGCCATGGATACATGCATCCCTATGTCAGCGTGCATGCATGAATATGTAGGTACAAATGCATAGACCTGCAGTATCAGAAACAGCTGGCCAACAACAGATGTCTGTTTGGTTGTTTCACTTTGGGACGGGAGTGGTGATGATGCAATACCCATTGGCTGTTGGAGGATATAACAACCTTGAGAGGATGACAAAACCTAACTTTGGAAGATAGGGCAGATCCCATGTCACGTTTCATTCTACAGAGAGTGATGCGCTACAAAATCATTAATGCCGTACATGCAGATTCAGTACTAGATGGAAGATTTGTATATGCGCAATATATCTTTTTCTTCATATAGACAGTGTGCGTCAATACTCAATATGCAAATCTACACCATTTACTAATGTGCACAATAAATAGGAATTATGCGCGTATATATGATGAATGAGAATTATACGTGTATCGCGTGTCGATTGAGTACAATTTAATTATATATAACAAATGCAGAAATAGCAAAGAGTAAAATACTTGAAACGTAAAGAAGAAAAGATAGAAAACTGAAACTACTTTAAATTAAAATGGGGAAAAACAGAAAACGCAAAACTAAAAACAAATCCATTGTATCCCAAGAGAGGAAGAGGAAAATTCCTTCATCAAGAATAATGAGATAGGAGAACAAAAGAAGAATTCCCTCTTGAAGAAATTGGGGCATCACCACATATATATGTACATACTGAGATCAATAACCCATGGAATGGAACTGTGCTGGTGATCAATTTAGCAAAAATTAATTCGATCACCTGGCAGTCTCTCAGGATGGGTGTAGCATATACCATCCTCCCCCTCAATGGTGGGGATGAACTCATCGATCAGAGGGTGCGACGGCGCCGCCGCGGAAGCAGCCCGGACCTTGGCCTGCAGGTGCTCAATCAGCTCTTGATCCGTCGGGTCGAACTTGACCCCCGCTGGCAGCCCCACCCAGTCCTACACACACATGCATATGCATCGTCACACAGCGAGGAGTTCATCAATCTACATCAAAACCTAACAAAAGTTGTCGCCAGTCGTGCTTGTGAGTGATATACCAGCTTCCGGTCGGTCTTGTGGCCGCACTGTGGGCAGCAGCTCGACTCCGACAGGTACTTCCCATGCTCCTCGATCCTTGAGTCCATGAGGCGGTGGCCGCCACTGCTTCCGGTTGCCGCCGCCGCCGCTGCACCATCCATGGCTGCTCCCTGCAGTTCTCCTTGCTGCCAAGAGCCCATAAGAGTAGTAGCACGGCACCCTTTACCTTCTCAGCCCGTGCATGATCACATGCAAGTGGTTCACAGGGATGGAGGAGAGGGAGACGAGATGCACCGCGCTGCCACAGGAGCCTGGAGAGAAACGCGAGATCGAGAGGAAGGGAATGAAGAGGAGGAAGGAGAGAAGGGAGGTTATGGGGAAGTAATTAATAAAGATTTGGGGACAGGAATTCCATGTGCTGATGGCTTTAACTGAAGAAGAGATAGAGAGAGAGAGAAAGGAAAAAGGTCACCCATGTACACACGAAACACCTTTGGACACACGCTAGACGACCATGCTGTTCCTCGCCCTCCGTCCACCTATCACGCTACTGCAAAATATTTTTTATTTTTGTAACGGCTCCGATTTCTTACATATATTGTTCACATAACATTACAGATATTGTTTACATAATAAGAAACCGTCTCTAATTAGGACAAGGAGCAACGGTGCACTCCATCCCCCCCAGAAAATTGTTTCCCACATATGGTTTTCTTAGCTCAACCACCCTTGGAAATGGATTTCTATGGAAATGGATTTCTATGGCGAGTTTCTAAACTCAACTACTGCCATGGAAATGGATTGCTCTAGGTGGTTTTCTTAATTCAGTTGCGCTTAGAAATGGAATTCTAGGGGTTGTTTTGTTAACCCAGCTACTCTTGGAATTGGATTTGTAGAGGCACTACCAGAAACGGCCTCTTTGCCAAGTGTCCTAGGGTTTGTTGTGTGCTTTCTGTCGGGCACTCGGCAAAGCTGACATTTGCCGAGTATCACACTCGGCATTCATCAACACTCGGCACCACTCTACTTTGTCGAGCGTCGGACACTCGGCAAACCTCAACACTCGGTACCACTTCGCTTTGCCGAGCGTCGGGACACGGCAAACTTTGGCACTAGAAAAATGTATCTTTGCCGAATGTCTGGCACACGGCATAGCCGACACTCGGCAAATGCCGTTAGGAACCGACGTCGTCAATGGTTTGCCGAGTGTTGCCGTTAGGCACTCGGCAAACTATAACCTTTGTCGTGTGTTTTCCATATTGCACTCGGCACATTGTATATGCTTTGCCGAGTGTCGTGCATGGGGCACTCGGCAAAGGGCAAGAATTTGCCGTGTGTTTTGCATGGTGGCACTTGACAAACCTTCACACTGTGCCGAGTGCCGGGCGTGGGACACTCGGTAAACCCTCCGTCACCCTGTCAAGCGCCGTGACTGTACGCTTTTTTTACTAAGTGTTCCATTACTTTGCCGAGTGCAACACTACACTCGGCAAACAGTTTGACGAGTGCCCAACAGAAAGCACTCGGTAAAGCAGCCTTCGCCGTTAAAATAGTTACCGTGTGCTCTTTGCCGAGTGCAACACTTGGCAAAGCGTTTGCCAAGTGCAACACTCGGCAAAGCGTTTGCCGATGGTTTTTCTGCGTTTGAACCAGCTTCCGGTAGTGGTGGTTTAATTATATATTATCACGTTCTTCTTTCAAAAAAAGTATTTCCAAGGGCGATTGAAAGCCTAACACTACAAAGGCCGCACCTTTACAATTGATGGCCTAGTGTCGATTTTAGAAACCGTCCCTAAAAACCTGTTTTGATGCACTTAGGAAATTGTTTTCCGCAATAGTGTATGTTTATAGTATACTAAGGGTGCGTTTGGCAGCTTGAAACATTTCGGTTTCTGAGATGAATCGGTAGAATCAGTTCCAAACGGTTTCCCAGCTCATCGATTCGGATCGGAAACGTTTCACTCCCCTTCGTAAAAGAACAGAACGACGAAAGCCTGGTTTCGGATCGATTCACTCCCCCCCATCCGCTGCCCATCGTACATGACTTGTTGAAAATTACAACTCCCGCCACCGCCTCCCTTATCCATTCCCATCTAGACCGAGCTAGAGCCTGACGCCGCCGCGGGAGGAGACCGACTCGTATGCCTTCCTCTCCCGCTCTCGACGATGCACCTGCCGGGAGGAGCTGACTCGTCGCCTCCCTCCCCCGCCGTCGGGAGGACCTCCCCGCCTCCCTCCCCCTCCGCCGTGAGGACCTTCCCTGCCTCCCTCCCCTCCGCCGGGAGGAGCCGACGCCTCACCTCCCTTCCCCGCTCCCTCGACGTCCTCTGCATCCGCCCTCGGTGGCCTGCTCCCCCCGACGGTCGTCGGGTCCTCTTTCTCTCAAAGTACGTTAGAATATACATCTGAATAGGTTTGAATGATTTGTGAATGTTGAAGTGTATTACATAATTTGGACAAATCTAAACTAGAACTATGATAAGTAGATTTGAATGATTTGTGAATGTTGAAGTGCATTACATAGTACATAATTTGGGTAGATTTGAACTGAACTATGACATTTGCAATTACTTGTGAATTTGTTGCTAATGAAGGAAACATTCTGGACAGTTATGGCTAACACTGCTCATTGGAATGAGGAGCACACTAGAATTGTTTGCCACCTGTTTGCCAAACAAGTGATGTGTGGAAATCGTGCAAATACACATTTGAACAATGTAGGATATCAAAATGTGATAAAAGATTTCCATGCTGAAATTGGTTTGAAGTATGCTAGAGGACAATTTAAAAATAAGTGGGCAAAATATGTGTCTTCACAACTTCATTCGTGAAAATCATGCATTTGATATGCATTTTCGTAGATGCGATCGAGATCCAGAATATATACCAACAATACCTCGAAGATATGCGAGACATCAACCATCCCAAAACTCATCTAACGCATCAACATCTGAAGCTAATGACACCAATATGGATATATTTCGTGATGATCTTGCGAGCGCCATAATACAATCTAGAGTGTATATCTGTTTGTATGTCTTGTAATCATGGAAGAATGTCAAAATGTATTTTGTTCAAGGTTGTACAAGCCAAAACAATATATTTTGCTCATGGTTGTAAGTGCTTCATTCGCCCTGTAGTAACTCAAGAAGACCTCATTGTATAACAAGGACGTTTTGGTCTATTCCAGCATATTCACCTCTATTCAGAATCTGAATCCAGGCATCCAGTCAAACGGTTCTAGCAAGTGATTCTGTTTCTCAGAGAAACGTTTCTACCGAGAATCTAAATCCGAAACGTTTCTCCTAGAATCTGGATCCCTACCAAACGGACCCTAAATAGGAGACCACAGTTTAAACTTTTCTAATAATAGTAGATTATAAAATATAGAAGTGATATGATGACAATACATTATTGTTCTGACGCTATAGTTGTCAAATATAGCAGTATATGCGTGAAAAGAAATGGAATTCTAATATGCGCAAGGTTTAATTTATCAAGTAGTAGCGAATAAATAGTGATGGTAGGATATGGTGTCATTTATAACATACGAATTAAAAGAAATATCGCATATGGTGATTTAGTGTTAATCTGGTATAAATGTGAATATATATATTACTGTAACAAACAAGATACCAAGAAATATTTTTCATGTGAACTAGTGATATATCATGTGATGGCGGCATGCAATATATTTCAAATATTTAATTTATTTGGTTAGTTTTCTAAAGATTTTGGTCCACTAAAACTCATGTTAAGCCATCCATGCATCTCCTTCCTTTCAACTCTAGATTAAATTTTGGCCTTATTCAAACAAGAAACTGAGTTAATCCTGCGTGTGTTTTTGTTTATGGTTGTTATGACTAATATGTAAGTTTGCTTGTTGACCTTCTATAAGAATACTTATTGCACTAATAAAACATGTGACAACATATTACTGTGCCTCATGACTACAATGGTATTGTGAAAGGATCAAGATGCTCAAGAGGGGGGTGAATTGGGCTCATTTAAATTTCTAAAGCGACAATTAAATCGTATCCTAAGCAAATGTCAATTACCCCCTAGTGCCTACGTGTGTGTGAACAAGCTATGAAAGTAACTAAACAAGCACAAATAGAACAACACCCTACAATTGTAATCAAGCATGATCAAGTATGAAACTAGAGCATGAAAGTAATGCTTGAAAGTAATTGCAAGTAACAGAGAGGGGGAAAGGACAAGGGATTTTGACACATCGATGTTTTACCGAGGAATCGAGGAGTCGACACTCCCCGTAGTCCTCGTTGGAGTACCCGCTCAAGGGTATCGCTCCCCTTGATCCGTGCAAGGACCAAGTGCTCACTACGGGCTGATTCTTCGCCTCTCCTGCTCGGTGAATCGCTCACAACCGATCATAAGCAAGGTTGGGTCATCCACAATCTTTTCTAGATGATCACCAACACTCCAATCTCCACCGAACAATCTAGGTGTTGTCAATCACCAAGAGTAACAAGCTAGAACTCTCACTTGACTCACACAAGCTAAGTCTCATGAGGTGAGTGGATTCACAATTGAACTCTTGATCTCACTAATGAGGGCTCTAATCTAGAGATTAGCAAATCTCAACTCCTCACTAGGGCTCTTGCTCTCTCTCTCTCACACTCTCCAAGTGTTTCTCAGCTGATAGAATGAGCAAAGGCAAGAGAGGAGAGCAAGGGAAGGGGTATAAATAGCCCCCAAAACAAGCCATACCCGTTGGGCCAACAGGTCTATGTTTTAAGGGACATCGAACGCTCTGGTGTGGGCCACCAGACGTCTCCAATGCTAGCCCAATGGCTAGTTACTGTTTGAATTCATGAGGCACCGAACGCTCTGATGCCCCCTACACCGGACGCGTCTGGTGCTATTGTGCACTCTTGGGTTCCTCACTAAGTGAGCACTGGACTCTATGGCTTTGGTACCTCTCTAGAACGTCTCTACATAGACATCGGACGCACCCATCGGAAGTTGCCCACTTGGGGACCCAGCGTCCGGTACGCGCTGAAGCACTCTTTGCACACCGGACTCGTCCGGTGACACTTTGAGGGGGAATCTGGTGCCAAACCCTAGGCACCTAACTACACCAGATGCATCCGGTGCTACTTAAACCCCCCGAAACAACTCCGAATTGAGTTATGTTGAGAACGGAAGTTGTTCCAAACTGTCTTAGGGTCAACCTAGGCTCATCTAGGACTATGTAGGACAAATGTGCACCACACCTACTCCGTGAGACTCACCTAAGTCAAGCTACCCATTCTAACCCTCCTTTATAGTACGGTCAAAGGTAAAACAAAGACCTAATCTAATCTAAGTGTCTCTCAACTCTTTTGACACTTAGACCTAGATCAATCTATGTCTTTGTCGCCATCCTTTAAAATCTGAAACAATAACCATCTTGAGGGCATAGACATCCATTGGTTACCCATTCATTCACTGTTATCATTACCTAACTTACTTAATTGCCTCTGCAAAACACACGTTAGTCATAATAACCTTGCAATATAGTTAATCATAGAAACCATAGGGCCTAGATGCTTTCACATTGTATGTTATTTTATAGCAAATTCCTATTGGTTATAGATATACAATATAAACCAATGGTACAACAATCTAGCTATATGGCATGCTTTTTACTAACTGTGATATTTTGGAAAATAGTAGTTGATAAAAATATCATGCTACTAACATGGAAATATTTTTCTCTTTGGATTCGCAAAATTTAAAATGTGCTATAATAAAGAGCACTGCAATACATATTGTATGAGATAATATTGTAGAGGACCACGCGTAGCACGAGTGGTGGGAGCCTAAGGTTGGCTTCCTTCCCGCAAGCAAGGAAATATAGAGCAAAAGAAAAAAAAATATAAATCGGCAAAATCCCTTACTCATGCACCTAAGAGGAATCAAACTTGTAACTTGAAGCTCTATGTTGAAACACACTAACCACTACACCTCAAAGTAATTTGTGACTAAGTGAATTATTTTTTTTCTTTTATATTCACTTCATCAAATCTTGTAATGAATATTTGAAACCCTAAATTACTTCAAATATGAAATGTATGAACTGAAAAGTTCTAGATCTCATCGAATACTATAACTTTGATTTAGGTTGAATCTCCATCTAAGAACATTTGGATAATTCAAAAATATATATATTGAAGCTCTAAGAATTTCCTTTGGGGTTTCCAATTACACCCAAGAAAATATGAGTTACCTTGGAGGTTTTGACTAGCACCCAAGGAAATGAGCATTCCCTTGGTGGTTTTGACTAGCACTCATGAAAATGGGCAATTATCTTGGCGGTTTGTTTTAGCACTTACGAATATCAATTTCCTTGGAGGTTTACATCCGCAACCAAGGAAACTGCACTTTCCTTGGCGGTTTTATTTTGGCACTCAAGAAAATCCTGATCATCAAGGTAATTCCAGATTTTGGTAGTCGTTCGAGCCCCATGCTCAACGATGGCGTCTCACTTATGGATCTTCATGTTTTTGTTTCTTATAGGTCCTAGTGAAAGCATCTAGGCCCCTAGTGTTTCGGTGATTAATGACAATGCAAGATTACTATGACTAACGTGTGTTTTGCAAAGGCAATAAGAAAGTTAGGTCATAGTAATGGAGAATTGATTGGGCTATCATCGGTATCCATGCCCCTTAATGGAAACGTTTTGGTTTTCAAAGGATTGGCAGCAAGGTTGAAGCATAGACTAGATCTAAGTGTCGTTTGGCGTTGAGAGACACTTAGAGTAGTTTAGCACCTTAATTTTACCTTTGATCGTACTATTAAGGGGGGTACTATCTAGTAGCTTAACCTAGGAGAGGCTATGTGATTAGGTGTGGTGCACACTTGTTAAAACTAGCACTTTGAAGCTTTAGAAAAGCCCTTAGATCATGGTGAGCAACTTTCATTTTGGAAGTGTGTGAATTTGAGCAAGTCTTGGCTCTCAAAAGAGCTCCGAACGCTAGAGTCTCCCTGGGTCCGGACCATTGTCTATGCATCTGGACCCCTAGGGTTTGCTCAGGAGATGTTGAGATGTCCGGACGCTGTGAACAAAAGGGGTCCGGACAATTGGTGGCATCCGGACCCTACACAAAGAGCTACCCAAGAGCAGAGTTGGCTCCGGATGCTGTTCCGAAGTACCTGGTCTAGACCATTGGGCGTGTCCGGACTAAAAATAGAGAGTTACAGAGAGCATTTATTTCTTCGGATGTTGTCCGGACCATTGCTAGTGTTCGGACACTACACAGAGAGTGTACAAAGAGCATAAACATGTCTGGACGTTGTCCGGAGTCTAGGGTCCGGACACCACCTAGCGTTCGGACACCTTATAGCACAGAGAACAGCACAGTGATAATGTGAGGTCCAGACGCGTGCAATATGGTCCGGACCCCACCCTGAGTAGCGTCCGAAGTGACGCAGATTTGTGAGAAATGTGTGTAACAGCTAGGGGTTGGCTTGGGGGTATTTATACTTCTTCACCAGCCCCTTGGCCTTACTCTTGCCCATTTGGATAGCTGAAGAAGCCTTGTGAGAGTGCAAGGAGTGCAAGAGCCCTAGTGAGAGAGAGAATTGAGATTCCAAATGTTCATCCTCACTAGTTGCTTAGAGATAGAAAGTGTGCATCCATTCAATCACTAGACTAGCCTTGGTCAAGTGAGAGTTAGTGCTTGTTACTCTTGATGATCAACATCACCTAGACGGTTTGGCGGTGGCAAGCTTGGTGATCATCTGGTGGTGTTCATTGTGGATGACCCAAGTTCGATTGTGATCGGTTGTGGGCGATTCACCAAGCCGGAGTTACAAAGAATCAGCCCGTAGAGAGCACTTAGTCATTGCGAGGACTAAGGGGGGCGATACCGTGCGCGATGCTCCAACGAGGACTAGGGTGAGTGTCGACTCCTTGATACCTCGGCAAAACGTCGTCGTGTCTGAAAGCCCAAGTTTGGTTTTGGTTAATTGATGACACCCATGGATTAACCCTATTCTTAAGTGCATGATCAAGATAGGGTGATCCAACACATGAGATGGAGCAATGTGCATGATCATGGTGATTCATGGATCAAGTGTTCCATGGATTATGAAAAGAAGAAAGAGAAAAACAAAAATGGATCCAAGGCAAAGGTATATCATAGGGTCATTTTTGGTCTAGTGATCAAGACACTATAGAGAGTGTGATCACATTTAGGATAGATAGCCATACTATCAAGAAGGGAAAACATGTTGAGATTACGGTTATCAAGTGCTACTAGGTGTTCATCATTCTTGCATGTGCATTAAATCACCTAGTAACATAGCCTTGCTTAAAAGACATAAAATATATGCTAAACATCTGCTCTAAGGATGTACCATAAGTGTTTGGCACAATGAAGCAAGGTTGGAAAAGAAAGAAACAAGGAAGGAGCAAAACAGGGGCGACGGACGCTGGCGCCAGACGCTGGTCTCAGGCGTCAGACGCGTCCGACGGATACATACCAGCCCAGGAAGCTACAGACTTCGCGACGGACGCTGAGGAGCGTCTGTCGACAAGGTGACAGACGCGTGCGACGCTTCCAGGTGCTCTCTGGATGCTCTCTGGAACCACGACGGACGATGTCGATGGACAATGAACACAACACCAGCGAGCGTCCAACGGATCAAGGAACTCACTGACACAAAGGCGACGAACGCTGGAGATTGTCCGACGCGCAGGCGACGGACGCGTCCGACGGTCTTCGACCCTCTCTGGATGCTTACTGGAAGCACGACGGACGCTGGCGACGGAGCGTCCTACGCCAACTTAAAGAGCGTCCGTGAGAGTTCCCTTGTCTTTTGGTTTTGAGTAATTGATGAAACCCACCTAAGTACTAACCTTGATCTCTAAGTGTGAATCATGAGATAGGTTGGTACATGCCATGTGATGGAGCAAGGTGGATCAAGTGAGGATGGCACAAGCTCTAGCATGGTGGTGGAAAGAAAAATGGTGTGAAGGCAAAGGTGAAAGCTAGGACCATTTTCGGTTTGGTGATCAAGACACCATAGAGGGTGTGATCACATTTAGGATAGATAGCCGTACTATCAAGGAGGGAGCTCACATGTTTGATTACGGTTATCATGTGCCACTAGGTTCATATGCATTGCATTAAGAATCAATTGAACCAAGTGAAACAACCAACTAATTCCAAGATAATTGTGAACTAAAAGCTAACACACATGCACAAGTGTTGAGATCACTTAGTGTTAGCCCTTGGAAGCTTGGAAGAAAGTTGGAGGCTGTTTGGACCAAGTTTGGAGGTCCGGACGCTAGGGTTTCGGTGTGTCCGGGCCATTGGGTGCGTCCGGACACACACCCTAAGTTGGCTGATCAGAGAAAGGGATCCTAAGTTTCCTTGTCTGACGCCCACGACTCAGGCATAACGGCTAGTTTTTGGAGTTGGCCTATTTAAGGCCCATGGCCGGTTGGGGGCTCACTCTCTTGCATCATTCATTTGATATACTCTCTTGTGAGCTCTCAAGCACCTCTCTCACTCATCTCTTTGATCCTTTGCTCATTCCTAAAGAGATAGAGTGCATTCAAGTGCATTGCTTAGTGATTTGCATCTAGATGGTGATCGTTCTTGCTGCGGATTTTCTTGTTATTCTTGGTGTTTGCCAACACCTAGACGGCTTGGAGCAAGAAGAAGGAGTCAACACGAGTTGGTGATTGTTCGTGGTTGATCCCGGTGATTGTGAGAGGGCTTGTACCCACCTCGGCGGAGCGCCAAAGGGTAACTCTAGTAAATTACTCATGTCTTTGAGTTACCCTATTTTGTGTGGATTCTTGTGGCGCCCGGGAAGTGGGCTATGCTTGTGATTGCCTATTAGCCACCGAATCACCAAGTTAGTGGTCGACACAACGGGGACTAGCTTGGTGGCAACCAAGTGAACCTCGGGAGAAAAATCTTGTGTCATCTTGTTTCCCGGCCATTTATTGGTATTCATTGTGATTGGTTCTCCATATTGACATCTATACATCACAAGGCTTCGGTATAACAATCACCCCTATCTCTTGTACTTACATTCTTATTATCTTGTCTAGTTAGCTTGCTAGTTAGTTTCTTTTCTAGTTGTTCTTACTAGCTTGTGTCAAGTGCCTTAGGCGTTTGCTATTGTGTGTTAGGCACTTGACTAACTAGAAATTGCTTGGATAGGTGGCTTTGCATCCCTAGTAGAGCTAGAGCAAAAAGCTTCGCTTTAGTGTTTTTCTAACCTTTGCTCTAGTGTTTTGTAGAATTTTTATAGGCTATTCACACCCCCCCCCTCTAGCCATCTAGGACCTTTCAGTGTCAACTTCTTTACACCCTTCTCCTTATCTCTACTTGCAATTACTTTCAAGCATTACCTTCATTGTCATTACTTGCTCTATATCATGCTTGATTAGAATTGCATAGGATGTCTTGCTTTACTTTGATCATCGAGTTACTTGCTTAGCTAGTATCACACTCACATGGCACTAGGGGGTTAATTGGCTATGTTAGGTTCTAATTCTTGCTTACAAATTTAAAAGAGCCCTATTCACCCCTCTCCCCCCCCCCTCTTGAGCATCTTGATCCTTTCACCTGGATATTCACATGGCACCACAGTAGGACTACGATGATGTACTTGTCATCTACAAGACATCATGTTGCTTTGTTAATCTCTAGAAAGATGATTGTTGTGTATAGGGTGTGAGTGTGTGGTGTGTAGAGTGTTAGGAGTTCATGCTAAAACAAGAGATAATATTGCATTTTATGATTATTTGTTGTATTATACTCCATCTGTTACAAATTGCAAATTGTAAGTCATTTTAGTTTTTTTACTCAGCTTTTTTATATATATATACTCCCTCTGTATCCTAATTAGATGACGTTTTGGATAGCGACACGGTCTCCCAAACACAACTTTGACCTCTTATTTTTATTAAAATATTTATGAAACAATGATATATGTATACTTTTATAAAAATATTTTTCAAGACAAATCTATTCATATAATTTTCACATTTAGAATCTCAACAACTTAAAAGTTATTGATCATTTATATTCCCAATGTTTGATTCAAAGCTTGTCTAAAACGTCTTCTAATTATGATACGGAGGTTATATATATATATCTAGAGAAATCAAAATGACTTAAAATTTGGAATAGAGTATTATAAGGGTGGTGTATAATTTTATGGAACTATTTTTTTTAACTTATACTAGTTGGCCCTGCTTTAATTGGCCTCATCGTTTGTAAGTAATTAAAACTTTTGTTCACAATTACACCACTTTATATAACGGAAATGCATGTTTCTCAGTATGCCTAACTCTAGTAATTACCTCCACATTATCGATCTTTTGAGTTGGCTTGACATATTATCACAACATTCTGTCCACTATTTATCCAAAAATATGCCTCCGAAAGGTTATGTGTGTTAGGTAACAGTAGCTTGCTTTGAATGAACCTTCACAGAACATGGTCGATTCCACCAGATGCTGTGGTCGCAGCAACTATCAAGCACGCTTAGATCCTACTTCAATTCGGACAGAAAAATAATCCTATAGCTTTTGGTACCTTGACGTGTCTTCCTTTTATCTCTATCTCTACTATCATTCTATCTCACCATGCAAACTGTATACATCAGCATCCACTAGCACATGTGACTATGTCTTTATTCAAGTTGTTCACATAATACCATACCACATCATTCACTAACATATATTTACTTGTCCACATCAAAGTGCTAAGTAATCCTCTATATGTATTATGATATTGTATTTATGTGATCATATAAGTAATATAAGTAGTATAATTTCATTTGTGATTCCCACATCAAGCGCTCAAACCACATTATTCACTAATATATATTTGATTGTCCATGTCAGAATGTTAAATCATCCACTAACATGTACTATGATATTTATTTGTTCATATAAGTATAAGTAGCATAGTTTCATCTTCGATTCCGTAGCAACACATAAGATATTTTCTAGTTATAAGTATATTTTGCATCACGAGGACAGTTTCTTTTACTACATTAATATGTCATATCTGGAATAGATACGCAATTGGTGAGTGGCGTTTTTTATCATGTGTTTATGTATATATATGTTTACCTTGCTTGTGTCATTATGTGTGCCATCAATTGAATAATTGATGCCAAGCAACCATTAACCTTGTGCACAGCCCTGATCCTAGTGGACCCGCGCATATTTAAAAGATGAGGCGTCTCGCGTCCTCATAATTAAAGTTTACATTTGCATCTTTCGCCATCACAGTTGTGTGGCAGCTGATTCAACTTCTAGTATCTTGCTTGGAGAGGTCATCTATCTCCAGGAATTGTTTCGATAGCGAGTGACTGATGGACCTAGTTTAAGGCTTTCAGCGCATATATAATATACAAAAAAAAGTTACATATTTGTGTAAAGATGCCACAAGTAAAAAAAAAGAATCTTGGGACGCAACAACTTGGTTTGACCTGTGAGACTGACTGATGTTGTTTTATTATAAGCAAATAGCTGATAAGTTCAAATGAATAGGATGTAAAATGACATGTACATATACACGTGTTGCTCTAAGGTTCGGCGGCGTGGATGCTGGTGAATACACCAGGGTTCCGACATGGATAACTAGCCGGGTGGGCAGAGCAGCTGCATCCTCCCGTGACCAACTGACCACATGATTACAGAGATGCAAATACGATAGTTTGGCCACCATATGTAGCAGAACTCAACTGCTTCCACATTCTACCTCTCAGGTACTTCAACCAGGTGGTTCAACTGAATTGACATGGTAAAAGCCCCATATTACAACCTCAAGGACTTTCACATAATATTATCAAAGTTTTCAAGCTGGGGCCCTGACAGTGAATGATTGCTGGAGTCAATTCAAATGAGAACTGCAGGGTTCCAACAAAATCTGGCATTTTCCATCTTCGATAGGTAGCACTGTAGCGTACCTCATGAAGATGACTTTTTGCATGAGAACAATCTTTTTTAAGCCTTTCATCTAGGTACAACTATAGCATAACACACGTCCACGCATACCCACTCACACTATACATGCACCACTAGACCTACAACAACACAGATCACTGGAACCGTGCCCTTCCAGAGATCACCATGACCATCATGGCTCTGTAGGCGACGGATTGTGAGTGAAAGATTGCAGAAATTATTGGGAACAGGTCCCAGTAAGAGACGCGAGTGTGATTCCTGGGAATCAAACTCGCGCTGACAGCGAGCACACTGGCTACGCTAGGCACCAGCGCTACTGCACGCTTCTGGCATGAGAACAATCTGTTGTGAAGGATTTGCAGAACACATCAACACCTGTGGACATATTCAGCAAATTGCACCCAGCGTTGTCACTATTCTTATACAAGAAGAGAGTTAAAGGGACTGTTACAAATATTGAGAACTGAGATGTATAATTGTATTGAGGGTCAATAGAGACGCAGAGAGAAACCTTAAACCACTAAAACCCTTGACTATTATACCACAGCCCTTCTCAAATGCAACATGAATGCAGTGTCATTGCATTAGGAGAGCTGACACTATAAATTAAACTTGAAAACAAAAATGTAAAATACATCCAAAATCAAAGATGTCATCAAAGCGTGCAACTCTTGAACAATGTCGATATACACCAAGTTACAAATATTGGGGGGCATATTGGATAAACTGAGGCCATATAGGGAGTATACATATAGTACATGAGAAACTAAGAGAGGAAAACCTTAGACTACAAGTTACACTAGAACTCTTGACTATTATACCTTAACAAGGGCCACACCATTGCCTACTTGAATAACAATTTTTGAAATTTACAATGGACAACAATCTACTTTGAGTTAATCAATTCAGAGAACTCACAGTTAGCAACAGCGATACGAATAAGATTCCATGCAAAATGCAAAACACCTGCTCTTTTGTTAAAATGTTTTAACAAAATAAGAAAAACATAAGATTCCATGCAAACACCTGCTCTTTTGTTAAAATGTTTTAACAAAATAAGAAAAAAATAAGATTCTATGCAAAATGCCATATCACAGACATCTAAACAGGGTAGTACGAATTACATGTGGACTGTGCTACAGGCAAAATGAACTCAACCATGAATGTGGACTACCCACTGAAATGTACACAAAATTTCCGATCAGAACAGAAAGAGCTCATTACATTTTTAAAATACAATGACAATGTACATAATGAACGACAAACTGCACATTGATTGTTGAAACCCATTGTGTTTTAGAATACAGAGAGAACTCACTGCAAGGCTTCACCAGACATTCATCTGTGAACTTCTTTTACAATTGTGTCTTCACCAACAGAAGATGTCGGAAGCAGGTGTTTGTCTTCCAAGTCATCTTCGTCAAAGTTATCGTTGCTGGTGGTGTTGGAACCATCTAAATTCACAAACATCAATACAACATGAGACTGGATAACAATAGAGCATAGACACACCAGATTGGACAACAGTACAATGTAGATATGAAAAATGATAGCATGGAGATGTATACATGATATTGTCAGTTATAAATAGCATGAGAAACCACCAGTTAAGACAGAGGAAATAGAGAACACCAGAATCTACCTGAGAAACGACAGTCAGCAAGATGCTTTGTCTCAGTTGACTCAAGCCGCATGCTTTCTGGTAGAAGGCAGTTGCAAAAGGCGCCTGAAAATAGTTTGGATTATCCTCCATTGTAAGCTATGTGAATTTTCATCCCAATATTTATGTTCTTTTGCAACCAAAAAAAAAGTATATGTTTTGATACAAAGTTACAAACCAACCTAATAGATCCATGTGTTTCATTTGTCAGTGACTCAGTTAGATCCAAAAATGCAATTCAAATCATGGGAGATATTGACATCAAATATTAAGGCTTATGCTTCTGATGTTTTTCAATTTTATAATGGGGCCATATTCCCATGAGGAAAAACTCTGGTATTTCTGGGTATTTGCCTATTCGGTAAACATACATATTAGAATCTGGACAAGACTAGTCAGAAATGTGTTGCATGTGGCAAGGATAACTAGTTATCATTGATCACAACTGATCATGTGTGAGTTTCACAATATTCCTTTGAAAAAAAAAGAATACATCTAACCTTTTGTTGGAAACTTGCCAGCTTCAAGGAACTGGTCCTGCTTGCAGAGTTGAACAATTTCAAATTTGATTTAAAAACTATGTTGAAATTTAAAATTAAATCAGGTGGACTCCGAGAACTCACTAACATGGTGGTCCTAAATTTAGAACTGTGTGTTCTATCATAGTTCGATCAAAACCAATGGCATTGAGATTTCCAGACACATTTAGGAAGTGATCTAATAAACACTCTTTAGTTTGATCATTCAATAATGTATCATGCATGTTCATGATGCCAGCCCTTTCTTAGTTCTATGTGACTCATAATTAGCATCCTATGAATAATCACTGTACTCTATGTAGCCCATCTCTCTTCCTCCACAAGTCAACAGGTTTCCTCCCATTGCTGAGCACCAAAATAATTCCACACTTGCTTCCAGCATTCACAACTTCCTCCTGTCATTACATGATAACAGGCACTAGCCATTCATTTCCCTACAGCTTGAGTATGCCCATCTTCTAGCTAATTAAAGTTTAGCAAGCCCATCTTCTACAGTTTAGCATGCCCATCTTCTCCCATCTACCGCTTCTTAACTAAGAATTTTTATTTATAATCAAGATAGTCTCGTGCTTAGGATTCGAGATGCTACAGGATGAATTTCTGTGTTCCCTGAACAATCTTAATCACTTAAAACGTAGTACACTGAGCTGCTAATGTTGTATACTTCTTGGCTATAATAATCATCAGGAACTTTTAAAGACAATATATAGAGGAACACATGTTTTATTACCTAGCCTTGCAAGTCGGTTGACCCAACCAGGAATTGGTTTTCCTGTTAATCTGATGCTAAGATCATCCGTAAAGTGGTTACAGTTCTTGGAAATGAGGTGGTAGGTATCTCCATGGTATTCTGAGGCCATCCTCTGAATGAATTCTCGAAATTCCAAGGGATTCAGAGTTGTGCAGCCTATGAAAACCGTACATCTATATATGAACCCTGGGCAGTTCTTTGGTTCCACCTCAAAAACACCACTCGATGGGTAATCATGTGCTCCAAAACTGTACTCCGATCCATGAACTGTTGAACAATGAACAGAGTAACACAAAACATGAACAATTTAGACACTTGGAGAGAAAATGCTAAAGTAAAATGATGAACCAAATGTTCTAAATACAGGATTAAATGATTTGTCAAGTTTTGGTCCTCATCACAAAATGGCCAAAATTGCATCATGGGATACATGCATATTCAGGAATATCTGCTCAGGAATCCAAGAAAAAAGAAAGAGTTTACCCTCAAAAATGAAAAAGAGAGATGACCAGTCAGTGGCAGAGCACTTACTCTCTTTACTATTTGTCAATTGTCCGTAAAAGACCAACAGTGCTAACTTCGAGTTTGTCATTCTAACCTATGGATACGCAGAACCAGTAATAGAACAAAAGCTACCAACAGGTTTACAAAGTTACCTTTACCAAAAGAAAATTGCAAACATATGAACGCACTGGAAACAGTTGAGTTGGTTGATAGACAAAGCAAAATGATAGTAGTTTCCATGGCCCAAATAAATATAAACTCACTTTTCCTATACGTCAAACGCCTGAGTTTTGGTTTCTGTTCAGGCAACACCCTAGCCATTGATCTTGCTTCAGTTTTTGTGCTCCATCAAGCTGAATCTCAGGTTGTTTTAACTTTGAAGTTGGATCCCTTCAGACCAAGACCTGCTAAGTGCTTACATGTAATGGTGATGCCTCCTCTCCTTCTTATTCCACCTGTTAATTTTGTATTTATCTTGATCACATGTCCAATGTCTTGGTCTGAGGGAGCTAGCAGGGAGAGGATAGAAGATCAATTTTATCTAGGTCGTGGTGTACCAGCGAACGCCCTTGATCCCGAGCCAATGCTGTTGCCTGTTGAGGCTGCTCTGACAGAGCTCTGGTGAAGGTCTGGAGTGTGGTTGCTCCCCACTCTCCTTGTAGAAGTTCCTGTAATTCTGTTTACTGTTTTGTGTTAGGGCACCCACAATGGCTGTCTCATAAGCTAGCTCTAAGCATTTTTTTCATATTTTAATAGGAGAGAGAGAAAAGCTAGCTCTTCAGACATACACGCATTCCAAGATCGTGTGAGTGTCATGTGAGCCTCATCATATAACGAGTCATTGCTAAAAGCTAGCACTATTGAAGGTTGGCTTACAGCTAGCAACTGACTTATACCATTGCGGGTGCCCTTAGAAACACTCATCAAATTTGTACTTGTTTGAATATAGAAAAGCTGTTGATTGTATCTTGTATTTGGTGTATTTATTACCATCCAAAACTAGGTAATGTGATTGTTTGACCATAGAAAAATAATGCCGATTGTGTCTTGTGTCTTGTGACTTGTTTCTTAATTCAAGTTGGAATTTTTGTCCTTGTTTGACTATAGAAAAAAAAAAACTGTGGATTATGTCTTGTGACTTGTGTTTTGGTTCAAGTTGGAAATACTGGGGGACTTTTGTCCTTGTTTTTCTATAGAAAAAAACGTTCATTGTATCATGTATTTTGTGCAAAGTAGACTACTCAAATCTTTTGTTTTGTAATTGTAGGGAAACACAAGGCAACTTTGTGATTATTTGACTATACAAAAAAGATTGTGGATTGTGTAGGTACTTTGGTCCTTGTTTGGCTATAGAAAAAAAAATGTACAACTATAGAAGAAGAAAAAAAGGAAAACGTAGGACTCCGATTTACTGAATTCAATAATCTAGTGCTGAGTTTATGTAGTTTAGTGGTGGTATAACTATATAATTACAGTTTTAACTAACAAAAGTTACACTAGTTGAAATGTAACAATTTTCTTAGGTACTGGAATAATGTTTGTAATAAACTCTCCTATAGAAATGAGCACACAGCCACACATGCATTGATTTTTCACCGTAATGGTATATCTGATTTGTCATTAATTGGAGAAGGAATGTGTTTGAATTTGTTTACACATTGTGTAGACTGAGTCTCTGTTCCTTATGCAACTGTGATTCCAAAGGAAAGACAAGTATGATGCATGCAATTTTTTTCTGAACATTTGTGACAAAACACAAATGAAGAACTTATTAGTACTTCACAAACAAATGGTCCAATACTTTTGAATCCAATTTTAGCTACCAAGTGGTACATTTTACAGAATAGAAGAGATGAATGAGAGAAAACAGGTAACCAAACAGTTTTCTGGTATATTTAGCAGGCCTGTTAATAAATATTAGAGCTAACGGGTTTTTTAGCTGGCTCGTTAGCCTGTAACAGTTCAGCTATACAAACAGATGTAGCTGTTAAATCTTAATCCAACGGTTAAGATCGTTGCTTGAACAAATGTACTATTTCAGGCATCTGAAATATTGCAATGCCCAAATAAACTGGGTTGCAGATAGGGGCTGTTTGGTATCCGGCCACTGCTTGCCACGGGAGGTGTGGCGTGGCCGCAGATGTTGTGGCGAGTGGTGGCGAAGCATTTGGCCGCCACACCTTGGCAAAAAACAACGTACAAAAAGCCTGTGGCTGCCTCAGCCTAGGTGCCAACCAAACAGCAGACACAGCACGGTGGCAGCCATAAATGTGGCGTGGCGAGTCAAGGTGGTGAACCAAACAGCCTCTAATACTTAGAGAGTGGTGCACTTTTCAAGAACTTGCACATTGACAAACAAAGTACCATTTAAATATTACAAAATAAAACGTGTAAGAAGATGAAATCATGATCATAAGAGGCAAAAATAAAAGGAGACAATTTTTTATCAAATGCCATATGAATGTCACAATCTCATGGATCTGCAAGCTTCAACTAATAAATCTCATTAAGGGCGCTTCCAAATAAGTGGACTGAATTATAACCCTATCTATTGATAAACAGAAAGGATGTACTATATATAAAAAAGAAGTTCAACTGTATAATTACTACAGATTCATTATTGCTCAAACTAGCACAAGACCACACTTCTAAACTGACTTTCTAAGAAGGAAAAAGTCTACTTAACCCCCTCATCTATCTAGCGTGGTCTACTTCACACCCTCAACTATAAAACCAGATATTTTACCCCTGAACTTTCCAAAACCAGTCAAATTACCCCCTCAGACGGTTTTGGACGGTGGTTTGACTACCGCAACGGTGGTTTTTTCTTTTTCTTTTTTATTTGTTTTCTATTAATCTTTAAAAAAAATCATAGAAATCATAGAAAAATCATAAAATGGAAAATCCAATTTTGTTGGACTCCACATGAGTACACAGTGGGCGTAAAATATGGTATGTTTTAGTACAAAGTTATTGTTTCAGCTTTACATTAATTGAAAAATCTAATTTTATTTGTAATTAATCGGAATAATTCGTAGCCGTAGCTTCTATGGTCCAATTTTGGTTAGATTTTTATGGTGAGCTAATTATTGTATGCTTAAAATTTTCATACTCATTGAATCATGTGTAACTTAGTTATAGATAAATAATAGATTTAACAAGCATGAAATTAGTTGTTTCCTATGTTAAAAGCTATGTTTTATCTATAACTAAGTTGTACATGGTCTAATGAGTATGAAATTTTTACTATAGTTTAAGCATACAATAATTAGCTCACCATAAAAATTTCACCGCAATTGGACCATAAAAGATGTGGCTATGAATTATTTCAACTAATTACAGACAAAATTAGAACTTTTAATTAATCTATAGCTACAGCAAAAATTTTGTACTAAAACATAATGTATTATATATCCATTGTGTATATCACTCATGTGGAGTCCAACAAAATTTGATTTTCCATTTTATGATTTTTTTGTTATTTATTATGATTTTTCAAAGATTTAGCGAAAACAAATAAAAAGGAAAAAAGACAAAACTACTGTTACTGTAGCAAAACAGCTATCCAAAACTGCCTGAGGGGTGTAATTTAACCGGTTTTGGAAAGTTCAGGGGGTCGAATACCTGGTCTTATAGTTGAGGGTGTGAAGTAGACCACACTAGATAGGTGAGGGGGTTAAGTAGACTTGAACTGCAATTCTAACTACGCTTAAGTTATCTACAGTACTTTTTTCTCTACCTAATACCAAAGAGAGGATGATTTCTTGTTCCATTATCGCTCACAACCATCCGCTGGGTCCAATATCTCATGTGCCTATACAAGTTAGAGTAGTGTGTCTAAGCACGGAGCGGAGTCCTATTCCAAAAACGAATTAGAATACGGAGTGTTTCCAATTTCCATGGTTGCCACTCTCTCCTGTGCAACTATTGAGTTAGAGAAGACTGTACAGGCACAGCACGGAGTCCAATCTTTAAAGAAATTAGAACACATGATGCGATCATTGATAAATTTCTAAACCTCTCGTACCCACATGTGAGTTAAAGCACCAGGCGTCCATGCACAGCACAACATTTGATTCCAAGATGTATTGGAAAAGTTGACATGATCATTGCATAAATCTCCGAGCCACAAGTAATCTAGTTAATCGTGCAGCAAGCTGCGCACATGCATGTTTGCTACTTTTAACAGAATCATACCGAACATTCACAAGAAATATGATGTGATCATATAGCTAAGCTAGGAGAGTAACATTTTTGTTTCTAAAAGAGTGGTAAAGATCTATTGAGGTGGCTTTGACCATTAACTGAAAAAGGCTCCTTAAACACAAAATAAAATATCTATTGTGATAGTTCTAAGCAACAATAGATATGTCTAGTCTCAGCCTTATGAATACTAGGAAATCATAAAATATCGATTCTGATACTTTTAAGAAACAATTGATATGTCCAGTCTCAGCCTGATGGGTACTAGGAAATAACAGGATGGATTATCAGATTTAATCTTTCCCTTCTGGATTTTTCTGAATCTGATCAATCCAGCATGTATCTACCGTATCTCAACTGGAAAAGTACCCAACAGCATCCAAGTTCCTCTCATCTAACTCATCTCAACTGGAACAAGTATGCAACACCATCCAAGATTCTGTTTTACACCACCATTCCCAGAAACAACTCGCTTTTTCAACAAATAAAAGCAGACTTCCAATAAAACTGCATCTAATTGTAGAGTTCCAATAAAACTACATCTAATTGTAAAGTTTAAAGTCCAGATAACAGTACAACCTACCTACGGACCCGAATAATTCCCTCCGGACAAAATTGCCATTTCGGACCCAGCGCTTACCTTCGACGGCAGAGTGGAAGATGCCAAGCCCGCACCAGTGAAGGTAGTTGTTAATCGGCGTCAGGTCGTACACGTTGAGCACGACAGGGTACGTCGCCGCTCCCGCCGCGTCCCCAACCGCCGCGCCACCGGAGACCGCCGCGCCCATCGGCCCCGGCCAACCCTCACCACTCTGCTCCCTCCCTCTCTGAAGAGATCTCGCGCGCGTCCCGCACGCCGGATAGTGGCCGACCGCGCGGGCAGTCGCCGCCGGCGCGCGAGGCAGTAGCTGCAGGCGAGATCGCGAGGGACGCTGGATGGAGCAGAAGGGGAAGAGAGGCGGATGGGGACGAACCAGTCGACACACGATGACCAACCGAGCGGGCTGAGAGCGTGTTCCGGGAGACGTTCACGTCATTGACTGAACGGTGGGGTCAGGAGGATGTGGCCCGAATGGCAACAGAGGATACTCCCTCCGACCAAAAGCAAGCTCGCTTCAAAGATTATAACTTTCACTAAAATACATAAAAATATTACTCCCTCCATCTTAAATTGTAAGTCATTCTAAAAATTTTGGAGAGTCAATGCATCTCAAGTTTGACCAAGAATTATAGACAAAACTATAAAAATTTATAACATCAAATAAGTATACTATGAAAATATAATTGATAACGAATCTAATGATACTTATTTGACATCATAAATATTATTTTATTGTTATATAAGTTTGGTCAAACTTGAGAAACTTTGACCCTCCAAAATTCTTGGAATGACTTACAATTTGAGCTGGAGGGAGTAATATTTATCATACTGTACATAACAATTATTGTCAGATATTGTTAAATCTATTTTTCACAATAAACTTTTAAGATATAAATGGTGTCACGAATACGGTACCTATGATGGGCCCTGCCCCGCTCATGTTGAATTATTCCGTTTGAATCTAAAACATAACAAAATATGACTTATAGTACTCCCTCCATCCATAAATAATATAATCTCGCTATTGCTTTCTCTTAATAATTTGATATTAAGAATAACATAAATTACTCCTAAAATTTTATCTCAGAATTATTTTTTGAACAAAAACCATAGGGTAATTTATCTCATAATTATTGAATAAGTTCTTAACTTGCTTAATTATTTTATGGGCTTTTTAGAATAATTATATTATGGTTTATTTGAAAAATTAGTATATTGTCAACATATTTACACCTACTATACTGATAGTATATATATTTATCAGCTATAAATAAAGTATAATAGATGTTAAAGTTCCATGTCATGCCATTGCATAGACGCTTGCTTGAGACCATACAAAAACTTCAATAATATATAGTTTACGCACATGCTTTCTTGACCATTTGTTAAAACTTCATCTGGTTGATCCATATATAGATCTCCTCCTCTAACTTCTCATTTAGAAAAATTGTCTTAACATCCATCTAGTGAACGAAAAGACAAGGCTGCCAAGAAAAATAACATTTGAATGTGATCAATCGAGCAACATATACATAAATATTAAAGAAATATTTATCTTGTTTCTGGGTGTAACCCTTGACCACAAGCCTTATCTTGTACTTGTCAATAGTATCATCAAACCTAATCATTTCTTGGACACCCACTTGCATCCTACAGGGTTGCATTTGTAAGGATAATCAATAACTTCTCAAATTCCATTAAACATAATTGAATTTATCTCACTTCTTATTGCTTCTTTCCATAAGTCAATATTCAAAGAAAAATATGTCTCTCCAATGATTCTTAGAGTGTCATCCACGAGGTACATAATATAGCCATCAACAAAAACCTTTGTTGTCATTTGTTTCTTACTCTTTCAAGCAACTAAGTATCATGGTCTGATCCTCTTCAGAATTTGGCACACCGAGTGTTCTATCAAAATATTGATCATGGGTATTATAAGTTCAGATCTAGATGTTCTAGGCGTTTATATCATAGGAAATTCATATAGAAAAGCATAGCATCTCTAGACTCCAAATTAGTACCAAATGTATGTCAAGTACTCTAGACTCCGGAGTTTATTATTAAATACATAAGATAAACACAATCAATAGTTTTATATCTAAGTTCGCGCTTTTTGCTGATTGACGCATTCATCTTGGGTAAGCAACCACAAAGTGCGCATGTAGTAGAGATTCGGTCTTTTATTTTCCCATATTTCCTAGTGTTCAGTCGCCTGAGATTCAGGTGATTAGCATGCTGCTTTTTGCTGCTAAAGTGATGTGAGCAACAAGATGGGCATAACCTATGGCCAGCAACGTGGCCTGATCGTTTTTTAAAAAGACAGGCACCTACAATCCCCTTTATTTTCCCATATTTCCAATGGTGTAATTTTTTTTTAGAAACTCTATTCATGACATGACATTACATGCAACTATATAGCATGACCCCACTATTTTTTAAATAGTCTCATCACTTCTAGCAAGGCGTTAACTAACTTAGTTACAGTACAATTCTTTCTTTCGGTAATTCTATATGATTGGTGAGTATGGCGATGTCCTTTCATGAATAATTTTATGTTTCACAAAGTTTAGAAAATATTGTTTGAAAAATAGTAGCTAGTTTCTGTCAAATTGATTTTTTTATTTCAGTTTTTATAAGTCTTAAAATAATTTAACGCTTTATATTTTGATTTTAGCAAGTATACGTAACAAAATCTAGTAAAATCATTTATAAGCATTATAAAGTATCTTTCACACCTTTGAATTAACGCGTTGTTCATCCCTTTACAAATCAAAATGAACGCACACAATTAATAGAGTTTGAGCATATATAGATCATAAAGTCCAGTCGCACCCGTGAGAGGGAAGAGCGTGCGAACATTACTGTGGAAAGTAAAAAAAAACTATGGTTGGAAAATATAACCTTTTGACTCTAGGTAGGTATATAGATATTGACCAGCGACCGGTCCATGTCGCTGCCAAATTGGTTCAGATTATAATCGTTTCGTACCGTGTGGACTTGTGAGTCAGTTTTTTAGCAGAAATTGGCGCGAGGCCGGAGTTGTTAGATGAGATGCCATGTAGCAGAAATCAGAATTCACCTCAACTGAAGAGTAAATTTTAATGAAATCCCAATACAACTGCTAGATCGAGGCCCTACTGAAGTGAAGATACTGCAGGTTCACAGGGAACAGACAGGGGCTTCTATTCTATAAATTAACGCCCGGTCAAGAGTTCATTGAATGTCAGCAACTCATCAGCTATTACCTGCCTACCAGCTCCATTGCTTGCAGCAATAACGACCCCATCAGCCACATGAATCTGCTCAGTAGGAGTACCATAGTACTACCAGCCCCGCAAAGATCGATAGATGCGGTAGTAGTAATAAATCCCAGGATCCGAATGCAGTGACACTTTCAACATGCATGAACGAGGGGAATGGGATCGATCTGAATGCGTTAGACCCTGTTTGGAACATGGTATTTTTTTTTCCCTATTTTTGTGCTTTTTCTATAAAAATAAACTAGTTTCTGTAAACTATTTGTGCGATTCCTGTGAAATTCCTGCGTTTCAAACCGATCCGTAGTAGTAAATAGTAAATCCCAGGATCCGAATTCATGTAACCATGTTCATGTGATGATGTGCCCAGTGCCCTTCATCAGATCGATCCCATTCCCTTCGTTCGCGCCAAACCTGTGTACTACAAACGCAGCGGCAGCAGCTTAAATTTCCGCTGTACGTGCGCAGTAACTGCAGTCTCTCTCTCCCTGCGCAAACCTACCAGCATTGAATCATCATCAGTTCATTTACCATGTGGATTCCTGGAGGTGCTACCAAGCATCGAGCCGACGACGATGCTAGGAACTCTCCAAACGATGACACGACCATTCCGGCCTGCTCTCCTATAAGTAACAGCACCAGGATGCGACGCCTTTTGGCAAGCTCGATCCACACTAGAGCAGCAGCAGCTACTACCTTGATCAGCGACCTCACCGACATACAGTACACACAGTAGAAGCTTAGCTTGTCAGTCCATCCATGGAGAAGCTCGTCTACCTCTTGACCATCACGTCCTTATCCATGGCGCTGCAAGTGCCACTCGGTGTACAGTGCGAAACAGCTAGAGCTGCTGCCACAAGCTGCCATGCCGCCGGCAGTACCATAGCGGCGGGGAAACAGCAGCCGCCGCCGCAGGTGGAGGGCATGTTCGTGTTCGGGAGCTCGCTGGTGGACAACGGCAACAACAACTTCCTCAACGGCTCCGGCGTGCGCGCCGACTACCTCCCCTACGGCGTGGACTTCCCTCTCGGCCCCTCGGGCCGCTTCTCCAACGGCCGCAACGTCATCGACGCGCTCGGCGAGCTCCTCGGCCTCCGTGGGCTCGTCCCGCCCTTCGCCGACCCGCGCACCCGCCGGGCCCGCGCCGCCCTGCGCGGCGTCAACTTCGCCTCCGGTGGCTCCGGCATCCTGGACCACACCGGCCAGGCCACCGTGCGTCCTCTAGCTAGCTCCCTGCCTCCTTGAATCATCGATTGCACGTAGACCAGAGTAGCATTAATCAATGAGTTATAGAATCGCTTGCTACTTGGCAGCATTAATATAATCGATGAATGAGCTAGTTTCATTCAGGGCGAGGTGGTGAGCCTGCGGCAGCAGATCAGCAACTTCGAGTCGGTGACCCTTCCTGACCTGCGGGCCCAGGTGCGCGGACCAGCCGCGGCCGCCAGCCACCGGGTCAAGGGCCAGGATTCCTTCCACTTCCACCAGTGCTACCTCTCCAAATGCCTCTTCGTCATCGGCACCGGCGGCAACGACTACCTGCTCAACTACTTCAACCCCAGGAACAACGGCACCGAGGGTGGGCCGCCCTTGTCAGAGTTCACTGCGTCTCTCATCAGCAAGCTCTCGGACCATCTTCAGGTACGGTAGACCGACGACCTCTCTTGCATTGCCTGCCTCGTGTAACTGCATGCAGATCCTCTCGTGCTAGCTCTTGTTCGTTCCTGTTCATGCTCTGCCTTATGCTGATTAATATGGCTTATTTTTCAAGTGCATTTTAATTCCTCACGCCACTAATAAAACCATGGATGGTCATTTACTTGTACACGCTTTTTCTAGTGTTTTTAACTAAGTATACTCCGTACTAGTTAAACACTATCACTAATTATGGCTAAGGGAAATTCTCACTAGAAGATATTTAATAGAGAAAGTTTGTACTTACACTAATTAAATACGCCGGCTTTGTTCGCTTGAACTATTTTCAGTTTGTTTCAACTTATTCTCTCTCATAGAACAAATTCAATCAACCGAAATTAGTCGGCTTGTTTACCAGCCGAACAGAAAAAACACTAAGAAAACTTTACTTTTTCATTGGAATTTTTTTTAGATTTTGGTTGTAACTCTGAATGTGTAAAAAGAAACGGAATTGGTTCCTAGTTCATGTGAAAATAAAGACCGTGAACAATAACCATAAAAGGTCCCATTGGACTGTTCAAGTTTTTTTTTTCTATGATTATGAAGTCTGATACTCCCTCCGTCTCTAAATAGATGTCATTCTCGCTTCCCGAGAAGTCAACGTTTTCAAAATACCGGTAATTATGTATTAAAATATAGAAATAATTATGCTAAGTAATTAGTATCATCGGAAAGATCTTTAAGTCTAGTTTTTTAATAAATTTATTTAGAGATATAAATGTTGCACGTATTTTCTATAAACTTAGTCAAAATTGATAAAGTTTGACCGGCACACATCCCATAACGACCTCTTTTTTGGGACGGAGGGAGTATACCATACTGGCATAGTGGCTGGCATCCGCGTTGGCGTTTAAATGCATATATACGCGGATGGTCAGTTGTACATAGTAAGTACTCCAATGAGTAAATATGGCATGGATATAAAGGGCGTACATACAGTACCTAGCACATGTGGATATAAATATGGCAAAGCACGGTAAAGAGGACCATGAATCTATTTATATAGGTTTTCTTTTTTACTCTCCCGCCAAAAACAACAAATATTAATTATAGTTTTGCCTAAGTTAAACTATCTATTTTCTATCATCATTGTTTATAATCACATCTAAAAAATATATTCAAACTCGGAATGGTTTGAGTTAGGATAAAATTAACTAGGGTGTCTGTTTTGACACAGATCGAGGTAATATTTTTTTTGCGGATAAGTACACATGTTTTGGGAAACATATATATATATATATATTTAATTAAGAGGCAGGAGATAAGTACACATGTTCGAACACAGCAAATTTATTTATAAAGCACTAATATTCCAAAGAAGATACTCCTAGCTGAGAGTTAACATAAACCAAAAAGTCCCTGTTACAAAGCATGCATGACCTTGAATTTGAACACCGAACGAATATGTCAATCACGTACGCTTCACGCGCCTATAAATACTCTTACTCCAGTACTAATAAGTAAGTTAATAAATGTTTGATAATTATTACAGAGGCTGTACGGTCTTGGCGCACGGAAGTTTGTGATCTTCTCGATCCAGCCGACCGGGTGCACCCCCGTGGTCCGGGCGTTCCTCAACATCACCGGCACCGCATGCATTGAGCCGGTGAACGACGCGGTGGCCCTCTTCAACTCCGAGCTCCGGCGGCTGGTCGACGGCGCGAGGCCGCGCATGCCCGCCGCCAGGTTCGCCTACATCGACTCGTACAAGATCATCAGGGACATGCTGGACCACCCCGCCAAACATGGTACAGTACGTACGAGTTCATATATATACTACTCCTGTATAAATAAATGTTAATACAATGCCCATAAATATAATGTACAGTAGCTAGCTCTCGTTCATTAGAGCAAGTTAAGAGTTAAGTTTTTGGTTATAAGTCAAGCTATTAGAGTCAAGTTGTACGATAACTTATCTCTTATTTGGTTATACAAAAGGTTTCTCTTTCCTATTTCTCCTTATAACATTTACTATTTAGGTCCACTACTACCTAGGCTTTTGTGCTCAGCTTGGTGCTTGTATAGGAGCCAAGCTCCTCTCTCTTTCCTCTTTTCTCTCATTCACATCAGCATTTGCTTGACTATAAACTCATTATTGTACTTGCTTTTAGTCTGTACGTAGTACCAAGCTAGTACTACTGTAGTAGACATCATTGATTTCTCATGCATCTCAGTAATTAATGTAACAAGCAGTTTTTGGGTTGAAAATGTAATGAGACAAACAATAAAACTTTCAGGCGTTCGGGAGACGAGCAGAGCCTGCTGCGAGATGTCGAAGAGCTCATCGGGCGTGCTGTGCAAGAAGCAGGGGCCCGTCTGCAGGGACCGGACGGAGTACGTCTTCTTCGACGGGCTGCACCCCACGGACGCCGTCAACGCCAGGATCGCGCGCAAGGGCTACGGCTCCAGCTCGCCCGACCACGCCTACCCAATCAACGTCAAGAAGCTAGCCATGCTCTAGCTGGCCTAAACTACCAGCCTTGTACTGCTACTGTAGTACGTAGTGATGATCGTTTGAGTACTAATTTTCAGTGAATTTAGTCCATGCATCTTTGCTAGTAGATGCTAGGTTAAGTGTTTTATCTACTACTATACCACTAGTAGTAGAAGTTAGCAGCAGTATTAGCTCTGGACTGGTTGAACATTGGTGAACGTTGACCGACGAGAAGAGTTATAACTGGATCCAGCTCTGGGCTACTTGACCAGTGCAATGGGCTGGATCCAACAACTATGTCTCGTGAGCATTGTTTCCAGGCCCAGGGCCATGTGAGCGAGTACTCCTCCTCCCGGTGACCTTCTGTACAAAGGGTTTGTATGTTGAACAAGCTTCATTATTTGGATAAAATATCCCTGTGTGACAAAAGTAAAGTTTCTGAAATTGTAGCCTTAGCCAGACTGGGTTTGAGTTTGGTCAAGTCTGAAATTGTCCAAACCCTCCCTACTACCCATGCATTCCTTCGCTTCTGGCTCCACCACTAGTCTATGACATTCTCACCCTGTTAAGAAACCAAGCGTTCACAACCGAGTTCTACAGTGGAGGGGGAGGTGGGCTATCATATCAAACTAGGCCCGAAAGAAGGCGGGCAGTTTTTTTTTGTTTTTTTTAGGATTTGTAGAACACTGGCAGAATTCTTCTGTTTGTTCCACCATGTTTCCGTCCATTTGCTGAGCTAAGTTGATGATTAATTACAATATATACCAATTACCAACGTTGGAACTTACCCACTGCATCGTCAAACAAGTTGCTTTCACTGCTCTGGTGTCAATCCAGCTAAAAAATGTTATCGCCGACGAATCTGCTACGATGTCCAGGAACTGGAAACTTTTGCAGTCATGCATAGAGAGAGACATCAGCACATGATACACGGCAGATGAGATGAGCATCATCAACCCGTCCATCACACGTACGTACGTTACCACCGACTGATCATCCACCGTCGGTTGCATGAGAATTCAGTGGCGATCCGTCACATCGCGCGGGTACGCTGATCACACGATGATGGCCCAAAATATCGTGCCGGACAGCATTGCTGAACAAGTGCAGCGTTCGTGTCCTGTAATATTCTTCTTTGTCATGCTTTAGTCATGAGAGAGTTGTTGGGTTGCGTCTATCAGGACACCACTGCACGCCCAACATGTCCATTATTTTGTAGCCGGCAGCTTTGTTTGTTTGTCTCTGGCTTGGCTCTCCTGCATGCATGCGCAGTAATACAAGGAGTAGCTTGGGTAATTTGGTGATTGGGTAAATTTGTATATAGACGACATATAGTTAGTGTAAACTCTTCAAGGAAATGACCAACTGCAAACAAGCAAGACATACAGCATATGTGCCTATCTTTATTTGTAGTAATTGATCACATATATACATATGTGTATATATAGTGTGTTCTAAACAAAACAGGGACTAGCTTGTGTGGTAGTGTATGGGCGAGTAGAAAAGGTCACTCCCAAAACTTTTCGACGATACGTACGTGCGTGTATTTCCGTTCAAACTTTAATATTGTCATTGTTTATCAATCTGTAGATTATGTGATGCACCCAAAAAGTATCTATTGTGAGGCTGTGTTTTAATTTGGGGTTACGTTAGAGTTGCTCTTATTCGATGAATATTTAGATCTGTTTTCTATATAATAAATATGGTTATACTTTTATTATTGTATTGGCATTACATCATCAGTAATTAGTGTCAAAAGTCCGTGCTTAAGATCTATACCAAGACACGAGTAGAAAATAGACTTTTAGTTCAGAGTTTTAGTCCCGGGACTCAAGAGAGTATTAGTCCCGTTTGAAACCACCAACCAGTACTGTAGTCCCCTTCCCAATGGCTATGGTGATAGCTTTTGCAGGAGAGGTGCTTTAGTCCCTGTTGGTGGCTGGAACCGAGACTAAAGGTCCAGTTTTAGTCTTGGTTCTAGCCACCAACCAGGACTAAAGATTCTAATTTCGGTTTGTGGCTCCAATCGAAACTAAAGCTAGACCTGTAGTCTCGGTTTCAGCCACCAACCGGATTAAATATATCCCTTTATATTTACCATGCTTCTTTCTTCCCCAGTCCGAGCCATTTCAAGCTCTCTGTTCTTGCTCGTCAATAGCTCTTTGTTATTCTTCCACTTCGGCAGTCTCAAGATTTCTTCGACGACTCCATTTATTCTTTGGTTCTAAGGTTATCAACTTCATCCTCTCATGTTTCATCACTAGCCTTTATCTCATTCCATGGTCTAGAATAGGAATATTTTACGGTTTTTTAGAAGGACAAACACCTTTGGAGAAGATCTATAAGATAGATGATAACACTTATGCGGATTATCCAGCCAAGAAGGATTAGAAACACTGAAGGTGTCACATGAAATTTAGTTGTGCTCTCCTATCCAAGTTTTCTTTCCATATCTCTATCCTTCTTGCTAGTCTCTCCAAATCTTGGGACGGATTCATCTTAAGAGGGTAGATTTGTAACCTCCTAAATTTTAAACTTTTGAAAATAAACTTAAATTGATTTATTTACGAATTTTAGGTGATCATGAAACTCTAGGAAATAAAAAATTTCATCAAATTAAAAATTTAACCTAGGGTTAGAAACATGTATGTGCATTCATACCTTTGCATTAATTTTATTGAGTTGATTGTTTTGATCAAAACTCAAAAGGGATTAAAATTTAATTTGAATTGAAAAAGGTTTTCGAAAAAAGAAAAGAGCAACTCCCCTCTCTCTCCCTCTCTTTCGTCCACGGGCCCATCCCCCTTCGCCCCCCTCGCCCCACAAAGCTACAACAAGGCCGGCTCAACTCCCCCTCTTTCCTTCCCCACAAGCCCAGATCCCTTTGCCTCCCCCCGGCCCAGTAGCGCAGCCACGACAGCGTGCCCATCCCCTCTCTCAGTCTTGGCTCGCTGACGTCATGGCCCTACCCGTCAGTGCCTTCTCCTTCCTTGAGCCGTCCCCGAGCAGGACTCTGTTCCAACAACAGAACCAGACGTCGCCACTAGTACAAAAAACATTTTTAGAGGCGGTGGTAGAGACATTTATACAGGCGGCCAAGCCCACCGCCTGTACTGGGGATCAGTACTAATCGGCAAGCAGCCCGCTCACTTTGTCAGCCGCCTGTATTAATCCGCAGAATAAAATCGCGTTTTTAAAATCGAAAAAAAAAATTAAATTATGGCTCACTTTAAGTCGCGCATTTTTTCGCGTAAAATTCACGAACACGCTCCGCTGGGGATTCGAACCTGAGACCTCACCCTCACGCGGTACCTCCTCTACCACTCCACCCATGACTCACTTATGTCTAGATTCGTTAGTACTTCTTCATATTCTATACTAAACCGAGTGTAAATTGATTGTTTCAGCCACTAAACGAATTCAAATGAAAAAGTTGTGAACTACAAAGTTTCATAACTTTTCGAAACCTACAACTTTCATGTAGCAAGTTTTTTCATCCGAGGTCGTTTACAAAAATTTAAATTTCAAATTTGACACATTCAAACGTAATTTTCGATGACAAGATGATTTCAAATGAAAAAGTTGTGAACTACAAAGTTTCATAACTTTTCGAGATCTACAACTTTCATGTACAAAGTGTTTCCATCAGAGGTCGTTTATAAAAATCAAAAAAATTAACTCTACAGGTATTTACACAGGCGGTTCATAATGTCAGCCGCCTGTGTAAATAGTTTTACACAGGTGGTTCTCTTGCTGGGCCCACCCTATTTTTTGTACTGGCGTCATGAAATTGTGAACCGTCTGTGGAAAAAAAATAGCGTACCAGCAAAAATGATTTTTCTACTAGTGCGCTCCGCTCGCATCAGGCCGGGGCGCCAGCCGGCCAGGCATGCGGCCAAAGCTCGTGGGGGCAAGCCTACGACCAGTGTGGAGTCGGTGAGGGCGCAAGCGGGCCATGCGCGGCCACGACTTGCATCGACGCGGCAGGACGGGGTGTGGTCAGCCGGGGGCGCGGCGGGGCAGGACGCGACCGACCGGGGGCGCGGCCAGCCGGGGCACGGCGTAGTAAGGTGGGGCACGACTAGCCGGGGGCACGGTGGGGCGGGGTGCAGCGGGAGAGGAGAGGGAAGAAGACTGATAGGGGAGAAAAAGGAACGAACCACTTTTCTCTGTAACCAGTGGTAGTGATGGGTAATTTCTCCTAGATTCACCAAAGTTGAGTTGGTGAAACACCCCCATGAGGAGATCCACCAACAAAATGTTAAATCCAACCCCTTTCTGATGAATCCAGATTTGGTGAATATGGAGTGTTTGGTAAATATTTCGGTGGTCCAAGTTGTGAATCCAAATCCCTACCAAGCAGGCCCTAAAATTCCAGATTTATTGATGGTTTCTTAAACCGGCCTTTAGTCCCAAACTGACAATCCTAGTTAGAAAACTAGGAAATAAAAGTGATTCTCAACCGGAATTGGAACCCTATTCTACACTACACTACTGCGAGTCAAATTAGTGATCGAGCTGGGCTGAGGAGAGCTAGGCCTTGCTTGTTCCAACTCCTACTGTACAGAATAGTGTTGAATGAATACACAAGTCTCGAGGTGATAGCACGTTCAGTTTGACCCTGCGGTACAGGACAGGCCACGGTGCTTGTATACTTGCATTGCACCTGCACATGTATGTATTGGTGGCCTATCTTCCTTCAGGAATCAGGATCAGCAAACGCGACTATTCGCTGGGCCGGAGGCTAGTTGCCAACTTGAACCATGACAGCTCTATGATAACTTTATCTGTAGCCATCACACTCACACATAACCTGTTGTGCATCACGTAACTTTGTCACTTTGCGAAACAGTCAATGTGTATGATGACATGGATCTCTACACTACGTACTAGTGAACTAAAAACCACTGTGTATTACCGTACCTCCGTAAATTACACAATATACATGCAGTCATGCACATTATGTGCTACCATCTGGAGAAAATAATATACAATATACTATGCTACGACTTTTCAAGGTATGTGAATAGGATTGATTACATAAGAACCATATAGTCCTCATCTCTTTCAGAATTACTCCCTCCATCCTATTAAAGTGTTATTTTTTACTTTTAGATCTCTCGTTTGACCGTTCGTTCTATTCAAAAAATTTATACAAATAATAAAATAAATAAGACATTATGAAAGTATATCTAATAATAAAGTAAGTTATAATAAAATAAATAAAAATTATATAAAAATTTTGAATAAGACGAACGGTCAAACAAAAAGTCTCGAATTTTAAAACGAAACGAATGCGACGGAGGGAGTAATTCTAAAAGAGAATATTTCAACTAGTAGATCTTGATAGCTTCTATATATATCTGGAATACTTGATAAAAAAGAGCAATAATGACACATAGACATCACTGCTTCAATCATCACAAAAGATTAGAACATTCACAGACTTGTTCACACATTATTATCAGAATTCTCTAACTTTGTTTACTGGTTTATGAATGATTATTTATTAGATTGCTCATACTTTGTAAGAAATGAGTTTGGCATATATGTATACAGTATCCTGGATTTTACATGAACAGTATTTCCATATATAAATGGTAATTGCATAATTTTGCATTTGTAATTTTGACGTACAAGGTCATGATGTGGTAATGTCGACAAAAATTACACTTTTATGAACAGAGTAAAGTTGTATGTAACTACAATTTACGAAGCCAAGCAACATCAATGACACAAAGTGTGTGCAATTCACTCTGAAGGGTGTCCTTGCAACAAGCAAAACAAATAATACGGTTTCCAGCATTATAATTTTGTCTAGACCAAACACAATACTGGTTCTCGTATATCGGCTAGGATTGCAAATGTTGATGAAGCTATCAAGCAGTCTCCTCTTAAGTTGGAGAATACCATTATTGAATTGTTATCGAGATATCCAAATCATTGCCAATGATATTTCAAGATATTACAAAAAGGGTTGTTTGGTTGCCCATAGCTATCAACGATCCCTCAACTTACAATCAAGCAACCACACTGATAATGCATATTAGCCGCTAACATCATCCCATATGTAGGGCTTGTCATTCGTACGTTAATGGTGCACACTGAAATATAAGTTCACGGATGCAAATGGGATCCACATCGCTCTCAGTGCGCAAGAACAACCAACGAAATCTAGTAAGCTATATTGTTTGTGTTGGCAACACATTTTTGGTTAGGCAATTGATTGTATTGGAGGACTTTAGGGGCATTACCACACTTACTCTGTAATAATATTCTTTATCATATACACACTACATATGTAAAATTATACATTGGACTAACATCACATATCTTGAAATGTTTCTCGAGAGAAGTCGGAGCCGGTAGACAAATTATCGTGGTGGAGAAAGAAAAGGACAGCCAGAGAGAGGGCGAAATGAGGGCGACTCGGGCGGCGCTCCCGCCCCCGCCGCCGCGCTCGGCACCCCGCCGGCCGGCCGGTCTCTAGGTCTGTCCCCCTGCTACCCCTCCCCCTCTTCTCTCTCTCTCTCTCTCTCTCTCTCTCTCTCTCTCTCTCTCTCTCTCTCTCTCTCCCTTCGTCACCGCCCCACTCCGCAATCCAGATCCAGCTGCATGCAATGGACGCCCACGGCTGACTCCTCCGCGCGTCGCGCCTAGGCCGATTTGGGAGATGAACCACTGCCGGCGCCTGGGGACTTCTTCACCGGCTCGCCTCTGCTCCAGGGGTTCCTCGACCGTGGTCCTGAGGGCTGTGTGGCCTTCAGTGACTCGGAGGCCTCCTGGGAGTCCGGCTCGGAGCTGGAAGACACCCCCGCCGCGCTTTCGGAAGAGATGGGCAAGATTGCCATGACTCACCGCCGCAAGCGCCGTCGCGTGCGCCGCCACCATCGCCGGCGGCGGGCGGGTGACGTGCGGCGTGCTGCGGAGCCCCCGGTGCCGGAGATACAGCCTCGACGACGCCTCTCTCCGATGTGCCACCCGGCCCGGGCGCACGGTCCACGAGACTCTGAGGGTTTCTGCATCGTGGAGAGCCGACGTCGCGGTCGGGTGTGCTCCCCCCGCCGGTCACCGCCACGACGGCCGCCGCCCCGCTCGTCGACTTATCTGCCGCCGGAGCTGGCCGGTGTGTGCTACCGCTGCCTCCGGCCTGGTCACGTTCGCGCGCACTACAGGTGCTGGGCCGAGGGCCACCACGCATCCGAGTGTCGTTCGCGTCCGTAGCGCCCCCGCGGCGGTGTCCGTGGAGATGAGACCCGACATGCCGGCTATAAACGCCCGCGTTCGCCGTGCTCCGGTTCTGACGGCCGGCGCGTCCAGGACTGGGAACACTTCCGCCCAGGCCAACACCATGCGCGCCCTGGCGAGGCGGGTTCCTCCGACACAGTCTCCGGCCGCTCTGTCTCCACCGGCAGGTCTACCTCGGTACTGCCGGTGTGTCGTGCCTCCGCTTCGCCTAAGGACTCGCCGCCACCACCTCCACCTCCGCCCCCACCGCCAACCCCACCTCCGCCTCCGCCTTCGCCGCCGCCACCCCCTCCCCCCTCTCCCGGCCAACCATGCTACTGGCCCTGGTGGCGCGGAGCGTGGGGAGACCTCCAGGGATGCCTATTCTGTGGCACGCGCATCCGGCGGCGCACCCCATGGTGGCGCGCCGCTAATTGTCATCCCTCATTCCGCCCTGATTCAAGCGGAGGAGGACGTCCTGGGATCTGCTTTGGTAATGGTAATCGCGGGCACGCGGCCATTCATCCCCATCGCCATGATTCATGATCACCTTCACGACTGCTTTCGAATTTACCCGGGGGACGTCGTCATCAAGTACCATGAGCCGGAAGACTTCCTTGTGCGGTTCCGCCACCGTGTCGACCGTGACCGCGTCCCCGCCTCGCAACCAGTGGCCTGGCCGCCTCTACGCTGGCTGCCCTAGTCGCGCATCTCAAATGCGGCCTGCGGGGCCTTCACTTACCGCGCGCTCAAAATACCGGCGCATGCTCGAAACCTAGACGTGGCGCAACGGGTGCTCGGTCCGTGATGTTGTGATATCGAATCGACCGACCTGCAGGACCGCACGGACGACGACGACCGCGAGTTCTTCATCCAGGCCTGGTGCAGGGACCCTGCTCTTATTGAACCTGAGAAGATGATCTTCATCCCCGAACCAGCGCTACCAACGGAGGATCCTGCGGAGTGGAACATGCGCTGCGGTCTCCAGTACCTTGTGCGTGTGCGTTTGGTTGGCCACCGGGACATGTTAGCGCCACCCGACTCTCCGGGGAATGATGACGCGGGTGACCGCCACGACGATGATGGTGTGGATGGCCAAGGTAATGTCGGGGATGACCTCTGTGACGACTATTGTCCCACCCCCCGACGTGACTCTGACGACGACTTCGTTAGCATGGACCCCCGGCACAGGAACGACCACCCCACCAGTTGCTACTCGCCGTCGTGTACCAGTGAGCGCGTTGTGCTGGTTGGTGCTGTGCACTGCCCTCTGATGCCTCCTGCAACCATCGTGGGCTGCTTTGGGGGTCGCGCTCTCCGCCGCGGACAACTTCTCCGCCAATGTCGGAGCCCAAGAGTCCTGCTGCTACCTCGCTTGGTCGAGCATGTCGTCGGGCACTCCTGTTCATCTCACCCTCGCAAGATATCTCCAGGTGCTCTGGTAACCGTGCTTCTGGCTTTGTGGGCCGCTTCCTCAACATCGCGCCACTGCTCCTCCACGGCGGCAAGAGGGCTGCTACCCCACTACATGTCGACCAGGATTGGTGGACAATGTGCATCCCCAATGAGCTTGCTCCGCGCCCTGACCTCGTGGTCGATGAGCACCGGCTTCGGTCTGGTGGCTCTTCTGCAGAGGTCCTTCTGGGCGCGGAAAACACTTCGATGGCGTCGCCCATCCCCGACATCCCCAGCTTCCGCTTGGCGGCTCTCCTGCCGGTCCGTTGGTGATACAACCTGTGCTGCTGCAGCCAGAGCTTTCGATCGTGGCCTTCATCGACTGCATGACGCTCCCGGTGGAGGAGTCACTGCTGCCCGATCCTCCACGTCCTAGACGATCTAGACTGCCCCATGACGAATGACGCTCGCGTCGGAGCACGCGCCTGGCTGCCAAGTCCGCCTACCGCGATTCGAACCCCGAACGGCAGGCTCGCGGAGTCCTGGTGAACAAATGGGAGGGTCGCTCGGAGCAAGATGGCACCAACACCCCGGATCAGACCATCGCCAGCAGGTTCCAGGAGGCGTTTGGCGTCGACGTCCCTCCTGAGCAGCAGGACTCCATGCGCCAGCTCTTCCCCTTTCTGGGCAGCAGGGTGGCTCGATCAGCCTCTGGCGCGACCTGTGCCCCGCGCCAGCATCAAGCCTCTGCAGAGCTGTTTCGCCATGAGTGACAACCATCTTCTTCTGTGGAACGCACACGGTCTGAATAGTTGGGCGCGTCGGAATGTTGTCCGTAATATTGTCGCCCTACAACGCGCCTCCATCGTGTGTGTCCAGGAAACCAAACTTGCGAACTTCTCCACCGCTATGAACATCGACATTACTGGGTGTGACTACGACTTTGCCTTCTTGCCGGCTATCGGCGTCGCGGGTGGGGCGTGCACCTCCTGGCGGAGGGACCTCTGGACGGTGTCCTCCTTCTCGCGACGACGTTTCTTGGTCACTATCGCCATTTCTTGTGCGTCTCAGCGGCAGTGGTGGCTGACCAATGTCTATGGTCCCGTCCTCCGTGCGGATAAATCCGCGTTCCTGCAAGAGCTCCAGGACGTCCGGGCAGCCTGCCCCGGCCCTTGGCTGGCTTACGGGGACTTTAACCTCATCTATAGGGCCGCGGACAAGAGTAATGGCCGCCTTCACCGGGGACTCATGAGGGCGTTCCGGGACACCATCGACGTGGTTCATATCGAAAAGCTGCACCTCAACGGCCACCTTTTCACATGGTCCAATGGCAGGGACCAGCCGACTCTTGAACGACTTGATCGCGCTTTTGCCTCGGTTGAGTGGCTGCAGCTCTACCCCAACCATCATCTACGGAGCCTTTCCTCTAACTCGTCTGATCACGCACCATTACTCCTTGTCCTCCTAGTCGTGGGCTCTTCCTCGTTTCCGATACGAGCTCTTTTGGCCAAGGATTGAGGGGTTCCTCGATGTTGTTGCCGCGGCGTGGGGGCCGCCCAACCCAGACTTGGATGCGTGCAAGAACCTGGATGTCAAGCTGCGACGTCTTGCACCGGACCTTTGTAGTTGGCGTGCCACACACGTCGGGAACATCAGCTTCCAGCTCGCGGCCGCGCGCGCCATCATCCAGGGGTTCGACGTCGTGCTGGAATCCCGTACGCTGTCTGCGGGGAACAGGAGCTTCACCGGGAACTCAAGGCGCACATCCTTGGCTTGGCCTCCCTGGCCAGGACCATGGCTCCGCAACGCGCCCGCACACGACAGCTACGCGATGGTGACGCCTGCACCAAATTCTTCCATCTTCAGGCCTGTCACCACCGGCGGAAGAACTACATGTTGACCCTTGCGCACGACAGGCACACGTTCACAAATGATGAGGCCAAGGAGGAGGTCGTCTACAACTACTACAACGCCATCTTGGGCACGACCTTCATCCGTACCCACCGGATCAACCTTGCGCTGCTCCAACTGCCGCAGCTGGACCTCACCGCTCTCGCCGCGCCTTTCTCTGCCATTGAGATCGCGGGAGCGGTGAAGGAGTCGCCTTCGGACCGCGCCCCTGGACCGGACAGGTTCGACGTAGGCTTCCTAAAGGCCGTGTGGTCGACGGTTGGGGGCGACGTCGTTCGTGCATTCCATGCATTGTGGGATATGGATTTCAGAAACTTCAACTACATCAACGAGGCGGTCATGGTCTTGCTTCACAAGACTAGCTCCCCCGAGGCCCTACGCGACTACCGACCCATCAGTTTGATTCACATGGTGGGCAAGCTCTTCGCCAAGGCGCTCGCCTTGCGCCTACAGCCGTGCATGCCCGACCTCGTCCAGGTCAACCAGACAGCTTTCATCAGGGGACGACGCATCCACGAGAATTTCCGAACTGTGCAGCTCTCATGTCGATGGCTGCATGGATGGGGCGTGCCAATGGTGCTCCTCAAGGTAGACTTGGCCAAGGCCTTCGACTCCATCTGCTGGTCCTTCCTGTTGGAGGTCTTGGAGCATGTTGGCTTCCCTCGACGCTGGCGGGATTGGATCTCTTTCATGCTCTCCACTGCGATGACCAAAGTCATGATCAACGGGCGTCCAGGCCGCCAGATCTACCACGCGCGCGGCCTGCGCCAGGGGGACCCCTTATCGTCGTCCCTCTTCATCATTGTCATGGAAGTCCTCAACGCGCTCATCTCCGAGGCCGATCGACGCCACCAGCTTCATCCTCTCCCTGGCAACGTCATCAAGTACCAGACCTCGATTTACGCCGACGACCTGGTGGTCTTCCTCGCCCCACGCCCCCTAGACTTCACTTGCATCAGCCGAATTTTATCGCTCTTCGTCGGTGCTTCTGGTCTTGCCACCAACATAGACAAGTGCTCCATTACGCCCATCCGATGCACACAAGAAGATACTGCGGCGGTTCTGGAGGTCTTCCCTTGCCGTGTTTCGGATTTCCCCATCAAGTACCTCGGAGCCCCGTTGTCCATCTCCAGGCTCAGCCGCACGCAGGAGCAGACGCTCATCGACTCGGTGGCTGCACGTATCCCCGCCTGGAAGGGCGATCTCATGACCTCGGCGGGACATACAACGCTTGTGCAGTCCACACTCTCGGCGATTCCTGTGCATGTGTCCATCTCCTGTACCCTCTCCCCTTGGGCGATCGACGAGATTGACAGACGACGTCGCGCGTTTGTATGGGCAGGCACAGACAGCGTCTCTGGGGGGCGCTACAGTGTGGCCTGGCCGGTGGCCTGCTCCCCGCCGGTCTTGGGCGGCCTCAGACTGCCTGACCTCCGGATCCTTGGCTTCGCCCTGCGCCTTCGCTGGGAATGGCAAAAGCGCACCGAAGAGAATGCTCCCTGGGCGCTGCTCCCGTGCGGAACGGAGAAGCAGGTCGCGGCCATGTTCCGCGTGTTCGTAACTGTCACGGTGGGTAACGGCGCCAGAGCTTTGTTCTGGACCGACTCTTGGCTTCCGGATGGACCTATTCAGAGCACTGCGCCCCACATCTTCGCCCCCGTCGGCGCACGGCGGCGGAAACATACTGTACGTGAGGCTCTAGACAACAACCAATGGATGTGCAGCATTATTGGTGCCAGGACACAGCTAGTGATCCTTGAGACCCTACAGCTCGCGGACAAACTAGCTCACGTCCATCTCAATCCCACCACGGAGGACAGGTTCGTCTGGCGTTGGACGGCGAATGGGGATTTCTCGAGCGCCTCCGCTTACCGGGCCTTCTTTGCGGGTTGCATCCATCTGCATGGCTCAAAGGAGCTTTGGTGGTGAGGGCGCCACCGAAGGTGAAGTTCTTCTTCTGGTTGGCGCTGCATGGTAGGCTGTGGACGGCGGCGAGGAGGGCGAGGCACGGCCTTCGGTCGTCAGCCTCCTGTGTGTTGTGATGCCAGTCGGACGAGACGCAGGACTACCTCCTCATAGCTTGCGTCTACACCCGTGAGGTTTGGTCCCTGCTACTGCACGCAGCCGACCTTCTTTACCTCGTGCCGCGCGCACAGCCATCCCCGCTCCGGTTAAGAGGGGCTTCGACTCGGCGGTTCTTTTGGTCTCCTGGGAAGTTTGGAAGGAGCGCAACCGCCACACCTTCGACGCCCTGACCACCACTACGGCTCACCTGTTGGAACGCATCAGAGACGAGTTTGATTCCTGGATCGCTGCCGGCTACCACGACCTCTCGGTGCTAGCGGCCCTCGCTGCCTAGGTGCTTTCTCCTCCTCTTCTCTCTTTTAGCAGACAGGTCTCCTCACCGTAGCACAGTAGCCCAGCGCCACCGTTCGAGCCGGTGATCTTTGTTTCTTGTGTTGTTCTGTCTTCCGCGCCGGCTGGCAGCTCGCGCCCGCGCGTTTGTTGTCCGAACTACTTCCTTTTTCCCTTAAAGCAGTACATACATAAGCACGCTTTCCAAAAAAAACATCACATATCTTTTGTTCATAAAGAGTCTATCGTTTAATTTAGTACTAGAACTATACTAGTATATAGTACAAAAAGAATCTCAAAACCATCATTCTTTTTTTATATATATAAATATCAAAGCTAATAATTAAGCAACAGCTGATCTAGAACACTGCACGTTACCATACCTCGTGTCTGAGCTTGATTCGGCTTTAATTTATCCTATACGCGTAACGCGTGTGATGGAGTGAAGCGTCGGTCCCCTGCTGCAGAGTGCAGACAACCAAGCCAAGCAGATAAGATTCGTCCCCCCTGCCATGGCGTTCAGGCCTTGTGCCAATTGTACTGGGTAGCTTCCTAGCCGTGTAAAATATTTGAAGGGCGGAGCGCTCCAGCTTGCACCATGACACTTAATATAATATAGTATTTGCTATATCAAAAGAATTATATCTCTAATAGGATTATTTTGTAATGGTTCATAAACTTATCTATAAGTAATCGCTTCAAACTTAGGTCCTATTTATCACAGTGTGCTGTTTTTTTTTATCAAACACATATTTTTAAAATAGTTTCATGAATTTGTTTTTCTTCTTAAAAAATAGTTTATCCTAACTTCATCTCCCATATTATAGTTATTTTATTTATTGTTTAATCAAGTGAAGTTGTTTTTGTCGAACACTTGTTCTAAAAATAGTTCGCTTTAACCAACTATTCATAAAGCTATTTTTGCAAAAAAAAATAAAAATAAACAGCTTAAATGGTGAATTTGAGTTGTGCCAAACAGGATCTTAGAGCATCTGGAGATTGTGTAAAATGACAAGCCAAAATTCATATTTTAGCTATTTTGTAAAATAAAAAACTCCTCAAAAGAAGAACACTATGCAACAGTCTAGCTATTTCCCATCTTCTATATTGAAAACTTCCACGTCATGTGCCCAAATTCCAACCGGACAAACTACCGTGATGATGTCTGATCATTGACATGGCTCAGTACAAAATTGTATATTCCAGTTCCAGCAGATGAACTTTGTCAAGTCTGTTCACTGTAATTTTCAGAGCACGCTAGCTGCTGATCTCTTTGATTTGTACTAATGAAGTAGTGGTCTAGTACTCTATTAAAAGAATAGCATTGCTGCTAGTCTGCTACTATGCTCGAGCCTTGCAGACTGCAACGCGGTGGCCAGAACCAGCAACATTCGAGTATGCTACTACGAACTACCAAGAAGAACAGCGATAGAAAGTCAGAACAAATCGAATCAAATAATGCATGCATGCCCGCTTCTCTGCTACTACTAGAGGTGTTCCTTGGACACGGCGGCCTCCACAGAGTCCGTGGTGCTGGTGCGGCTGATCTGAAGACCGGTTGAGCTGTAAGCGCCGGCCCAGGAAGCGACGTCGTAGAGCGCGTCCGCTGGTGGGCATGACGCTGCACACCACCATTATTGACTCCTCGTCTACCTCCAGCACCACGTGACGGCAGCCGTGGCGCAGCTGTCGTCCTCTCCGAGGCGCGGTGACTGTGGACGGGAAGGGTCGAAGCCAGACAAAGGAGTGTACCGGTCCGGCAGGAGAATAGAGCTGCGCGACGGCGCCAATCGCTCTCGCGGGAAGGACTCCCCGCTCCTGGGAAATCGCACGGGAGGAGGGATGGCGAGCCTTGTAGGTTTGCTTTATTTACCTAGCGGAATTCATGGGATAGCCGGCTGGGCATTTTAGAAAGCCCGATACAATATCTATTGGAAGGTATTTTATGCTATAAATTGTCTAAACTGGATTCAAAACTAAAAATAGCATATCTCTTGGAGTTACTCTTATTCACCATTAGTATATTTGTCCGTACTAACGCTACGTGTTATATTTCGTCCAACGTTAATTCTATCAAATTTGAAATACTTCATTAAGATTTAGTTAAAAGCATAATTTGCAAAAAAAAAAAAAGAGCAATGCAAGTTCAAAAGGCATATAGACGACTTTTTTCAAAAAAATAAGAATTCAATCCTATTTTATAAAAAATCATATATGACAAAAAATTACTAAAATATATCGCCCCTTTCACGCAACTGTACCTAGGCGCCTGCCCCCACTCGTGCACCATATATAAAAAATCATATATGAACAAAAATACTGAAACATATGAATCTTTAGTTCTATCTTGGTGAAATGATGCTATCACTAATTGAAATGATCAGAAAAAACATTATCTACACCAAACATTAATTATTATATAGTTTTGAGCTTTGAACTTACAATTACAAGTTATTCTGGGTGGCCCGTAAAGGAAAGCCACCAAAGAGCTGATTATACAAAAAATAATCCAAAAATTAGTCCATATGAAAGCAGTAGCAATATATATATATATATATATATATATATATATATATATATATATATATATATATATATATCAGTCACAAATGTTTTAGTAGCACTAAACAAGATGCGGTCTTTGCTTCATGATATCTGATTATATGAAACATTGAGAAGAACATTTCCTATCAAAAAGTTTAATTTGGTTGTCATATGAATACCTCAACTTGAGTCAAAAAGCAACTTGGATCGTGGTGCCGCGACCTTGAATTAGCCTCCGGATATTGTTGAGGCAGGGCGACGACTTCTGATCGATCATCTCATGTTTAAAGATTAAATCATTTTTTTTCATCAATCAATTAAAAAAAGAATCAAACGAATGGAATATATGGTGCCGCGGGATCTTGAATTAGCTTCCGGATATTGTTGAGGCAGGGCAACGTGCCTCGATCTGAAGGAGCCTCGATTGGATCGATCGTTGAAGGAGCCTCAGATCGGATGCAACGGCTGCGTCTCTCACGGACGGATTACGTGGCCGCGCGAGCTGACCGGGAGCCGCCGTGCGTCTCCAATACACGGGAGCCGCCATGCGTCAGCAATACAGGCTGCGTCTCTCACGCCTTGCTCTCGTGCGGGCGTAACCGGGACCCCGGTATTTCGCGGGATTGGACGTCGTACTGGTGAGGAAAAAACATGAATAATCAAGACAATTCCAGGATTCGAACTCTGGTCGCGGCGTTGTGTGTGGTGGGAGCGTGGGAGGGTGGGAGGGTGGGAAGGTCGCGGCGTTGTGTGTGGTGGGAGCGTGGGAGGGTGAGAAGCGGTATCTAACTTTTTAATCTCAGTTGTTGCATCCGTAGTAGACAGTCGTTGATCTTGAAGGAGAAAAGTGGTGTGGAGAAGTTTTCAATTATAGTAGAGATATAGTACTGGTATAGCTTATAAGTAAATTGCCAGTGTCATCGGCATGTGATTTGTGTTTAAATGGTTATTGAATTATTTGTGCACAATTGCTTATAGTGGTATTTAGACGTAACTTGTGAGAGAATCTGTTTATTTTTTAAAAACGATAGATGTGGGTAACGTTAGATAAATTGAATCGTTTACTCTGTATCATCTTTTGTAATAGCATACATAGGTAAATTAAGATCTAATTTATGGGTTATTTTAAGTCAATATTTATAATTACAAGGTGCTTAATCTAGATGAAAATTATGTCATATGCATGTTTATATGCTACTTTATGTATTTTTTATAATGATAACTGTGGATTATTATTGTTATTATTATTTTTGGAAACGGGCTGAATCGATTGATTATTGGTAGCCATGATAATGACACACTACAAGATAATAGGTTAGGTATTTCTGATTAGTATGATAATATCTAGGATTTATCTGTTTCCGTGGAGGTCTCCATTAGTGGTATTGATAAATTCTATGATTTTGTCTTTTTCCAGTGCTTTTGGTGACAATTTACGTGACAACTTTGTTGAAGGTCTCTAGTTATTACTAATATTGAAGATTAAAGATGGGAAAATACAACCTGGACCTTGTTTGGATTTAGGAGCTAGAGATAGTTTGAGCTTAACTAACCTAAAAGTATTAAATAAGAGGGCTAGATTGGACTAGTTACAACTAGCTCATAAAAAAAACTATCCCCACCAAGAGGTGATTATTTTTAGGCTAGTTTTAGTGAGGTACACTAAAAAAAAATTCTAGTTCTGGTGGGGTCCACTAGAATTTTCACCAAGAAAAATACCTTTATTATCATTCTAACTCTATCCAAATATGTTTTCAGCTTTCAGCTAGTTCAGAGTTAGTCTTGAGTTAGAAACTAACTCTAGCCTCTAGTTGAGCTAGAGTATCAAAGAGCGTTTATTTGAACTTGTAGGTAAAGTGGACAGTTCGAGTATTTTGGCCATATGGAAAACACCAGCACCGAAACATTTCCTCTGTGACGGCGATGGAGATAAGGTGAGTTCTCCCCCGACCCTGAAACCTTGCCCAAGGGGCCAAGACAAATAGACAATGCACGTGCTGCTTCAAATGCTACACGAGTATCTATTTTGCTCCAAGCACATAGGGAGAGGAGTTAGAAAAGAAGAGGGGAAATTAAATAGATCAAAAAGAGAAGAAGAAAAAATGACTACTAGCCAATAACAAGCATGCAAGCGCAAGGGAGAAAGAAGGCCTGCTGCCCCAAGCAGCGTGAGGTGTCGCTGTCATCCACAGGCGCAGCTCCACGCCATGGCTGAGTCACACCCCCGGTGTCCTCCCACATCCGGATCCCCCCGGTTCCGGGGAAAAAAAGGATAACGCCACCACTAATATCTCTCTCGGCGATCGTCGGCTGGTCCCCTCCCTTGCCGCGTCACCCACAGCTGTTGCCCGGGCCTCACAAGCTACCTTTGCTAGCTGACACCGGGGCCCCACGCCCCGCGACCTCCTGCTATAAATACCGTGCGGAATTTGCCTCCGGAAGCAGGCCATCGCTGTTGCCGTGTTCTTGGACTCTGTTTCACTTCGTGCTGCCATTTTCGTCAAGGCTAGCTTCTTCTCCTCCTTTCGCGCAGCCGATCCATTCGGGAAGAATATGACGATCACCATTGAACAGCCCCAGCTCGGTGAGGCTTCTGTGTTTTTCTTTTTTTTCTTTGTTGCATGGTGTCTTCTGTACATCTTCTCTTCTCCCTGGCTGGCGTAATGGGCGGTGTATGATGTGATGAGAAGATTCGTTTCTTGATGAATGAATGAATGAATGGTCATGATGCAGATGTGGTGGCGGAGAGGAAGGTCCCCGCCGCCAGCGGCGACCCCGCGGAGCTGGTGCTCGACGCCGGCTTCGTAGTGCCGGACGCCAACGCCTTCGGCAATACCTTCAGGTGAAACAGCATACCAAAACTTCCTACGGACTACGGTGTGTGTTCTTGGGGGATCGGCGGCGTCGAAATCAAAACTCAGAAGCAAGCCAGCCGCAGCAGAAAGAAACTCTAGTTTTTCTCTGCTTCTCCTTCCGATCGACGGTTGAGTTTGAGTCAAGACGGAAACAGATGCGTGACGGCTTTTTATTTCTCCCTCTTGTTTTATTATTAATAATAATAACAATAAAAAACACTCGCCATGCCAAGCTTGTCAACCATCAGAAATTGAGAATCATTGCACTTGCATAAACACAGCAGCATAAAATAAAATTATTTGTCTGCCATGCCAAGCTTGTCATCCATCAGAACTCAGAAGGCAAGAACGAACAATCGAAAATCAGCGGACGAACGGGCGGTGCTGCCGCTTCGATGTCAGGTCTCAGAGTCCACTCTGTTGGACTTGGACCGCTGCATTGTGGTACAGGATCCATCCAGCGAGCGGAATTTGCCATGTACTTGTCACTGCGCCCTGTTCGTTTAGCTTATCAACTATTAGAACAGTATTTTTGTCTCACAGAAAAACAGCCAAAAACGCATTAGTCGGTTTATCACTCACCGAAAACAGTGAAAAGACTTAGTACTCCGTATATATGTTCAGATAATCATATCAGATGCTTTTTGCAAATAAAAACTGTATATCATTCAGAGGCCAAGAATTTCGTACTATGTCCGAGGGAGGGAAAGGGAATAAAAACAGGAACAGCTTGACCTATGCTCGCAGAGATTTTGAGATTTCCGGGTGTCCACGGCAGTGGCCCCACATGCACCCATGATATTTTTGTGACGACTGGCTGTGCCAATGCTAACTCGGTCGATTTATTTATTTAATTATATCTCTTTTCAATTATACATACGCGACTAATTTTTCCTTCCTAGCCCTGGGCTGTGTGGCTCTGTTAGCCTGCATGGATTAGTTTGATCTTACGAAAACTAATTAAAACGAAAAATAGAAAGAAAAGAAAAAAACAGGAGCTGAATCGGGGGAACAAAATCTGCAGGAACTACGAGGCGGAGTCAGAGCGGAAGCAGACGGTGGAGGAGTTCTACCGTGAGAACCACATCAGGCAGACGTACGAATTCGTGTCGCGGATGCGGGGCGAGTACGGTCGGCTGGACAAGACGGAGATGGGCATCTGGGAAGGCATCGAGTTGCTCAACGAGTTCATCGACGACAGCGACCCGGACCTGGACATGCCACAGATTGAGCACCTCCTCCAGACCGCCGAGGCCATCCGCAGGGACTACCCCGACGAGGACTGGCTCCACCTCACCGGACTCATCCACGGTATCTACTGCTTGTTGCTGTTACACCTCACCTGTCGCTGAAACATGGGCCCACAATTTTATTTTATTTTTTGGCTGACAAGGTTATATAAATAATTAAATTGGCATTTTCAGACCTGGGCAAGGTGCTGCTTCACCCAAGCTTTGGGGAGCTCCCTCAGTGGGCTGTCGTTGGTAAGCAAGCGAAAACCAAACCTGACAATGCAAGAGAAAACTTCACGTCTACATGCATAATCCTCACAATTGCTGCTCTTCTGAAACCTGTAACTTAATTTCAGGTGACACCTTCCCCGTCGGCTGCGCATACGACGAGTCCAACGTCCACTTCAAGGTACAGTACAAAAGCATATCAACAGCAATCAAAAGCTCTGTTCTGTTCAGCCCTGACTCTATCTGAATTCTGAACCCAAATGAACGTCCATTAATTAATTGTTGCAGTACTTCAAGGAGAACCCTGACTACCACAACCCCGAGCTCAACACCAAGTTTGGGGTCTACTCCGAGGGCTGCGGCCTCGACAACGTGCTCATGTCATGGGGCCACGACGACTACATGTACCTCGTCAGTAGTCCTGCTCCGATCCTGCCGCAGTGTGTTCTCAAAAAAAAAAAAAAAAAAAAAAAAAAAAAAAAAACTGACATGTGTGTGTATTGTGTGTTCATCTCGTCTCATCAGGTGGCCAAGGAGAACAAGAGCACCCTTCCATCCGCGGGGCTGTTCATCATCAGATACCACTCGTTCTACCGTAAGCCCTGCCCCCCTGCCCCCTCGATCGCGCGCTCATCCTCTCTTCTTTTTGTGTGTGTATATATATATGGAACCAAAGTTTTACAAGTCATGATACATTCATTTGATTTATGCGGCAGCCCTGCACAAGCATGGAGCCTACATGCACCTGATGAACGAAGAGGACAAGAAGAACCTCAAGTGGCTGCATGTGTTCAAGTAAGACAAAACAACACCACACCAGTCGGTTGCAGATGCTTGATGTCGATGATGATTTGTCGACGCTTTATATATAATAATACACTAACAAGAGTATAGAATTAATTAACAACTGGTGCGCGCTGTCCTCTTCTTCTTGTTGTTGTTGCAGCAAGTATGACCTGTACAGCAAGAGCAACGTCAGGATCGACGTGGAGAAGGTGAAGCCCTACTACATGTCCCTAATCGACAAGGTATGTACGACTGTAGTATATATGTGTCCAATGTATTTGGCGTTGTCAGAACCACATTCTGATAGTATGAGCTTACACCCACCTGCCTGAATTCTTTTTCCCTGCAGTACTTCCCGGGCAAGCTAAGATGGTGAATAGGGCTGCATCCTGGACCTGGCGGGAACCCCCAAGAAGAGCTTGTCCCCAAGTGTTCATGTACTATGTAGACTACGAATACAGCATGTGTGCCATGTAGCATGTACGATCTCTAGAGTTGAGTTGAGAGTGTAGCCATTTTGTATCGTGCCATGCAATTTATAATAAAAGTTGCCGGCGTTTCTTCCTTATTTTTTAGTGCTACACTATGATAAATGGGCGTCGTTTGTTGGAGAGTACTAGCCAAACTTGTGAGTGCCTGCTGGGCTGCTCTTTAGCACTAAAATGCTTTCTTAATAATAGGGAAATATAGGAAAAATGCAGAGTACGAGAGTAGTATCTAGATGGGCTTTCGGAATCCAGAACCCAATCAGTCTAAGATTGTGGTTGCTGCTTTGTGCCTCTTTGATGGGCCTGAATCGCGGATGAACACAGGCCGGCCTCGTCTCGTGTGTCCTGCGCCTGCCCGAGGGATGTAGAGTAGTATTCCTTTTTCAGAAAACACATGGCTGCGTTACCCGCGCTGCAGGCTGCGGCAGAGATTATTACGAGGTACTGAACGAGTGTACGTACGTACGGTGTAGTCGTATATAAGTACAGTACATAGGTTTTTTAGCACCAAAGCGACGGTCGTTGGTATAGTAGTCGGTATGGTAGTCGTAGACGACCAAATCAAAATAAAGCGCTGTCTCCCGTGCCGCGTTTGTGACGCCGACGCCATTGGACAAAAGAAGAGAACGGCGTGTGGGGTGAGCCAACCAACAGCCAGCTTTTCTTGTACTGTACGTACGTGTGCAGCCTGCGGGGCATTCAAGACTTTGCTCGCAAACAATCAAAAGAGGACGTTCCGTCTCGCTTCTGACGCAACGAAGCATGTCCATTATCTTCGTCGTAAATAAATGTAGTATATAGTAAATAAAAAGAGCATATACTCTCCTCTTCTCGTCTTTAATAATGTTATATATCTCTACTATAATTGAATTCTTCAAATAAATCTAGGTCCACCACACAAACGTCCCTGCTGAGGGATTCCAACTTCATGTACCCAAGAAATTACACATGAATTTATCTTTATTAAAATCAAGAACTCACGAAACATTGACATCAGATCTAAGGGCTCACAGAGGATGTTTGTCCGAGGCTTCTCACCCACCTCTCGCCACCGCGACCTCCGCGCACACCGTCCTACCGCCCTCGTGCGATCCACTCACCCCACGCGAGCCCTCATGAGTCGTGACCCCGTTTGAACCTGCCTCGCAAACACGCTACCTCCCGCGATCACCGCCACCAGATCCTTCGCGCTCCCAAAATCGACGATGAGACCGCGGGGCTAGGGTTTCCGCCGCCACACTTGCCCCTGCCGAGCTCGGCACCCGGGCTCCTCCTCTCCACTGCGATCGCGCACCCGGCCTCCTCCTCCGTGGCGTCGCAGCTCCGTCGGACCGTGGCCGCCCGCCGCCCACTCGACCTCGGTCGTTGGCAGCCTCGGCGCGTCGGCGGTAGTCGGTCGCTGCCTCGAACGACCAAGGTGATCCCATTATCCGCCACCCTTCCCTGACCGTCGACTGAGCAGCCGAGCCTGGACGGAGGTGAGGAGGTTTCCCAAACCCGCCGTACCTTCTCTGTCGTGTTCCACGTACCGCCAGCACAGCCACCATCCTGGTCATTGCTTCTTCTCGGCCGCCAAAAATAGCTCCAGCGAGAATTCACGATGTCCCACTAGTGAAGTGCTCGTGCGTTGCGGGAGAACATTTAGAATTTGCACAGGCACTCCACGAGCTGAAAGATCTCCTTGGCCTTGCTCATTGTCTAACACGCAGTTACGCACACAGTTATTCCCCATTTGATGTATGAGCAGTTTGGCCATCGAACTATTGCTCAGGTTTGATTTTGCAATGCGACTTTGTTTTGAACTCCTCACGACTGTGAATGTTTTATTTGCCAATAGTAGTAATCATGATCTGATTTCTTCTTTTGTTCATGCTTGATTGCTTAAGATAATACTTGTTAGGTGTTATAGTAAAAGCAATTGTGGAATCACAGACTATGTCATTCATATGGTGATGGGATTATATACTAAAGATTTACGGGTTGGTTTGTAAGTTTTCTTCTGAAAATCAAGTCCTAGAGGTTTGCAGCTTCCTAAACCATGCAGACAATTTATTTGGGAGAACATTTGATGTAAACCCTTCCAGCTTTTGAACTTTCTGTGGATACACTGAATTGAAATTATATTAGGACTATACAATAGTAAGGTTGATGAAACAATCGGAAGTGAGAAAAAATGCACTCTATAAATAGCCTTAACTCAAAAAATCTAAATATTTAATGTTTCTGAAGATTGCAACATTCAGAGGTTCAGAGAGTTTTAAAGGAGTTAATTAACGTTCAGAGGTACTTGATCTATGTGGTCGTAGTGCCTAGCCTGCACTGCCCATGCAAAGAATCAAGGTCCACATACACATATAGCTAATACTTTTTTGGATAATTGAACATGAGCTAGCCCACCTTCATTCTAGAATTGGGTTATTTTGATTTTTTTTGACAATGAATTTATTTTGATTCTTACGTACTGGTGCTTGTTCATGGATGAATGCCTTTTAGGAACTGGTTTGGTCTAACTTGTATTATGGCCGTGTGCCATGATGTTAATGTTTAGGGCCTTTCCATGTCAGCAACCGGAAATATCTTGTGAAATTTTCTGTTTGTTATAATAATATAACATCATTTATATAAAAAAACACTTTGTAGAGCATATAAGGATGACTTTGAGTAGATCCCATCTAGATAAAATATGCATTTAGCAAAGTCAAAATATTTAGCAGATGCCTCTTATTTAGCTTTAAGTGTGATATAACAGTTGTATTAGGAGCATAATGCTTTTTAACAAATTTATCTGAATAGCTAACGTCAAAATGGAGCAATGCAGCCACATAGGGTAATTATTCTTACAACAAAGGATCTGGATTCTGCATTCAAGTAGACATATTTATGTAAGAAAAAATGATTGATGCTTTCTAAATCATTTTCATAGATGCAGACTTGACATTTGTTGGCATATAAATCCTAAAGCTATATTTCCAGAAAATAACATATAACTCATCAAATTATTTCAGTTCATTCACGAGCCTTTCAGAGTTCTTTTATTAGTATATTGGCACTGATTGCTGACAAGGTGCATGACTGCCTTCTGTGTGCTTTGCTCTGGATATAACCCGTAGCGTTAGCACGGGTAAATATACTAGTTAGTACTGAGATAAGAAGAAGAAGAAAAACAGGGAAAGGGAAAGAAAAGAGAGACCAGGGCAGGAGTTGAAAACACGAAGTCTGAAAGCGACCTTTAGTTATTTTCTTTTTCATTTTTATTAGTGAAAAACGACCGGTTCTAGTTTGTGGCCTCGTGCATCGCAGCCGGTTTGAAGTTGGGCGTTTGACCACAGGCACCAGGATGTGGACTGTGGCCAAACCAGATCACCATCGAGGATCATGCATTCATGCCCACCTGGTGGGGCTGGAAGTGCTGGCCGGCTCCCACGACCGACCGAGCACTGAGGCAGCTAGCACAATCCAAGTGGCGCGCTGCTTTCTCCTGTACTTGCACCGCGCATCCCCCCCCCCCCCCGCCGATAAAATCAGAGAAATAGTCATTTTTATAGTTGGAATGAGTGGAGCACCGTACGTATCATCGTTAGGCTATTAGGGCATGCTAATTTGATGTCTCTGTTTTCGATACTTTCGAAAACAAGTGCTAATAGTTTCATCCATTCAAGACTCTCTCTACTTAAATTTTTATTGTCTTTTTCTTTATAAATATAATGTCATGTCAGTATATTTAATATTAATAAAACTTTACTAAACGGATTAAAATTAGCCTATAATCATGACTTTTTCATGCAGTGGTCCACTTACCGTCCTCCTATCTTTGCATACGTAGTACAACTACAGTACGGGAAGCACCGGTCTTGTTTCGCTTTCAACCATGAGTGCTTATGTATCTAACGGTGCTTCGGCCGTATATCATCACCCTCCACCTCCGGAGCGCCACCACCCATGTTGCATTATTGGATAGTTCGGCCTCGGCCCTCTTCGAGTCTCCCACCCCCAGTAGGCCAATAACAATTTGATCACCAGCAAAACATGTGAGCTGTGACGTCGGAATGAATGTCCTATCACTGAAGGAGGACCAAATAAATTCACTCATCGTTGTGGGAAAATGTGATGAAAGAACCCTCAAGCAATAATATTGTGTGTGTTTGGTTTTATTGCCAACTTCTAGCCTAGGCAACCTTAGCCTTAGCAATAGTGAGGTGATTGGGAGCACCATGCAGGATCAAGGCGATGGCGCTTGTGCTCCTCAGGATGGGCAGGATGGAAGACGATGACAACTGATCGGCGCTGCTAACGGTGCGGTGCGGAACAGGGTGGTGCGGCGATGCGAACTCGACCAAGGGCTGGCCAAGGTCTGGCTACGAAAAGACACTTGTCAGCTACACGAGGCTTGGCTTCAACCTATTTTCATGCAATCAAACAGCTAGAAGGTGACTTCCTAGAGCTTGATTGAGAGTTACCCACCCAACCATACATGCCTGTTACACCCGTCTCTTACTCTACACCCGTCTCTTACTCTCTTTCTTAATAGTGCATAATAATAGCCACTGAACTTGTCCAGAGGATTATTAGAAGGTGATAGTCTATATAATTGATGTAACACCCTAAAATTCAAAATAGAAATTAGATTTGGATTTGCTTAAATTTGTTTTAATTCAAATAATTTTTGTGAGCATAGAATTAAATAAATAAAACTAAATTAAATACCATGCTAGGGTTAACTTGTTTGTGCATCGCATGCTGTTGTATTTTCTTTGTGTTGCTTGGTTTACAAAACTCAAGAAAATCATTTCAAAATTCAATTTGGAAAATCAAATTTGAAAACAAAAGAAAAAGAAAAACAGAAAACCCTCACTCTTTCTCTCTCTCTTTCTGGCCCAGCATGCAGCCCGGCCTGCTCCCTCCCCTTCTTTTTTCTCCTCCCCCGCATGGGCCGGCCCAGCACCTCGGCCCAGAGCCGCTCGGCCGCCTCTCCCTCCTCTCTCTCCCACTGACACCGCGGCCCCGCGTGTCAGCTCCTCCCTCCTCCCTCGCGCCGAGTCCGACCGGGACTCTGCCGCCGCGTCGCGCCGCGACGCCGCGTCCGCCCCGCGTCTAGGCGTGCGCGCCCCGGACTCTCCCTCTGCCTCCTTTAAATAGCGACCCCGCGCCGCCGTTTTCCCCCATCTACTCGCAGCGCCTCGCCTTGCAAGCCGCCGCAATAGTGCCGCCATTGCCGCCGCTCTGCTCTCTCGCCGTCGAACCGCCGTTTTGAGCGACTCCGGCCACCGTAAGTCTCTCTGACCCTCTCATCGTCTTCCCGTACGCGCGGAACGTTTTCCCGTCCCCTTTTCCCTCTCTCCTGTCCACCTGTTGGCTCTATCGCCGTGCACCGGGGATCCGCCGTCGTGGTTCACGGTCGCCGGTCGTCCACACTCATCCCCGAGCCTCGTCATTGCTCTGGGAGGGTTCGCCTCGAGCTTCTCATGCTCCCCGACCCTTTTCCCGGTCGGATTGGGCACCTGAGCCCCTAATCATCTAGCGCCGCCGTGCGCAGAACCTCCGCCGCCGCTGTCCCTCGCCGTCGGCCCTTCCTGTCCATCCTCGACCCCCTCCGAGCTCTCAGGCGAGCTCGCCTCCCTCTCCTCTTTCTCCCGGTGCCCTCGGGGTCGAAAACCGAGCACGGGAGTTCCCGATTGCTCTACGCCGGCGAGCTTCGGCCGTTCGGCCATGGCGCCCCGCCGAGCACCGCCCTGCTCCGGTGGGAGCGCCGCCTCCTACCCCTCTCTTCTAATCTGGATCACCTAGATCAGATCCAACGGCTCACATGAACCGATACCCCTTCGAGGGCTTTCTTTCTAAAGAGACCCTCGGTTTTTAGGGAATAAACCCGCAGTCCTAAAAGCGCCTTTCATCTTTACGCTTTCCTCTCTGGAAAACGTATTCCCTTCTCAGCTCTCTCTTAATTCGATTTTAAATAAAAACCCTAATTACAGTTTTGCCACTGATTTTCAAATGCTTATAATTTGCTCGTTTTAAATGCAAATCGATCCGTTCAAGTTGTGTTAGATCCGTAATTTTATGCTCTATCCAGTAGTATAGATTTCATCTATGTTAATTACTTTTGAAAATCAAAGTAAATTAATTTGTTAATGCTTTAATCTTGCCCTTTTTAAAATCTTGTTTAATCTATAATTTAATCGTTTTAGATCTGATTAGCGTGATTTTCGCGTCTTTGTGATCGTAGTAAAGTATATATCTATTTTATAACCTTTTCAAAGTCTCTTTATTGTTTATGATGTAATATTCTGATCATATCTTTATTGCTTCGTGTATGATTGTTTGGATGATTGCGTGGTGATGTTGATCGAGTACAACCGGTGAGATCTTCGGTGAGCAAGAGTTCTTTGAAGCAGATCAGGACCACCAAGAGCTTTGTGATCAAGGCAAGTTTAACATGGGATCATCCTTGTTACCTATTCACCATAATTCAATCTAGTCATGATTGCATGTGTCTAATTTGATTCCTATTAGATCTATACCATACCTTTGTTATCCTTGTACCTTGTCACCATGGGTTTTATGCATATGGGTAGCTCTGCTATGCTTTACAATTATGGATCTGAGAGGAATCTTGATTAATGATATATGCAACGATAAGTTAAAACTGGCTTTTATAGCAACATGGAATAGGACTCCACTGTAGGGCAAAAACTGGGACTTAAATGCAACCATGAGTGCTATATGGCTCTGGCTTTAGTCAAATATGGAGATTTGTACCGGCATGTTGATAGTTCGTGAAAGGCACCATTGCCGAGCTGGTTGTAGGGCATGGCCTAGAGTGGATACCGCTTTGAAAGGTACCATCGAGTAGGGGCTTTACATACCCCTTGCCCTTGGGTCCGTAGGGTCTGTCAATATGTTGGGAAGACTTTTGAAAGACTTCATAGTGTACCCTGCCCGCTCAACTTGGCAGTGTTATGGGAGTTATAAACCCGGGCATATGGGCAACACGGCTTGTGGGTAAAGTGTATAACCTCTGCAGAGTGTAAATCTATCATGATAGCCGTGCTCACGGTCACGAGCGGCCTGGAAAACTCACAATGTAGATAATCATGTTGTTTAACTGTTAATGATGCTTATTAATCTTATCATGTGGTTAATAATTGGGTTATGCATAATTAAAGCTAAGTGTTGGTAAAACTTGACCAAGATAAAAGCTACCGCAGTTCAGACAGTGTCAGCCTTTGAGCTTCATAACCCTATGTTACTCTTGCTGAGTACTTTAAGTGCTCACTCTTGCTTTCTCAACCCCTTCAGATGGCTATGAAGACTACCGTGAGGAGTACTAGGCTAGTGGTCAACCAGTCGGCGTTCCCTGTGAAGTGGAGCTTCGTCGCGAGAGTTATCTTTATTTTCCGCTGTTTTGTTTAAGAATATTATTCGTTATGTAATAAGCACTCAGTGATGGTACTATTTAAAGATTTGTCGGCTTATGTGTGTGATTGATCTCTGGGCACACATGAGGTATTCATATTCAATTTTATCCTTAAAATTGGGTGTGACAATTGAGGATTAAACACTGATGAACATTTAAAAAAATCACTGTTTTCATAGTGTAGATCACATTGGGCTAAGGTGGCCATGGCTTGGCTTGGTCTTAACCAAGATCCACCCTTGTGCATAAGCACAATTTTCATTAATAAGAAGAGAATATGCATGATTCTAACACAAACTAGTTTCACAAGTACACCAACAAAGTCATGTCGCGACCATACAAAACCTAATAATACTAAAATAAGTAGTAATATGAATAGTAAATATCCTCAATAAGTCCTTTGATCCATGCAGTCCACCAATCAAAGCATGCTAAGAAACACACAATAACAATCTCTTTTAAGTCACCACAACGCTTCATAAAGGACCTAGCAATGCAAGCGAATTTGCCAAGATTCAAACATTATCTTTGAAAGGATCAAGATGTCAGAGGGGGAGGTGAATTAAGCTTTTCTAAAAACTATTGCAGTAATTTAGTCCTAATTCAAACATCCAATCATCCCTTGTGCCTAGAATTGCAGTCTAGTGATTCTGCCACTCAAAAGTTAAGCAACCTAGGTTCTAAAACTACTATAACATGACAATTTTAAGAATTTAAGTGCCAGAATTGAATTTCTCAAATGAAATTCTTCAAGTAAAGAGAGAAAGGAACATCACGACGTTTGCCAAGGTATGGAAGAGTCGACACTTCCATAATCCTTGTTGGAGCACTCGCGCAAGGGTATCTCTCCCCCTTGATTCGCGTAAGGATCAAGTGCTTTCTCTAGATTGATTCTTCGCCTCTCTAGCATGGTGAATCGCCCACAACCGCTCACAAGATGAGTTGGGTCATCCACAAGCTCCTCCGGATGATTACCAAGCTCCCAATCGTCACCAAGCCATCTAAGTGATGTCGATCACCAAGAGTAAGAAGCACAAACTCTCACTTCACCATGACAAGAATAATGAGGATGGTGGATACACACTTGCTACTCCCAAGACACTAATGAGGTCCTTAGTCTTAGATTCTCAAATCTCAAACAACTCACTAAACTTATCAATAAATCTATGCACTCCTACATTTTATGAACATGCAGAACATATTTTTATAAATAGTAAAAATGACAAACTTTAGCACATATACTTTTCATCTTTAATTTTATCCTTTCTCCAACTTTATTAATTTGAAATGTTACTTCAGTTTTAGAATTGATGTTTAGACTACGTAAACATCTAAAATGAACCAATTATCTTGCCCTAAACATCATATATCATATATTTAAATTTAGAGATATTATTTCACAAATGAAGCCAAGTCCCATCTTCAAAAATGACATAGTTGCATTTTAGAAGTTTTCATAACTTTTGGCATGGTGGTTAAAGTGGCTTCCTTATTTGTACCCGGTAGATAGTCGAAATATTCTCGCATTTATCATATGAGAGAATAAGAAGCAATTGATAAAAGGTAGCGTGTTTGCATTATTGTGCTACGTGAGCAAAATCTCTTGAAGTCTTAACTAGGTATGTTTGAATCGACCAAAATCAGATGTCTTAGAGTGTTATCTGGAATAGACAGATCTATTGAGGACGGAACAAAACATGCGTCTTGTGTTAGCCGTCACCATGGGGTCACCATGGGGTCAGATACCATAAATGTTCCATGCACTTGCCATGATTGTTTTGTTAGAACGAGTAGTGATAAATATCCTACCTGATGCAACTTGACAGATACATGTAGTCAATACTCTCTCTATTTTAAACTATTAGCTATTCTAGCTTTTCTAAATATATACTCTCTCTGTTATTTTTATATATTGTTTACACTTTTCAAGAAGTCAAGCATATTTAACTTTAATTATTTATATAAAATAAAAATATTAATATTCATAGTAGATAGATAGTTGAATATATTTTTATAACAAATCTATTTAGGGATACAAATATTGTTAATATTTTTGATAAGTTTAGTCAAAATTAAGAAAGTTTGGTTGATACGAATCCTATAACTAGGGTTCTGTTTAGTTCCATCAGAAATCTAAAATCCAAAATTCCAACTATTTTGGATTCCAAAATCCAGAATACAAAATATTTTAGTGGACTGTTTAGTTCCAACCAAAATTTGGCTTATTTTAGATTTCAATAATGGGGATTGTGAGGATGACACTGAAGAATCATTGCCCTAGTTGGTTTCGGTGATTAACGACAATTAGAGATTATTATGGCTGACGTGTGTTTTGCAGAGACTATGCGTAGCTTAGTCATAGTGATCAACAAGAATGGACATTAATGGTCATTACTTAGCCCCCAAGATGGATATCGTTTCGGATTTCAAAGAGACATGATGAAGACCCTAAAATGATAGGCTAAGTGCCATAAGGTGATGAAGGGCACTTGGAAATAGATAGGGTTTCTCTTTTTATCTTTGACCGTACTATTAAGAGGGGTTGAGATTAGTAGCTTGACTTAGGAAAGCTTCATGACTTAGGTGTGATGCACACTTGACTTTCTTAGCTCTAAGCAAGCCTACGTTGACTGTAAGATAGCCTAAAATAACTTCCATATTCATCGCGACGAAAAACGAAGTTGTTAAAACTGTTTTCTGGGCGTCGGACGCTCCTGACAGGGGCACCGGACGCTATCCGTCGCGTCGGACAGAGGCGTTGGACGCTGGGTGGTTGAGTCCACAACGTCCGTCGACCTTCCAGTGGAGATGTTTTCTGGCTAAGTTTTTCAGGACCCGTCGGACGCTGTCCGTCGGCCAGGCGTCGGACGCTGGGAAGAGCGTCCGTCGACCTTCTAGAGAGGGTGTTTTTCAGCCCGAGCCAGAGTGTAGCGTCGGACGCTGGGATGAGCGTCCGTCGCCCAGTGACGTAGCATCCGTTGCTGAGAACAGTATGCCAGAACTAGCCGTTGGGCAGGGCGTCGGAGCGTCCGTCGCCTAGGCGTCAAAGCGTCCGTCGCCCAAACTATGAACAAAAACTAGCCGTTAGGGCATGCGACAGAGCGTCCGTCGCCAACTTAAGTTGCCAGCCCGAGGCAGTTTTCAGAGGGTCTATTTATAGCCCCTCCCACTTCTCTCCCACCAAGCCTTTGCTCATTTGAGTTACTGAGTTTGTTGGGAAGGTTGGGAAGAGAGCAAGAGCCCTAGAGAGAGAGAGTGATTCACGAATCCATCCATCCTCTCTCTAGTTCCTCCAAGAGTTCAAGTGTGCATCCTCTAGTTGTGAAGCTTGAGTGAGTCAAGCGAAGATCGAGGCTTGTTACTCTTGGTGATCGACATCACCTAGACGGTCCGATGGTGCTCAGAGGAAGGTGATCGCCGGAGGATTGTCGGCGGCCCTTCTCCATCGACGTTGTGATCGGTTGTGGGTGATTCACCGAGCCGGAGTGACGAAGAATCAGCCCGTAGAGAGCACTCATCCCTTGCGCGGGATTGAGGGGGAGTTATACCTTGCGAGGTGCTCCAACGAGGACTAGGGGGGAGTGTCGACTCCTGGATACCTCGGCAAAACATCGCCGTGTCAAGCATCTCTTTCCCTAGCTCTTTACTACCGCATTACCTTCCGCACTTGTCATTCTTTTCATACTAGAATTGTGTAGGAAGTTTTCGCTTTCCATTGACTTGCTACCGCTTTCTAGCTAGGACACACAAGCGGTAGGCACTAGGGGGTTAATTGGCTCTTTATAGGTTTAATTCTGGTTTAGAAATTAAAAAGAGCCCAATTCACCCTCCTCTTGGGCATCTTGATCCTTTTAGACACACAAACCAATGTAAAGTTTGGTTTATTTTGTCCTCTTGAGTCCAAAATCCAAAATGGAGAATTGACCATTTTTTGCCAAAAATTGTGGGTGGTGTTTAGTTTCATTTTATCTATAGTTCTATACCTAATAATAAAGAGGCAAAATTTCAGCCTCTTTTTTTCGGTCCATCCATTCTTCCTTTAACACCGGACAATGGAGAATGAGTACGATTACAAAATCTATTAGGTCTTGGAAACAATCGGATTTCCATATGAATCCTATTTTAATATAGTCAATGACGAAAGATAATGTCCGTCTATTTTTCATATAAGAACTGCATTAGGACTAGGACTACCAACTTCATCAGGACTCACACGAATTAAAATTAAAACTTGACAAAACAAATAAGATACGAATTGTTTATATTTAACAAAGTCTATTTTAATCTATATCTATATCAATAGGAAAAATTTCAGAACGAGTCCTCATATAACTTTAATTTCTTTTAGAATACCGAGTCCTCATAGAACTTTAATTTCTTTTAGAATCTAACATGGACACAGAAATCCATATTCTTACAATTACGATCATATTAATGTGATCATATTAAATCTTATATATATGTACATATATAAACAACAGTAGGATTTTAAAAACAAAACCATACATGCCATATTCTTCTACAATCACGATCAATCAAATTATATGACTCCACAAATCAAATCGTAAAACCAAAATCGTGAGTAGTTTGTTATCGAATATAAATAAATGTAAGTATAAATTATACATGTATATTAATGTAAATCCTCGACGTGACTTTTACTCAATACGTTTGCAAATTAAATAAATCATGTCTAGCAGCAATAGTGCGGGTCTGGTTTCCGTTGCAACATACTGAGCATATAACTTCAAATAAGAAAACATATCACAATTTTTTTTTGACCCGTAGCACCGTACGGACAAATTTGCTAGTACAGAATAAAGAGGTAAAACCCAAAATATTTTAAATTTTATAGGGAACTAAACAGGACCTAGAGATGAAGAGAGTAACTTTTATCGTGTATTTTGACATAACCTATATATATACACACAAGTATATAAAAATAATATATCTAAAAGGTCATAATGAACTATAATTTAGAATAAAGAAAGGGACTAAACAAAACCTGCAAATTGGTTGAGTGAGAACCTAACTAACTCCATAAAACAAAAAACAAACCCCTACAAATTTCCACAGGGTCACAAACTCAGAACACTACAACACACACTTCGGGCCTTTGGCTTTGCCTCGCTTACTCACTTGGAGGCGAAGTCACCAACAAAGCAAAGCGTCTCCCTCCATCCCCATCTCTGGTCTGCGTCTTCACCTGCGTGTGCGTACGCGAGCGCGAGCGTGAGCGCGTGCGTCCCTTCCCCGGCACGAGCGGCGCGCACCGTCACCGCCACGCTCCGTTCGCCTTCCAGAAAATCTAAACCCCAGCGGAGCTGGCTACGGCCAGCAGCCCCCACACGGACTCTGACGCGCTGCCCGCTCGCCTGGTCGCCTGCCAAAGCCCCCACCCCCTCGCCGGCGATGCTGCCGCGTCGCCGTAGCAACCACCCGGGCTCCTCCTTCCACATCCCGTTCGTCCTCGTCTGCGGCCTGCTCCTCGCTGCGGCCGTCGCATTCTCACCCGCCGCTGCCGCCGAGGCCGCTGGCCGCGGCGGCGGCGGCGGCGCTGGGCACGAGGGCCGCGCGGGGAAGCTGGAGGTCGAGGCCGAGGCGGAGGCGCGCGGGGATGGGGTGGCTGTGGCGGAGGCCGGCGGCGAGGTGGTGGCTCAGGGCAATGCCACGGAGGCCAAGGAGGGCAGCCTTGCCGACATGATTGACCGCGCGCTGGAGAAGGAGTTCCCGGAGTCCGAGGGCGAGCAGGGCGGTGGAGGTGCGTGGATCTGGCCAACTCCCGGGATCCATTGATCCGTTCGGGCTCGGGATCTGGTTCTGGGGCGGGTCTGTGGGTGGGGGCGGTGGCGTGTGTCGGTGGCCGTGCTGTTTAGATCTCGGCCTCGGTGGTTGGAGCGTGTGGCGACGTTGAGAATGGAGGTCCCGGGTTTGGGCTTGGAGTTGCTTGTGCTAATCTGTGCTCTGGTTTTGCAGAGACGGACCCTGGCAGCTTCAACAACACGGTAGCTGAGAAGCAGGTGAGTTCATTGCGCCATTTTGTTTGTGTGCTGCCCCTTTGTTTGCGAGTCATGATTCTGTGATTCAACATTCGGTCTGCCACAACTAGGTTTTGGGTGTTTTGCTCACCACTCGTACGTTGGAATTTGTGAATGAAAGGAAATTCGCTTTTGGACTGTCCTGTGCCTGATTTCTACACTTGTGAATCTACTAGTATATAGTTATGGTGCCTTTGACCCTGTGTCGTTAGTGTATTTATGTTGCAATCTACTAGCATTCAATGACCCATCCATATGTCATCATTGTATAGCTTTTGGGCCCTTTGACTTTATATGGCCATTTTGCTTTATGTTGTTTGATCGGCATTTTCCTAGTGCCGATGAGGGACACCAATATCTTGGATGTTGTTTATTTTGTGCTATGCTTGGCAATAACAAGTATGAATTTATGCTTGTTGTGCATATGAGAGGTAATTAGTATGACTGTTTATTGTGCCCATTAGCTACTATTGAAGACAATTATAAATTGTTGGTCGCGTTCCTATGATGCTACAGAAAAATCTAGTTTTGGATATCCTAGTTCGGTTTCCCTACTGGAGTTCATGTTTGATCTCCTACATGACTGCTACATTGAGTAGCTCATTTCAAAACTTCAGATCCCCATTAGCATGGTTGTTGCTTCCTCATTTCTTAATACTACTGGTTATATAAACATATTGTATGGGACAAGTTTTAGTCAAACCTTAAAAACTACAAACATCAGTAACTTTTACTATTATTTACATTGAAACATATAAGTGTGTAGAATTGATTGAAATATACTTGCAAAATCTCAGAAATTTGAAGGATTATAAGAATGTTATTCTAAAAGAAATTAGAAATCAAAGATATGAAGATATGAGTCGACGGTCTTGCAAAGTCAAATGCAACAAGTATTTTTTTTACCAGAGGGAGTATATATTTTAATTTAAGCATATAATAACCTGTATGATACACTCATACACATTGGGTTCAAAAAACAAGATGTCGCAACATCTATTTTTCTCGGACAATAACATAGTGGTCGTTGGTCCTTTGTTTGGATATTGTAAAACTTGAAGCACATATATGTACTCCAATGCATCATTATGTTTATTTGTACTTGGAATATTTGGTGATTACAGATCACTAATATGTAATGTAAACTGCTCATCTTGTTCCTTCGACTCATACCAGGGAGTTCTTGAAACTGTGGCTAGAAGAGTAACAAAGAAGAATGAAACCAAAGATAACAAGTATGCTGCAAAAGTGCAAATCCACTCTTCATTATTTCTATTAGATGAAATTAGTTAGATTCAGAATGTGTAATGGAGTTTAAAGTTGTCATTCTGGTCCATCAGGTCATTTCCTTTTAAGGAGGTTTTCTTGGATCGATCTGAGCAAGAGGATGTTCCCACGTTAATTGATCGGAAGGTGCAATCACATCCTCTGGATAAAATTTTCTATCAAGTTACTGCACATATGCCATACATGTTGGCATAGTGTTGTGGACATGTTATAACCAATTTTTTATAACAGTTTTGTGTTAATTCAATCCTTACCCCAGGATAATGTTTTTATCATATCAAACCCAAAGTCAAAATACCCTGTGCTGCAGCTGGACCTTAGGTATGATATTCAGTATTCAGTCATTTGATTTGTTGGATGAAATATCTTTTTTGCATGGAAACTTATCTGTAGAATGTATATTATGGTAGATTGATATCAGATCTTGTTGTTGTTATCGTGTCTGCTACATGTGGTGGAATCGCCTTTGCTTGCCTTGGGCAACCAGTGAGTACCTGTACTTTTATTTCTTCTAATTTCTGTATCATTATTATTAACAGCTGGAAACATAATTTGTCTATTCCAAATGTTGTATTTTTAAGGTTAAGCTACGTGAACCTACAATTCAAAGTATGTTGCAGGTGATTACAGGTTATCTACTTGCAGGATCTATAATTGGGCCTGGAGGTTTTAGCTTTGTCAATGAAATGGTGCAAGTAAGGTGCTTCCACCTTTATGGGTTGCTTTTTCTAACACTTAATCTTTATGGCTTCCATGTTTGAATTTGATACGCATGCCCTTGAAAACTTTTATACAAGAGAACTGACCTGTAGACTGCTGAAACATATGTTTGCTGGCTAATGTCTCCTCCCATTTCTAACATGATGTGTGTGTATTTGCGTGCACACTCTCAGTTCTTCTATACATGTATTTATATATCTACAGCATGGCTTAGTTTATTTTCTATCTGGATCACTTTGCTCCACTATTTCATACATTCTAAATCATCTGTCCTTACAGTTATCTTGCATAAGTTCCAAGACCTACTTATTTCTGTTATTCTGTGCTGCCTACTATGCTATGGCAATGTGTCAATGTCTATAAGATGTACTTAAGCAGTCCATGTTTTTAAGTATGTCATTTTCTTATATTCCGCGCTCAGTTCTATATGTATTATATATCTACAGCATGGCTTAGTTTATTTTGTACATGGATAACGTTGCTCCACTATTTCTTACATTCTAAAATCAACTGTCCTTACAATTATCTCATGAGTTTCAAGACTTTATTACTGATTTCTGTTATTATGTGCTGCCTACTATGCAATGGCAATGTGGATAAGATGTACATAAGTACTCCGTGTTTTTAAGTATGACATTTTCTTATATTCCACTGTTTCTTTTCAGGTTGAAACGGTAGCCCAGTTTGGCGTGATATTTCTCCTATTTGCATTGGGACTTGAGTTTTCTACTGCAAAAGTATTCTACTTTTCACATTTCTTCCCTCATTCAGCTGGTAACACCATTTGTGATCTGAAGTTAACAGTGTTATTTTTACATTGCCTCAGCTTCGAGTTGTCCGTGCTGTTGCTGTTCTCGGTGGATTGCTTCAAATTATGCTGTTCATGTTTCTTTGTGGCATTTTTGCTACAGTGAGTTTCGTCTCTGTTATCTGCATTATGATATGTATTTTGGAGCTGTATTGTTTGTCAACGCTATCACTCTCTTTGATGGGGACACTGGGACCTATATTCTGTGTATCGTATGTCCTAACATAAAATAATTAAATCGTTTCATAAAACATTGATCAGAATAACTAGATCTGATGCATCCTTAACTCATTTGAACATACGGCCAATAAAAGTGACTAGATGGAATTATGCAGTAGAAGTAACCAAGTCAGCTTCCTGGAGCTGGACATGCCAGTATTTTTCTGAAAAATATTTGATACATTTTTCTTTGTTTCTAGGTTGTATGACCTGGTATTTTCAATTCTTGTTTCCTAAGAGCATGGTTGACAGATCTTTTGTGATATTTAATGCAGCTATGTGGAGGCAAAACAAAAGAAGGTGTTTTTGTTGGTGTTCTTCTCTCCATGTCTTCAACAGCTGTGGTAAGTATCTGGTCAAGGTCAACAGCAGGCAGCCTATGAGAGAAATCAATGTTTTTTGTTCACTGTGTGAATAACTCCTGCCACTCTATCATTATTTTGTCCAGTAGCCTGGCTCTCTTCCTTTCTCTTCCACTCACACACGTGCACACAAAATGCTTGGTGCTGCATTATGTGATTGAAATTATCTTGAAGCAAGTGAATGCATGAATGCATACCGTAGTGTGTTTCTCACAAATGCATGTACCTTTTGTTGTACATAAACTCATTTTGGTTTCTGTAAACAACCTTTTTATTGTTTGAAAGTATATAAAAAATACCAGTAGGGGCCTTTCCTGATGTTCATTTATATGGCAAATACTTGCTTGTACCACAGATGGAGTTGGTACATCTTGATTTAGAAATTTAGCATATGCTGTTTGAACCCTGAATATAATATGATTGGATGTTCTGTCACTTTCAACTGCAGTAGGTTCATTCTTTAGTCTTTACATCATTGTGTTATCATTCTTGATGCTCTGGTGTGCCACTTGGTAATCTGTTTATTTAATAATGGCAAGTTTGGTATATGAAGGTTTTGAAGTTTCTGATGGAAAGAAATAGTATCAATGCTCTTCATGGCCAAGTTACAGTCGGGACTCTTATATTGCAGGTCTGTCATACTTTCTTCATCTTTTGTGTGCAAGATGCATCTGTGTCCATGCATCTAGTGTCTGCATCTAGTGTCCATGCAAGATACTTTTTTTTTTTTAAAAAAAAATAAAAATGCATCTCAGTTCTGTGACATCCTATCTCCCTCCCCCCTCAGGATTGTGCTGTTGGCCTGCTGTTTGCACTTCTTCCAATTTTGAGTGGTACATCTGGCCTTCTTCACGGAGTTGCATCAATGACAAAGTCGTAAGTGCAACATTTTCCCCCTTTTGCCCTGACATACTTTTGTTACCTTTATATTGCAATTTTTCTTTTACAATGAATTGAATGTTTGTTGGCTTATCCACTTGGTGCAATTCTTGTACAGTAAATACATGTTGGCAGGTCCAGTTGAGATAAAACATTTCTAACCCCAAACTCACTTTAATAGTTTATGATCTCTTTACTATCTTGCATTTAATATTACTAATTGTATTATCTATTTCTATTACCTGCTAGCCTGTAAAGTATTCTAGGATATAGTCAGTTGTGGAATTAATTCTTTGATACAAAACTTCTCAGGCTGGTGGTACTGATAACATTCCTGACCATTCTCTCTATCCTCTCCCGCACCGGTGTTCCTTGGTTTCTTAAACTGATGATAAGTCTGTCATCACAGGTAAAGTTTGATTGGGGAAGAAAGCAGTACATATTTTTTTGAGCAATTTGAGTTTTGATCTTGTACAACATTCTCATCAGCAATCTTATGTTGTGGTTGTTCTGCATGTCATACAGACAAATGAACTATACCAGCTGGCAGCGGTTGCATTCTGCTTGTTATTTGCTTGGGTGAGTTTCTACTTCTCGTAGGTTGGTATGTGTGAAAACTGTACAGTAACATAGAAAAGTGATCTTATTTTTGTCGATGTTCTAAAAAACGTAATTAAACGTACGCCTACTCACGATTAAGCTAAATAGAGGTCTAGCGTGTCGTTTAGGGCCTGTGTGGCCAATTAAACGCTGGGCATGCCTAGGGCCTGCGTTTACACGTGAAGCGGTGTCTAAGCAGCACGGAAGCAACGCACAAACGGAGAAAGGCGGATGGAAGATGTCGCGCGCCATGTGGGTGGGAGCGGAATCATGAGGGTGGAAAAAAAACGCTTGAGCAAACGGCGTGCACGGGTGGGAGCGCCAAAACAAAGCGCATGCGGGGCTTCAGCAGTGTGCCAGGGGGGATCGTGCGAGAACACAAAAACAGATTGCGTGTGGCCGTGCGCTTGCGGGTAGATAAAGGTCCTGAAATCAGTAGCACCATTTTTTCCTCCTCAAGCTTGCGACTCGCCGGCTCCAGCCATCAGTGCAGCCAAGGCGTTCTCCTGCCCCTCGCTCCTCCTTTGCGTTTGTCACGGCCACAGCTCCGCTCCAAGTTCTCCCTCGGTTTGTTCTGACCTTCTCCACTTTATTTTCTCCATCAGCTCCTTCACGTTGTCACAGCCACACCTCCACCCCAGGATCTCAGTCCCTCCCTGTTGTTCTCCATTTTGTTTTCTGCAAGTTTGATGCCACAGGTCCACCCCAGGATCTCTCTCAGCAGCACAAAAAAAACACAAACGATTAATCATGTTTAATCTACATACTCTTCGTACGCGTTAATCAATAGGCTAGCGCCTAGCGTTTTCTTGAACCTTGATTTTTGTACACTGCAAGTGCTTACATGTGCTAAAACCTGCCCAAAGTTATGTATTAAATGGATCAGTAAAGGAGTATTGCCAATGCTTACTTCATACATAAGACAGACAAAGAAGCATACTTATTGAACTTATCTTTACCAGTTGCACTTTTCTAGATTTTGATTTAGCTTATGGATCTGTTTGTTTATCCCTAGCTTATATAAGCTCAAATGTTAAATAAACAGCACAGCTTATTTTTTGGCTTATATAAGATAGAACTCCAGCTTATGAATTATGCTAGTCCATATGCTTCCTGAGGGGAAGGGGGAGCTTACTTAAGCTTATTTTCTGGCTTTTTACCTACCTTATCCCACTTGGATTATTGCTTTCATGTGCTATCCACAATGGCATGATGAACAACTGAGGGCATTGCTGGCTTTTGCCATCCACAACTACCTTTTTTTTTTCTTGAACATGCAGGAGAGCAGCCATCCATAAACTGCCTTTTGCCATCCACAAGTACCTATAAGCCAGCTTACAAGCTGGGTTGCCAAACAACCCATTTCCCTCAGAATTATTATAGGCCAGCTTATAGAAGATAATACCTATAAGCTAGCACCTATGAGGCAACTTATGTAGCTGGGTGGGCATTAACCATGATTTTAGTCGTCCGATTAGGGACCTGTGGACGACTAATCGGATTGGCCAAAGTTGAGGAAAAGATGTTGGGCTCGCCTGAACAGTTGAGCTAAGTAATTTGGCCCATCAGATTTCAGCATGAATGGTCTTTTGGACTGGATTCTCGACTCCTTGCTCATACTGCCCTATGTGGAGCCCATGCCGCTGACTCTTGTTCTCATGCGACCGGCTCCTGTCCTCACGCCGCCACTGTCTCTCATCCTAGCACCACCTGCATCAGCTCCAACCAGATCCATTCATCCACATGACTCTGCTGAATTTGTCTGTCCTCATGCCTCTGCTGGATTTGTTCGTCCTCATGCCTCTGCTGGTTGTCTTTTTGGTGAGAACTGGCAGCGACTCTGAGAGTGAGTTTGAGAGTCTGCAGAGGGACTGGGAGGTGCTGGCGCAGGAGTTGATCTGGCTGCAATGCGAGCAGCAGGAGGCCCGCTCGCAGTGGCTGGACAAGGAGTGGTGCATGCCAGGCATGGAGCAGGGGCAAGAGTAGTGCACAGCATTAGGAAGTCTTGCTCCTCTTCCTTTGCTAGTCAAGTCCTGCTCCTGTTGTTACTGCTCGAGTTCTAGGATGACTCAGTAGAGATTTGTACAGTATGATTACCTAATTAATTGGACCTAATCGATGACTAATCATGATTAGTCATCTGATTGATACCCATACGAGTAGATTCAGTTATATGATTTAATAAAATTACAAATTGTACTGTTGTGCACTAGTTAGCTTCAACTCACAGTTCCTTTTTTTTGTTGCCTTGTCGGTTTAGGGTTTACTCACATACATCTTTGTCTTTTGTTTACTTGGTAATCAAAACTGTATTTGTTAAAAGTATGCAGTTCGTAAAATTCTTGTTATTCTCATATGTCCATCCTTCTAAAATGCAGTGTAGTGATAAGTTGGGCCTGAGTCTCGAGTTGGGTTCATTTGCAGCTGGAGTAATGATATCAACAACAGACCTTGCACAACATACTCTTGAACAAGTAATTTATTACCTGTACCTTGCATGTTTTTTCTGTTCCCTTTCCAGAAAAAAGGGGAATTACTATCTACTACCCCCTCTGTTTTAAATTATAGGTCACTTTAGCTTTGTTCTAAGTCAAGTATCTTTGACTTTGACCAAATATTAAAAAATAAATTAACATCTACAAGTTCAAATGCTCATGGATAATTTAATGAAATGAAATCAATTCGATGTTGGAGCATTTTTCTATAAACCTTATCGAAGTTAGAAAAATTTCTCTTATGACATTGCTAAAGTGATCTATAATTTGGAGCAGAGGAAGTCTTTAGTTTGATCTTATTTATGCTTGAGCAAAATTTATAGCTAGACTATTGTAGTTAGTAATTCATTATATTGTTCTCTTATTTCAGGTTTGTTCTTTCTGCAGATTGAACCTATCCGCAACTTTTTCGCTGCTCTTTTCCTTGCCAGCATTGGGATGCTAATTAATGTCCATTTCTTGTGGAACCATGTCGATATACTCCTTGCAGCGGTAATTTTGGTGATCACCGTAAAGACCTTCATTGTTGCTATTGTCGTAAAAGGGTTTGGGTATAGCAACAAAACATCTCTTCTTGTAAGTCCTTTTTTCATATCTTTCTGAATGCACTCACATCTGCCAGTGCCCATAAAATCACATTAACTGTGTTTTCCCCTATAGGTCGGCATGTCTCTTGCACAAATTGGAGAGTTTGCTTTTGTTCTCCTAAGCCGTGCTTCAAGTATCCATCTCATCGAGGTTATTTTCTTGATATTAATTATGTTCCATTTTTTGTGTTATGCCACACATGGTTATCCATTTCTAATTTTGTAGCCCCACGAACCCCTCAGGTTCTAGCTTCTCACAACTCCCATCTGTAGCTTCTCTGGTAGCCGGCCCAATAGTACATGTATTGTGCTGACAACTTAAAACTATGGGGACCTTGTTATTCTTCAGCATAAAGTACATGTAAATGCATAATTCTTTCAGTCATGCTGCCTTGTTATTCTTGTAAGCACTGATATATCATAAATTAACTTCAGATGACAAAGTTTAACTTCAGCATGTCTAGCAAAGCATGCAAATCTTTTGATGCTATCAGTATTAACTACTCCCTCCATTCCAAGTTATAAGATGTTTTGGCTTTTCTAGATACATAGCTAAAGCAATGTATCTAAAAAAACCAAAATGTCTTATGATTTGGAATGGAGGGAGTACCTATTACGTACTAGTTCCGCTTTTTAGTTGCCAAAATCCCTAGTACTATTTTCAATTTAATTGGTGTTTATGATATCTGATAGCTTGTATTTGGTTTTTACAGGGCAAGCTATACTTGCTTCTTCTTGGAACCACTGCACTTAGTTTGGTATTTGCCTCCATTCCTTTTAAGCTATTCATTTTATCTAGATAAGCATTACCATTCAAAATTTCAGTGCAAATGAGATTGTTTTTTTTATTTGTAATGAAAATTTCATTCGAGTTTTTTTTTTGTTTGTGTAAAATACTATGCTAGAGAGTCAAATCATGTAGTGAGGCAAGAGGAAATTACGTCAGAATTGACAATTTCTTGTCACTTTTGGCAAGAACATTATACTTTTTTTTTCAGAAACAAGAACATTATACTTCGGCACTAGATTCCACGAAGTTGATCGAATCCTATATGATGAGATTCCAATTATAGTTCTTATTTTTGGTTTTAATATTTATCCTAAAAAATAATCGGGGTGTTAGCCAGCAGCAGCTGCTGCTATTTCTTTTCAGTGCGGTACTGTAGCAACAATAGGAGCAGCTGCAGCTGCAGCCATGGTAAGCTGCAGTGATTCAGTGAACATGTCAGATAGTGCGTAGCCTTGTCTGCCAATCAAATCTGTAGTGTTTGGTTCTGAGCCAAATGTTGCAGAAGAGCGAGCAAGTGATGAAAAAAACACTCCAGTCCTAACACTGTTGACTTCAGAATTGATAAATCTATAGACTCAACTATTACAAACCTTAACGGATGATTACAAGCACATAAACCTGGTCCAAGCAACATGAATGAGGCAAGCTGATCCACAGGGGCTTATCAGTCACAAAATGGCTGAACAGCTATAAAAGAAAACTAAGCAGAAATTAAAGGGCATCTTAAAATAATTTCACATGTCTAATTGACAATTTGTGAATAGCACCCTTCTTAGTGGCGTTGCCTAAAATATATTGAGACCATAATCCCTTGTCTTGCCTTTTGTCTTTGCTTCATTCTGGTATGCTGCTCATCTGATGACCCTGTGTTTCATGAAATTTATATGGTAACTGACTCCTGTGTGTACCTCTGCAGGTGACAACCCCTCTGCTATTCAAAATGATCCCAGCAGTGGTCCACCTTGGGGTTCTATTGAGATGGTTTTCTGTCGATAGCAATCAGGTGGAGGTACACGATCATACCAATGAGTTCATTCATCGGTTGTTTCACTCTAAAATGTTTGGCAATCAATTCATCGGATCTTCCTTTTCAGTTGGGCCTGAAAAATGATGTCCTCCGCATGGATAGCGGCAAGCGCATAAATCTGATAGTCCAAGGCTCACATGACTCATGACACATTTGGCACACTGCAAGCTAGTTTTTGTATGGCTTAAGTTTACGAGCTCTGTAAAGTGTTTTCACCTGTATTGAAGAGTTTGTAGCAGATATACAAGGGTGGAGGCAAGAGAACTCAACTCAGATCTTGCTCACAGGGCGAGATCAATCCTCCCCCATCATGGAGACTGCAAGGGCAATTGGGTTTGCCGTTTTTGAGAGCAGTGTGTCTTGGATGATTGGTGCAGTGAGTGGCTGTCGACCCCAAATGAGGGTCTCGTGTAACATAAGAATGTATGATGATTAATTGATTGCATTAGCATGATAGGATCTAGGCCTGATCGTTATGCCATTGTATTCTTTCAGCGAAATTGTGTATTCCCACTACACGAAAGTGTGTACGACAATATCCATCATATCACGAATTTTGTCATGTAGCCATATATGTCAGTTCCTTAACTTGTCCGAGTTCATGATTTTTCTCACCGGAGACTTCTAGTACCTTTGTCCAGATATCACTTTGTTGGATTCAGAGTTCAGGATCACAATGATCGGTGTGCTTCGACGAATTCATTCAGCCCATCTTGTTATACATGTTGCATGGTCGCCTCTTGTGTGGTGAATTACCGTCCTTGAGAAATTACTACTCCCTCCATTTCAAATTATAAGATATACGAATCTTGGAGAGTTAAAAATATCTCAAGTTTGACTAAACTTCTATGATAATATAATAATATTTATGATGATAACTAAGGGTCTGTTTGGCATGGCTTCAACTCTAAAAGAGAAGCTCCACTCCAGAAATCTAGGTGGAGCAACTCTGAGTGGAGTCGGTGTTGGAGTTGGAGTTGACTGCAGAAGTGTTTGGCTAGCAGGGTACTCCTAACTCCAAATTGTTGTTTTCTCTGGGTGGATAACCCTTGGTTGACATGAGTGTATTTCAATAATACGTCGAATAAGTAAACAAACATATAAATTAAAGAGCAATATCGGCCACATTATTTATTTTTGGCCAAACTATTAATATTTCCTAACAAATATAGAACATCAAGGCAATATCGCAAGATATTTCAATATATTTCATCAATACGTACATTACAGAATATTTGTCTAGTACATACATGCATATTATGCAGAATTCACACTTACATCTCACACTTCATCTCACACTTAGAAACATTAACTATAAAACCTAAATTCTAGCTACACTACTACGGATATGCATAAGTCAGTTCTTGCTTTACTGCATAAGAACAGAAGATGAGTCAGTGTTATCACTACAACTGATGTCAAATATCAGAGAATGAGGAGCTTGGCGTAGCACTGATTCCAAGCTACAGAAGTTTATTCTGAATTAGTAATAAAAAACTGGTTACCTCAGCCAGGTACATTTCTTTCAATTAGTCTGTTTACGAGCAACAGACCTGCTAAGGCCAAAACTGTTTCCATTTTACTGAGAATTTTCCAATATTACAGCTGCTGCTTTGATAAGTCTATGTTTATATGTTAACAAACACTATAAAAGTTATCTTTTGCTACACTGTGTATAAGACCTAGCTCAACTGGAAATAGCTTATGGATAAAACAAGAGAGCTGATGTCCAAAATAGATCAAGTCATTGATTAACCTGTAGAACATTTGCTGTTAACCTCTGTGGAACATGACAATTGGAGCTACATTTGGAACAGTGGAAAATTCACAGTTAAAAGAGCTTTACAGGCAGCTAAGTGGTCACCAGAACATTCATCCAGCTTACTGATGGTTATGGGAAAGGCTGCGGGTTATTTCCCTTCCCCAGACCCCGCAGTGCGGGAGCCTACGGCACTGGGTACGCCCTTTTTTTTACTGATGGTTATGGGCATCCTCATGCCAGAGCAAGCACAAAGTTTTTTTTGGCTTCTATTAAAAGACAGAATCAGCACAAGAGGGCTTCTAGGAAGAAAAAACATGCATCTTCCTGACTTTACATGTGTTCTGTGTAATGCCACAACTGAAGAGTCCCTAATCCATCTATTCCTTCAGTGCCCTTTTGCTGCACAATGTTGGGGTTCAATTAACATTCAGATCAACATGAACCTGGACCCCTTCCATTCCTTGCAAAGCTTTAGGGATCAGCTGGGGGTTCCCTTCTTTATGGAGATAATAATTTTGATGGCATGTACCATTTGGAGGGCAAGAAACGATCTCATTTTCAGGCAAGTTAATCCAAGTCTGCAATTTGCCTATAAAAACTTCAAGGATGAATGGCAACTGCTGCTACTAAGAGCAAAGAAGAGTTACTCCCCAGGGATTCATCCATGGACGACAAATCTAGCTTAGCTCATTTTTTAGTAGTCCTATTGCTGCTGTTTCTTGTTTCCTTCTTTGTTTTTTAATTCCTCTCCTGTTTTGTCTTTCCTCTTTTGCTATTTCGTTTGTAAACCCGTGAACTTGTCCTTTCTTTCTTAATAAAATGCTGTAGGGGTGCAAACCCCTCCAGTCTCTTTAAAAAAAAACATTTGCTGCGTATCTCTGAGCAGCAGCATCCTGCTCGGCTGAGATACGAGATTCCTCTGCAATTTTCAGTTCTTGTTCGACACGCATCAGGACCTTTAACAAGACTCCTGGTTAGTGTATATGCAGTATAGAAATGCATATAGAGAATGGCCAGAGAGCAATCTTACCTGAAACATTGCTTGCTCCTGTTCCTGCTTGTCTGACAGGGCCTGTCTTAGTTCAGATATTTCCTGTCGCGCGAGAAGAAGGCCGCGCGTCAGGCCTTCTCGCGCGTCGGGGCCGGGGGAGAGGGAGGCAAGGGGCGGTTGCTCGGCGAGGGAGGGGCGGCGCCGCCTGACGAGGTGGGCTCGGCGAGGAAGGGGCCGACGGCCACCGGCGGGGTGAGCGGCGGCGGCGGCGGCGGCGGACGGTATCACCCGGTCGCGTGGGAAGAAGGCCGTGCGTCGGGCCTTCTCACGCGTCGGGGCGGGGGAGAGGGAAGCAAGGGGCGGTGCCCGGCGAGGGAGGGGGCGAGGATTGGCGGCGGCGGGTGTTGCCGCGTCGGGGAGAAGAAAACCGCCGGTAGGGGGCTCGCAGTCTCCGGGAAAAGGTTGGGGGCGGATAGAAGAAATAACGATTCGAGTATGTAACCCACCGTAATTGCCGGTAATAAAGAGGTGCTCCAAACAAATGAACTATAGCTCCATAAACTCTATGGAGTTAGGTTGCTCCAACTTTTTTTTAGAGCTGGAGTGTTTGGCTAGCTCTGGTCAACTCTAGCTTTAAGTTTAGCTCTAGAGTCATGCCAAACATCCTCTAAGTATCATTAGATTCGTTATCAATCACATTTTTATAGTACGTCTATTTAATATCATAATTTCTATAACTTTTTATATTATTAGTTAAATTTAAAGTGCTTTGACTCTCTAAGATTTTTAAAATATTTTATAATTTAAGATAATTTAGGATGGAGGAAGCACTTGATTGGATATCATTTAACGAGTGGTATGATTGTCTGATCAAGATACCAACTGTAGTGCACGATTGCTTACGATTCACGTGTGTCCGTGTGTATGTATTAACATCTTTGTTTCAGTATTGATAGCACCGCCTGCACGCATTGTTACGTCATATATGCTCCATTTCCTCTTGACGTCTAAACTTTTCGAACAATGTTGCAGGCACCAGGTCAGAGGCTAGCAGTAGCAGCTATCCACCGAGCGGTTGCCGGGTCAGCGGTAGAGATGTAAGTGGATTAGCTCATGAACTTACATATAGACTTAATTTTTACGGGTTCAAGCGACAACCCACAAAATTAAGCATATATGCGGATTATACGGGCTGCCGGTTACATCCTTAGTCAGCGGCCGGTGTGACAGAACCTCTTAAGAATAGAACCTACTTGCCAGGATTAATGTCCATCCGACTTAATCCAAAGCAAATGATCCAAATCTTAATCAGTCCGTCAGGTGTCGCCACTTTGCAGTGGGTCATTCACCTCTTTTCGAACAGGATCTCCTCATTACATACATTGCAGAAGTAATACAATAATTTAATTTACATCAAAGTAGCGGAATATTTAAGTCATATTACAAACCATAGATTTTAAAACATAACATAGTGTCATACAATCTTATTACATCAAGCTGGTGATAGAGTATAAACATAAAGGCGAAGCATTCTTGCCCAAGAGTCACACAACAACATACTACTCCTCATCCTCATCAACGGTAACAACGGTCATGCAGCACGAAGCTACACAGACCGGGTTAGGACCCTCATCTGCAACAGGAGTTAACAAACCCTGAGTACGGGAGTACTCAACAAGACTTATCCGATAAAAGAAAATATTTGGTGGACAAAAGGTATGCAAGTCATAGGATTCAAGGTGTGGTTTGCAAGAATCAAGTATTTTGCATAAATGAACATTTTGTAAAACAATTGAAATTCATTTAATTCGTTCATAAGATTACTCAAGTATCGATCTAGAGTTATGATCGATAACGAGGTAATAAACCATCCATGAAAGAAAACATCAAGTATCCAGTTTAAGTTTCATTAACTACGATGTAAAAGGTAGGGTCACCTTTTCTTATCCGAGAAACACGCTGATTCGAACCGGTTAAACTCAGCCGGGGCTTCCCAATCACACGACATATACCGCACTAAAGCACACATATGACTATCATTCCCTGGATCCTACAACCAAGACCGGGGTTCCGCCACCCGAGAGCACAGTACGTCTCCATCCAGTTTCTTGAACTTGGAGGGTACACACTACTCTCGCCATCTCTCCACTCCCAGTGCGGGTTAACCGTGACTGGATTAGCCAGAGTCTAGCTTCCCAAAGTATGTGATAAGTACTCCAAAGTCACAACCCTCGGCGTTTTACAACGGACGGTTCCTAATGACACAGGCGGAAAGAACCTACTCACCAGTCACCACTGGTGGCTCCCAAACACCATGTCCGCCCGGTCCCGATTATTACTTCCAACAACATTCCTTTCTCAAAAGAGTATAATCATTTGCCGAAGCAATACGCTATGTGTAGGTAACCGAAAATCACCTACTAGAAAAGTTCTAAACATACTAAGCATTTTTAGCCAAAAGTTTGCATCTTTAAACAAGTGTCAAGGTATAAGGTACAATAATACAAGGATAAGGCTATGCATCAAATTGGAATTTAATAAAGTAAGACCATACAATATAATAACCATAGGTGTATTTAAAGCAAATATTTAAATACAAGGAAAGGTTAAATGCACCGGGTCTTGCCTTGGTTGGAGGGATAAACAAACTCGGGCTCAGATTCAACAATAGAAAACCCCCTTCACTAGGGAGGTTATCCAACCCAACCAACGAGATATCTACACGATATAATGATATGCTTAGATGATGTTTGAAATAATAGACATGATACTAACAAACATACAAGCATGCACTTAAGAGCTAGATAAAACAGATTATAAACATTGAGTACAACTTACCTTCATGAAATAAAATAAAACTAGAGCATAAAACAAGTTAATTAAACCATGATTAACTTTGTTTAACTAGTTTAATAATTATATCCAATAGAACTGAGCAAACAACACATCAAACATACATGTCCATGCTGTGTTTGCTACTGGACAATGGCCATTTGCATCAAACAATTCAAAATCACACAATTCCTAAAGTAATTAGGGTTTCTAATCATTTTATTATTAATTATTAAAATAGCCATGTGTAACCGTTCATCTAAAAATTCCCAAACTTTTTGTACAACAAGGTATAAGTGTATAAAGGTTACACAAAATTTTTCATAATGTTTGGAGCCACATACAGAGCATGAAAAATCATGAAAAAACATTTTTTTATTACTTTGAACATTTTTACAGGATTAAAAACATACTGAACAATGGCATATTATATTTTTATTAAATACTACACATCACAGAGAACATAAACAAATTTTTGCAGAATTTATATACGCATAGAAATAAAGATATGAAAATAACAAAAACCATTACTGTGCAAAAACAGAAATAACAAAACCCTAACTCTATAGAGACCGACAAGTGAGGTCGGCCTGTCAGCCCCAAGCCTACCGGCGCAGCGGCGTCGACGACCAAGAAACATGGTGGCGCGTCGCCATCGGTGACTCAAACGAACAACCAACTCTTGCGCTGGACTCTATGCCTCACCCCGAACCCAACGAGGTACGATACGCCTAGAACTATCCCCCGCATCGACCTCGCCGGCGACAACCGCAGCGGCTCGAGCTCGGTTGCTCGTGCGCCGGCGACTACAGACCAACTCCGACTCAACCCAGCGCACCAACATACTCAGGAAGACAACGCGCACGCGAAGCACTAGAAACCAAAGCAAAAACTAGGTGAAACGACCTCGCAGACGGCCATGGCGGACGACGGAGATCCGCGCGACGCGCACTGGCCAAACCGAGCATGCGCTCGAACAACCAACACCCAAATGAGATTCAGCATGGCTAGGCGAAGCTAGTGCAACAACTAATTGAAGAAAAGATCGACCACCGAGCTCTCACGACGGTGAGCACCGACGTGGCGGCGCAAAACACACCGGAGCAAACGAACACAGCCAACTGGCCAAAATTGGCGACAACCATCTACCCTACGAGCACCAGAAGCTCACCCTGGTTGCGAGGCGCTCGCTAACTTGACCGGAGATGAGGTAGAGGGTGCTGGCGACAGAGACCGGGTCAGCGGAGACGATGAACCGAGCGGCAACGACGGCGTTCCCGAGGCTACGGTCCACCATATGCAAAACGGAGAAGAGCATCGTGATCAGCGATGAACAAGGAGTAAGAAACAAGAGACGGAAGATCAATGTAGCTTTTGTGTAGTCCGGACGACAGCAAACCAGAGCGGCGGCGCTCTTGCCGGAGCCGAGGAAGACGAGTTTGCGCCGGGCGATTCACGCGGTCGCAGCTTCAACCAGCTAGTGCGGAAGGTGCACTAGGTCAATGAGAAGGCAATGTCGGTGGATTGGGATCTTGGTAGTGGATAGAGAGCTCGCGGGAGCTCGTCGACGCGGATGGCACTCGCGGCGGAGCAGAACAGGACGGCAGCGCGAGCGTGAAAGAGGGCAGAGGGAGGGGTGTCGTCGCGTTTTGAAGATGACAACGCTGTCGTGGTGATGCCACGCACCCGATGGGATGCAAGTCGAGGCCAGGAGGCGCTCGGTGGCATCGGCAACTGGCCAGCCAGGTGTCGGCGGCGAGTTCACTGCACCGACATGCAAGTGCTTGGTGAAATGCCTGAACTGCCCTAGGACTATTTTGCAAATTACTCAAGCTTCCAAGGGTTTTCATGAAAAACTTTGAATACCGAAGTTGCTCAAAATTTCATGACCTACAAAGTTGTCAATATCCACTTTTTCAAATGTTCCACACCAAAGTGGCAATCATCTTTTTATTTATATCATCATTAATCTTAGATTGACCAAGAACAAGATCTTTCAATGAAGACTGATTATTGTAAGAATTGTAATTATTGTAATTGCTATTACCTCCATTACCTTGGTAGAAGGGGCGTGAATTCCAGCTTCCATGTTGTTGGGGTCGATACCCGTTGTTGTTGTTGTTGTTGTTGATGATGATGAAATTCACGTCCTCCTTCGGAGTCTCGGGGCAATTGTTGCCCGAGTGATCATTTCCTCCACATACCTCGCACCATGGATCGGCTTCAATAGCTCATGCAACGGCGATGGGGTAGATGGACTCTCATTCCTTCTTAGAACTTTCTTCTATCTTCTTCATCAGGAGGTCCATCTTGGCAGAGAGCATGTCCACCTCATTGACGGTGTGCATACCTCTCCTTTTTGGCTGGAGACGTTCCTCACCCCATCCTTGGTTGATTACCATCTTCTCGATGAGGTCCTTGGCATTTCTCACTGTGTGTTGGAGAAATGTCCCTCCAGCGGCAGCATCAAGGTGACTACATGCCAAGCTAGTCAGCCCGTGGTAAAATCCTTGAATCAAGAGCCAATCGTCTATGCCATGATGAGGACAGGCATGAATGTACTCCTGGAGACGCTCCCACGCTTCGGGAATCATCTCGTCAGATTGTTATTGGAAGCTTGAGATCTTTCCATGAAGAGCATTGGTTTTGCCCGTCGGGAAGAATTTCTTGATGAATGCGTTAGCACACCTCTCCCATGTAGTGGCTTCTTCTTTGTGGGCGTAGAACCAGTGCTTCTCCTTGCCCAATAACGAGAATGGGAAAAGACGAAGGCGAATGGCGTCAGACGCCACTCCCTTGATGGTAAATGTGCCACATAACTCCATGAAGTGCTAGAGATGAGCATTGGCATCCTCATGGGGCTTCCCACAAAATGGATTGGCCTGCACCATGTGGATCAAGGCTGGCTTCAGCTCGAAGGTGGCATCCCCGAAGTGGACCTCAGGACCCTAAGATACATGGGTAGCGGATGGAGCCGAGAAGTCAGAGATCGCCTTCTGGGCCATAGCTTCCTTGAGTGGTGGTGTAGAGCCTCCTTCCTTGAATGGATTCTGGTTCGAGAGGAACCTCTGAGGGGGAACTTGACGACGTCTAGTCCTCCTCAATAGCTGCTCGGGATCTTCAAGATAATTTCCCGGCAGTTGGAAACCGCTCATACACTATCTGGATTCACAAGAAAGGAAGACACAGACAGGGGTAAGCCCCTATGACTAATTGATAGCTAAGTCAACGAGAATCTCTAGATTTAATCTAATTAAAATTTCTAGGCTAAGCTTTCCCCGACAACGGCGCCAGAAATGCTTGTTGGTATTTCTTATGACTATTGGATAAATCCACAAGCGCACAGATTATACCGCTGTAGCACTTCATCCAGGAGTATTCCGGGGTATCGTAATTTATATTTTCCCAAGGCAAAGCTGGGCTAGAAATGATAATTAGATAGAGACCCTAGAGAGCACCTCAACTTAGTATCAACTAGTATAGAGATAGGAAGGGGTTGATGAATGAAGAAGCTACGGTAAAAGATACTTAGAACGAACTAGATAGAATAGCTAGGTGGGAGGACAACGAGAGAGTAAAGGGACTCCCTGGTACTTCACTCTACTTCAATATACTTAGCCAATTAACTAGTCTAAACACTATAGTTTGTCTCCTCAATGCAAGTATGCTAGGCGAGGGGATAGATCAGTAGGAGGACAAAACTCCTACCGGACCGCACCCTCTTCTTACGGGGGCCTTACCTTTTAAGAACTTGCCTAAAAACACGTGGTGGAATACAATGACTAGACAAGGCTGTCACCTCTTGCTAGCTACCACAAACAATCCGTGCAGCAAGCGATAACCAAGGATAAGATGATGTATAAGCACCACGCTTACACACAACTTACTACTTTGACTACGATCAATAATCAAAGCACCCTATGACAGGCAATGATCGCATACGGGAAAGGTCACAAGGATCACAGACTATTGATGTAAAGGCTATTAAAGAGCAAAAGCATATAGCAAGACTATATCTAGTATAGAAATGCTCAAAGTAAAATACTAAGTAAAGTAAAGAGAAAGATATATATATTGATAAAGGTAAAGTCTTACAAAGAAGGAAAGATACAAGAGCTATACCAGACTTCCCAGAAGACAACTCCGGAAATCCCGAGCGTTGCTCGACTCAACGCTAACTCCCACTCTAGACTAACTCCTAGAACAATATAAGGAATAGAGCTTGTAGGCTTCTTCACCATGTGTAGAGAGAGGGGGGGGGGGGTGTGACCCTCTATTTATTGTGGGGGGGTGGAGTAGGGGCTACTCCACCGCCACGTCAACGATCAAGGGCCTTCCTTCCTCCACCCTTGGATCCAACCGACCCTTGAACCGACCAAGGGTGGATGGTGGTGATTTCCATTATGTGCCAAGGGGTATGGCGGTTGGAGGGACCCAACCGACCCATAGAGGCGGTCGGCCGACCGCCCCTATGGCAGGTGGACCCTCCTCTGACTTCCTGGAGGTGGCCCCACTGGTCAGGGACCAAGTGGGGGCCTGGTGAGCCCAGATTGGGGGTCGGCCGATTCCCCTTGGGGGCTCTGGCCCATCTCGGTCTCCCAGGTGCTGGTCCCATTTGTCATGGATGTTGGATGTTGATTCTGAGGTGGGCTTCACGTTTATCTCCTTGGTGTGGGCCCATGGATCCATGTGCTATGCATGTGAGCCATTGAGAGAAAGCACAGAGTGATCCAAGGGTTGGAAATCACTCTGGGATACTTCTCTTGGATCATGGCCGAGAGGGGAGCCAGGTGGGCCCATAGGATGGTCGGCCGACCCCCTATGTGGGTCCCACTGGCTCTTCTTTGCTCTATTTCTTCATTCCTGTCCTCAAACACTTATGGACATGTGGAACTGGTTATTTGATAAAATATACTCATGATGTGTTTGTTTATCCTTGATCCTGAGGTTGGTGACAACATTTTAGTTATGTAAAAGTGGATCATATTTTGTGCCAATAATATGCAAATTCTTTTTAGATTTTCAAAACAATGTTTAGGGTTTGATTTAACCCCCTCTAGAAATTAGGGTTTGGAAAAGAATTTGAAATTTTGGATTTGAATTCATAGCAAGCATTTACAAAATTGAGCTAAACACAAACAAGTAAACTCATTTTAGTTCAATGCATGACAAGGTTCTCAAACAAGTGAATGATGCTTAATGCATATGATGACATGATTCATTTTTAATTTAGTTTAAAACACTAAAGGTGTTACAGCCGGCCGCTGCCTTCCCACACAAAGGCTGATCAGGAATAGGGATGAAAGCGATCCGGAATTGTCGGGAAACCCTCTAACCATTTTTCTTTTCATATTTTATACACTTCAAATGTCTATCTCGATGTTTGATGGATTTTTGTCCATTAAAACATCTTATATACGTGCATGTATATATTGACGTGTGTGTGTGCTGATGATTATAAGGGACCGTTTCGATCCTTTCATTTGGTGAAATTGAAATTTAATTAATTAATTATGTTATATTTGGTTTGGAGTGTGACATTCCACCACTTTCCAAAGTTCACATATAAGTCTACCTTAAATTTATAGGGTGGGAGATAGAATTTAATTGTATAGATCACCATGTTATGATTCTACTTTGTAATTTATAGTACACTCTTCAACTCACTCCACTACAATAGAAATACAATACATAACTATTTCTCTTGTATAGCCAACAATAATATACAAATATAATTCATATGCAACTATATTAGCTTAATTAATATGTGTATAAATTATGAATTTGAAATAAATTCAATTCCAAGGATCTAAACGGGCCCAGAGGAAAATAATAATGGCTCACGTTGTTTTTGGAATTAATATTTATGCATCATGAAGTCACGTCATAGCAGCTTGGAAAGTCCTAATCTGAGGCTGGGCATTGGTGCTGGCGCTGGACGGCCACCGTGCGTGACATCTAAGTGGGCTACCGTGTACAACTCCTCGCGTGCTTCTGGGCCGTCGCGCGTCGGTGTGGGCCGCGTTCCTGTGGGCTGCCTCTTAGCCATCGGCCGCGTGAGCGCATCTGCTGCTGGTCGGCGGCGGATGGCTTTGGGCCACCTTGGTCGGCAGCAAAGATTGCCGAAGGCTCACGGCAAGAACGACGCCGCCATCGTCCATGAAGACTACCGTGTGCACCTTTCTCGTTTTTACACTTCTTATTATTTGCATTGGCTAATCATGTGCTTGTTCTAATCCCAAACGAAACGGTCAAAAGTTAAAAGGAGCTTGTCAAGTTCCTCTTGTTCTACTGGATTTATTTTTTGGTCGAAAAGACAACAGGATAAGTACAAACATTGGTATATTGATAGACACTGCTCCTTTGGATGACTGGTAGTGAAACTCCCGTGGAACAAAATCACGTGGGGGTGATTTTTTCGTGCAAAGGGCATCCCTGGCACTTGTATTGTATTAGCTCTTGTCATTTGGAGCAGACGAGAGGTTCATGCGGGGAGTATATCAGGCGGCGGGCGCTCGAGCGTTTGAGCAGATGGACGACGAAGCGGAAGCGAGAGGCGTGGAGAAATTGTCGCGGGTCAGGAGGTGTTTTTTTATTTCCCCGTGGACGGACAGGTATAGGAAGAAATTAGCCGGGGTTAATTTGTCACGTAAGGGCTCCTTTGGATGATATGGGGGCAAATGCACGTGGATTTCAACACAAAGGAGATTTTTTGACTCTGCACATGACATCCCCTCCCACTCCGGTGACAGTAACCCCGCGAAGACCAAAATTCCGGCTGTGCAATCCGTGGTGCCTAGGCGAGCCGAGCAGAGCAGTCACACCTAGGCAACGCTGGCGTTCACCCCGCTGGCAATTCCAAGCGCGAGTGTGTACACGGACGACATTGTGCCGCCGGCCCCGCATGAGCCACCACAGGTGACCCACTGTGTGTCCGCGCCGCGCCGCCCGGCCTCCACCACGTACATGTCAATGGCGACGACGCAAACGACGGTCAGGTAGACGAGGAAGAATGAGGTGACGAGCGCGAGCAACATGTCTAGGAACAGGAGCACGAGTGAGCAGCATGTCTAGCGCCGCGGCAACGGTAGCGCTACGATCGGCGGCAGAGAAGGCCGCGACAGCCACGACGGCCGCGAAGATGGAGGACCCGGCCACGACGGCACCGAGACGACAGTCGCCGGCGGCGAGAATTAATCAGGCTCTGGAGATCGGACTAGAGGACCCTGACGACGTCCCAATACGCGGCGGTATGGTGGCTGGTTCGACGCTGCTGATGGCGTCCGCATCCGGCAGCACCGCGGCATTCACGGACAGGGCGTTGACTGACGAGGAGCAGCGCCGCGGCGAGAGCGTCCGTGAGGACCAGGAGCGGGATGAGGAGCACGTCATTCCTGCCGGGGAGGACGGCGCGGTGTTTCAGGAGCCATGGCCTTGATTGCTCAGAGATCCAGCGAGCGCCGAGAACGAGGAAGAGAATGACGGGAAAGAAAATCGAGTGCGGAGGAGTTTTTCCTGCGCCACGGGTATCGACGTGGTTAGGGATGCATTTGCGTTAGTGATGTCCTCAATTTGATGGGTTCTGAATGATTCTAGGGTTCCACTGTTTTCACTAGAAATCAAATTGGAAGGTTTCTGTACCACAGACTCTCTGGGTAGGAAAGCTTACACAAAGGGTCGTGCGATTAAGTGGGATGTGGAGGTAGGATCGTTTTCCTTTGAGTTGCTGATGACCAGATTGAACGATGCTGTCAAATGGTCTCCTAGCCAGTGTGCAGTTCTTTGGTTTTTTGACAAAAGGTTGTCTAAAGATGTCAGACTAGAAAACCAGTTCAAGATGGATGAAATTTTTGACATGTATAAGGATCAGATGAAATGCCCAATTATTGTAGGAGTGTTTGACAATAGTGTTTACCATGTTGATGAATTTGATGCACTGGATCCTTTATGTGCACTTTCTCCTGATGTTTGCACTGGCAACCTACAACTTAGCCATTTGATCCCAAATCCTGCTGTTACTAATGCTAACCAGCCTGTAAGTAAGCCAAATAATGCTCCAGAGGTTCCCTTGGAGGCTGAAGTTGAGCCTGACAGGGAGCCAAACATCTTTGATAATGCTGAAGAGTATGTTGGTTATGATGATGAGGCAATGTACTTGGCAATACCTCCTACACAACCATCTAGCAGTGCACAACCATCTAGCAGTCCACCTCCATCTCCTGTTCATGTTTATGAAAATGCTGATGTTCTTCCTGTTGAGGCAGAGGTCACTGACGCAGACCCTGAAGAGATCCATGTTATCCACGATCCAAACAATCCCAAGATTATGAAGGGAGAATTGTTTCCTGATATTGTATCATTCAGGAAAGCTATCAGGCACCATGCTGTGATCAAAGGCTTTCAGTTCAAGGATATAAAAACAGACAAAAAAAGGTTTATTGCAAAGTGCAAAGGAGAGGGTTGTCCTTGGCGCATACATGCATCCAGATTATATGATGGCAAGACAATACAGGTAATTACTTGTGATCTAGTCATTCTTAGTTATGGTTTGCTTTACCTAACATGTTATTTATTTGTGTGCAGATCAAAGTATTAGTAGAGCCACATGATTGTGCAACTACAAAACTCCAAGAAACCAAGATGGCCTCACAGGACTGGTGTGTAGACAGGTTAGGTGATTGGTTGAAGAAGAACCCAATAAAAGGGGCAACAGGTTGCAAGGACAAGTTGGAAGAAGACTATGGAATCAAGCTCAAGTATTCTAAGGCTTGGGCAGGTATGAAGGTAGCATTAGATAAAATTCATGGTAAATATGAAGAAAGTTTTCAATTGCTATTCAATTGGGCTGCTCAAATAAAATTGGTGTCACCTGGTAGCATTGTAGAGATAGAACTTGAAAAAATTGGTAAGAGGAACAGGTTTAAGAGGATGTTTGTTGCCCTCAAACCTTGTGTTGATGGATTCATTGCTGGATGTAGACCTTTTTTGGGAATAGATGCATCTAGTTTGACTGGTAAATACAGAGGGCAGTTCGCATCAGCAACCAGTGTAGATGGACATAATTGGTTGTATCATGTAGCATATGTGAAGAATCATGGCCCTAGTTGGTTTTGGTGATTAATGACAATTAGAGATTATTATGGCTAACGTGTGTTTTGCAGAGGCTATGCGTAGCTTAGCCATAGTGATCAAGGAGAATGGGCTCAAATGGTTGTCACTTAGCCCCCAAGATGGATATCGTTTCGGTTTTCAAGGAGACATGATGAAGACCCTAGAATGATAGGCTAAGTGCCATAAGGAGATGAAGGACACTTAGAATTAGATAGGGCTTCTCTTTTTACCTTTGACCGTACTATTAAGAGGGGTTGAGATTAGTAGCTTGACTTAGGAAAGCTTCATGACTTAGGTGTGGTGCACACTTGACTTCCTTAGCTCTAAACAAGCCTATGGTGACCGTAAGATAGCCTAGACCAACTTCCATATTCATCGCGACGAAAAACGAAGTTGATAGAACTGTTTTCTGGACGTCGGACGCTCCTGACAGGGGCGCCGGACGCTGTCCGTCGCGTCGGACAGAGGCGTCGGACGCTGGGTGGTTGAGTCCACAGCGTCCGTCGACCTTCCAGAGGGGATGCTTTCTGGCTAAGTTTTTTAGGGTCCGTCGGACGCTGTCCGACAGCCAGACGTCGGACGCTGGGAAGAGCGTCCGTCGACCTTCCAGAGAGGGTGTTTTTCAAACCCAGCCAGAGCGAAGTGCCAGACGCTAGGGATGAGCGTCCGTCGCCTAGTGACGTAGTGTCCGTCGCTGGGAACAGTGTGTCAGAACTAGCCGTTGGGCAGGGCGTCGGACCGTCCGTCGCCTAGGCGCCGGAGCGTCCATCGCCCAAACTATGAACAGAAACTAGCCGTTGGGCATGCGACGGAGCATCCGTCGCCTAGTTGACGGAGCGTCCGTCGCCAACTTAAAATGCCAGCCCGAGGCAGTTTTCAGAGGGTCTATTTATAGTCCATCCCACTTCTCTCCCACCTTGCCTTTGCTTATTTGAGTTGCTGAGTTTGTTGAGAAGGTTGGGAAGAGAGCAAGAGCCCTAGAGAGAGAGAGTGATTCGCGAATCCATCCATCCTCTCTCTAGTTCATCCAAGAGTTCAAGTGTGCATCCTCTAGTTATGAAGCTTGAGTGAGTCAAGCGAAGATCGAGGCTTGTTACTCTTGGTGATCGACATCACCTAGACGGTCCGGTGGTGCTCGGAGGAAGGTGATCGCCGGAGGATTGTCGGCGGCCCTTCTCCATCGACGTTTGTGATCGGTTGTGGGCGATTCACCGAGCCGGAGTGGCGAAGAATCAGCCCATAGAGAGCACTCATCCCTTGCGCAGGATTGAGGGGGAGCTATACCTTGCGAGGTGCTCCAACGAGGACTAGGGGGGGAGTGTCGACTCCTCGATACCTCGGCAAAACATCGCCGTGTCAAGCATCTCTTTCCCTAGCTCTTTATTACCGCATTACTTTCCGCACTTGTCCTTTAATTCATACTAGAATTGTGTAGGAAGTTTTCACTTTCCATTGACTTGCTACCGCTTTCTAGCTAGGACACACAAGCGGTAGGCACTAGGGGGTTAATTGGCTCTTTATAGGTTTAATTCTTGTTTAGAAATTAAAAAGAGCCCAATTCACCCCCTTCTTGGGCATCTTGATCCTTTCAATTGTTATCAGAGCAAGGTTTGCTCTAAATTAGGCTTCACTGCCTAGAGCAAGATGTCCCATGGGGATGGACCACCTCCCATGTTCGATGGAGACGACTTTCCTTATTGGAAAGTTCGTATGGAGGCCTATCTAGAGGCCGTTGACGTGGGCGTGCTTAAGGCCGCCACAAAGGGAGGCACCCTCTTCGCGGAGGACCTCAACTTTGACAAGCACAATGCCAAGGCGAAGAACATTATCTTTCATGGCATTAGCAAGGATGTCTTCAACCGAGTGCGTAATGCCAAAGACGCATTTGAGTTGTGGACCACTATTTGTGCTCTTCACGAAGGCACAAAAAGTGAGCGTGAAGAACGCTATCACTTGGTTATGGCTAAGCTCAATTCTTCTTCCATGCATGCAAATGAAAATGCAAATGAAATGTACTCACGACTTAACATTATTGTAGAGGAATTGAATGGGCTCGGTCTCAACCAAATGGAGCCGGCCGATGTGGTACGCAAGATCCTTTGTGTCTTGCCAATTGAGAAGTATGGCCACATCGTCACGGTTCTTCACCAAGGAGATCTCTCTGCCGCTACACCAACACAAATTTTGGGCAAGATCAATTCCCATGAGATGTACATGAAGATTGGTGATGGTGGCTCCTCTTCCTCCTCCAAGAAGAAAGAAAAAGAGAAGGAAGAGAAGAAGGACTTGGCACTCAAGGCGTCCTCTTCGGAGAAGCACAAGATGCAATTTGTTTATGAGAGTGCAAGTGATGAAGAAGATGATGATGATCTCGCTCTCATGGTGAAGAAGACAACTAAGATGTTGAAGAAACTAAGCAAGAATGGAGTCAAGTTTGACTCAAAGAAGAAGAAATTCTTCACAAGCTCTTCAAGAAAGCCCCTCTCCAAGATGGATTGCTACAATTGTGGCAAACTTGGACACTTGGCTCATGCTTGCCCCGAAGAAAAGAAAGACAAGTACAAGAACAAGAAGGCTAACAACAAGTTCAAGTACAACAAGGGCAACAAGGTTGAGTCAAGTGATAAGTAGAAGAAGGATGACAAGCCATTCAAGAAGAAGAAGAACTTCAACTTCCACAAGAAGAAGAAGAATGGCAAAGCCTACATTGTTGGTGATTGGCTCACCGACATTGAAGACTCAAGTGACTCATCCGGAGATGAAAGTGAAGAAGAGAAGGTGGCCGCCTTGGTGATTGGTTCATCTACTCCACCGCCACCCCCTCCATCATCTTCGGGTTCATCCTCTACACACCTATGCCTCATGGCTAAAGGTGACAAAAAGGTACAAAAAGAGGATAGTGATGATGGGGCTAGCTCTAGTGATGATAGCGATGATGAGTTTGAGGCACCTTCCTATGATGAGCTAATTGTAATTTGCAACAAATATACTAAGCTCATTAGGAAGTATAAAGGCAAAAGTGAATCACTAGAGAAAGCCAATGATAACTTGCATGCTAAGCTTGATGACTTGTCTAGTGCTAATGATGAATTGAAGCTTGAGAACAAATCTCTATCATCTAGCACTAGGGAGCTCAAAGCCTCACTCAAGCAAGCTAATGAGAAACATGATAAGCTTGAGAGGTCAACACAAGAGCTCCATACAAGATACAACTTGCTAAAATATGACTACAACCAAGTTAAGAATGAACATGACACACTTGTGATAGCTAATGAATTGCTTTCAAATAATCTTGCTACACATGTTGCTATTAACCCGGTTGTTAAGTGTGATATAGCTACTTCTTGTGAGGACTTGCTTGATGAAGTTGCTAGTGAGCAAAATGCTAAGTGCAAGGGCAAGAAGGTAGTTGAGGCCGACAAGCATGATGACTATGTGAAGATGAGGCAAGAGAACACCAAGCTCAAAGAAGAGCTAACCAACCTCAAGGCAAGCAAGCCATTCACTATCAAGTCAGCCAAACAAGATGACAAAGATGCAATGACCTTGATCAACTCTCTCAAAGAGGAAAATGCAAAGCTCAAGGTTGAGAAGATCAAGCTTACAAGTGGATTGGAGAAGTTCACCAAGGGCCACAATCTTCAAAGTGAGCTCTTGATGAACACTATCATGAAGACCGACAAGACCGACATTGGGTTCAAGGAGAACCAAATCATGAAGGCCAAGGTCAAGATAGAAGCCAAGAACTATTACAAGAACAAGGCCATGAGAAGCAACTATGATGCACTAAAGCCCAAGCCCAAGAAGTGCTTTGGATGTGGTCAAGAGGGTCACTTTCAATCCCAATGCAATACTCCACCTCCCAAGACCTTGCCCAAGCACATAAGGCCTTTCGGTCATGATGCACACTTCATCATCAACAAGGACTCCAAGGGTAGACCTCAAGTTGTATTTCTCGGTCCTAAGATGAAGAACAAGCCCAAAGTGCTATGGGTTGCTAAGGAGTTGGTGGACAAGGCTATGGGACCTCGCCAAGTGTGGGTTCCCAAACAACAAGCTTAACTCAAAGTTGCTTGTGTGTAGGTGAACTACAAGACCGGTGGAAGTCATTGGGTGATTGATAGTGGATGCAGTCAACATATGACCGGTGACTCCCGGATGTTCACCACACTTGAGGAAGATTGTGAAGGGCAAGACAAGATTACCTTTGGGGACAATTCAAAAGGCAAAGTGCAAGGTCTAGGCAAAGTGGCAATCTCAAATGATCAGTCAATATCAAATGTCTTGCTAGTGCAATCTTTGAGCTTCAACTTGCTATCGGTGGGACAACTATGTGATCTTGGTTTCCAATGTCTCTTCACTCCAAATGAGGTAGTTGTGTCCGAGATTGAAGATTCATCATTGATATTCAAAGGGTTTCGGCACAACAATCTCTACCTAGTGGACTTCACCTCAAATGAAGCTAGTTTGCAAACATGTCTATTCTCCAAGAGTTCTTTGGGTTGGCTATGGCATAGAAGATTAGCACATGTGGGAATGTCAACTTTGAAGAAGCTTGTCAAGAAGGAATTGGTTAGAGGTGTGAAGGATGTGGTGTTTGAGAAGGACAAACTTTGTAGTGCATGTCAAGCCGGCAAGCAAGTGGCAAACACTCATCCAACCAAAGCTTTCATGTCAACCTCAAGAGTCCTAGAGCTACTTCACATGGATCTATTTGGACCTACCACCTATGCTAGCCTTGGTGGCAATCTCTTTTGCTTGGTGGTAGTTGATGACTACTCTAGGTACACTTGGGTGTTCTTTCTTCAAGACAAGGGAGAAACTCAATCAATATTCAAGAAGTTTGCAACTAGAGCCCAAAATGAGTTTGATGTGAAGATCAAGAAGATAAGAAGTGACAATGGGACCGAGTTTGTGAACACCAAGATTGAAGAATATTGTGATGAAGTTGGGATCAAGCATGAAGTATCCGCCACCTATACTCCTCAACAAAATGGTGTAGTAGAGAGGAAGAACCAGACACTTATCACTCTTGCAAGATCAATGCTTGATGAATACAACACCCCCGAGAAGTTTTGGGCCGAAGCAATCAACACCGCATGCTATGCGGCCAACCGACTATTTGTCCAAAGGCTTCTCAAGAAGACCCCCTATGAGCTTGTGAATGGGAAGAAACCGGATATATCCTTTTTCCAAGTGTTTGGTTGCAAAGTGTACATCTACAAGAAGCGCCAACACTTGGGCAAGTTCCAAAGAAGATGTGACATTGGTTTCTTAGTTGGATATTCACTTAAATCCAAGGCATATCGTGTATTTAACAAAGGCACCGGCTTGGTTGAAGAAACGTATGACTTGGAGTTTGATGAAACTAATGGCTCTCAAGAAGAGCATGAAAATCTTGATGATATAGGTGATGAACCCTTGAGGGAGGCAATGAAGAATATGCCAATTGGCGCTATCAACCCGCAAGAGGTGGAAGAAGTTGAAGATGAAGCAAATCAAGATCCTTCTCCACCCAACACGCCTCAAGTTGATGAAGAAGATCAAGTGAGGGAAGCTCAAGAAGACACTCACATTCCTCAAGATCAAGCCGAGGCCGAAGCAAGCAATGTTGAAGCACCACAACCTCCTCCTCAAGTGATTAATAGAAGATCTACACCTATGCTTCAAGCTCATCCACAAGACCTCATCATAGGGAGTCCATCAAGGGGGTAACAACTCGATCTAAACTTGCTTCTTATGTTGAACATCACTCCTTTGTTTCCTTTGTTGAGCCTTCTAGTGTGGAGGATGCACTTGCGGATCCGGATTGGGTGAATGCCATGCACAAAGAGTTGAACAACTTCACCCGGAATGAAGTGTGGACACTAGTAGAAAAGCCCAAAGGAGCAAGAATCATTGGCACCAAGTGGGTGTTTAGGAACAAGCAAGATGATCAAGGCGTGGTTGTGAGAAACAAGGCAAGATTGGTGGCAAAGGGGTTCTCCCAAGTTGAAGGCTTGGATTTTGGGGAGACCTTTGCACCGGTTGAAAGACTAGAAGCAATTCGTATCCTTTTGGCATATGCTTCACACCATAAAATGAAACTTTTTCAAATGGATGTGAAGAGTGCCTTTCTAAATGGTTTAATTAATGAACTTGTTTTTGTCTCACAACCTCCCGGGTTTGAAGACCCAAATTGTCCTAATCATGTGTATAGGTTGTTCAAGGCACTCTATGGATTGAAGCAAGCTCCAAGAGCTTGGTATGAGAGGCTAAGGGACTTCCTACTCAAGAAGGGCTTCAAGATCGGGAAAGTGGATACCACACTCTTCACCAAGGTGCTAGATGGAGAGATCTTTGTTTGCCAAGTATATGTCGATGACATTATATTTGGGTCAACAAACCAAGGTCATAGCAAGGAATTTGGTGCATTGATGTCCAAGGAGTTCGAGATGTCAATGATTGGCGAGCTAACCTTCTTCCTTGGCTTCCAAGTGAAGCAATTGAGGGAGGGCACCTTCATATCTCAAGAGAAATACACCTATGATGTGCTCAAGAAATTCAAGATGGAAGATTGCAAGCCAATCAAGACACCAATGCCTACTAATGGGCATCTCGATCTCGATGAGGGAGGTAAACCGATTGACCAAACTTTTTATCGTTCTATGATCGGTAGTTTACTTTACCTCACCGCATCTAGGCCGGATATCATGTTTAGTGTGTGTATGTGTGCTAGGTTTCAAGCAAACCCTAAGGAGTCGCATCTTTGTGTGGTTAAAAGAATCCTTAGGTACTTAAGGCACACCCCTAGCATGGGTCTTTGGTATCCCAAAGGAGCTCCCTTCCAACTAGTGTGCTATTCCAATTCGGATTACGCCGGGTGTAAGGTTGATAGGAAGAGTACCTCCGGCGGGTGCCACATGCTAGGAAGATCACTTGTTTCTTGGTCCTCAAAGAAGCAAAATAGTGTGGCATTGTTAACCGCCGAAGCGGAATACATTGCCATGGGAGCAAGTTGTGCACAAATCTTATATATGACCCAAACACTCTTTGATTACGGCGTGTTTTTAAAAGAAGTTCCACTTTTGTGTGATAATGAAAGCGCCGTAAAGCTTGCAAACAACCCGGTTCAACACTCTCGCACCAAGCACATAGATATTCGCCATCACTTTCTTAGAGATCATGTGGCTAGGAAAGACATCACACTAGTTGGAGTTAAGAGTGAAGAGCAATTGGCGGATATCTTCACTAAACCACTCGATGAAACAACCTTTTGTAGGTTGAGAAGCGAGTTAAATGTGCTTGATCACTCTAATTTCACTAAAAGATGAGCTCGTGTGAACCATGCATTCATATGTAATATAACATGTTTAATATGGTAATGCACATAGGCTTGGCTAACGCGGTTAAGATAACCGCCCTCAAAGCGTGTGACAAAGCTTAACCGCGGTTTAAACTTGCAAGCAACCTAGATTCAAATTTCATATTGCATAGCATATGCATGTGTGTTGTTTGCCTTTTCTTTTCGGTTAAGTTTCTTGAGCATCCTCTATGATAGTCCACTTAGGGGGAGCATTCCAAGCTCAAGTCACTTCAATACCCCTCTTGTGGCCATATGATGACTCCTTGGCGCTTCCATTCGAATATTTTGAGCTAAAAATTTAAGTTAAGCCTATGGCAAACTAGTTGAAAATGAGTGTTTGAGAGATGGTTCTCATATCAAGTCCAACCAAGTGTTATTTGGATCTTATTGGGGTTGGAACTTGGTTGGGAGAAAGACGCAAAAAGAAAATTTGAAAAATTCTATTTTTAAGGTGTCGGACGCCGCCGACGGACGCTCAGTCTCAATTGCCTCAGCGTCCGTCGCGATTGTCCGGAGATTAAAGTTGCCCGCTAACAGGGCGACGGACGCTCCCCCAAGCGTCCGTCGCGGAGCGTCCGTCGCGGTCAATGTGATTGGGCGTTTCAAATCTGTTCTGGAAGCCCGACGGACGATGCCGTCGGACGCTCCCCGAGCGTCCGTCGCAGTCCGACGGAGCGTCCGTCGCGAACTTAACGGCGATTTTTTTTAAAAACCCCGACTTCTTCTCTGTTTCTCCCGATCCGATCTCCGTCCGCCACCGCGCCATTTCAAACCCTAGCCGGCGCATTTTCGCCGCCTGCTCTCCCTGCGTCGCCGTGCTCCTTCACCCAGCGCCGCCGAGCTACTCCACCCAGCGCCGCCATCCTTGCCCTGCACCGCCTCTTCTCCCACTGCCGCCGTGCCAGCACCATCCACAGCACCGCCGCCGCTCCTTTGTGTAGATCAAGCTGTGCACACTCCATGCTGAGGAGCTCTCCGTGTTGGAGGGTAACTGACCTTAGTTGCACACCACGGTGACATTCAGTTTCCAAACCCTGTGTCTCTCACTCTGTTTGGCAAACAAGATCACCTAGCCTTTCCCTAATCATCACCCTTCATCTTTTTACCTTGATTAGCTTGCGGATTGTGGATTGCGGTTGATAGATCGTGGAATCTCACCTTCTCTTGATTTGGTCAGAGTTCGAGGTATGAAATGGCAGTTGGACTTTTCGCGATCTATCCTTTCCTAATTTCATGCTTCCAATAGACCCTTACCTCTAGATAAATGCTTATGATATATATCTCTATCTATTTCTCACGAACAGGGTCAGTTGTTCAGAGAATCAAAGGGTCCGTAGGCAGTGTTAGTGAACTCGGGGCAAAGCCCACGAGTACGGATCGAGGCAAAGTCTCGCGAGGACAGTTGATTGGTTCTGTGGTCTGTCAGAGGTTCAGGGTCAATGGTTGATTGGCAGTGAGTTTGTGGTTTGCCTCTTGAGGATTCTTGTCAGCAGATTGGTTGCAAAAGTTGAGATATGGCAAGGACGAAGAATGCAGGTCCCGTTCCCGGTAGTGGTGGTGACCCTCCACCTCCACCGCATCCACCCACTGACCAGGGAAAGGGAAAGCAGAAGGTTATCTCTCGGAAGCGCAAGAGGCCAGCGATGGATCCAGATTCGGCAGCCGCACTAGCAGTGGTAGAGGCCGCCGAGATAGCTGAGCGAGGAGGACGTCGCGCCGGCTTGAGGCTCTCGCCTCGCCGTGGAGCGCGTCGTGAGTCCCCCCACCTCCAGAGACAGAGCCCGTCGAGGCTACACTGGCAGAGCAGACAGAGCCAGTCCCAGAGACTGAGATGACTGAGGCCGCGAGCCACTCTACTATTGGAGAGCTGATGAGCCGTCGAGTGACTCGTTCCCGAGGCTCAGGTGCACCACCTAGCCCTCCAGGACCCCGGCTCCCAGACCCAGTGAGGCACCAGGTCAGAGCACTTACAGCGAAGCAAGTCCAGCTGCTTCGATTCGTTGACTTCCAGTCCTGGTTCCCACCTCAGAGGGACCCCCGTGCCGGATGAGAGTTTTACACTACAGTGCACGAGGACTTCTACAGAGCATATGTAGACACTGATGCTCCTCTCAGGGCCCACAGGGTGTGCCCATCTGCTCACATAGAGGGGATCGGTGGTCCAGAGATCCTGCAACACCTCCAGTATATTCAGGGTCTGACAGATCTGATGGGACGCTCAGGGGCATATCAGAAGGATTGGGTATACCAGTTTTACGCCTCTCTGTGGATCTCACCTGATCACGAGTTTCTACACTTTGGATATCAGGGACGTGATTTCAGAGTTACAGCTGCCAGATTCAGAGAGCTCTTCCACCTTGAGTCCTCTCCTACGAGGATACACAGTCTCTGCTATGGGGATCAGGAGGCCCCTCGCCGACCTCACGATGGTATAGTGCCATGCACGGACTTCGTGAGGCCGTGCTTTCAGCAGCCGTTCACTGAGGGTTCGAGCCATACACCACGTGACCTCACTCCACTAGCTCGGATCCTCCACGAGGTTCTGAGACGTACTATTCTACCCCGGATTGGAGCTAGGGATACTATCACTCGTCTTTAGCTTTGGCTCCTAGCTCACATTGTTCGGAAAGAGAAGTTTGACCTCTGGGACTTGATAGTGAGCGAGCTCGAGGATATTATAGCTGCTGGGTTTAGGGGTCATTAGCAGCTATAGTTTGCTCATTGGATCTCTTATATGATAGTTGCCAAGACCGGGTCAGGTGTCATGAGAGTCACCCTTACGAGGTCAGCTACAGAGTTCCCAGTCTATTCGATGAGTCAGCTTGTGGCACATTGGCAGATGCCTCGCCCCAGCAGAGCCTACAGACCTGGCACTAGGCAGGCCGATGTGCCACCACAGTCGGCCGAGGTCATAGATGCTACAGTGGAGCAGATTGCTCAGGTAGAGCTGGCAAACTTAGATGCAGAGATAGATACAGCTGCCGAGACAGTCTTTAGAGAGGATCTCGACTCCGACAGCTCTGACGAGGACTACCAGCCCGTGCGTGAGTATACACCAATGACTCATGACCACGAGGCAGGAGGGTCAGGCATAGTTGCAGCAGCTCCAGCTCCAGGTTCTAGCTCCTCAGATGCTACGTTGCTCACGATTCTCTCAAGGATGCAGGAGGAGTAGTCTCGCCAGGCAAAGGAGCAGAGGCGACAGGCTGCAGACTTACGGAGGCTCACTGAGCAGCAGCTGGCAGCTCAGGCACAGACACAGGCTAGGCAGGATGAGTTCCAGCGCCAGTTCCTAGCCTATCAGCTGCAGCAGGCAGAGATTCAGAAGACTCAGACACTGCTACTTGAGCGTCTTCTGGCCACTAGCTCCGGGCAGACTTCCACGCCACAGTTTCAGTTGCCCGGTGTCTCACAGCAGCAGTAGTTCACCTCTCCTCCATAGCAGCCTCCAGTAGTTGTGGTGCCGACTCCAGCGTTACTGTCCAGAGGACAACAGAGTGAGGCACCAGCTACTCCTCCCTTCCAGCCAGCAGCCTCTCCTGAGTACCAGACTCCGAGGACCTAGGTGTCCTCTTGGATAGCTTCACCTGGAGAGTTCCAGACAGGATTCACTCCTACCCGCGGAACTACCTTAGCAGAGGCCTCGAGAGATCTGTAAGCATCTTATCTGGAGATCACGGGAGAAGACTCCCCAGGAGCAGCTCAGCCAGTCACACCAGCTCCAGAGACTGCAATCGATCCTCCGGCGACGGGCACCCACATGTCTTCAGTTGCCTCGTCGGAGATCGCTCCTGAGCAGTCAACACAGACAGTCACTACTCCTCCAGCTGCAGTTCAGACGGATGCCATATCCCTAGCAGAGGCAGTTACAGTGGCAGTGTCTTCTCCAGTTCAGACTTAGCCTGCAGAGGTTGCAACAGCAGTGTCCCTAGTGGCACTTGCAGTGAAATCGTCCCCCTCGCCTCGAGTATTCACTCGTCGGGCTCCCAGGCCCACTACCACTGAGGCAGGACCGTCAGAGGCACTAGCTGAGCCTCAGGGGGAGTCAGTTGAGATCGTAGCTCCAGAGGTGACAGACAGCTCCAGAGGCCACCCCAGCTGCACCTACACCGGCAGAGGCCGAGGCAGATGATGAGTCAGACGAGTCAGATCTTCAGGACTTCATCATGCTAGATCGCAGGGCTGCAGCTCCTCCACCTTCTTCTCCAGCCCCAGACTCTTAGTTTTTGGTGCTAGACGCCAAAGGGGGAGAGAGGGTCGAGTATAGAGATAGGGGGAGGGATTTGGATCTTTGTATGCTTATTTTCCCCGTACTCTTTCATCATGTCCTCTTTCATGCATTTGTCTATATGTGTGATGTGATGTTTATATGGTTGCATGCGACAAACTCTTTGATTTTCGCTAATATATCTTGTGAGTTGTCTCATGTTTCATGATATATCTCTATGCTTAAACATTAATTGAGCTTCCGCGCTACACTCCGATACATCCTTTGAGAATATCATGAGGTACTTGTTTTACATTCATATCTAAGTACCATATTTTGTGATTTGGTTTGGGTGAGCATGTATGCATCACTACAACTTCACTAACCCTTGCTCAACCATTCCAAGTCACCATAAAATCTAAACCAAAACTCTTATCCATACTCGAGGTTCTATTGTCGTCAATCACCAAAAAGGGGGAGATTGAAGAATCATGGCCCTAGTTGGTTTCGGTGATTAACGACAATTAGAGATTATTATGGCTAACATGTGTTTTGCAGAGGTTATGCGTAGCTTAGCCATAGTGATCAAGGAGAATGGGCTCAAATGGTCGTCACTTAGCCCCCAAGATGGATATCGTTTCGGTTTTCAAGGAGACATGATGAAGACCCTAGAATGATAGGCTAAGTGCCATAAGGAGATGAAGGGCACTTAGAATTAGATAGGGTTCTCTTTTTACCTTTGACCGTACTATTAAGAGGGGTTGAGATTAGTAGCTTGACTTAGGAAAGCTTCATGACTTAGGTGTGGTGCACACTTGACTTCCTTAGCTCTAAGCAAGCCTATGGTGACCGTAAGATAGCCTAGAACAACTTCCATATTCATCGCGACGAAAAACGAAGTTGATAGAACTGTTTTCTGGGCGTCGGACGCTCCTGACAGGGGTGCCGGACGCTGTCTGTCGCATCGGACAGAGGCGTCGGACGCTGGGTGGTTGAGTCCACAGCGTCCGTCGACCTTCCAGAGGGGATGTTTTCTGGCTAAGTTTTTTAGGGTCTGTCGGACGCTATCCGACGGCCAGGCGTCGGACGCTGGGAAGAGCGTCCGTCGACCTTCCAGAGAGGGTGTTTTTCAAACCCAGCCAGAGCGAAGCGCCGGACGCTGGGGATGAGCGTCCGTCGCCTAGTGACGTAGCGTCCGTCGCTGGGAACAGTGTGTCAAAACTAGCCATTGGGCAGGGCGTCGGACCGTCCGTCGCCTAGGCGCCGGAGCGTCCGTCGCCTAGGCGCCGGAGCGTCCGTCGCCCAAACTATGAACAGAAACTAGCCGTTGGGCATGCGACGGAGCGTCCGTCACCAACTTAAAATGCCAACCCGAGGCAGTTTTCAGAGGGTCTATTTATAGTCCCTCCCACTTCTCTCCCACCTTGCCTTTGCTCATTTGAGTTGTTGAGTTTGTTGAGAAGGTTGGTAAGAGAGCAAGAGCCCTAGAGAGAGAGAGAGAGTGATTCGCGAATCCATCCATCCTCTCTCTAGTTCATCCAAGAGTTCAAGTGTGCATCCTCTAGATGTGAAGCTTGAGTGAGTCAAGCGAAGATCGAGGCTTGTTACTCTTGGTGATCGACATCACCTAGACGGTCCGGTGGTGCTCGGAGGAAGGTGATCGCCGGAGGATTGTCGGTGGCCCTTCTCCATCGATGTTTGTGATCGGTTGTGGGCGATTCACCGAGCCGGAGTGGCGAAGAATCAACCCGTAGAGAGCACTCATCCGTTGCGCGGGATTGAGGGGGAGCTATACCTTGCGAGGTGCTCCAACGAGGACTAGGGGGGAGTGTCGACTCCTCGATACCTCGGCAAAACATCGCTGTGTCAAGCATCTCTTTCCCTAGCTCTTTATTACCGCATTACTTTCCGCACTTGTCCTTTAATTCATACTAGAATTGTGTAGGAAGTTTTCGCTTTCCATTGACTTGCTACCGCTTTCTAGCTAGGACACACAAGCGGTAGGCACTAGGGGGTTAATTGGCTCTTTATAGGTTTAATTCTTGTTTAGAAATTAAAAAGAGCTCAATTCACCCCCCTCTTGGGCATCTTGATCCTTTCAATATGGTCTTTTTGACTCAGAAACTGAAGACAATTGGAAGTGGTTCTTGGAGCAGCTGTACAGAGGAGTTGGTGATGTACCAAACCTAGTAATCTGTTCAGATGCTTGCAAAGGTCTTGAGACATCAATTGGAGCAGTTTTTCCTAAGCAGAAAATAGGTAATGCATGAGGCATTTGTACCAAAACTTTATGAAGAAATACACTGGTGATGTCTTTACAGATCATCTGTATCTTGCTGCTAGGAATTACACCAAAGGGCTGTTCCAGTGGCACATGAATAAGATTTTTGAGTTTGCTCCAGATACTTTAGAGTACCTTGAGACTCATCACAAAAGGATTTGGTACAGATGTGCTTTCTCAGAGAACAACAAGTGTGATTACTTGACCAATAATGTGTCTGAAAGTTTCAATGCACAGGTGAAGAAGTTCAAAGGTTTATTGCCACATGAACTGGTAGATAGGATAAGGGAGCTTATAACGGAGAAGAGGTATTTGAGGAAGAAAATTGGTAGGTAGTGGAAAGATAGAATCCTCCCAGGTGTGATGAAGGACTTGAACTTGATTAGTCACTAGGTAAAGGTGATCAAGGTGAAACCTTGTGATGAAGATGTGGCAGAAGTCACTATCTTGGATGATTGGGGGAATCACAAAAGGAAGTCTGTGGACCTATAGAACCATAATTGCTCTTGCAGGGAATGACAGGTAATAGGGAAGCCCTGCAAACATGCTTTGGCTTGGATACTTTCCAACACAGGCTTAAGAATTGAGGATTATATACATGAGTACTACTAAGTGGAAAGATTTAGGGCAGCTTATGCAGACAAGATTGAGCCTATACCAGATAGATCAGAGTGGCCTGTTGTAGACCTTGGCTTCAAAGTGTACCCTTCTTTGCTAGGAAGGTGAACTGGCAGACCAAGAGTTGTGAGAATTAGAGGGTACATGGAGAAGAGAGCCACACAAAAGAAGGTACGGTGCAAGAGATGTGGTGGGTTCGGCCATTTTGAGAAGACATGCAAGCTTCCAGAGTTGGGAGAAGATGGAGAAATAGGGCAAGGGTCTACAAAAAGGTATGAAAACTATAACATCTAATTCTTTTTCCAACTGGCTTGTTGCTGGACTTAACCAAACTTGTGTTTCAATTGCAAGAAGAGGCCAACTCAAGATGTTTCTGGACTTTCAAACTCGAAGAAAAAGAAAGTTAAGAAGACCAGTGGTCCAAAGAAGAAGAAAAAGACCCCGGTGAAGAAGAAGCTCATGAAGGCACAAGCTGATCCACCACCAGTTGTTGCCAGCAGCTTGAGGCAGCTAGTTTTTAATGACCAGTGACTTGATCAATTAGGCTTGTGAACTATATGGGCAACTTTTGGACTTATGTAATGATTAAGTACTAGTGGTGTTGGCTTTTGGACTTATGTAATGATTAAGTACTAGTAGTGATGGCTTCCTTTTGCATGAACAATATATGCCAGGAAGTTGCTTGTGAACAATATTAATGTCAGATTGTTTCTTGTGAGCAATATTAATGTCTGGTTGTTGCTTGTGAACAATATTATGTCATTGTGTACTATGTAGTTAGAAATTCTACCAAAATGCTACTGGAAATCAGACAAAATGCTGATGAAATTTCTCTTGTCAAAATACAGTAGCAAATCTGACCATAATCCACAGATGTAATTGAAAGCAAGATGCAACAATCCATTGATTCATTCTAAATTCATTACATTGAAGGCTCTACAAGCAAACTGATTCATTCACTTTAGTAGCCGGGCTACAACTACACCTAGAAGTGCACCAATAAGAAAACCTACAAGAACAGAGACATCTAACACAATCTGTAATTTTCTATTACTCGACTCCAGCTTTTGATCCCTAATTTGACTAACAGGAGTTTGCATCTTCAAATTCCTAACATCATTAACAACACTGTCCAGCCTCTGATTCACTTCAGTCATCTGTTGCTTCAAATGAGCAATGTGATCTCGAACATGAAGTGCCACCTGCTTGCCTTGCTTTTCAGCCTCTGAACGCACATAAAACTCATATTGCTTCTCAGCCCAAATTCTCCCACATGTTGTTGGATCACCTTGCTGACCGTACATCAGTGAAGCTGAAACTAAATTGGAAAGAAATCAATAGACAGTACAAATCCTAACCTTTACGTTGTTGGGGCACTTCACAAACCACTCATTCAACGAGTTCAGTTGCTTGCTTTGAATCTGGATCAGTGGAACATGGCAATCGGGGCAATCCAGCAGGGTCGCGTGCCCCCATCTAGTACCACCAGCAGTGGAGCTTGAGCTCATGTTGACTGGCTGCCGAGCCGGCTCAACCGCGTCTCCTTGCTCTGCTACGCCATGTCGGCCTCCTCCTTGGTCTACTGCACCCACTCAGCCACCGTCGCGACCACCGTCGCCGCTGCCGAAGTCGCGACCACCGCCGCCGCTGCCGAAGTCGCGACCACCGCAACGCCGCCTAGGGTTCTTCCTCACGCTCAATGAGAGGGAGGGTTTGAGTCAGAGAGAGGAATAGACGAGAAAGTTATCGGACGTTTACTTAGCGATGGGATACGGACGGATATGGTGCTTCGTATGCCAAGTAAGCGTACAGGCACACCCAAGTACTCGCCAGGCGTAGCCAGTGGCATATTTCAACGTATGCGAAAGTGTTAGACACCATTTTTGGTACGTGTTAATATGAACCGAGCGTGCTGATTGGCGAAAAGATGGTCACTGTTTCTTATCGGCATCAAGATATTACCGGTTAAGATTACCGATGGAAACAAAGGGGGTTGCTGATGGTGAGTCTGAGTGAAGAAACAACAAGGAAAAAGCAAGATTACTTGCCGATAGGAGGATGTTGTCGATGAAGAAAAAATGGTGTTGCCGATAGGAAAGTATTGCCGATGGATGCAGGATGATGTGGCTGACGTCAGCAGAAAACTGCCGATGATAATTGAAGAGGGTTGCAGATTGGAAGAAGTCTGCCGATGGAAAGTTTCATCGTAAGGGAAACAGATATGGAAACTAGTGATGTTATACCAGTATTATTATTATAGTTTGAGTCCGACTCTTGCACGAGTCGTTTATTTCCTTAAAAATAGGAGTTTTTTTAGAAAGGTATGAGTCGTGTCTGTTTACATCTCCTCTTGCCAGAGTATAAATATGTACCTAGGGGTGGTGTAAAAAATATATACACAATCAATCAAACAAAATCTATTATTTTCATCTACTTTTCCAGCAAACTTACTTTCATTGCATTAGTTCTAGTTTGTCCACGAGTTCTTACGAAGTTTCGACGGGTTGCATCTGCAAGATCTCCGTCAGCTTTGCAAGTTCCGCGTTTTGAGCAAATCAGAGCCTTGACGTCCGGGCGCATCGCTGTCATCTCGTTCAAATTTGTTCTAGTTATTGTCCTTGTCGATTAACTGGTCAAATCGACTGGCACACTTCGGATATCGAATTTGGGTATAAGCCCGACGTGTTCGCAGATTCGGCGGTTTTTTGTGTCAAAACGTCTTTTGGCATACCCAGTGGGACGGATAATACATATTTTTGGCCATGGTTTAACCCATTACAAGCTTATGGACAATTTTGAGGTCAATCCGAGCAACGTCATTGAAGTCTCCGAAGCAGATCTGAAAGATGATCAAAAGCAGGCTATGGAGGAGTACAAGCAGTTGTATCTGAAGTCCTTTAGCCTAAACAGGAGCGGCGAAGCTATCCAGAAGCAAGATCCACTGTTGCCACGGTAAGTTACTTTCGACGCCAATCCTAGTAAATTACAAGAGATGGTTAATTCTGCATTGAATCATGCGCTAATTAGCCACTCCAATGTGCTGTCCAACACTGTATACAATGCTGTTATGCAATCTTTCAAAGATGGACAAACACCCCGGTATGTTGGTCCAGCGTATCATCAACCTGGATTGGCATCTGCTACAAATCCATCGGCGGCTCCAATGGCAGCTTCCCAACCTGTGGATCCCACTGCCGATGAGGTTACGCCGCCAAGATCGAGCCCTGTAAGCGTCACTCGATTGAACACAGATCTGGTGGCATCGGCAATGTCAGGACCTGCAATAAAGAGTCAGCTAGCTCCCGCCAACTGGTGGGGATACAGTATGCCTCCAAGTCCATCTGCTGACTCTAGACTGGTCCAGGATAAAAATGCAGCATGGAAGGGCCCCATAGCATCGGCAATGCCTGCACAACCGATGATCCCAATGATGCAATATGCTACATCCTCTCCAACTGTGCAGTTGTCGTCAGGAGATCTTCAGATGGCGATACCCAAAGTGCCTTATGCGCAACCATCGGCAAGTTCTTTGCCGATGCAACAAGACACGACAACTTCAAGTCAGCCTATGGCGGTGACGAATCCTCAAACTGGAGTACCAGCACACCAAGGTGGCCAATTTGTTGATTACTCCAAAGTACAGAGTGATAGGTGCCGGTTAGCTATCAGCTATCGGCAAATTACATGCCGATGACTTGTAATCCTGGATGGACTGGTCAAGCACCGATTCAACAACAAATGGTACAACCTGGGTGTCAGTACTTGGAGAACGTTCAGAATGGGGCATCGGCGCATCGACTGATGAATATAATGCTACAGTACATCCCAATGGGCGTTTGAGGTCATCCATCGGCAAATCAGCCGATGTTTAATATTCAGCGAGCTGGTACTGCGCTTGCGCCAAACGTTCCGGCTTATTTGCCACAAAGATATGAGGAGGCGTATCAACCAGCTCAGCCAATCAACATCCAGCCAATGCATCGGCAAGACTAAGATGCATACTGGACTGATAAGATCGCCGAAGTGATGAAAGAACAATTCAGCATCAAGCCAAAGGTTAATACATACTCTTATCGGACACCGTACCCGCCGGCATATGATTTGATTCCTCTCCCAAATCGGTACAAGGTGCCGAATTTCACAAAGTTTTCTGGTCAAGATGACACGTCAACAATGGAGCACATCAACTGCTTCATTATCCAATGTGGAGAAGCAGCCGACAGAGATGAACTGAGGGTAAGATTGTTCTCGTCATCATTATCTGGATCGGCATTTACATGGTTCATTTCACTGCCTCTAAATTCTGTGATTACTTGGGCCGATCTAGAGAAGCAGTTTCACATGTACTTCTTCGCTGGCGTACATGAGAAGAAGATTACCGATTTGGTCAAATTGAGGCAGCGTAATGATGAATCGGTTGAAAGCTTCGTCTAGAGGCTACGAGACGTAAAGAACAAGTGCTACAACTTGGTGCTTGATGATTGACAATTGACAGATTTGGCCTTCCAGGGATTGCTGCCACACATCAAGGACAAATATGCATCTCAAGAGTTTGAAAGTCTGAGCCATCTCGTGCAGAGAATTGCTGATCAAGACATTAAATCTTTCAAACCTAGAAAAACTTGGAATAAAAAGGTATCCTTCATTGGGCAAGAAGAAGATGCCAAGTCAGATGAGGAGCCAAGTATCGGTGCTGCTGAATGGATAAAGAACAAGAAGCCGGTGTCTTGTCCGTTTGGCCAGAAAGAAGCTGAAAAGTTCACCTTTGATGTTACCAAGGCCGATAGGATATTTGATCTGTTGCTTCAAGAAGAGCGGATTAAGCTGTCACCTAATCAAGTGATTCCATCGGTCGAAGAACTTAAAAGGATCAGGTATTGCAAGTGGCATGATGCAACTTCACACAATACCAATGATTGCAGAGTCTTTAGGCAGCAGCGTGCAGTTAGAAATTGAGTCTGGGCGAATTAAGTTTGAAAATTCTAAAGCCCAGAAGCCGATGAAGATTGACCAACACCCGTTTCCAAATAACATGGTGGAAACTAGTGGAAAGATTAAAGTGCTAATGTCAGAAGTTGCCAAGAAAAGTGCATCGGTGGATCCTGAACATTAGATAGCTGCGCATGATGTGAAAAGGAAGGGGTTTGCCAATAATAGAAAGGGCAAGAGAATTACCGATGAGAGCAGTAGTGCCAAGAGGCCTCATAAGCATGCACCGTATGGCGTCGTAATCACGCACAGGCGGCCACGACAAGAATATTGGCGATTGCAAGAGGAGCAATATCAGCAGCAGGAGGAGGAAAGGCGCCAAGAGTGGTATCGGCACAAAGATCATTGGAGGTGCCCTTTCTTTGTTCATTGCTGGGAAGAAGGCATCAAATTACCCACTGCCGATAATTGCCCCGAATGCAATGGGTACTATCCTGCCGATCGGTCAGAAAAGAAGCCTTGTTTGGAGGATCGGACATCAAGCTACGTTAGGCCGATCAGAGAAAAGAGATCAGTACATGATCGGCTGGGGGGGCAAGCTTAGCGTACATGACAGGCTTGGCAAGCATGGTCGTCAAGAAGAGCTTAAAGAAATGGCTAATGCAAGAGTGTCTGATGAAGAGATATTCTCTAGGGATCCGAACGTAAGGAGTGGTGCAGACACAAACGGTGAAAAACAGTACCAGCATGTTTGGAGAACTAAGCTTCCTCAATGGTGCCCCAAGGGTCTGACAAAGACTCAGAAAAGGAGGATTCAACGTGAACGTCAAGGAGATATGTATCACAGTGAAAATCCTTCAAGGGAAAAATCTCCAGTTAGGCAGTGGAGGCCGAAACGCAAGGATGGGAGTCCATCGGCAGAGGTCAATATGGTTGTCACATTGCCGATGGAATTCATGGCGCCTGTCGATGCTGAGGAAGAAGCTGCTGAGATGGCGCAGTTAGTGCTGGACCCGATGGGAGCTATCTTTGAAAAGCCTACCGATGATGAGAGACAACATTTAAGGGCCTTGTTTGTCAAAGGCAAAGTTGATGGGCAACCAGTATCAAAGATGCTAGTAGATTGTGGAGCGACAGTCAATATAATGCCGTACGTCATGTTTAGGAAGCTTGGGAAAGGTGACATGGACTTAGCCAAGATAGACATGATGCTTAAAGATTTTGAAGGCAATGTGTCACCAGCTAAGGGAGCAGAATGCGTTGAGTTAACCATCGGTAGTAAAACTTTGCCGACGACGTTTTTTGTGATCAATGGCAAAGGTGCCTACAACTTGCTTCTGGGAAGGGATTGGATTCATGATAATTGTTGTATCCCTTCCACAATGCACCCTAGCCTCGTGCAATGGGTTGGGGACAAAATTGAAGTCGTCCAGAGTGAAGCCTCGTCAATCATTGCATCGGCAGAGTCAGAAACTTATGAGCAGACCAAGTGCATATCAGACGAATCTTGGGATACGGAGTTCCTCAAGGTTGCCGATTACCGAATTTTACCGATCCAAGCAGTCGGTTTTGAAGAAGAATTGTAATGGATCAGTTTGTCGATGATGGAAAACTTAGACAGGGGTTCACATCGACAGATGATTTACTAGAGAAAGATATCGGCGATGGTAGTAGGCATAGGCCAACCTTTATTAGTGCTAAGTTAGATTCCCAATGTAAACAACAGTTGAATGATTTATTGAGAGAATATAAAGATTGTTTTGCTTGAGATTATACAGAGATGCCTGGTTTAGACCGATCAATAGTTGAACATCGGTTACCTATTAAATCTGGTTTCCAACCACATCGGCAGCCAGCGCGCCGATGCAATCCTCTTGTATTGCCTGACATTAAAGCTGAAATTACAAAATTAATCGAAGCTGGATTTATTTGGCAATGTCGGTATGCCGAATGGATTTCTAATGTGGTTCCTGTGTATAAGAAAAATGGAAAACTTCGTGTTTGTATTGATTCCAGGAATCTCAATAAGGCTACACCGATGGAGGGTTACCCGATGCCCGTTGCCGATCTACTGATTGATGCTGCTGCTGGGCATCAAATCATTAGTTTTATGGATGGTAATGCTGGATATAATCAAATATTCATGGCTGAAGAAGACATATCCAAGACTGCTTTTAGATGTCCAGGTCATGTCGGTTTATTTGAGTGGGTCGTGATGACTTTTGGTTTGAAGAACGCCGATGCTACTTATCAGAGAGCAATGAATTTCATTTTTCATAAGTACATCAGCATGATAGTTGAAATCTATATTGATAATTTGGTGGTCAAATCTAGAAATTTTGAGAAGCATCTTGCCGATTTGCGGAAAATTCTAGAGTACACAAGGGAACATGGATTGAAGATGAATCCTAATAAGTGTGCGTTTGGTGTATCGGCAGGTCAGTTCCTAGGTTTTATGGTGCATCAAAGAGGTATCGAGATTGGCAGAAAATCTATTGATGCAATTAATAAGGTGGTTGCTCCCACAAACAAGACTGAATTGCAGTCCTTGATCGGCAAGATTAATTTTATTAGAAGATTTATATCTAATTTGTCTGGGAAGATTAAGTCTTTTAGCCCGTTGTTAAAGCTGAAGGCCGGTCAAGAATTTGCATGGAAGGAAGAACAACAATCAGCCTTAGAAGAAATTAAAAAATATTTGGTAAATCCTCTAGTCTTGGTTCCGCCTCAACACGGGAAGCCTTTCAGGTTGTATTTGTCTGCCGATGACAGCGTTATCGGGTCAGCCTTAATCCAAGAATTTGAAGGGAAGGAACGCATAATTTATTATTTGAGTAGAAGGTTGGTGAATGCTGAAACTAGATATTCGACCGTCCAGAAATTATGTTTATGTCTGTACTTCTCTTGCAATAAATTGAGGCATTATTTGTTATCGGCCGAGTGTACTGTCATATGCAAAGATGATGTGGTTAAGTACATGCTGTCGATGCCGATATTGAGTGGAAGGATCGGCAAATGGATTTTAGCGTTGTCAGAGTTTGATTTGAGGTATGAATCGGCTAAGGCGGTTAAGGGCCAAGTGATGGCTGACTTTGTTACTCAACATTGTGGTACCGTGAGTTCCGTAGAGATTGCTCCTTGGACTTTGTTCTTTGATGGATCCACGTGTAAGGAAGGAGCAGGTATCGGTATTGTCTTAATTTCATCCCGAGGACATAAGTATGAAGTCTCATTGCCGATTGTTGCTACTTCAACAAACAATCAGGCTGAATACCAGGCTTTGCTAAAAGGATTAGAATTACTCAGGGAGGTGCGTGCCGATGCCGTTGAAATCTTTGGCGACTCTATGTTAGTGATCAATCAATTGATTGAGACATATGAATGCCGAAGTGAAATTTTAATTGCACACCATGAAAAGTGTTTGCAGTTATTATAAGAATTTAAAGAATACCGCCTTGAGCATGTTCCCAGATTGCATAATGAAGAGGCTAATCGGTTGGCACAGTACGCTTCAGGGTATCAGCCGATTCAAGAAATGATGACATCGATACTAATTGCCGATGATTGGAGGAAAGAGATTGCCGATTACTTAAGGGATCCGTCTAGAAAGGTTGAAAGGCGTCTAAGGTTTCAGGCTACCAAGTATGTACTCCTTGATGATGAATTATATTATCGGATGATTGATGGAGTTTTGCTCAAATGCCTTAGTAAAGAAGAATCGAAAGCATTGATGGGTGAAATTCATGAGGGAGTATGTGGGGCGCATCAATCGGTGTTTAAAATGAAATGGATGATTAGACGGAATGGGTATTATTGGCCGACAATTCTTGAGGATTGTTTTAGATACTTCAAAGGATGTCAAGATTGTCAGAGGTTTGGTAATGTTCAGAGAGCACCTGCATCGGCAATGAATCCTATAATCAAGCCTTGGCGGTTTAGAGGATGGGCTATCGATCTCATTGGCCAAATTTATCCGCCGTCGAGTAAAGGGCATAAATTTATACTTATTTCCACTGATTATTTCACGAAGTGGGTTGAAGCCATTCCTTTGAAGGTGACTTCGGCAAACATGATAGATTTTGTAAAGGAGAATATTGTTTACCGATTTGGTATTCCTCAAACTATTACAACTGATCAAGGGACCATGTTCACATCGGGGAGTTTGATGAATTTGCTATCGGTATGGGATTTAAGGTTTTAAACCCTTCTCCTTATTATGCTCAAGCTAATGGTCAAGCCGAAGCAACTAATAAAGGGGTTATTAAGCTCATCAAGCGCAAGATTGAAGAAAACCCTAGAAGGTGGCATGTAGTGTTGAATGAAGCTTTATGGTCGTATCGGATGGCATGTCATGGTGCAACTAAAGTTTCTCCGTACCAATTGGTTTATGGGCATGATGCTGTCCTACCTTGGGAGATGAAAACTGGTTCTAGACGATTGTTTTCCTAGGACCAATTAACAGCCGATGAATATGATATTCTTATGAAGGATGAATTAGAAGATCTAGCAAGCCATCGGCTGAGGGCTTTAATCAGCATTGAAGAGAACAAGAAAAGGGTTGCCAGGTGGTATGTCAAGAAAGTGAAAGCGAAAGAATTTGCCGATGGTGATCTGGTGTGGAAACTGATTTTACCGATTGGGACTAAGAGTTCAAAGTTTGGAAAGTGGTATCCTAATTGGGAGAGTCCTTTTCGGATAAATCGGTCTGTTCCTGGTAATGCTTATATTTTGGAAACCCTCGAAGGGGTTGCGTTTTCCAGAGCGATCAATGGTAAATATTTAAAGAAATATTATCCTAGTATCTAGACGGATGCGTAAAGTAATACGAGTATAAGTGCCGATGACGGGATTATCATACAAAGCGTCGATAGAAAAAGCATTAACATTATGATACAGATGAGATAGTCATCAAGTTTGAAGTTGCCGATACAACAAATTACAGAAGGGATTGAATGGATGAAATCGCACGCATGCGAATTTGGTCCGCTTCCTCTATCTCTCTGATGTCGTCATCGGCAGTGCCCTCAATTGGTTTGATTTTTCTTTTCAGCAGAAGGGCGTGGCGAGCGTCAGCATCACTTTCTTGTTGTAAAGTTTTAGCAGCATCGGGAAGTTGAGCCTTCTTTTGGTTGGTTGCATCTAAAGCTTCGTTGACTTTCCCTAGCTCCGCTAGCAATTCTTCCTTTTTTGCCGATAGACGGGTGATTTCCTCTTCAAGCTCAACACCGGAGGCTTCCAGGCGACCGATGCCCTTGTGCTTCTCTTCAACAGTTTGCTTGAATTTGAGCATTTCTTCTTCAAGCTTTGCTTGGGCAGTTCTATCGGCAATGCGGCGTGAGGCCTTTTGATATTGAAGTTGTTGGCTCTCAAGGAACGTCGCTTGGAAGAGCGTTTCTTCGATATCGATAGGGAGTTGGCCTTGAATCTCCTTGAAAGCTATCCTTATTGCGTTAGAATCTTGGACTAGTTGGGATGTGCTTTGCTGTAGTAAGGATAGCAGTGCTTCAAGTTTGGATTTCAATTCTGCTGATATGACGTCTGATGGTGGGGTAGAACTTTCTTCTTCTTCATCCTCGTCTGGTATGTTGATGGCGAAGGAGAATAAGTTGTTAGGAGAATCTTGGGCCTAAAAAGAGAAGAATTAGAGTTTGTTGATTGAAAATTTTTGTTTTGCAAATTTATGACAGACAGTCGATTTACCTGCTTTAGAAGAATCTCTCGCCTCGGCCTTGGTAGAGCAGCTGGCACAACGGTGTCTTGAGAATCGACAATGATTGCCGATGAACTTGCCTCGGTGGCTGGAATGGTTAGTGCCAGTGCTGATGCCGATGCCGCTGGAGGTTCTGTTATTATAGCCGATTCTTGCAGCACCGACACTGTCCCTTGGGAGGAGACTTCAATTGGTGTTTGATCAGGGACAAATGCCGATGCTGGCTCTTCTGGTAGTGCATCGGTAGGGGATTGAGGAGATGCTGTTGATGACGCGACTAAGGTTGATGGCCTTAGGCGTTTTGGTTGAGGAGCAGTACTTGATGCACCTTGGCGTTTGGACTTTTGCACTCGGGGGGCATCGGCAGGCTGAGTTAGAGGAGCTTGTGCACTTGGAGCAACTGCCGATGAACTTGTTTGCTACAAAAAAAACGTTTGGTGCAAGTTGAGAATTAAGTAAGAGTTGCCGATGGAAGTTTTTATAATCGGCATAAATAAAGTGGAGGTTTGTTACCGTGAAAGCTTGCGCCAGAATGGCGGCAACGGCCGATGGAGTAACAACAGCCCCAGCTGGTGTTGACTTGGACTTGATGGTGACCATGGGGAGTGCTTTTCGATGCGTGAGGGAGGCCAATGAAGGAGCCCTGCTGCTGATTACCGATGTAGGATTAATCGGTCGCAAGTTGAAGGCTTTGCCGCTTTTGCTCTTTTTTGGAATCAAGTCATCAACCTGTTGACAGAAAATCAGTTGCCGATACATTTGAAAGGAAATGACAGAAATAAAATCGAAGATAACTTACCGCTTCATCGGGGACGATATGATCGGCATCAATTAATTGCCGATAATAGTGTGATGATGCAGTGAACAATTGATCTTTCCATTCTTGCCACCAGAACTTGTATGATTCGGTGATGAAGGATACTGGTGCCCAAGTGGATAGGTCAATGTTGGTTGTGTCGGCATGAGGAGGGAGATTGACAACCTTGTCCCAGTCCATGACGGTGGTGATGACTTCTCTTGGTTTCACCACATCGGCATAGCTGAGATTGATTGGCAATTGACCAAATGCTAACTGTCTTGCCGCTGCCGATGGGTAGTAGAATTCATAAAGGGCATGAGTATTCTTCTCACTCCCGAAGATGTTGACTGGGATGGCCCGGGGAGTGAGAATGGCCCTCAGGGTTCCTTCATCCTTCTCTATGTCTTCATCGACAAGGTTGAAGGAGAGTGGGAATCGGTTGTCCTCGTCAATGTAGGGCCACCAAGCCCGTTCTGCAGCAGAAACTCCACAATAAAACCTCTGGAAAAATTTGCCGAATTGATCCTCATTGGCGTCAGTTCTCGGAAGCACTATTATGGCTTCCCTGAAGTTGAGTGGAGAGCGGGTTGCCGACTCACCATCGGCACACACATGATCCTCAGCCAGGTCTCTTGGGAATTGCTGGCTGAACAGGTCAAGTTGAAGGCACTTGTGCATATGGGCGTTTAGCCACATTTTGATGAACCACCAGGGGCCTCCAAGGTTGCCGATGGGCTCGCCTAGCAGTAACTTTTCCGACACCTGGTGCAGGAGGTGATAGACTGAGATGAGGAGGTATCGACCAAGGGGAAGTCTTGCTCTGTTGGCCAAGAGCTCTGCTGTAGGGAGATACATGTTGGTGGGCCCAATTGTCTTGCCACAGAATATAAACTTCTCTAGCCACATGTTCAGGAAAGTGGCATGCTCCCTCGGGCTTACCGATCCGGTCTTGCAATATTCTTGAACATATCTAGTCTAACCACCGATGTGGCGGGTGATTACCCGATGTTTGGGTTTTCTGTTGAAGAGGGTGGCATCATCGGCAGAGGAGATGTCAAGGCCACTAAGCATATGCACATCGGCAAGTGTAGGGGTGGCTGGTCTGTGTCTGAATAGAAAGGTGTTCATTGTGTCGGACCAGAAGTAAGAGGCAACAATCGTCATGTTCTCATTCTTTGCCATATCAGCAAGAGACAATCTGATACACTGGTCTAAATTGCATTCTGCCCAGTAGACTTGTTGTGACCTGGCCATCCTAAGGTACCAATTTTTCCACCCTTTGGTGGGTTTGGGCCAAGAACGGAAGATATCTGTCCATAACCCTAGGTCAAAATGTGCAGCTCTGAAAGGGACTCGATTGACTTCCGCATTGATGATTTCAGTTGGATCAGTGTTCCCCATTGGACCCAAACAACAAAGATGTGGTTGATCGATAGGAATTACTATTCTATTGCGCATCTCCTAGATTCAGAAAGCAAAGAGGAAAAGGGAAAGGAGATCACAGAATGGTACAAAAGAAAAAATTGCAGGGGATGAAACGAGAAGGGGAGAAATTGACCGCGAGAACGTTGAAGCTGATCGCCATCGAGTCGAGAGAGTTCTTGCAAGTTGCGCCTTGCTGATGGAAGAAGAAGCCGCCGATGGAGTGTTTGCCGGAGTGTTGTTTGGGAGCGCCGGTGAAATGGAGGAATGGTGATATGAACTCGGGGTAGAAAAGAATGATCGAGCAGCGTTCTTTATAAACCTGAAGCGTCAAGGGCGTTTTCGAGTTTTCCTTTTTGACTGAGCAGAGATATGGAAGGATGTGGTGATGAATTTACGCGGCGATCGAGGGATTCTAACCGTTGGCACTACAATTGCGGGATATATTGGTAACTTGCAATGGTTGTGCGCAGTAATCAAGGTGATGGCACAAGCATCTTGAAGGAAAAGATTACAGTAGAGAAAATTTTGGCGCATAAGATCTTTTATACTCCAAAATTGGGGGGCATGTGTTGACACCGTTTTTGGGTATGTGTCAATATGAACCGAGCGCGCTGATTGGCGAAGAGATGGTCACTGTTTCTTATCGACATCAAGATATTATCGGTTAAGATTTCCGATGGAAACAAAGGGGGTTGCCGATGGTGAGTCTGAGTGAAGAAACAACAAAGAAAAAGCAAGATTACTTGCCGATAGGAGGATGTTGCCGATGAAGAAAAAAGGGTGTTGCCAATAGGAAAGTATTGCCGATGGATGCAGGATGATGTGGCTGACGTCAGCAGAAAACTGCCGATGATAATAGAAGAGGGTTGTAGATTGGAAGAAGTCTGCCGATGGAAAGTTTCATCGTAAGGGAAACAGATATGGAAACTAGTGATGTTATACCAGTATTATTATTATAGTTTGAGTCCGACTCTTGCACAAGTCGTTTATTTCCTTAAAAATAGGAGTTTTTTGTTTAGAAAGGTATGAGTCGTGTCTGTTTACAACTCCTCTTGCCGGAGTATAAATATGTACCTAGGGGTGGTGTAAAAAATATATACACAATCAATCAAACAAAATCTATTATTTTCATCTACTTTTCCAGTAAACCTACTTTCATTGCATTAGTTCTAGTTTGTCCACGAGTTCTTACGAAGTTTCGACGGGTTGCATCTGCAAGATCTCCGTCAGCTTTTCAAGTTCCGCGTTTTGAGCAAATCAGAGCCTTGACGTCCGGGCGCATCGCCGTCGTCTTGTTCAAATTTTCTCTGGTTATCGTCCTTGTCGATTAACTGGTCAAATCGACTGACACACTTAGGATATCGAATTTGGGTATAAGCCCGACGTGTTCGTAGATTCGACGGTTTTTGTGTCAACAGAAAGTTGCAATGGTGTGCTTCACAATAGACGAATAGTAATGACATGTTTCAAAACAATGAGAATTGTAATGACATAAAACCAAAAAACCCATCTAATTATACTTATTTGCTATTATAAAATTACTATTTTATATGCAATAGTTAATTTAGAATGTATATTGATATTACTCCCTCTATCCCTAAATCCTTAAATATATGTCGTTTTCATTCTCGAGAAACTATTTTGACTAAATTTTTGAATCTATTTTTAATAAATTTATTTAAAAATATAAATATTGCACATATTTTCTATAAATTAAGTAGTACACAAATAACGATAATTATTGAGGACCAAAATGAAATTAGCTTCTTTTCAAAATGAAGATGGTATGTCACCATCAATGTATACATCAATCATGGAGAGTAATAATTTTCTTGTCAGAAATAGAACTGACGTAATTGAGCAATGGATGACATAACTTTTGATTGTTTTTTTAGAAAACTACAACATATCTGGCGCGTAGCTGCAGGATCACGGATGGTTTTAAATAAAATTAGGTTACATGTATTTACTCACAATAAACTATCATAAAACAGTATTGGTTGATAGTATGATATGCTAATGTGAAAAACTTAAATGTATGTTTGTCGATGATATGTTTCACTTACGTGGATACCATAATTACTTGTGTTGAGATAGAAGACTAATCGAATTTCGTACATTATACATACTACTTAGATGGTCTAGTATGATCATATATAGTATGATCATATATACTCCACCCACATACATTAGCTCGAGCCATATACATCTCAAATCTAGAAAGTTACACATGAGAATAATTTTCATATATGAATAGTTTGAGTTCATAGGGAAAATAAAAAGGATTTTATAAAGGGAAGTTTTTATTAATTTATAATCATTACATCGAGTTGACACTTTCAATATATGTAGAATAGCACACCTCCAAACAAAATATCTGACTCTCTAGTGACTATCAATTCTAAGGCTAGATCACCACCTATGTACTGAGAAAAAAAATTCATCATGAACACTTGCACTAATTATTGCGATGCCCTATAACCAAACCCCGCAAATTAAGCTCCCGGAGGATAAGCCAAATGTGGAGCCAATGAATAACCGAACGTACCGACTACAAAGAAGAATAAAACATGTTCTTTTTAAAAGAGTCTATCCACATGACAACCGTGTGTGTTTAGGGGCTGGCAACACACGTTTTCCCATATTTTTCTATGGATACTATTCATCTTCTTTCTCTCTTTTCTTTCTTCTTGGCACAAATCAAGGACCATATATTACAAATCACATGTAACAAACCATAAATGACAAGATTTTTTTTCTCCTTGGCACAAATCAGAAACCACAGATTACAAATCACAAGTAACATTTTTTTCTATGAAAGGACAAAGATAAAGTTCATGTGTTGCCAGCCCCTAAAACACATGGGTGTTGTATAGCCTTTCCGAGCAAAATACATTGCCGGTCCTTCAACTTGGCTCAAGGTGTCATTTAGATCCCTGAACTTTCAAAACAATATCTGTGGCTAACTAAATTTGGCAAAGGGTGTTATCCAAGTTCCTAAACTTTCAAAGTGTTTATCGCAGGTTTCTAAACTTGGCAAAGACTATCATTTAGGTCCCTAAACTTTCAAGTAGTCACTATATATCCCTAAATTTGGCCGACGATGTCGTCTGGATCCAAATGCAGTTTAACCCACTCTATAAGCTGGTATGGCACGCTGAATATGCGTTAGAAGTGGATCCAAGATGTGTTAATTAATCAATCATTATTTATATGAAATTATAAATTATATAAAATAATTTATATAAAAATACAAAGTTCAAAATTAAAATAATTTACAACAACAAATATATTAGGTTTAAACTAAAATAGAAAATTACTAAAATTAATTTAATAATTATGTATCATTAATACATAATTATATGAAAATAATATTAAAAGTTACATATAGTATTAAAATTAGAAGTAACTTTTAATAGAGAAAACTTTTAATACTATAGGTATCTTTAATATTACTTTAATACTATAAGTGATACATAAATATTTAACTAGTATTTTTATATTTTAGTTCAAATCTTATATATTTATTATTGTAAATTATTTTAATAATTTAATTTTTTTATATAAATTATATTACATAATTTATATTTTTTAATGATAAATATTCTTATATAGTCTGTGTGTCATGTAAGTTTATATAGTGAGTTAGACCGTATTTGAATCGAGATGACCCTGTCGGGCAAGTTTTGGACGTACGATGGCCATTCGAAAGTTTAGGGACCTAGATGACACACTTTTTCATGTTTAGGGACATGCGATAAACACTTCGAAAGTTTAGGTACCTGGTTAACATCATCTGCCAAGTTTAGGTACCCACAGATATCACTTTGAAAGTTCAGGTTCCTCGATGACATCTTAAGCCAAGTTGAGGAACAGGAGCTGTATTTTGCTCTTTAAAAAAACACCAAAATCATTTCTGTATAACCAAAGCGACTACAAATAGTTGTTGCCCCTGCATAAATAAGTGGGTTTAACTCCCTCTCCAACCCTAAAGTAAATTTCCATACATATGAGAAATCTTTAAGGCCGAGGAAGACTTAAAACTATATGTATTATGTAGCCCAGACAAGATACTACCTCTAGTCAATTTAATATGACGTCTTAGATAGATTGTTTTCTGCTTGATTCTATGAAACATTAAGTTTATTTGATCGGAGGTGGTATATTTTCAGGTCGTTGTCTACCTTGTGGTAAAGCATGACCACCTAAGGTGAAATCATGACTTGGTATGAACGTGTTTATGGGTTTTAGATTTTATTTTAAAGATTTGATCTGATGGAGATATTATTTTACTGGTGGGCGTCATGTTCATAGAGCTCACTCTCTTGGAGATGCTATTTGGATCTAGTAATATAATAACTAATACCCCTCCATCCCTAAATAAATCAATTCCTAGAATTATTACTACTTAAATTTTTTAATTTAACTTTAATTAACATTATAGAAAAAATAACAACATTTATAATATAAAATGAGCATCATGTGAAAATATAATTAATTGTAAAACTAATGATACCAATTTAATACCATAAATCTTAATGTTATTTTTCTAGAAATTCGGACAAACCAAAATATTTGACTTAGGCTAGTCTCGATGCAATATTTCATCTCTCGCTTTCCTAGTTTTATGAAACTTAATATAAAATGAGTCTATCTCTCAATGCATAGTTTCATACGGTTACCAATGTCTCTCTCATCTTCACCATACATTTGCTTTGCATGCATCCCATGAAAGGCTTTCAGTGGGGATTTCACACGATTTTTAACGTTTTGGAAACAACGTTGTATAGTTCTGTCACCATGAAACTCTTTCTTTCTCTCTCCTCATCGTTTCATTTTATACAAAAAGTACAAATCTATTGATGTGACACTGTGGGATACTACCTCGGTATACCCTCATCGGCCTACATGGGCCTCTCGACTAGGATGGCCCAGCTAACAAGGCCCTGCAGCACGCGACCAACTTGCCATGATCACCAGGGACTCTATAGAAGCCTTGCTCGCCAAAGAAGATCCTAGAAGATAAACTCAGATCCCTTGCTTTAAGGGACCGATCGTAATCTGTTAGGATAAGAAAACTGTAACCCTGCCCCCAACTATATAAGGTGGGCATGGACCTCCCTCAAACCTCAATCTCTCACCATCTATATCATAATCTCTCAGATTAATCTAGCCACCAAAACAAAGGACGTAGGGTATTACGACGATTTACCCTGCCCGAACCTGTCTAAATTGCCTCGTCTACGCTCTTTGTGTTACGCTTGATAGCCATCGCCACACCTCCACCATCTAATCTACTACCTTGAGCATATCCTTAGGTAGACTATCGACCATATTTCGTCGACAGTTGGCGCGCCAGGTAGGGGGTGTGTGTCACGACGCCATGGCTCATCAAGCGATCACCTTGCTCTCGCCAACCCTTGTCAACGACCCTCGTCATCGACCTCATCGAAGGCCCTTGTCTCCACGTCGTCGTCAACTCATCTCGCCTCTCATCGACGCCATCGACAACCCTCGTCACCGATCTCATCGACGCTGTCAACGGCCCTCGCCACTGACCTCGTCGACGGTCCTCGCCACCGACCCCGTCGACGACCCTTGTCGTCCCTCGTCGCCGACCTCATCGACAACTGTCGTCGTCTGCCTCATCGACCCTCATCGATGGCCCTCGTCGCCGACCTCGTCGACATCCCTCGTCGCCACCATCTTCGCTGACCTCGTTGACGTCCCTCGTCGACCCTCGTCAACGGCCCTCGCCGCCGAGCTCGTCGACGTCCCTCGTCGACCCTCGTCGACGACCCTCGCCACCGACCTCATCGACGTCCCTCGTCGACCCTCATCGACGGCCCTCGCGGTCGCCTTCGTCGATGACCTTCGCCGCAGATCTTGTCGACAATCCTCACTACCGCCCTCGTTGACGGACCTCGTAGCTGACCTCATCGACGGTCCTCACAGCTGACCCTGTCGATGGCCCTCGTCATCCCTCGCCACCGACCTTGTCGACGGTCCACGCCGCCGACCCCGTCGACGACCCTCGTCATCCCTTGCCGCTGTTGATATTTGTTAACGCAAACAGAGAAATCACTAGGAAGTAATCCGCAAGCGCACGGATACCGGTGAGCACTTCACCCGGAAGATTATCCAGAGTATCGTATTTATTTATCCACAGGGAGAAAGGGTGCATCTGACTAACCAAATCTACGCTATTAACCCTTAGGCTACAAACAAGGTGATTTTGATATGAGCGATTAGAGAAGACCGTGACTGTAGTATCGTTCTAGTCTATATAAGATATGATCTATTATTCTATTGGGGAGAACCGTCATGAAAAGAGACACCTCAGAGGATGCTTAACACACGGCCTATAAACCCTACGAGCCCTTCTAACAGGATTGTTGGTTCCAAAGGTATCTACGGAATGGTCACTTTCCGAGCTACTACCACAAATCCGGCTAGATAGGGGGTATCTATGAGGATCCCAGCCCAAACACCACGCTTACACTAAAGATGACTACCCTACTCTCAATGCAAAGAGAATAAAGTAAACTCACAGACCAAAGAATAATAAACAGGGAACTTACTAGAATTAGAATTCGAATTACCGAAGAAATCCTAGGAGCAAGCCTCGGGTTAGGAGTCTTGATCCCGTCGATACAAATTGGAGAGGAGACACCGACAGACCGGGCTTCCTCCAATCCATACCTCCACTCTAACTCTCTCAATCTAGAAGAGCAAACTCTAATCTCACATCTTGAATGCTAAGCCCTAGAGAATAGATCCATAAGGGATCCTCTCTGGAAAATATGTAAATGAATAATAGATTGCCTTTAGCCAGGGGGCAAGGGTCCTCCTTATATAGCCCCCTCAAATGAACATCGACCGTCAGATCAAACCGACCTTAATTGTATGGTTTAGATTGATCCTCAAAGGAGGTGGAGCATGATCCGCGAGACTCGTGCTGATTGGTTGCATGGCCAGGGCGGGCGCCCTAAAGGGTAGGGCGGGCGCCCTGCCTGTGGGCCCGTTCACCTTCTCGTTTCTTCCCGCGCCTTCTGGAACCCTCTAGAGTATAGAAAATCCTACGGTTGATAATTATCTCTATGTAAACATGACATGTGGGCCTTTCCTCAATATTTCCTAGTAACCCCCTACAGAAACATACATTCACCAAAACTCGTGGAATTTCATTAGTAAACCCCCCTATATCTAGTTGTGAATTGCATATGAATCTTTTTTCATGTTTAGTTGATGGTTAAAATTGATACTTAAGGACCGTCAACAACTCCCCCAAGCTTACCTTTTGCTCGTCCCTGAGCAAAGATGAACTCAAAGATGGATTAGGAGTTGCTTCAATGCTTTCACTCCTTAAAGGTACACATGCGTTCAACCAAGAATTCTCCTCTGGATTAGAGTAAACCATTCTGACTTTCAAACTTACCCATATTACCTTTAACCATGGGGCTTATAGCCATCACTTGGGTCTTGAGCAATTGAAAAGTAGAATGATTAAGCCAAGTACTATGTCTCAAGCTCTTCACTTTACCTTTATCCTGGAGTTTTGCAAAGTTTTTGAAATAAAACTCAAAGTTTCTTTTGTATGACCCTCTCAAGTCTCTCAATATGTGGTATTTTTGGATCCTCACCAAGGCAACAATGGTGTTATGCCTTCTCTCAGAATATTATTTGGAACAGGCAAAGTAACAATGTGCCTTCTCTCTCTTATCCTATAACTAATAGGCAATATATGGAGTTCATAGGTGGATATGTGGTGGATATAATGGTGTATGGTGGATATATGAGGGTGTATGATGGAAACCTAATTCTATTCTGCTCCTTGAATACAAATATACATACTTATCTCTTTTGGAACTTGGAACTTTTGAGAGAACTTGGGCTTGCTTGCTTTTTATTTTTTATTTTTTTAGAGAGGCGGGCATCTAAGTACCCATTGTTTTGATAGGACACTTGTCCATGTTTTACTCTCTTTATATATATATATATATATATATATATATATATATATTTTACAACCCCATGTCTCTTTCACTTGTGAGAGATGATAACAAGGAAATCTTTGGAGCAGTTACATATGTGGTAATGGAATATATGGATAGGTGGAGAACTGAGATATTTTTGGTTGCTTACTCCCAAGGTAGGAATAGAGCATTTTTCTGGTGGATCTGGATGGCATATATGTGGATGTGTACTTCCAGGATAGAAGTAGCATAGATGTGTGGAGTGTACGTGATCTTGATTTTAAAAGCATGACAAGTCTCTAAGGGTCAACAAAGCTTGACAAAACTCAATACAAATACAAGCAGTAAATATGATAGTGACTGTTTTCCTAATCTACTAGGCATGTATATATGGCTGTGGTAGGAATTCAAGCTCTCGTCATTACAGAAACTTATCATGTAATATTTTCAATTTTCAAAAGATAAAATCTCCAGAACTCTAGTATTGCTAGGAACAAGATAAATAGCAACTCAACTTTATCATATCATACCTATCAACTACATAGACTTAGCTCAAGCATTCGCAACCCACAAGTCTCAGGTTCAGAGTAAATCTTATGTCAAAACAATTATTTCTAAAACTCGGGAGAATTCAAGGCTGAAAACTAGGTACTTGAAAGGAATTATGGCAGAGCAACTATTCATCATTTCCAAGACAAAATTATTGTTCATGGCTATAGATATATCTATCTTTATTTAGGACTCTTAATACTTGATAGACATGGACCTTCATGTGCCCATATGTTTTTAGCAATTTTAGATTTTCTTATGATACTGTGGTGAACCTTCATGTGTTCACATATTTTTGATATTTTTATGACTATAAGATAGACTCGATAATCGCATAGATATACTTACCTGATAACTGGGGGATGCCCTCCCCCAAGCTGGATGTTTGCTATAGTTGCTTTAAATGATCTTTAGAAGTAGCCTCCTGGTTGGGCTCACTCCTCTTTGGTGCTTTCAATCCTGCATGGTTATACTCCGACAAGAACAAACAAAACTCGAGGCTCCATTATGACAATGGGTTAGCGGTCTGCCAAAAGAGTAATTGAATATTCTTATGAGCTAATTTGAACTTTAATATGTTCTAACAAGAATTGAATATGTCATCTCTTTTTTAGAATTTTTTATTTTATGATGTAAGCGAAAAATAAAAATTATTTTTGTGCCACCACAGTAAATTCCCTTATGGTAATACCATAAGTTCTCTCACATGGGGCTTAAAGATTTTCTTTTTGCAATGCAGAAATGTAGATATGTCATGGTAAAGATAATCATGTAATGGAGGGTATGAGAATAAGAATAATGCTAGGAATATCTATAAGTGATATGCTAATTAATGCAATTAAGTATCTTAATAGATTGACGCTAAGGATTTGTTTAAGTTTATGAAGGTGATTATGTAATGGATGATAGTAGAGCAAAACAACACTAGAAATTTCGAGTGTGTAAGCTAAACTAATGCAGTGTGAAAATTAAATATGCAAATAACTTACCGAGTTTACCTTTCGGCCGAGGTTCAGAGATTTAGGTCCGTCGATCCAGACATCTCTTCTGGTTAAAATATCTTTAGGAGTGTTATCCAATCTTGATGAGGACTTGGATGTTTTTTCACCTTGTGTTAATGTTTTGATGAAGTATCTTCTTCCACCCTTTCTTAGTCTGAGGTTTCACTTCCTATGATTCACTGTTTTGAGGTTCTATCTCTTCTTTGCTCTCTGTAGCTTGTGATACATCCTCCATTGGTGGTACAACTTTCTTACTCAGGAGATCTTTATTATTGGATTGGTCTTCATATCTTGACTTTCTCTTCGATAATCTGTCCATCCATCCTTGGTGGCTTGTTTCATTTGGCATTGAGAGCGATGCTTCCTTGTCTCCTCATAAGTGGTGTGGCTATTGAAGTAGCAATATGTCATCTCTTCAGGAAATTAGAAGTAGTCCTCTTTAGATGTGAAGATGATTGTGCTGGTGGTGTTGAGGTGAATAAGGTGGACTCCATCTTTATATCCCATGAAACCATGAAGTCGGCGGGAACATAGTGATCTTTGATTATGATGTGTTTTGCTATTCCTTCCGGAAATCAGAATGATTGGTTTGCTAGCTGAAGCTGTACATATGTCTGGTATAGTGGTCTACTGTCATATAAATGTTGATAGGCTACCACAGACAATGTGTTGCCACTTGATCCAATGTTGCAGAATGCCTTGTGGGATGTACTTTCCTTGATCTTGCAATCAATGGTAGGTACTCCTGGATCATCCAGCTTAGCGAGGTATTTGATAAATGGAGTTGGCCATACCCTAAATCAAATAGTGTTGATCATCTGGGTCTTCTCTTGGTTGTTGAGCTTTACTCTTCCTCCTTTTATTGTAATGTTCTACTTCTTTGTAGCAACATTTGTGTCCTCGTAGATGTAGGCCTCTAAGGATGAGTAGGGGCCTTGAGTGTATGTTTCTTGGAAGTGAACCTCTCCTTCTCATCCTTGATTGGGAAATAGATCTTGGCGCTATCCATGTAGATGATGGTACTAGTTGTTCTTAAGATGGGTGCTCAAGATAATGAGGGATTTCTCATCTCTGTCTGTTTCTCCAATCACAAGGTTTACTGGTACGAATGAGTGCCCAACTCGTATGCTGATATATTAAGGAATTGCCTTGGGGTAACATAGTGTCTGATCTGCTAACTTGGCATGATGTTGACACTTGCTCCAAGGTCATAGACAACTTCTTCAAGGGTGTAAGCTCTAATGGAGATTGGGAGGATAGGTCTTGAATCTCCTATCTCCATTGGTGGGGTGTCATCCACCCATGCTCTTGATGACATGGTGAAGAAGTGTCCTGCTCAAATAAACAAGGCAGAGATCAAGTGCATGGGCTCTGTTGGTGGGAAAACACCAATAGAACCAAAGTTTTATTCATTCTTCTCTAGCCTAAAAACATCAAGCAAAATTGAGTATTTTGTTTTAACCATAACATGGGTGATAAGATCAAAAGATAAGTATGAATGTAGCACTTCAACAACACTTAGCAAATTAAATCGCTTAAGCACATGGAAGGATTTTGTTTAATGTAAATTTTATATGATTGAGATTATTATCTTCCAAAGTTGGATGTGCAACATTTCAGCCCATATGGTTAAATTTGTGAGAACAAGAATGTGGTACTAGGAACAAACTTTAAAGAACTAACATGTTGAGATAATCAGGTTGGATCAAGTAAAGTTGCAGCTCAAACATGTTTAGATCTTTATTTATGTGAATACCAGAATCAAAGAAAAGTTTTTAGAGTGATGCTTACTTACCTTTAATTTTGAAGAATGATGACCCTGTAACACCTCATGGAAGCTTCCTTTGATCGGCTGGTTGAGCATTAATAGCTTGTCTCATTTGTTCCACTCCTCATCCTTGTTCCTCTGATCTTGTTAGTCTTTTTATTGTCTTGTCTTGAAGTTTGTTCACCTCTCTCTTGTGAAGGTTGTTGAAATTCATGTGTCTCTCTTAATCTCCAATGTGAGTTCATCTCGGGACTTACCAATTTGATATTGAAAGTTTTCCTGTAGGGTTAGTCCAACAAAATATCCAATATCTACTCTAGTATACTATCAGTTCAAAAATCAACCTAGACACCATGTCTAATTTGACTTAGGAAGACATTTTAACCTAAGCACCACTCTTAACCTTAAAAGCCTTTTGAAGTAATATCCAAATACCTTTGATTAAGCACCATGCATAATTTAAAAGGTATATGAAAATTCTTCAAAACCTAAACATATACTATATCAAACAAAGGTAGCATGAAAGTATTATGGAGATTTATTCACATGAAGATGAAAGAGTATTATGATTTTTTTTATTAGTTGAGCACGCCTTAAAAGTAGGTACAATTAAGATGATGTAGCAACATGGCAAAAGATGTTTGTATGATGGGTTATCCCCAAGCTTGAATTTTGCAAAAATCAAGATTGGATGAATGAAATTCAATGTTGCATAATAATTGGTTGGACATACCTTATGCTTGTCATTCCTTCATTTTTTCTGCTCTATACCTAGAAAGGTTAGTGACAAAAATACCCGAAGGAATATAATCATATATTTCTAGGCTTGCTTCACAAAGGTAGGCAACAAAAAGGTGAACACTTATGTTAGGATCTTAGAGGTGTTAGTTATAGGACACTAAGCTTGTTCTTGGGAAACCTTTTTAAGATGTGTTTTTAGCGACATGGTTTCCCTACTATTACCTATCTCAAGATTTAGACAACGAGATCTACAACATTTATGATAAACATATGTATCAGCAACTACCCTTTTAAAGTATTTGTAAAAAGAAAGAGTGAGGGTGTTGAAGATGTCATAAATGGTAATGATAAAGAGACCAATGGGTATGGGAGATGTCTCATATGAGCATGGATTTAAAGAGATAGTTATGGAATGGATTCCATGCTCATTGATATCATCTTCCTCTCCAATCTCTATGGTTGATTCTTCATGTAAGTTCAAAATTCCACTTGGATTGGTAACTCTAAAATTGGTCTTGTTTGGGGCCTCCTCTGTACTTGGATAAATCATATTTTCAAATGGAGTTAAAACTAAACCAAGACTAGAGAAAGATTTCTCCCAAACCATGGCTATACAAGCAGGGCGAAGCTCATAGCCATTCGTAAGAATAAGGTGTGAAGATGGTGGAGTCTCCAACAAGTCTCCCTTTGGAGTAGAGTATGTGGTAAGAAGGAAATGGTAAGAAATAAAGAAATTTGAAAAAGATAAGAAAAGATAAAAGTATAGTACAGGATAATAGCAAGATTTGAGGTTATCTCAGCAAACAGTCTTTCTCCTCGGCAACGGCGCCAGAAATGCTTGTTGATATTTGTTAACACAAACAGAGAAATCACTAGGAAGTAATCCGCAAGCGCACGGATACCGGTGAGCACTTCACCCGGGAGATTATCCAGAGTATCATATTTATTTATCCACAGGGAGAAAGGGTGCATCTGACTAACCAAATCTACGCTATTAACCCTTAGGCCACAAACAAGGTGATTTTGATATGAGCGATTAGAGAAGACCGCGACTGTAGTCCCATTCTAGTCTATATAAGATATGATCTATTATTCTATTGGGGAGAACCATCATGAAAAGAGACACCTTAGAGGATGCTTAACACGCGGCCTATAAACCCTACGAGCCCTTCTAACGGGATTGTGGGTTCCAAAGGTATCTATGGAATTGTCACTTTCTGAGCTACTACCACAAATCCGGCTAGATAGGGGGTATCTATGAGGATCCCAGCCCAAACACCACGCTTACACTAAAGATGACTACCCTACTCTCAATGCAAAGAGAATAAAGTAAACTCATAGACAAAAGAATAATAAACAGGGAACTTACTAGAATTAGAAGTCGAATTACCGAAGAAATCCTAGGAGCAAGCCTCGGGTTAGGAGTCTTGATCCCGTCCATACAAACTGGAGAGGAGACACCGACAGGCCGGGCTTCCTCCAATCCATACCTCCACTCTAACTCTCTCAATCTAGAAGAGTAAACTCTAATCTCACATCTTGAATGCTAAGCCCTAGAGAATAGATCCATAAGGGATCCTCTCTAGCGAATCCTCTCTGGAAAATATGTAAATGAATAATGGATTGCCTTTAGCTAGGGGGCAGGGGTCCTCCTTATATAGCCCCCTCAAATGAACATCGATCATCGGATCAAACCGACCTTAATTGTATGGTTTAGATTGATCCTCAAAGGTGGTGGAGCATGATCCGCGAGACTCGTGCTGATTGGTTGCATGGCCAGGGCGGGCACCCTAAAGGGTAGGGCGGGCGCCCTGCCTGTGGGCCCGTTCAGCTTCTCGTTTCTTCCCGCGCCTTCTGGAACCCTCTAGAGTATAGAAAATCCTACAGTTGATAATTATCTCTATGTAAACATGACTGTGGGCCTTTCCTCCATATTTCCTGGTAACCCCCTGCAAAAACATACATTCACCAAAACTCGTGGAATTTCATTAGTAAACCCCCCTATATCTAGTTGTGAATTGCATATGGATCTTTTTTCATGTTTAGTTGACGGTTAAAATTGATACTTAAGGACCGTCAACAGCCGCCAACCTCATCGATGGTCCTCGCCGCCGATCCCGTAGAGATCACCTGTCTGTCATCGACGGCCTTCGTCATCGACCTCGTCAATCGCCCTTGTCTCCATGTCATCGACGACTCATCTTGCCTCTCATCGACGGCCCTAGTCGATGACCCTCGTCACTGATCTCATCGTCACTATCGACGATCCTCGCCACTGACCTCATCAACGACTCATCTTTCCTCTCGTCGACGCCGTCGATAGCCCTCGTCGACAGCACTCGTCACCGATCTCATCATCATTGTCGACGTCCCTCGCTGCTGACCTCGTCAACGGTCCTCACCGCCGAACCCATCAACAACACTCGTCGTCCCTTGTCATCGACCTCATCGAAGACCCTTGTCGTCTGCCTCGTCGACTCTCATTGATGGCCCTTGTCGCCGACCTTGTCGACATCCCTCATCGGCCCTCGTCGATGACCCCCATCACTGCCATGTTCGCTGACCTCATCGACGGCCCTCGCCGCTGCCTTCGTTGACGACCCTCGCTGCCGATCTCGTCGATGGCCCTCACCGCCGTCCTCGTCGACGGACCTCGTCGCTGACCTCATCGACGGTCCTCACCACTGACCCCATCGACAACCATTGTCGTCCTTCGCCGCCGGCCTTGTCGACAACCCTCACCGCTGACCGTGTCGATGGCCCTCATCGTCCCTCATCACCGACCTCGTCGACGGTCCTCGCCGCTGATCCCGTCGATGACCCTCGTCGTCCCTCGCCGCCGACCTCATCAACGACCCTCGCCGCCGCCCTCGTCGACGTCCATCGCCGCTGATCTCGTCAATGACCCTCGCCGCCTATCTCGTCGATGGACCTCATCGCCGCCCTCATCGACTTACCTTCCCGCTGACCTCATCGACGATTCTTTCCACCGACTCCATCGACGACCCTCGTCATCCCTTGCCACCGACCTCGTCGACGGTTCTCACCGCCAATCCCGTCGACGGCCCTCGACGTCCCTCGCCGTCGACCTCGTCGACGGCTCTTGCCACCCTCCTTGTCGACGTATTTCGCCACCGATCTCGTCGATGACCCTCGCCACCAAACTCGTCGATGGCCCTCACTGCCGCCCTCATCGATAGACTCGTTGTTACCTCATTGACAGTCCTCGCTGCCGACCCCGTCGACGGCCCTCGTCGTTCCTCACCTCCGACCTTGTCGACGGTCCTCGTCGCTGATCCCATTGACGACCCTTGTTGTCCCTCACCACCGACGTCATCGATGGCCCTCACCGCCGGCCTCGTCGACGGTCCTCGCCGCTGACCCCGTCGACGACCCTGTCGTCCCTCGTCGCTGACCTCGTCGACGGCCCTGATTGTCTGCCTCGTCGACCCTCATCGATGGCCCTCATCGCCGACCTCATTGACATCCCTCGTCAACCCTCGTTGCTGCCATCTTCACTGACCTCGTCGACGTCCCTCATCGACCCTCGTCGATGGCCCTCACCGCCGCCTTTGTTGACGACCCTCGCCGCCGATCTCGTCGACGGCCCAAACCACCGCCCTCGTTGATGGACCTCGCCGTTGACCTCATCGACGGTCCTCGCCATCGACCCTGTTGACAGTCCTTGCCACCGACCTCATCGACGGCCCTCGTGATCCCTCGCTGCCGACCTAGTCGACGCTCCATGCTGCCGACCCCACCCTCGTCGTCCCTCACTGCCGACCTCATCAACGGTTCTCGCCGGTGATCCCGTAGAAATCACTTCCTCTCATTGACGACCCTCGTCATTGACTTCGTCGATGGCCCTCGTCTCCACGTCGTCGATGACTCATCTCGCCTCTCATTGACATATGACCCTTGTCATCGATCTCATCGATGCTGTCAATGGTCCTCGTCTCTGACCTCATCGATGGTCCTCGCCGCCGACCTCGTAGACGTCCCTCGTCGACCCTTGTTGACGGCCGTCACCGCCGACCTCGTCGACATCCCTCGTCGACCCTCGTTGATGGCCCTCGCCGCCGATCTTGTCGATGGACCTCACCGCTGACCACATCGACGGTCCTCGCCGCCGACCTCGTCAACGGCCCTTGTCGTCCCTTGCCGCTGACCTTGTCGATAGTCCTCGCCACCGACCCTGTCGATGGCCCTTGTCGTCCCTCACCGCCGACCTCGTCGATGGTCCTTATCGCTGATACCGTCGATGGCCCTCGTCGTCCCTCGCCATTGACCTCGTCGATGTCCCTCGCCGCCCCCTCGTCGACGTCCATTGCCGCTGATCTTGTCGATGACCCTTGCCGCTGATCTCGTCGACGTCCCTCACCGCCACCCTCATTGATGGACCTCGCCATTGACCTCCTCGATGGTCCTTGCCACCGACTCCGTCGACGACCCTCGTCGTCCCTCGTCACCGACCTTGTCGACAGTTCTTGCCGCCGATCTCGTCGATGGACCTTACCGCTTACCTCATCGACGGTCCTCGCTGCCGACCCCGTCGACGGCCCTCGTCATCCCTTGCAGCCGACCTCATCGATATCCTTGCCACCGACCTCATCGATGGACCTCGTCGTCCATCATCGCCAACCTCGTCGATGGTCCTCGTCGCCGATCCCGTCGATGACCCTTGTTGTCCCTCACCGCTGACCTCATCGACGACCCTCACCACCGATCTCGTCGATGGCCCTTACGGTCGACCCAGTTGACGACCCTCATCGTCCCTCATTGTCGACCCCATCGACGGCCCTCGCCGACCCTCATCGATCGCGCTTCATCGCCGACCCTCGTCGACGGCACTTGTCGTCGACCCTCATCAACAACCTTCGTCGCCTATGCTATTTCGTGATTGCTAAATTCCTTTGGAGTACATATGTACATCATGTACTACCCATTCTACGTGTTTGTATTGCAAGTACTCCAATCATCGTGGAGCTTATTATTGACACTCGGAAGCTGGGTCAGATGATATCATTCGAATCGCCCACCAGCCGTGTCGCAAAGATGGTCGCGATGATTGGCACTATGATAACCGCGACCTGCCATGACCGCTGCTATCACAACAAGACCAAGCAAAGATGACGTAGTCGACCCACCATGGCTCTCGCCTACCTCATCGACCCTCGTCGATGGCTCTCATCGCCGACCTCATCGACGACACGCCATGGCTCTCGCCAACCTCATCAAACTTCATCACCGACCCGCCATGGCTCTCACCAACCTCGTCAACCTTCGTCACCGACCAGCCATGGCTCTTGCTGACCTCGTCAACCCTTGTCGATGTCTCTTGCTGCCGACCTTGTTGCCCCTTGTCGCTGACTCATCATGGCTCTCGCCGACGTTGTCGCCCCTCGTCGTCGACTCATCACGGCTCTCGTCGGCCTCATTGCCGACTCGTCATGGCTCTTGCTGACCTCTCCAGACGTTCGCTGACCACTCCATGCGTCTCACCGACCTCTCCAAACACTCGCTGACCTCTCCAGACTATTCGCCGACCTCTCTAAACACTAGCCGACCTCTCCAAGCAGCCTGGCTAGAGCTGAAGAGCCTCAGAGCTGGGATTGTTAGTACCGCCACACACGTGCACGAGTCATCCACCCTCTGCACTATGAACGGCTGGCAGTCCCCCAAGTGATGCCCCGACCTCTCTACGCGTGCACGAGCGTCTGTCCTCTGTGCTATGAAGGAAAGGCCAAGCTCGGGCTGAGGTCTCTAAGGCTACATGCCTAGTGCCTGCGTATACGTTCGTGAAATGTTCGCCTTCCCCTTCAAGCAGCCTAGCACTAGCAGAAGAACCCCAGATTCAGGGCTGTCAGTTCCAACATACGCTTGCACGAGTTATCCACCCTCTGTGCTATGAACGACTGACAGTCCTCCCGAGTGATGTCCTAGCCGTTCTACACGTACACGAGCGTCTGCCCTCTGCGCTATGAAGGAAGCGCTAAGCTCGGGCTGAGGTCTCTAAAGCAACACGCCCAGTGCCTATATATGTGCTCTCTAAACGGTCTCCATACGCCCAAGTCACGCCATGATTGAGCCTCTTAGAAAAGGCCCTGTCTCTGGTATCTCCCTACGTGTGCATGAGCATCTGCCCTCTATGCTATGGGTTACCAGCAACACGCTCCTTGGTGACTCCTATGACTCTTACGCATGCAGCAGCTCTGTGCCCTATGCTATGGACTATGGGATACCCAAGGCCAAACCTTTCATCGCTACGGCTCACGACAAAGTTGACACGCGCGAACATTTAAGTGAAATATAGAAGCACATTGACTCGATAAAGCTTCATTACATTTCACTTACAAGTCCATCTACAACTTGTATCCTAGATACAATCTACCGCTGCCCCGCACCAAACAAGTCAACATCCTCTACGAGCGCCTCCGCCGCCAACTGTAGTCCCAGGGACTGGCTCCACTTGCTCAGGGACTGGCCTTGTCATCAACTCATCATGACTCTCGCCAACCCATCATGACTCTCATCACCCCTCGTCACTGACTCGTCATGACTCTCATCGACCTTGATAACCCTCGTCGGCGAATCGTCACGGCCCTCACCGACCTCGTCAACCCTCGTCGCTCCTCATCGTCGAATGGTCACAGCTCTCACCGGCCACATCGTCCCTCATTGCCGACTTGTCACGGCTCTTGCTGGCCTCGTCGTCCCTCGTCATCAACTCATCATGGTTCTTGCTGACCTCATCACCCCTCGTCGCCAACTCGTCATGACTCTCATCGACCTCGTCGCTCCTAGTCACCGACTCGTCACGGCCCTCGCCGACCTCGTCGACCCTCATCGCTCCTCGTCACTAACTCGCACGGCTCTCACCGGCCACGTCGTCCCTCATTGCTGACTCATCACGATGCTCACCAACCTCGTCGCCAACTCGTCACGGTTCTCGCCGACTCGTCATGGCCCACGCCGACCTCATCGACCCTCATCGCTCCTCATCGCTGACTTGTCACGGCTCTCACCGGCCTCATCGTCCTTCTTCACCGACCTTGTCGACCCTCATCGCCGACCTTGTTGACCCTCGTCGGCTGACCTTATCGACCCTTGTTGTTGACTCGTCATGGTGCTTGCCGACCTCATCACCCCTCATCGCCAACTCATCATGGCGCTCGCCGACCTTGTCGCTCCTCGTCGCCGACTCGTCATGCCTCTCGCCGAACTCGTCGCCCCTTGTCACGGCTCTCGCTGACCTTGTCGCCCCTCGTCGCCGACCTCGTCGTTCTACGTCGCCGACTCATCACGGCTCTCGCCGACCTCGTCGCCCCTCATTGCTGACTCGTCATGGCTCTCGCTGACCTCGTCGACTCTCATCGTCGACTCGTCACGGCGCTCGCCGACCTCGTCCCTCCTCATTGCTGGCTCGTGCCAACTCATCACGGTGCTTGCCAACCTCATAACCCCTCGTCGCCAACACATCACGGCGCTTGTTGACGGTAATTAAAGCATATTATAAATGGTCAACTAGAAGCATAAAATAGGTCACCAATTAAAAGATAAAGGTTTTAGCTGACAATTTCCACGAGTTTTGGTGTTTTCATTATTTACAGGGACTATTTTAAAAAACCGTAAAAGAGATCTAATTACCAGAATATTTATCGGAATTATCCCACGGTGGGATATTTTCTACCAGACTCAGGAAGGATCCAGAAGGCACCTGAAGGAAGCGGGGTCAGGGAGGCTGACAGGTGGGGCTGGCCGGCCGGCCACCCCTATGGGCCCCTTCCATAGGCTTCTGGAGTGTTCCTCTACCGCCTCCTAGGATTCATCTTGGCCCTATATTAAGTCAGTTTGATCCTACGGTCGACGTTGCACCCATCAGGCTATAAATAGAGGGCAGTACCCCTAGAAGTAATGCAGATTAAGTCAGATCCTATTCAAGATTAGATCTAGGGTTTCCAAAGATTAGATTTAGAGCTCTAGCTGTTCAAGTTATTAGTCTAGGCAAGCTAGCAAGGTTCAAGTGGAGTTGGGCGATACGCTCGGGATTCTAGATCTATTCGTCTGGAGATCGGTAATTTATCTTGTATCTCATTATGACTTTATTCGACTTTATTATATTGCTACTTATTAAAGTTCTTAGTCTATTCTAGTTGCATACTCAATATAGTTATGATTGGTGATGATTATTGTTATATGATCGTAAAGTGCCTAATTCAGTTCTGGAGTGGGTTAGGTGGTATGTATTATGTAAGCGTGGTGCTTAGATATTATATATATTTACGTATGTCTCCTGGTGTGCCGTGTTGTGTGGTAGTTAGCATAGGTGACTCTTATAGCTGCGTTGATTCTTCTATAGTCCACCCTTCGCACATAGGCCTGACAGAGCGCGATTGCGACGGAGGTGACAGTTGCGTCTTAATAGCCTCCTTAGTTGATGCTCCTTATGATGTTTTCTGAGTTGATTAATGCTATAGATGAGAGTATGTAGCTTAGGGTGTTCTTAGTTCCTTTTTATCTAGTAATTACTTAGGAGTCTTTGCTCTAGCTGAATCTCGAGTTGCCTGACTATATTATTAGTGAGTCTCTATTTTCTATCTCTGGAATATCATTTATCTTATGCTTTTATCATCATATTTATTTATCTTGACATGACTTACCCCTGCTAGAGCATTAGAGAGGTTGGTCTATCATAGGTTTGCACATTTATAGTTGAAGCCATACATACAAATTTCTTTTCTATCCCTGTTTATTTAATTCCTGTAATAAGTTGAAAGTTTTCCTTTTGGCATAAACAAATCAACGATACCCGAAAATCTCATCGGGTGAAATGCTACAATAGGAGAATTATCTGTGCACTTGCAGATACATTCTAGAGATTTATTTTAAGAACTGTCTAGTGTAGATTATTTCAGCATTTCTGACATCATGCTAGGGATGACAACTTAGTGTATAGTGATATTAAGAGGTGTCTCCAGCATTTCTGGCGTCGTTGCTAAGGATGGGGATTTATCTCTATTTTTAGTGTGACGCTAAGAAATGTCAACAAACATTTCTAGCGCCGTTGCCGGGGAAGCGATGATCAATTTAATTTGCCAGGATATATTTTAATAGGGAAATTTTTCTTAAAAGATATTTTAGAAGAAAAGAGAAATATGGCTTTAGACATAAATACCTATAGATAGACCACAACCTTTTGCTTTAGCAGGCTTACCCTTGTTTCAACTTTGTCTATATTCTATATAGGGTAAGTGTAGGCTTGGTTGTGAAGCATTAATTCATATCAATCAGATACAACCAAGAAGAAGAAGCTTAACACCAGTTTGTGAAGCCATGGCTGAGAAGATCCTACATGAATTCTTTGCGCCAAGCATTGAGAATATTCACGTTGGACCAAAACTTAACATTGAAGATCATGATTATGAACTCAAGGCAAGCCTCAACAACATGGTGCAAGCTATCACATTCGATGGAAAGAAGGATGAAGATGCAAGTGTTCATCTGCAAAATTTTCTGGAGATTTGCAGCACCATCAACATCAAGAACATATCTCAAGACGTCGTGCTACTTCGTTTGTTTCCTTTCTCATTGGAGGGAAAAGCGAAGCAGTGGTTATACCAAAGTAAAAAATAGATCAAGGCATGGGAAGAGTGTTCAAAAGCTTTCCTAGAAAAGTCTTTTCCCATAAGTAAGACCAATGCCTTATGAGGAAAGATATTAGAATTTCATGAGCAAAAAGGTGAACCTATTCCAGAAGCTTGGGACCATTTTCAAGGATATATTTTAGATTGCCCACATCATGGAATGGAAGAATGGTTGCTCATGCAAACGTTCTACCATGGATTAGTTCCAAAATAGTGTGAACAACTAGATGCCACTGCTAAAGGATCATTTATGTCACTCAACCCTGGAAGAGCTTGAAGTTTATTGGAAAAAATGACAGAAACTAAAAATTGGACATACACTAGTCAAGATTGCCATATGAATGAAGTTCTAGAGGAAGTGCGTGCACTATCAACCAAGATGGATGTATTGTTCAATTGGCTAGAGCAAAGAGCTAGTTACAAAAGAGATCGTCATGCCATTCAAGATGCATTCAATGCTCATAATCAATGTGGAGCTAAATTTGCTAATTCCCCAGAAGATATCAATAATATCATCAAATCAACTTCACAGAAGAAAGGATGGAGTCAACCTCAGTCTACCAGTCAAGGTAAGCACCAAGGTAATAATTATAATTCTTCTAATCAAAGACTTCCACCCTTGAGAGAATTAATATTAGAATAATCTAGAATTAATGGAAGTATCAATAAGAAGCTTGTTTTTAATGAACAAATCTTAGAAGGAATAAATTCTAAGTTAGATAATTTCTCTTCTACTATTAAAGAACAAATAATATTCAATAAGAAGATAGAATTGCAAATAGCCCATTAGGCTTCTACTCTATCTTCTGTCAGTAACCACGAGTAGGTAAATGGAATAACTACAAGAAAGGGTAAGTCTACTTGTGATCCACCTTACCCAGAAGGGTCACGTAGACCACCATAGTTAGTGCAGGTAGAAAGAGAAGTGGACAACACAGAAGAAGAAGTTCTACAACAAGATTTGCCACAAGAATTACACCAAGATTTCCATGACACAACTCTCCTACCATTTCCACGCTGAAATAGAAAGGCCAAAATAGACGAACAATTTGGTAAGTTTGTAGAGGTAATTCAAAAATTATATGTCAACATTCCGTTGCTAGATGCCATGCAGGTACCTACATACGCGAAGTATCTAAGGGACATCCTCAACAACAAAAGAGCACTGCCTTGTACTGAAGTCATCAAGTTAACATAGGAGTATAGTGCGGTAATTCTGAATTCTTCTCCTATCAAGAAGAAGGATCTAGGGTGCCCCACTATTGATTGCTCAACCGGAAATCAAAATTTTGAGAATGCTTTATGTGATCTTGGAGCAAGCGTCAGTGTCATGCCCAAGAAGATTTTTTACAAGCTCAACTACTCTACGCTCACACCCACATCAATGTGTCTGCAACTAGTTGACCAATCAATCCGCTACCCTGCAGGGATTGCAGCCCGGTAAAAGTCCAAAACTTTTTCATTCCTGTAGAATTTGTAGTACTTGATATGCATGAAGAAATGAAGACACCACTCATCCTCGGGAGACCATTCCTCAACACTACAAATGCACACATCAATGTCGGGGCCGGATAAATTAAATTCATAATTAACGGAGAAGAGATATGGTCCGCATTCAAGCCAAGACTGGAGCAATGTCAGAATTTAGAGTGTCATGAGAAGCAAGAATCAAGGTCATCATCTCCAGGATAGGAGATAGAGCATGAAGAATAATTAATTTGGAGAAGGTTGGTCGGTGGACTTAAAACCCTGAACCTTCGCCGGGAGGTAACTCGGTAATTATTGGTAATTTAATTCCGCATTACTTTTCAAAGCATTATTTCAAGCATTGCATTAATAAAACAAAATAAAAATAATTATTGCATAGTAGAGTTTTAGTTTTCTAGTAATTAATAATCATAGAGCATCTCACGCCGGTAAGTAATTTTTACTGTAGTACCAAAAAAATACAAAAACACCGTCATCAGTATTCTTATTTTTCGTAGATTCATAAAAGTAATTTAGTTTTTCATTCTTGCACTTTTATACCGTTTAAATATGAGAGGCATGTGGGACCCACACATCACATCACCATCACTTCAACTCACCTCATACCTACCGCCATGCACTGCCATCCACATTTCACTTATTCATGCATGCACCACCAGCCAAAGCCCCTTTCCCACCGAAAGAGAATCCAAGGGGCCATGCATCTGATCAAGATTGCCATTTAGCAAAACCAGCAAAATGAGGAGGCATGAAGTCAAGAGGTGGTGCCAGCTGGCCCCACACCATACCGGCCAGCCACCCATAATCTCCTCTCCCCCTCTCCTTTCTCTCACTCTCTCCACTCAAATTTTCAATCACGAAGAACACAATCTCTCTCTGTTCTTCACTCCAGAAAACTCAACACACCAAATCCTCCCAATACTCAAGTTTAAACCAAGAAAAATCAAGTGAGAGGGATATTTAGGTTAAGCTCAAGGTCTTCCTGGTAGAAGTGATCTCTAACCCCCTCTAATCTCTCCACTAGTTTTGCATGTTCTTGATTATTTTGCAGGAAATGAGCAAGAAATTAATCAATGTCACGAAGAACGTCGGAAGGGCTCTCTCCTTCCTCACCACTCGGAGCCAAACTTCATTAAGAGCACCATCAAGAGCTGGCTCCGGGATGGACGTAGACACTTCATCACTCGTGAGAGCTGCATCCTCTTCTCACCATGGTGAGCAAGAGAGGAATTTGTTCACGGGAGATGCTCATCTCAAGTTACAAACAAGAAAAGAAAGAGGCATCCATGATGCCATCAAAGACAAAGAATTCATACATACCCCGATCTTCGACAACACATTGCTTCACGAGACAGGTATGGACTCTGAATTCCAACTCGTATTTAGAAATATTAGATGGGAAAAAATGTATGCAACCTAGCTGAGGAAGGTAGCAAACTACTCACAATAGAATTTTTGTGCACCTTAGAGCATACTGAAAATGAGGTTAAATTTAGAATGTTTAATAAATCATTTACTATTTCATGGAAAAATCTCAGTGTAATGCTAGGGTTTTCTAGTGGTTGCTCAGTGGATATAGATGATGCTTTAAATAATTTTGATAGAGCTCATGTTTGGGAAAGTATTTTAGGATTAAAAACATGTTGCAAACCATCCACTGAGGAAATCCACCATCCAACTTTACGCTTTTTGCATAAATTGCTAGCTGTTTACTTTGTTTCCTAAGGAAGAACTAGGCACCATAAGAATTGAAGAAATAAAGTTACTCTATGTCATGATTAAAAAGAGAAAAGTATCACCTGTGAAACTAATGCTGCATTATTGGGTCCTTATTCCTTCGATGAAGAAATGTGGAATACCATTTACTTCACGGATTACACGTTTAGCCAAAAAATCTTGAATTATTAGGAAATGCATCTCTCATTTATATTCTTCATGCCCGAAGAATAATTGGTTATAATTTCTTTTTCCGTGCTCATATGGTCAAAAGAAAGAATAATAAAATAATCATGATTTATAAAAAATTCACAAATGAATATGAGGTACTAGACAGGGCACTTGGTCTCTACGCAGTAGAGAATTTTGTTTTTGATATGCAGACAGGTGGAGCCACAATTGGGAGTACTTTAGCGCGCTTCACCAGATCACAAAGACATCACTATGAAGGAGCAGATGCTACACCAGTCGGACCAGCTTTTACTCACCATATTGGTTTTCATCAGGCAGGTCCATCACACCAGGCCACATGGCCGTGGAGCTATCATTCGGGATGAGAGGATCAACCCACTTACGAGGAAACGTTAGCAGTAGGAGATAGTTGGGGACAAGGTAATTTCACTAATTATTCATAGGATCTAGGGACCTCAGCAGAATTCTAGAGAGGACACATGTCTTTCTCTACCCAGACGTATACAAACTTCAACATTGGAGAACTGTATCTGTGCCATCAACCTCCAGCAAATGACTACTATCCCCCATCAGAGCAGCACATAGAGCCTCCATGGGCAGGTGACAGTACTCCTAGTATTTTTTATAATGATTTCGACCACCGTCTTGCAAATTTGGAGCAAAGACAGGACATATTTTAGTCCACTTTGGACCAGAGTTTAGAGACTCAGCACCATATGAACCACCATCTTCAAGAGATGAAGCAGCAGCACCACCAGGAGCATCAGGACCTATAATATTTGATCCACAATTTGGGTTTCAGCTACCCACCGCCACCACTAGAGCTTTAGATCACGCCAGCAGACAGCTTGGGGGGAGAGCCCCCATATGGTGAGCACACTATCATATCTTTATTTCTGCATTTATTTTGGTCTTGATTAAGTTTGCTGCTATTGAAAAAAAGAAAAAGAGAAAACGAAATAAAAATATATTAGCTAAAATAATGAATAAATAACTATGTATATATATGTGCTTCTCACATATGTATATATAGTCCGCAATTTAGATATTCCAGGTTTTAAATTAATATACCATCTCATTTTGCAAATCTAAATCTAGTGGGATAAGTGCTTTGTTCTTGTCTAAGTTGTTGTTAAATAAGATAGGGAATAAAAAGAATTTGCTATGATCTTGTTCTAAGAGAGATTTAATTTCTAGAGAATTTATTTTAAGTGCTTAAAATTTCAAAACCTCTTAGAGATTAAAGATAAGTATTTTGTTATGCGCTTATGATAAGAATTAATCTAAAAATATAATAAATAATTTTGTTTCATATGTTCTAATCATTTTCTTCAGAAGAGTTGTATGGGCTATGAAAAAGTATGAGAAAATAATCCATGCCAAAATATGCATGGGAGAATAGAGGGCATTAAAAAGGGACAAGTGTCCGACACACCCTCAAGAGGAATTAAAAAGGGACAAAAGTCCGACGTACCTCTGAAAAAAAAGAAAGCCATACTTCTCAGAAGGAGTGGAAGAAAGACATAGAAAAGCTGAAAAATACAAAAAGAATAAGGGCATAGCAGAGTATTCTCTTAAATCTTTTTTGCAGGACTTTATTCTTTCAAATATATCAAAAACTCCAGAAAGAAAGTCACTCAAGGAATAAAGAGAAAAACAGTTCTATAAAACCTATCTATTTTGTAGCTACTCATGACTAGAACAACATAATAGCTCCATAAAAGACAGTGTTTTGCACAAGAACATTTCTGTTATATGAATAATAATAATATTCCACTTGGCTTTGCTAAGGGACTAGCAAAGTTTAAGCTTGTGGGAGCTTGTTGATGGTAATTAAAGCATATTATAAACCGTCAACTAGAAGCATAAAAGAGGTCACCAATAAAAAGATAAAGGTTTTAACTGACAATTTCCATGAGTTTTGGTGATTTCATATTTTCTAGGGACTATTTTAGAAAACTGTAAAAGAGATCTAATTATCAGAATATTTATCAGAATTATCCCATGGTGGGATATTTTCCACGAGACTCAGGATGGATCCAGAAGGCACCCGAAGGAAGCGGGGCTAGGGTGGCTGATAGGTGGGGCTGGCTGGCCCCACCCCTAGCCGGCTGGCCACCCCCGTGGGCCCCTTCCATAGGCTTCTGGAGTGTTCCTCCACTGCCTCCTAGGATTCATCTCGGCCCTATATTAAGTCGGTTTGATCCTACAGTCGACGTTGCACCCACCGGTCTATAAATAGAGGGCAGTACCCCTCAGGAGGCAATGCAGATTAAGTCAGATCCTATTCAAGATTAGATCTAGGGTTTTCAAAGATTATATTTAGAGCTCTAGTTGTTCAAGTTATTAGTTTCGGCTAGCTAGCAAGGTTCAAGTGGAGTTGGGCGATACGCTCGGGATTCTAGATCTATTCGTCTGGAGATCGGTAATTTATCTTGTATCTCATTATGACTTTATTTTACTTTATTATATTGTTACTTATTAAGTTCTTAGTTTATTCCAGTTGCATACTCGATATAGTTATGATTGGTGATGATTATTTTTATATGATCGTAAAACGCCTAATTCAGTTCTCGAGTGAGTTAGGTGGTATGTATTATGTAAGCGTGGTGCTTAGATATTATATATACCTATGGATGTCTCCTGATGTGCCGTGTCCTGTGGTAGTTCGCGTAGGTGACTTTTATAGCTGCATTGATTCCTCTATAGTCCACCTTCGCACATAGGCCCGGCAAAACACGGTCGTGACGGAGGTGACAAATGCGTCTTAATAGCTTCCTTAGTTGATGCTCCTTATGATGTTTTCTGAGTTGATTAATGCTATAGATGAGAGTATGTAGTTTAGGGTGTTCTTAGTTCCTTTTTATTTAGTTATTACTTAGGAGTCTTTTACTCTAGCTGAATCTGGAGTTGCCTGACTATATTATTAGCGAGTCTCTATTTTCTATCTCTGGAATACCATTTATATTATGCATTTATCATCATATTTATTAATCTTAACATGACTTACCCCTGCTAGAGCATTAGAGAGGTTGGTCTATCATAGGTTTGCACATTTATAGTTAAAGCCATACATATAAATTTTCTTTTCTATCCCTGTTTATTTAATTCCTGCAATAAGTTGAAAGTTTCCTTTTGACATAAACAAATCTACGATAACCGAAAATTTCACCGGGTGAAATACTACAATAGGAGAATTATCTGTGCACTTGTAGATATATTATATAGATTTATTTTAAGAACGGTCAAGTGTAGATTATTTCAGCATTTCTGATATCATGCTAGGGATGACAACTTAGTGTTTAGTGGTGTTAAGATGTGTCTCCAGCATTTCTGGCGCCGTTGCTAAGGATGGGGATTTATCTATATTTTTAGTGTGACGCTAAGTAATGTCATCAGCGCTCGCCGCCCTCATCCACCCTCGTCGCCGAGTCCTTCTCCGTCTTGTCCTATGACTTAGCTCGGGGACCGTAGACTCAGGGACTGCGTCAGCTACAGTGTTTTCTTCTTCAACAACCTTGATCCTGCTACAAGGACCAATGTGCTCCTTAGAGCAGGCTCGGGGACTACATGTACTCACATTATTTTTTCAAATGACTATGATTTTTTCAGGTATTCTACAGCCGGACACTACGTGTCTACTACATCTATTACCAAGCTCGAGGACTAAGTGGATACACTTCACCTTACGGTGAATGTATTTGCGTTCTTCTTCGACAACGCTAGGAAGTTTGTCAAGATGGACTTGTACAGACTTCTACTAGGACTTTGTTGTTCCTTAGACTCTTGCAAGCTCCAAAGTGGATACACTTCACTATGAAAAAGCTCTTCAAAATTCTCTTCAGCACTTTACATCCTTTCGGCAAGCAGCTGCCGCCTTGCTCGAATGATATAAAATGCTCAGGGACTAGCTGTGAGGATATTACCTCCGTATACCCCCATCGGCCTCTCGACGAGGACGGTCCAGCTCACAAGACCCTATAGCACGCGACCAGCTTACCGTGCTCGCCACGGACTTTACAGAAGCCTTGCTCGTCAAAGAACATCCTAGAAGATAGATTCGGATCCCTTACCTTAAAGGACTGACAGTAATCTGTTAGGATAATGAAACTATAACCCTGCCCCCGGCTATATAAGGCGGGTAGGGACCTCCCTCAAACCTCAACCTCTCACATCTGTATCATAATATCTCAGATCAATCTAGCCACCAAAACACAGGACGTAGGGTATTACCGCGATTTGCCCGGCCCGAACATGTGTAAATCGCCTCGTCTACGCTCTTTGTGTTACGCTTGATAGCGTCGCCACACCTCCGCCATCTAATCTACTACCTTGGGCCTACCCCTAGGTAGATTATCGACCATATTTCGTCAACAGACACCCCATTTAATGTGTATGAAACTCTCCATGAAATTCCATTGAGACTGACCTTATAGCTTTAGGAATCTATTTATTTATTAACAGAAAATGAAAATAGCTTAGAAAAACTCCTTGAATCCCCCGATCTCGGGAGAAAAGTGAAGCCAAAAAAAGAAAGAGCACCCGCTCCACTAGCGAGCCCATGATTGCACGCCAGCCTCCATTGACCGAGACCTCCGCTACCACTCTTTAAAAATTAGACAAGTTATCACCACACCATCAACATCACCTTCCATCTTAACTTCTTTCAAAGTTCGTCTACCATTTACTCAGACTTGCACATCCACTACCAAAAGGGTGGACAGCCCTAGCCAAAGTATACGAGTATATGACCAGACTATCTGGTACGTACTGGTTGCTCCGATTGGAGTGGTACTCGGTTTTTGGAGCTACCAATACTTGGAACCGAAACTTCCACTTGGTACTTGGTGCTGATCAGCAAAAACGATTGGTCTGTTTTTTGGAGTGGTACTCGGTCATAAGCTTAGTTGTTCCTGAGTGAGCTCATCCTCCGTAATTAAGTTCCATTTCAGCACTCTCCTCATGCTATTGATGTCGACGAGCCATTCGAGTCCACCTGTGACAAGAATGCCCAAACTCAAGGGCTACCATACCTTTGATTGCTTTGTCCTATGCTTCTTCGACATTGTCAGACTTCCTCTGCCAGTATGCCTCTCTTTCATACCTACCCAAAAGCTCCACAAAATCCATTTAAAAGTAGAACAAAAGAAAGACAAAACATCAAAAAACCATTGCTGAGGACAATATACATTGAGTGATCGAGTGAATCAGTTGAGGAACTTACTTTTATTTACAAAACTTACAAAACCTGTGAAAAGAAAGTCAATTAAAGAATGAATGAATAGTGGTTATGTGAAAACCATTCTGTCTTGCAATTGCCAAGGCTTGGAAAAGCCAATAAGCCCCACAGGTAACTCGGAAAGAAGGGTGGATAAAATATCAATTTATTCAAATCAAGGAAGAAAACTTTGTTATAGACATGGTACTTTTGAAATACAGTCAGCATTACAACAACTCCCGATCAACAATCAATGCCTTAGACAATCAATGCCTTAGCTTTTGCTCGGGACGAGCAAAGGGTAAACTTGGGGATCTTGTTGTCGGTCCCTATAATCCGACCTCTAAATAAGATACAAACAAAGGAGAACTAGCATAAGTTACACATTTCCACATGTATTGGAGAATAAGTGTTTTGTAGGACATATAGATGAATAACATGGAAAATGTGATCATAGTGTGCATTCAAACAAAGCGTAGTGCAGATTCAAACAAACAAATGTAAGAAAGTCCAACCTACCTGAAGAGTTTGGGCCTCAAGCGCACATAGATGTGGTCCCAACCCAACCAGCAATGAAGGATGGTTGGGGGGGGGGGAGGTGTAGCCTGGGGGCGACCACACCCCCAGTGCACCACCCTCCCTCCTACTTCCATGTGGCATCTCCTGGGTGCCCCTAGATGAAAGTTTGGGGTGGATCTCCTCGGAATATCCCCTGGAAAACTATCATAGGACTAGTATATAAGTGAGGGAAGGCTCTCACACCACACACACCCACAATTTTGGAGCCTCTCTCATACTTGTAATTTCCCTTTTAGTAGTATTTGGAGATAGGCAAGAACCTTGTTGGAAGAGTTTGATACCTTGGAGATTCTTGGTATGGCCAATATGATGAATTTCTCTATGGTCTTGCTCTCTTTTGATCAATATTGTTATGCTTATGAACTAGATAAAGGTTCTTATGTTATTAGTTTAGTATATGGAACATTACGCTTAATTGTTCATACATGTATGCTTAAATTTAAAGCTAAGTAGAGGCAACGGTTCGTTGTGCCTTTGGATTTGCCCATGTCCTACACTTGTCGATCCGTGGGGCCAGAGTCCCGAGGGGACATAGGTAGATTTTTCGTTCCCAGGTATATGGAAACTTGCGAATATGACGGTGCTCCATGTTTGAGGGGTAGGTGGCAAGTGGTCCCAACCCTGTCCTTCCCTCATAACCCCCATGTTCAGGTACAATGTTGGAGTTTGTAAATGCCTCTCGCGATTGCTAGAAGACTAGTGCTCAATGGTCTCCCTGTTTGCCTGAGCTTAGAGTTAAGTCTTAATTACGTATTTGTATGATTAGCTACTAATATTTTCATAACAATATTATGATATGCCTACTCCTATTAAGAATATCCTTTTAGTCTTTATTCTTTAATTTTTCTTTTATCCTTGAGATTTGCTTGTGTTTGTCACACTATCCAAATATCTATCATGGCTTACCTCTGTTATAAACATTGGTATATTATACAAGCATGCAATCTTGTCCATATCCATATTAGAGGCTTTTACACTATGCCTTCCTCTGGGAAAATATAAATTAATGATACCTTGAATACTTCTAGGGTGAAATGCTAAATGGTATTGTTGACATTTCTTAACCGTGTCTAGGATAAATCTTAGAGCACTCCAACCTATAACAATAACATTGAGAAGAATAGAAGATTAAAGACTAACTCCTATGTCATTCTAATTATAAGTCATAGACTACCTTAATTAGTGCAATTACATCTAGCAACCATTGTCTAAACTATATCATATATCTACACCCAAGAGACAACCACTAAGACTGGTTAAGAATAGAGCAGAACCATGACCCGTGACTTTCGCCATGCTCGACCTATATTCAGGGAGTGGAGTATAGAGGACTCAACGGGAATGTCACACACGTGGTCTACCACATGTCTCGGAATATACGGGACATTCGTATATAAACAAGGTATAAGCACCATGCTTACACTATGTCTACCACTCACCCATCGATCTAATGAATGAGTGCTATACGAAGATGAGTATAAACATAAATATAATCTATCTATGTTAAATATATAATCAACATAGACACTGAACATTATAATTAAGAACACATAAATAATTAAGAACATAGTCATATCTAGAAGAATAAGATCAACTAGAACAAGAACTAGAATAAGAACTAGAAGAACAAAGTTGAACTAGAAGAACAAAAGATGATCTAGATGGATAATATTGTTATACAAGAGAGAAGTACTAGGCTTTATCAAGCCTCCTCGCGATTTGATCCGGAGTCCAAGCTATGCTTGTCGTCTCTAATTCTATTCTATTCTATTCTAGCTATGACCTAGATATGTTGGAGCTCTAAGTTCCTTTCAAGGGACACCTCTAACTTCTATTGATTGATTGATTCTATATTATATTCTCCCCAGAGGGTCTAGGGCTCCTTACATAGTCCGGTGGGATGAACCTTGGCCCTTGGATCAAACCGACCTTGAACAATGGCCGAGATGCAATCTAGAGGTCGGTGGTAAGCCGCCATGCGAAGGAGATTGGGTTTCAAGCCTAGGGCAGGCCGGCTAGCCTAGGGATGGGACCGACCAGCCCCACCTGGCAGCGCCTCGGCTCCTCAGTTGTCCAGGTGTCCTCTGGTGTCTGCTAGAGTCTTCTTGTGCCGCCGCCTGTCCAATTTGTGTAGATTGACGTGTTGTCATAGGACTCTCCTTCGTATTAATTCTATTTTTCCTATTTAATCCTTGTAAAATATAGATTCACCAAAACTTTTAGAATATTGTCAATTAAATCCCTAAACCTACATTGGCGATGACATCCATACCTTTTTTCATGTTTAATTGACCTTTAAATATATTAGTTAATTACCATCAACAAGTATACCCTCATGCTTGTGGATCCTTCCCATAAACATTAAGAAATATCAATGCCAGGGCACATCTCTATGTTACTAAAGTGCTACTAGTGCAGTAGGAGGACGTATGGCAACACCTACCCAAGCATGGGGCATGTGATAACAGGAGCCTACCCAAGAATGCCATGCTAGGAAACCCTCGATCACCATATGCATGGTTGAGGGAAACTCCAACGCAACTGGGAGGGAGACAACTATTCCATCTCTCTCCCACCCTAGTGCCTCGACCCTCATTTGGATTACTGGTTCTAGGACAATAGCCATACCTAGTACTATGCATCTATGACTCATAGGGCGACACATGGGTATACATGACCCATAATGTCCCACCATGGCGCATTGTACCTTGATGTAGGGAACAAGAACCGACGATGATATCCACAAATGCAATAGTGGCTAAACAGGACATGGAGAGACCACCGACCAAACTTGCCACATTCTCCCTCCCTCAGGCTCTCAACCACTGAAAGGTCCTAAGCGATGGCTAGAGGGGGGGGGTGAATAGCCTAATTTAAATTTCTACAAGCAAACTAAACAACAAGTTAGATACACAAGAGGCGAAGCTAATTTTGCGCTAGCTTAAAGGGGTGATGCGAAGCCACCTATTCACAATTTCTATCCTAATAGCTCTAGGATCACACAACTCCTATACAAGCTAACAAGCTACAAGCTAGAGAACTAACTATCACAACCTAATATCTCTACTAAGAAAATGAACAAGAGTGAGATAAAAGGATTATATCATCGTGTAGAGGTGTGGATGAACCAATCAAGTGATCACCAAGAAATCCAATCAATCACAATGGAGACAAGAGGTTGACACTTGATTTTCTCCCGAGGTTCACTAGTTTGCCAACTAGCTACGTCCCCGTTGTGGCAAGACACTCACTTGGAGGTTCACGCGCTAATTGGCATCACACGCCAAACCCGTCACCGAGTGCCGCACAACCAACACAAGACGAGGCTATTGAAACGCCATGAGCAATCCACTAGAGTTACCTTTCCGATCTCCTGTGGGGAAGGCACAAGAACCCCTCACAATCACTTGTGATCGATGAAGCACAATCACCAAGCTTCTCGAATCACCACCGTTGCTCCAAACCGTCTAGGTGATGGCAATCACCAAGAGTAACAAGAATACCATAGCGGAAACAACTCCCAAGTGCCACTAGATGAACTCACTTCATGAAATGCACTCTCAAGGAACTAGCCGTTATGCACTTGGGCTACCTGAAAACGCGACCGTCGGACCACCCGTCGGGCCCGTTGGACCATAGCACCTAGTCTGACGCTTTGGTCCGATGCCTTCTCGGATCGCCACGTGTCCTGCCAGATTTGAATTCGACCGTTGGCGTTCAAACTTGCTGACCTCCGGACTACTTACCATAGTCCAGAGCCTCTGGTCCAACGCTTTGCCTTCAGCTTCAACACGAAGTCCAGTGAGCTCCTGGTCTCCGGACTCGAGTTCGGAGGTCCACCGTCTGACTAAAACATCTAGTCCGGAGCCTCTTTCAACCTTGCACAGAACGTTCCAGGTCTCTGGACTCAGGTCCGGAGCTAACCACCGGACCATTACTTCTGGTCCGACGCCTTCTCTGTGCGTGCTGGCTGTCGAGTCAACACCACCAGACCAATGGAAATTGGTCCGGAGCTTCTCTGATCACCTGGTCCGGAGCCTCCAGTGAGGCTGCCAGAGCTAGGGACAACCTCCAGGCTACCATGTATGGTCCGGAGCTCCCCTATGCAACTGGTTTGGAGCCTATTTCTTAGTGGGATTTCACTTCTCACTTCTTCCCTTGATCTCATGTGCCACCACCAAGTGTTCCACTACTTGTGCTCGTGTGTTGGCATATTTTATCAAGTTTTACAAGGGTTGCTCATGAGGTCTATATGCAATTCATGTCATGATCCACCTAATGGCACTTGACACTTGTAACCACATACCATATTCCCCTCTTTATAGTACGGTTACCTATCCTAAATGTGATCACACCCACTAGGTGTCTTGATCACCAAAAGAAAAGCCCTAGATTATACCTTTGCCTTGTTTAGATTAGGGTCTCCTCCATTTGTCCAAGTGTGGTCTTTGGGAATTCTTCCTCCTAACCTCCTTGCTTTCTCCATTTTATCAAGTTTTACAAGGGTTGCTCATGAGTCTATATGCAATGCATGTCATGATCCACCTAATGGCACTTGACACTTGTAACCACATACCATATTCCCCTCTTTATAGTACGGTTACCTATCCTAAATGTGATCACACCCACTAGGTGTCTTGATCACCAAAAGAAAAGCCCTAGCTTATACATTTGCCTTGTTTAGATTAGGGTCTCCTCCATTTGTCCAAGTGTGGTCTTTGGGAATTCTTCCTCCTAGCCTCCTTGCTTGCTCCACCACTTGTCATCATCTTCTATTATATGTACTTAACCTACTCAACACTTAGAGCTAGGTTAGTACTTAGGTTTCATCAATTATCCAAAACACTAGAGATCTCTCAATCTCCCCCTTTTTGGTAATTGATGACAACCCATATAAAATGAATATGAAATATGATTTTGATTCAACATGAAATGCTTGTCCAAGCAAGATAGTATGGAAGAAATTGGACAACCATTTCAAAGTTGGTTTGATAGTGTTTACTCCCCCTACATATGTGCACTTCTTATGAATATGAGTCAAAGCTTTGCACATATGCTTAGATAGAAAATTTTGGAGGGGTGAACAACTAGCAAACTATGACATGATGCTAAGGTATAATAGATGGACCTTTGAAGCGTGATACCAATCAAGAGTGTGCCATTCATACATCCCTTAGCGACATGGTTAGCTCGATACCAATTGGAATACTAAGGATCTAGAAGGTTATCTAGCTAACTCCTATGCATGCTAAGATGGCTAGAGGGTTGCATACATCATTTCAAGATTACCACTTAGCATACACCACACAAGCATATTATTTTGAATTGAAATACAATGCAAGCAAGCATGAGTGAATGCACAACCAAATGCAACAATTTGTTCATAGGCTTGCTCACCTTACTTGTGTGATCAAATTTTAATTTTTTATTTTTCAAAATCCTAATCCTATCTCTCCCCCAAAACTCTAAGTTTCTCCCCATTGTTACTTCATATTTTATATCACATTTCTCTCCCCCTTTGTCACAAATTACCACAAAGGGACCACTCGTTAAAGTGTCATCAAGTCAATTTAGAAAACGATGTGTGATTATCAAATTAAGTTCACTCTAGAGCACTTGTCATATATATTTAACACGGTTTAAACCATGTACTAGCTTGTTCACACATCTTGCAATGGTTATCTTAACAATGTTGGTTAAATATAAGAACAAGTATTCTAGACTAAACATGGAGGTTGGAAGTTTATCGACATACCATATGCTACCACTAGATCAATCAAGACATAGGAGCAATAGTGGTACCATATGCACATACAAATTATTTGATTTTCATGAATGAGCCTAATATGAGTGATGTCTAAATGCTCTACACAAGTCTACTAAAGGATGAATGCGTATGTCAACCAATTGTACTATTCTTGGAGTAGAGGCATGTCATAAGTGGGGGTGCATCAACTCAAGTTGGAGAAATCTAAGATATTCAACTCATTCCTTAACTTGCAAAACCTCTTCTCATCAAGTGGCTTGGTGAATATATCAGCTAATTGATCCTTGGTGCCCACACTGTCAATGTAAATGTCACCCTTTTGTTGATGATCTCTTATGAAGTGGTGTCTTACATCTATGTGCTTTGTTCTGGAGTGTTGGATGGGATTGCTTGTAAGCTTCACCGCACTTTCATTGTCACATATCAAGAGAACCTTCTTGAATTTGATTCCATAATCATTCAATGTGGCCTTCATCCATAATGGTTGTGCACAACAACTCCCCGCACTAATGTATTCGGCTTCGGCGGTAGAGAGTGCCACACTATTTTGCTTCTTTGATGACCATGAGACTAGTGATCTTCCCAATAGTTGACATGTTCCACTAGTCTGAATATCCCGCATAATCGGAGTCTGAATATCCAACCAATTCAAACCTTGACCCCTTGGGAAACCACAATCCAACATATTGTGTATGCTTTAGATATCTCAATATCCTTTTTGTGGCCTTCAAATGACTCTCTCTAGGAGATGCTTGAAATCTAGCACACATGCATACACTAAACATGACATCCGGTCTTGATGCAGTCACATAGAGTAAACTTCCAATCATTGACTGATATAGTGTTTGTTCAACCATCATTCCACTTGTGTCATTATCCAAATGTCCATTAGTCCCCATAGGATTACTAATGCCCTTTGCATCTTCCAAACCAAACTTCTTGATCATATCTTTGATGTACTTGCCTTGACTCACAAATGTACCATTCTTCATTTGCTTGATTTGAAGTCCAAGGAAGTAACTAGGTTCACCAATCATTGATATTTCAAATTCATTTGCCATCATCTCCCCAAACTCTTCACAAAAATCTTCATTTGTAGACCCAAAGATAATGTCATCCACATAGATTTGCAAGACAAACAAGTCACTTCCAATCTTTTTAGTGAATACGGTGGTGTAAACCAAACCAATCTTGAATCCCTTAGAGAGGAGAAAGCTTCTCAACCTCTCATACCATCCTCTAGGTGCTTGCTTCAATCCATAGAGAGCCTTCTTGAGCTTGAATACATGGTTGGGCTCCTTTGTGTCTCCAAATCCGGGTGGTTGCTCAACATACACTTCCTCATTGATGTACCTATTGAGAAAAGCACTCTTCACATCTATTTGATAGAGCTTGATGTTGTGGGCACAAGCATAGGCCAATAGAATTCTAATTGCCTCTAATCTTGCCACCGGAGCATATGTTTCACCAAAGTCAAGACCTTCAACTTGAGAGTAACCTTGTGCCACAAGTCTTGCTTTGTTCCTCACCACTATTCCATCTTGATCTTGCTTGTTCTTGAATACCCATTTTGTTCCAATGATATTATGGTTCCTTGGTCTATCCACTAGCTCCCAAACTTGATTTCTTGTGAAGTTGTTTAGTTCATCATGCATAGCATTTATCCAATCCACATCCTTCAAAGCTTCATCAATCTTGGTTGGCTCAAATGATGAGACAAAAGAGTAATGCTCACAAAATGAAGACAATCTTGATCTTGTTTGCACACCACTTTGAATGCCACCAATCACTTGGTCTAATGGATGATATCTTGTAATATTGGTAGGTTGGAGCACTTGCATGTGAGAATCTTGAGCATTCGGTTGAGATGATGATGGACTAGCTTCTTGTTGATCTTGAACTTGAGCTTCACTAGCTTCTTCATCATCCAACTTGATCTTAAGTTGGAGAGCCACTAGTTTCTTCATTAGGAATGATCACTTGATCTTCATGTTCATCTTTTACTTGTCTTGGTCTAATGTCACCAATATCCATATCTTTCATAACATTGACCAACTTGTCACCTCTCACATCATCCAAGTTTTCTTGTTCATCTTGAGAGCCTTGTGTTTCATCAAATTCCACATCATGCACTTCCTCAAGAATTCCACTAGATGAGTTCCAAACTCTATAATCCTTGCTAGATGTAGAGTAACCAAGTAAGAAGCCTTCATCACATTTCTTCTCAAACTTGCTTAGCCTTGTACCCTTCTTCAAGATATAACACTTGCATCCAAATACTCTAAAGTATGCAATATTTGGCTTTCTTCCATTCAAAAGCTCATATGGAGTCTTCTCAAGCATCCCATGACAATAGAGATGACTGCTAGAGTAGCAAGCCGTATTGATAGCTTTGGACCAAAAGGAATGACTAACATTGTATTCACTCAACATTGATCTTGCCATGTCAATCAAGGTTCTATTCTTCCTTTCAACTATCCCATTGGATTGAGGAGTGTACTTTGGAGAGAATTAATGGTTGATTCCATAGTCATCACAAAGTTCATCAACTCTTGTATTCTTGAACTCACTCCCATTTTCACTTCTAACTCTCTTGATAGTTGTTTAAAACTCATTTTGACACCTCTTGACAAATGACTTGAAGATATCAAATGTGTCACTCTTGTCACTCAAGAAGAATACACATGTATATCTTGTGAAGTCATCCACTATCACAAATCCATATTTGTTTCCACCAATACTTGTGTATGTTGTTGGTCCAAAGAGATCCATGTGCAATAACTCAAAAGCTTTTCTTGTACTCATAATGTTCTTCTTTGGATGAGTGTTTCCATCTTGCTTTCCGGCTTGACATGAACTACATAGTTTGTCCTTCTCAAATGTGACATCCTTTAAACCTCTTACAAGATCATGCTTGACTAACTTGTTCAATTGCTTCATGCCAACATTACCAAGGCTTCTATGCCATAGCCAACCCATGCTAGTTTTGGTGATGAGACAAGTTGAGAGTTGAGTCTCACTAGCATTGAAATCCACTAGATAGAGATTCTCATATCTAAATCCCTTGAATACCATGTTTGACCCATCCACACTAATGATTTCCACATCCTCCACACAAAAGATGCACATGAAGCCAAGATCACACAATTGGGCAACCGACAATAGATTGAATTCAAGCCTTTCAACTAGAAGCACATTGCTAATGCTTAGATCATTGGAGATAGCAATCTTTCCAAGCCCTTTCACCTTGCCCTTGCCATTGTCACCAAAAGTGATACTATCATAACCATGAGTGTTATCTTGGTTGATTGAGTTGATCATCCTTCCATCACCGGTCATGTGTTGAGTGCACCCACTATCAAGTACCCAATGCCTCCCTCCGGCTTTGTAATTGACCTACAAGAGAGATCAATTTCTTTTTAGGTACCCAAACTTGCTTGGGTCCTCGAAGGTTAGTTACCAAGGACTTTGGTACCCAAATGGACTTCTTGGTAGTCATCCATGGTGCACCAATGAACTTAGCATGAACACCATTAGTACCCTTGGAAAGGACATAGAATGGATCAACTCTAATAGAAGATACATCTTGGTTGGCCTTCTTGTTCATGCATTGTTGCTCAAGGTGACCAACTTGCTTGCAACTCTTGCAATACCTACTAGTGTCCTTCACATAACGAGTCTTGTGAGGGGCAAAAGCGGCCTTGCCTTTCTTGGGGGTATAGCCCAATCCCTCTTTGTAGAGAGATTCTCTTTGGCTACCCAAGCACATAAGCAAGCGGTCCTCACCTCCATAAGCCTTAGCTAAGGAGTGATTGAGCTTTGTAACCTCCTTCTTGAGGGTTTTATTTTCCACCGTTAGTGAGGCATCACAAGTGAAACCATCACTAGTAGATGAAGTAGGAGTAGAATTGCTATAAGAGGGGTTAGTGGGAGCAACAATAATAGGATTATAAAAAGATTCATCAAGAATATCACAAGTTACTCCCATGTCACATGTTTGAACAATCTCTTTCTTACTTTGATATAAGAGAGAGGAATGAGATCTTTCAAGCTTAGTGTGAGACTTCACTAGCTTCTCATGGGCTTCCATTAGTCTCTCATGAGATTCTATGACCTCATCAAGGTTTTGCTCAAGAGTCTCATTGGCCTTGCGCAATTCCTTGCATTCATTTCTCTTGTTGTCAATGTATTCCTTATCTTGTTCAAGCATGTCCATGAGTTCCTCCTTAGAGGGACCCTCATCCTCACTTTCACTCTCACTCTCACTCTCATCATGAGAAATTACCTTAGTGGACTTAGCCATGAAGCATGATGATGGAGTGCCAAATAGAGAGATCTTGTCCCTCATAGCAATGCTAGCAAATGCCTTCTTCTTGGTAGATGTCTTCTTTTCTTGATCATCATCACCACATGAAGAAGAATCACTATCCCATGTCACTATGTGAGAGTAGCCCTTCTTCTTATTCTTGTCAAAGGTAGTCTTCTTCTCTTTCTTGCCTTTCTTCTTGTGATCATTATTGTCCTTGTCACTATTGTAGGGACATTGAGCAATGAGATGATCAAAGCTTTCACACTTGAAGCACTTTCTTGGCTCATCAAAGTTCTTGGAAGAGGTCTTCTTTCTTCTAGCCCGGTAGCCCTTCTTCTTCATGAACTTGCCAAATTTTCTCACAAAGAGAGCCATTTCTTCTTCATCAACATCACTAGCACTTGAGTCTTCATCATCACTTGACTCTTCCCTCTTGGTCTTGCTATTGTGTGATGAAGTGGCTTTGAATGCCATACTCTTCTTCTTCTCATCCTTCTTCTCTTCTTTCTTCACATCTTCCTCTTTGTTGTCCCGGTAAGCATCTTCGGTCATCACATCTCCCAAGATTTGATTAGGAGTCACGGTGTTCAATCCACCTCTCACAATCAAGGTCACAAGAGTGTCAAACCGGGAGGAAGACACCTCAAGAACTTATGAGAGAAGTCCTTGTCCTCTACCTTCTCACCAAGAGCCGTGAGATCATTGACTAGCACTTAGAGCCTATGGAACATCTCCGACACATTTTCATCATCCTTCATCTTGAAGCTAGCAAACTTCTCCTTGAGAATATATGTCTTGGCCCCCTTGACGGCTTGAGTACCCTCAAATGATTCCTCAAGATTCTTCCAAGCCTCATGAGCACTCTCAAGATTCTTGATTTGCTCAAACACCTTCTTATCAAGAGCCTCATGGATAGCACTAAGAGCAATGTCATTGTGTTGCAACTTTTCTTCTTCGGCCGCGGTGGGATTCTCTTCATTCACCACCTCAAACTTCTTGTCCACCACAAGCCACACCTTCTGGCTAATTGACTTGATGTGAGTGGTCATCTTGACTTTCCAATAGCCATAGTTGATTCCATCAAACTTGGGTGGTTTCTTCATGTTGTTGATATGAGCCATCTTCTCACCGTAGGTTGTCAAGCCTCAAATCAACGGTGTTTGGCTCTGATACCACTTGAAAGGTCCTAAGCGATGGCTAGAGGGGGGGGCGAATAGCCTAATTTAAATTTCTACAAGCAAACTCAACAACAAGTTAGATACACAAGAGGCGAAGCTAATTTTGCACTAGCCTAAAGGGGTGAAGCGAAGCCACTTATTCACAATTTCTATCCTAATAGCTCTAGGATCACACAACTCCTACACAAGATAACAAGCTACAAGCTAGAGAACTAACTATCACATCCTAATATCTCAACTAAGAAAATGAACGTCGTGTAGAGGTGTGGATGAACCAATCAAGTGATCACCAAGAAATCCAACCAATCACAATGTAGACAAGAGGTTGACACTTGATTTTCTCCTGAGGTTCACTAGTTTGCCAACTAGCTACGTCCCTGTTGTGGCAAGACACTCACTTGGAGGTTCACGCGCTAATTGACATCACACGCCAAACCCGTCACCGGGTGCCGCACAACCAACACAAGATGAGGCTATTGAAATGGCACGAGCAATCCACTAGAGTTACCTTTGCGATCTCCTGCGGGGAAGGCACAAGAACCCCTCACAATCACTTGTGATCGATGAAGCACAATCACCAAGCTTCTCAAATCACTACCGCTGCTCCAAACCGTCTAGGTGATGGAATCACCAAGAGTAACAAGAATACCGCAGCGGAAACAACTCCCAGGTGCCACTAGATGAACTCACTTCATGCAATACACTTGATTCACTCAAATCTCTCAAATGAATGAACAACCAACTAGGAGATGAGTGGGAGTGTGTGTCACAAACTCACAATGTGTATGCAATGTCCAAGAGTGCAAGAGAGTGAGCTTGAGCCGGCCAAACAACTTAAATAGCCCCTCTCAAGGAACTAGCCGTTATGCACTTGGGCTACTTGAAAACACGACCGTCGGACCACCTGTCAAGACCGTTAGACCATAGCACCTATTCCGACGCTTTGGTCCGACGCCTTCTCGGATCGCCACGTGTCCTACCAGATTTGAATTCGATCGTTGGCGCTCAAACTTGCTGACCTCCGGACTACTTACCATAGTCCGGAGCCTCTGGTCCGACGCTTTGCCTTCAGCATCAACACGAAGTCCAGTGAGCTCCTGGTCTCCGGACTCAAGTCTGGAGGTCCATCGTCGGCTAAAACATCTAGTCCGGAGCCTCTTTCAACCTTCCACAGAACGTCCTTGGTCTCCGGACTCAAGTCCGGAGCTAACCACCGGACCATTACTTCTTGTCCGACGCCTTCTCTGCGCCTGCTGATTGCCGAGTCAACACCACCGGACCAATGCAAATTGGTCCGGAGCTTCTCTGATCACCTGGTCCAGAGCCTCCAGTGAGGCGACCAGATCTAGGGACAGCCTCCGGACTACGACGTATGGTCCAGAGCTCCCCTACGCAACTAGTCTGGAGCCTATGTCTCAGTGGGATTTCACTTCTCAATTCTTCCCTTGATCTCATGTGCCACCACCAAGTGTTCCACTACTTGTGCTCGTGTGTTGGCATATTTTATCAAGTTTTACAAGGTTTGCTCATTAGGTCTATATGCAATGCATGTCATGATCCACCTAATGGCACTTGACACTTGTAACCACATACCATATTCCCCTCTTTATAGTACGGTTACCTATCCTAAATGTGATCACACCCACTAGGTGTCTTGATCACCAAAAGAAAAGCCCTAGCTTATACCTTTGCCTTATTTAGCTTAGGGTCTCCTCCATTTGTCCAAGTGTGATCTTTGGGAATTCTTCCTCCTAGCCTCCTTGCTTGCTCCACCACTTGTCATCATCTTCTATTATATGTACTTAACCTACTCAACACTTAGAGCTAGGTTAGTACTTAGGTTTCATCAATTATCCAAAACACTAGAGATCTCTCAACCACTAAGGTTAGGAGAACCTTATCCTTCCTAGTTGTTGCCCAGCCCCTAAGACTATATAAGGGGAGCCATGTCTTCATTCTAACAAGGTTGGACTCTAACTAGGTTTGACACTTCCCAACACCCTATCTTGCATTCTCACCTTCGTGCTTGCAAGTGCCCCCGTTGCAAGTCTTTAGAGCATCAAACTGAGGAACATGAACTTGAACAACTCTAAGACTAGACGTAGACTTGAACAACTCTAGTACAATTCCAATTGTCTTGAGTGCATTAGATAGTTCTGCTACGCACCAAAGATCATGCTACTGCAAGGAAGAACCAGCAAGTTGCTCCTTCTGAACATGAAAGAGACACTAACAAAGGTTGCAACTAACAAGCTTGGGGATGTCACCTATGCTAAGTATACCTCGCACCCAGAACCAGCAAGTTGCTCCTTTTGAACATGAAAGAGACACTAACAAAGGTCGCAACTAACAAGCTTGGGGATGTCACCTATGCTAATTATACCTCTCACCCTCCCCTTAACACTAATGGTGTTCGAGCTACATCAAGCCAAGTTAAGTTCATACCTCCCACAGATGCCCCAAAGGAGCTGATGAGGATGAGATTTGCCCTAGCTCCATAAGGATAGAAGCATCCACGGTCGACCTATGCCACACTAGAAGGAAAGCTAGATTCTCTTAACTAGAATGTTATAGAGCAATAGAAGAGCATCCAACTTCTTACACAAACTATTGGAGCAGTAAATGATAGGGTAGACATAGAACATGTTAAATGTAGGAAGCTAAAGAGTGAGGTCGATATGTTTACCCATTTCCTGGCCAACAAGAGTAACTTTAGAAAGTGAGGGTAAGAACAGTTGGTTGATAAAACACGAGTTAATGTTTAGATTGTTTGATAGGTAGTTTAGCTCCAATTTAGTGTTTATGTTTGTGTAATAATGTACCTTAATGATATAAATTTTGTCATCTACCCTATATATTTTTTGGATATGTGTCTTTTCTCCACCTTGTTTTGCATAAACGTAAACAAGAGAGAAGTATAGGGGAGGAACCTGACTACACTCAAATCAGATCCGATTAGGAAAACTATGAATTTCAGAAGACAACAAAGTGAGATCCACGACTAAGTACGCTTGCCGAACACTACTACCTCACTTAATTTTGCTCTCAATTTTGAAATACTTTGAGAAACAACTTTAAAACATGACGAAAGATTGATTTAGTCATGACTTAATAACATACTCACATGATTCTTTTCCTTGAAGTTTTGCTACTGATGGAAACTCTTTTATAGGCCCCCATGTTTCTTAAGTTGTTGACGAATAAGATACAGTAGAATAATGAGAACCTGACTCTTAAATCTATTTATTGGAAAATTTATTTCAAAAAACTTATAACAAATAGCTATTCCTTTTCCGTTGTGGTTAAGCAATTCCCTGCTATACCCATTTATGATTCAATCTCTCTACATAAGTTGATTGCTTTACATTGATTTTTGTCAAACTTTTTGACTCGAGTTGTAGAGGTTTGTCATGCTCTCAAAGATCAAATTAACTTACACACCACATATATTGCACTATTCATACACTAGGAATAGGCTCAAAACATGCCATCCATCCACCCAAAAATGTGCTACTCTTACATAGGGAGTGCACACGAAAAGATTTTGGTAGGAATCATTATGAAGATGCTCTAAGTTCTTTATTAAGTCTTTATCTTGCAAAGTTTTGTGCAAAAGAGTCATGGGCAATTGAAGTAAAAAATGGACACAAAAGTGCCCAAGATATTGAAAAAGTGAGTGAAAGAACAATGCGTACTTTGATGCCTGCCATCAGAGAAAAAGAAAATAAGGTAGTCCATGATCTTGCAAAGCACCTAAATTCCAAATTGCAAGAAAGATATCTATAGAAATAACATAATAGAATTAGGATATCCACCATATTTTCCACGCATGTGCACATCTTGATCTCAGAGTATGATATTTCTCTCCTTGGATCCAAACTTTGTCTTAGAAACATATATAAGGTAAGTATACTATCTCCTTGCCATACCTTGAACTCCACATAAGATTTTTAGAAAATAGGTTAAGAGAAGGCATCAATCACTCATGCCTTGGTAGGGATTCCTAAAAATAACACATATCTTGAGTGACTTGAGAGTACCACACAAAAGGGATAAATATAAGTTATGTTTTATTTTTGAAAATTTTACTTTATGCAAAAACTCCAATTAACTTGACTATGAGAAGATGGTGATATTTTTAGTTGTTCTATTTTTCAACCGCCTAAACTTTCATGGTAAACACTTTGAATCATAAAGTGCAAGTATGACTAGGAATGGTTTATGATGATATCTTATCCCAAGGTTCTGTTTAAGCTATCCATCTTTTTCTTGAGGATGAGCAAAAGCCTAAGTATGGGGATGTTGTTGACGGTCGATAACATCCAATGTAAACCATCAACATACATTGCATAAAGGACTAAGATGGAACACATATATAGATTTAGGGTTAAACTAACAAATTCCACGAGTTTTGGTGGATTTGTATTTTCGCAAGGATTAATTAGAAAAACCATCAAAGAGAGCCGACATGTTAGATCAAATTGCGAATCTTGTGTGGGAACCAACTCTAGAAGGTTCTAGAGGAGACCAGAGACCCCCATATGAACTTAGATTAGCAAAGGATGCTAGGTGGGGTTGGCTAACCTTGTCTGCAGACCAGGCCCCACTAATTGTCTTCCGCTTTGTTAAGTCAGTTCCCCATCACCTTAGGGTTTACATGTAAGCCATTGTTTAAGGTTTGTTTGATCCAAAGGTCTAAATTAATTGCTTGGTCCTATATAAGAAGCCATGTACCCCTTCCTCCTTTGAGAGACCTATTTCATAAACTATAACACCCTACTTTTATAATCTAATATTATATTAGGAATAAAAAATAGCAAGAACAACCATCACATGACTCAAGCAAAATTTAAACATCAAAGAATATAGATAAACAATTAATCAACTCCAGGAAGCACACCACTTAATTATAAATTCCCAACAATAGTTTTGAGTTAACTTTGACAATACTTTAACTTAGACAAAGTGCAACACTGCAAACTGGATTCTAAAAGCATAAAAATTTATTATTGTTTGATGAAGTGCCATGTGCATGCTTCTAAGTCCCAATCCCATCATGTTCATCAAATGCAATTAAACACCCGAAAAGAATTAAAGGGGTGAGATAAACTCAGCAAGCAACAACTATGAATAAATACACATCTCACATGATGCATTTTTAAATTTGGAAACCAAATGAACATCCTTAATTATATCTATATAAAAAAGAAATGAACAAAAAAATTCTGCAATAAACTCCATAATGTAACGACCTCCAAACATCATCATAGGACTAGAGTATCACAATTATTCATGTATTAATATACTCCAAACAATGAGTAGAGATGTAGATGCATGCTATGATGTAGCTCCATTGAGAGATTCACGTTGGACGGTGCCAACCTCTCATGCAACTCCATGTACCGGTACTAGTCACTGCGCGATGGTGGTGACCAGCCATTAACTTCATATGAAATGCATATGTATGCATATGAATGATCATGTATGCATAACTCCATAGTGCAACAATTATAATATTATAACCGCAATCATTGTTCCATAGCGACAAACGACATCGATATTATGAATAAAAACCATGAAGAATGAAAATATAAGCAATAATGATGGGTAACCATATTTTTAATCTTGCTACATTTTATCTAAAAAAAGTACAAGACGCGAATATAAACATAGTATTAGCCACACCCACTATGTTACTTTCCTTTTCTGAAGAAAAAAACATAGGCTAGGGATCGGTTTCTTTAGCGCCTAAACGCTATTCTACCCAAGCCAAGCTGCTTCAACCGAAGGAATGAGAGCAAACAAGTCCAGGGTTTTTGTGCAAGTCACTGTCTTTCTGAAAATAGGCGAGCTTCTTAGGCTACTTCAGCTATATGCTTAACACATGCAAATCTAACGAAGTGCTCCTGGACGACTCTTTCTTTGAGCCTTGACAAGCACGTCTAAGAATAGTTACGAGACCCACTTCCTTATAGAAATAAACATATGGAACTACTCAATAAATCATGCATGACATATAAGGAGTAGATACACACCTCTAAGCTGAGCCGAGCACTCTCCAAACTTTCTAGTTGCCAAAGAACCCCTTAAAATAAGATTAAATATTGCCAAAAAGCATCTTGTCTATTTTCTATGCAGATACCTTGTTATTTTTATAACTATTTTGATATTACAGCAAATCATATGGTTGAGTACAATAAAAATATTTAAATAAAATTCTCTATAACTTTGGTATTCATCACAAAATTCAATTTGGCTTTCTACTATTTTTAATCTAAGCCGCAAAGTAAAGGTGTCATATCCTGCTAGTTTGAAAAGTGAAATTGTCTGACATCAAAATCCAATATACCTTGTCCCCAGAATTTTGACGTACGAGCAGTCTTTGGGAATCTATATCTATATCTATTAATAAAGAGATAAAATTTTAGTCTATTTTTTGGTCTCAATTTTTTTTCGTCTGCTGCTACAACTGAACCTGTCCCAATACACCATGCGCACTCGAAGACCACTCCGCCGGCCACAATGGAGGCCGAGGCCTAGTAGGACTCTATATCTATAGCTATTAATAAAGAGATAAAATTTTAACATATTTTTTAGTCTAGATTTTTTTTCGTCTGCTACAACTGAACCTGTCCCAAAACATCAGCCGGACTCGAAGACCACTCCGCCGGCCACAACTGAGGCCTGACGGCCTAGTAGGAAAAACGGCCTAGTAGGAAAAAACCAAAAATAATTTACTATGATCAGAGTTTAAACCATGGTCTCCACCCCCACAACACGAAGGCTTACCACCAGACCACAATAGTCTATATGACAATTAGTGAACTTTTCTTTATTTATCATGGTTTTAAATAGCGGGCTATAGAAATTGGCAGAAGCTTGGCCAAAACGTTATAGTGGTGCTATTAGCGCGCTATTTGGCGCTATAGCGCGCTAATGAGGGTTGCGGTAGCGGCTTCTGGACGCTATTAGTGCGCTATTTCGGCGCTATAGCGCGCTATTTTTTTTCAGGGTTATTTATTGTTGCAACACTTTCAAACTTTTCAAATGGACAATGTCTTTTCAAAGATTGGCAAGACAAATAAATAAATAAATTTGTCTTCCTTTACTTAGTGGACAATAGACAGTGTCTTTTGTTCGGACTTATATAAGATTGAATAGCACTTGTCTAACTTGATATCGGACTCAAAAACATAAAAGCTTAAATAACTCTTGTCTAGCATGATACAAAATTTGTTTCCAAAACCTATTAGATCGTGTACATCATCGGACTCGGAAACCACCAGCTTTAGAATTATATTACATGCTCACGACAAAAATAAATATATTATATTCTTCGTGACCGATTTCACTAATGCCTGTGACCGATTTCACTGATGTCCATATATTTTTTTTATTTTTTCTCCCGAAATAAGAATAGATCTGATTTGGAACACACTAGACGAGAGAAATTGTAACTCATCCACGTGGCCAGTACGAGATCTCCATGTGATTTGCTCTAATCATCAGCCCTAAGCGGCATTGATATAGGATCCCACATTTTTTTATTCATACCTATCACGATCTGGCAGAGCTCTGTTTCCTGCCAGCTTTGCTGCCTGACTGCTTCCAACACGGCCGCAAGGGATGATGGATTAACACCCAGCAGGATATCAGCCTCCCCACGGCGGCCGCAAACGCTCCTACCCGGAACGATCCACAAATAATGTGGGTAGTGGCGACGCCGTCAGTTTCGTTTTATATTTCTCCCTTTTCTCTTCTCCATGTTGGACTCTAATTAGACTTTTGTTTTTCTCCCATGTTACTCCTCAAGTTCCCATGTTGCTTCCCTCTCTGTTTGATTTGTCCAAAGTACTTTTACATACTTGACTACCTTCCTCCTTAGTACACGGTCCGAGAATTCCAAAAGACGAACAAGATAAGACTTGACGGTAAGATCTTGTTCCATGAATATAGACTTGAGCTCAATCTTTTACTCTGGGTTATGCAAATACTTCCAGAACATCGAGATGTGAAAAACATTATATACTCCGCTCATAGATTGTGGCAGCTCCAATCTATAGGCTAGCTTCCCAATGCGTGCAATGATCAAGATAGGACTAATGTATCTTGGTCTAAGTTTTCCTTTTATACCAAACCTTTACAACGCCTTTGGTCCGTGACACCCTCAATAGAACATGGTCACCAACCTCAAACTCAAGCTCACGCCTCCTCACATTAGCACATTTCTTTTGTCGACTTTGTGCCGATAAGAGATTAATACGTACTTCAGCCACCTTATCAACAGTTTGTTGAATCCAATTAGGACCTACAAGTGCCCTCTCTCCAACAGAATCCCAACATAGCGGTGACCTACACCTGCGTCTATATAACGCCTCAAAAGGCACCATTTTAATGCTAGAATGATAACTATTATTATAGGGAAATTCAGCTAGAGCTAAATGCTTCTCCCAACTGGCTTTCCAAGAAAGCACACAATATCACAACGTATCCTCTAGTGTTTGGATGGTCCTCTCTGAGTGACCCTCCATTTGTGGGTAAATGCCACACTTAAATTCCTCTTTGTGCCCATAGCATTCTGCAAGCTCTCCCAAAACAAAGATACAAACTCTGCATCTTAATAAGAAACAATAGACTTTGGCACACCATGCAACCTCACAATTTGAGAAACATAGATTGGCGCTAAATCACAAGCTGAGTGAGTAGTCTTTATCGCTATAAAATGTGTCAACATAGAGAGCCTATCCACCACAACCCATATAGTGTCCATGCCTCGCAGTGAGCGAGGTAGACAAACCACAGAGTCCATAGTGATATGCTCCCATTTCCACTCTGGAATATTGAGAGTCTCTATGTGATTTTGTTAATTGAGTGACAACCTCTAGGTGAACTAATATGTGTTCAAGTGATATATACACAGGAGATTAGTTCACATGTGATTGTGTGATGAAGGGGATTATTGCACATGAGACATGACATGGAGTCATGTGATCAAGGTGGAGAAGATCAAGATGAGGCTTGGCTTGATGGACCGGTTGCAAGTGTGAAGGGTAAGTGAGTGATGCTTGGCGCCGATGGACCAACACAATGGTGAAGAGCAAGTGAGGTCAAGATCGATGAACCAATACAGTCACGTGATGATATGAAGTGGATCATATCATTTGGTGATAGGTTGGTGCATGTGTTGCATCAACATTGGAGGAGATGGAATGGAATGCGCAAGGCAAAGGTATAACTTGTAGGGCATTTCATTTCACCGGTAATAGATGTATAGAGAAATGTATGACCGGGTTTAGGATAGATAGTCGTACTATCAAGAGGAGCAAACTTGTTTGCATATTGGTTATCTAGTGTCACTTGAGCGATCTAACATTGCGATGCATTAGGATCGAGTGGCGTGGTGAGAGCAAGCGAAAATCCTTTGAAAATGATTGTGAAAATGTTAACACACATGCACATGGTGATGTACACTTGGTGGTGTTGGTACATTTGCAAAGGAGAAGGTGTTGGAGTTAAATTGGATCAACTCGGAGAAGAGAAATATTTTTCGATATGCTCCTAACATTTGGACAGCTCTTGGAATGGAATACTGCTTTGATTCATTATGATATGGATCAAACGGATTTGAGGGATGTGTAGGCCTCTGAGTTAGCTTTCCAAAAAGTCCAAGATCATCGAAATCGGAGTTCGGAGCTAAGAGATATGGACGTTTCCGTGCGCTCTATGTTGGTCCGGACGCACTGTAGCAGAAGCTTAAAAATGTTCTTTCGGATGCTATGTGAGGTCCGGACACTAACTAGCGTCCGGAGGTGTTGGTCCGGACAACGTCCGGAGTAAAATCTGCTCTCGGAAGCTCTCTGTGTAGAGTCTGGACGCTCGATGTATTGGTCCGGACCTCTACTGTAGCTAGCGTTCAGAGGCTATTTTTTGCTGAGAAAAGCGCACCAACGGCTCGATTCAAGCGGCTAGGTTGTCCGGACGCATGGGCAATGGTCCGGACCCCAAGTATAGGGCGCGTCCGGACCTATGCAGAGTTGGGAAAATGGCTAGTTTCTTTCCCTCTCTATATATAGGCATGGTGGCTTCCCTTGGACGGTTGCTGAGCACTCTTGGGCCTTTGTGGCTTGTGTAGGACTGTTTGGGAGCCCTCTAACTCACATACACTTGATAGTGATCATCCGATTGTGTGAGAGAGCGATTACTAGTGCGTTGCTTTGAGAGATAGCTTCGTGTGGCACTAGGTGATCGTGTTGCAAGCTCGTGGTGCTTGTTACTCTTGAAGGTTGCCACCTCCTAGACGGCTTGGTGGTTGTGGCTCCGTTGAAGCCCGCGAGAAGATTGTGTGGCGCTCCGGAGAAGTGCTTTGTGAGGGGCATTGTGCTCGCCCCGCGGGAGATCGCGAAGAGCAACTCTAGTTGAAGGTATCTTTGAGTGCCCTCATCTTGTTTTGGTTAGGCGGCAATCCTTGAGTGGGTTAGGTGAGTGAGGCCTGTAAAAAGTCGTAAACCTCCAAGTGAGTGAGCCGATACAACGGGGACTAGCTTGGTGGCGACCAAGTGAACCTCGGGAGAAAAATCACCGTGTCAACCTTGTGTACATCTTCTCGGTGGTTTGCATTCTCCATATCACTAGCTTGTATTTTCTTATTCATACTTGTGATAGTGATTAGTTGTTGCTGTTGTAACTAGTTTACCTTGTGTAGCTAGATTAGTTACCTTCTAGCTTGTGTAGTATAAAAGTAGCTCTTGTGTGGCTAATTGGCTTGAGTAGCCTTGTTAGTCACATTGCTTAGTTTGTGTAGCTAAGTAAGTTGAGCTCTCTAGTTGACTTGTGCAGTCTTGCTAGAGAGCATTGCTAGTGAGCTTAGGTGCTTTGTGCTTTGCTTAATAGTATGTGTAGGAGCTTCCTTTGTGCTTAGACTACTAGTTGCTTAGGTTTGTGTGACCTTGCAACCGAGACTTGTTTAGATGAGCTTCCTAGCTTGGCACCTTAGTGAGCCCAATTAGTATACTTTGCTAGATGCTAAAATTATAGATAGAGGGGTGTAGTCTTGGCTAGACCGATAGTTTTAATTTTGCATTTATTTCGTTTAGCCATTGTGCTTAAGTTTTTTGAAAAGACTATTCCCCCCTCTAATATGCCATCTCGACCCTACAAATATCCAATAATTGTAGTTTACCTACATGACTTTTATGTTCTGTTTTACATGTTGACATATCCCAGAATATGCAAAATATTTAGCTATATCCACCTTCATCCTCTTCCACCAAAAATGCAGCATCAGATCTCTATATATCTTAGTCTTTCCAAGATGGATGATGTATGGGGTACGATGGACTTCCTTAAGGATATCCATCTTCACTTCAGCCTTTTGAGGAAGGTGGACTCGAAACAAACTGCCCTTGTCCATCAATGCTAAATTCTCTAGGACTACCCTCGGCGATCCGCCTCCTAACTTCCGTAAGAAGACGATCATGTTGTTGAGCTTCCCTCTCGCTCAAGAATAGCAAACTCAATTATTAATTGTGTTTCAGCCTGTGCTACACTAGCATAACAATAAGAAATTCTCATCCTCTCAAACTCTACTATCAAGGAATTTATGGTCTTAGGGACACCGGTCCTACTAAGTGCATCTGCCACCACATTTGCTTTGTATAGATGGTATTTTATAGTGAGATCATAGTCCTTGATCTACTCTAGCCATCTCTATTGTCTCATATTCAATTCCTTCCGCGTGAAGATACATTTGAGACTCTTATGATCTGTGAAAATATCACAAGCCTCTCCATAAAGATAATGCCTCCATATTTTTTAAAGCAAAAACCACCGCTGCCAACTACAAGTCATGAGTAGGATAGTTCTGCTCATGAGTCTTCAGTTGTTGTTATGCATAAGAAATGACCTTTCCCTCTTGCATTAGCACACAACCCAATCTAATGCGAGAAGCATACATGTATATTGTAAATCTTTTGCCATGACCAGGCAAGGTAAGAATAGGAGCATTCACGAGCTTGTCCTTCAAGGTACCAAAACTATGCTTGCACTTTTCACTTCAAATATAAGGAACTCTTTTCTATGTGAGTCATGTCATTGGCTTAGCAATGATTGAAAAATTCTTCACAAAACGCCGATAATAGCTACAAGACCCAAGAAACTTTTGAGCTCAGTGACACTTGTTGGTCTTTGCCAATTCACTACCGATGCCACATTCTTTGGATCAACAATGATGCCATGTTGGTTGATGGCATGCCCTAGAAAAGACACTTCTGTCAACCAAAAAGAACATTTATTTAGTTTAGCATAAAATTTGTTCTGCCGAAAGACCTCCAATACCAATATAAGATGCACCTCTATTGATGGTAATTAACTACTATATCTATATATCAATTAATCTATGTAAAATGGTATAAAAGCAATCACCAACATAGAATAGGGTTTAAACTGAAAAAATTCCACAGTTTTGGTTAATTATAATTTTCCAGGGATTAAACAGGAAAACAAAAGTTGGAATCAAGGTACAACTACCACCGAACAGGATAAAATGTAATCGGCAAGGAAACCCACATGGGAAGACTCTAGACGATGCAAGAAGACACCAGAAGGCAGCGGGAGCCGAGAGGTGACTAGGCAGGGCCGGTCGTCCCCAGCCCTAGGCCGGCCGGCCTGCCCTTGGGTCTTCTGAGTCCTATCTCGATGCAACACCTCCTAACCAACATTAAGATCCAATCTAAGCGGTTGTTCGAGCTTGGTGTTGGGGATATTACCTCGACATATCCCAAGGGACCTATATAGGCCTACCGACTAGAAGACGACCCAGCCCGCGAGGCTCTGCGACACGCGACCAGCCCATTCTGCTCGCCAACGAAGATCCTAGTAGATAGACTCGGATCCCTTACCTTAAGGGACCGATCGTAATCTGCTAGGATATGGAAACTGTAACCCTGCTCCCTGGCTATATAAGGCGAGCAGGGACCCCCTCGAAACCATCTCATCTACACCTTGTGTAACCTAATACTCATATCAATCCAGCCACCAAAACACAGGACATAGGGTATTATGGCGATTTGCCAGTCTGAACCTGTATAAATTACCATGTCTACGCTCTCTGTGTTACGCATGATCGTCGACGCCACACCTCCGGCTACAATCTACTACCATAGGGTACCCCCTAGGTAGACTGAGACGCATATTTCATCGACAGTTGGCATGCCAGGTAGGGGGTGTGTGCAACGACTTCATGGCTTCTCAAGCGGTTACTTTCCCCGATTCGATGGTCCTCCCGATGAGTGGCACCGTGCTCCAGATTGGATCTATATCCTGGACCATCGGATCCGCACCGCGCGTATCAAACGCACCGCCACCGGCACACCGTACCGCCATGTCGAAGTACCACCCACGGAAAGTTGTCGGACTCGATGACTTGATCGACGCCATTGACCGCTCCAACGCCAGCATCTTCGACTACATCGACCTCGTACAAACGGCGCGACGTCGGCTCTCCGACTATCACGGTCGCCACCCGCACCGCTGCCAAACTCTAGTGAACGCGACCGTCGTGCGGATTATGGGCACCCGTACCGCTTCGACGATGCCCTACGGGCTCTGTAACCAGGCGACTTCCTTCCAGCACGAGACGCTCTGGCAGATCTCCGACCAGGCCCCAGCGGCGCCAGTCGTTAACACAGTCATCATCTCTGCGGTCCCCAGTAATTCCGACCAGGCAGTGTCTCTTAACGGCACAGCCTCGTATGAGTCCGCCTATGCCACAAGGATCGAAGCAATCGACTCCTCCAATTCGTCAAGTGACTTCCCAGAGTTCCCTCCCGGCTTCGGAGGCATGATTTTTCAAGTCTCCGCCGATAGCGTCGCTTGTGACAGCGAGATGAATGCCGAATGCGCAGCCCGAGAGCAACACAACGCCGAGCGCGCACGCAGGCGCGAGCTAGAACGTATCGAGCAGTGCGTGAGCTGGAATGTTACGAGCAGGAATGCCTAGCACGGGAACGGCGCGAGCGTGAGCAAGGGGAGCACAACCACTTCCCATGATGTAATCTCTAGCAAGACTTCGATCAGATGGGCGACATCCCGGTGTACCCGGCCCCGAGTGCTAGTCTGGCGGTAGCCGCCTCTAAGTTGTCCAAGTTGCCCATCACGCTGGAGATCGAGAAGATTGAGGCCCATGTCAAGGCGGCCGCGGTTCAGGTTAACAAAATGGGCGCCCCGCTCGAGTTCTCCGGCCAATCTCATAGCAGGAACTACCCTCGGAGCCCCCAGCGACCGCACCAACCAAGATCTCCGCGATGCGACGACCAGGAGTATGATCAAACCCGGTGCGATCGAGCACCCGTGCCAACACACCCGGCCGCAGTGGGCCCTCGCCCTCTCTCCACTCATCTCCGGGCCATCAGATGGCCCCAGAACTTCAGGATCACATCGGTCGATAAATACGATGGCAAGGCGAACCCAGAGCAGTGGGTGACCACCTACAAGATTGTCGTCCTTGCTGCCGGAGGGGATAGTGACGTGATGGCCAATTACCTATCGGTTATGTTATTGGCGTTGGCCAACAGTTGGCTCCACAAAATCCTTGAGGGCTCCATCGACACCTGGGAACAGCTCAAGGAGGTGTTCATCAAAACCTACAAGGCCACGTGCGACTAGCTAGGGACGCACTACGACCTAGAGAATGTTCGCCAACGACACGGTGAGAGCCTTCGGGAATACATCTGTCGCCTCTCTGACAAATGGCTAACCATCTCGGATATCTTTGACTTGGAGGCGATCTCCATCTTCTCCAACGGCCTACGCACCGACGAGCTCCGAAATAAGTTGGTCCGTAAGAAGATTGCCACTATAGAGGGCTTGATGCCATCGTGAACACCTACGCCGACCATGACGACGCTGCCCATAGCCGAGATAGGCGACGCGGCTCACATTCCCCGGTACGTACGAGCGGCAATGACCGCTGACTTGACTACCACGACGAGCGAAGGTCCAACGATCGGGGACCTGACCACCGAGACTATCGCCCACATAACTCAGAAGGATATCGGTAGGGGACCGACTTCAGGCGCGGCAGTCGCTACGTTGCCAATACGGGCACACGACCAAGGCGCAACTACAATAGAAACTATAAGAAGATCCTTGACCGCTAGTGCCCCATACATAAAAACTCCAAGCATTCTAGGCGCGAATGCGAGGTCCTCAAGTCGGTAGTGCGCGGAAGAGGTGACAAGAAGCCAAGATGAGATGACAACGACGAGAACAAGGACAAGGAGCCTTTGGCACAAGAATTCCGAACGGCGTCAAGGACATTCACCATCTTCGGAGGCAACATGGTCATCGAAGGGGAGAGGCGACAACACCAAGTCTGAAAGGACATCTGTTCAATCGCTACCATCGGAGATGATCCAGCTAACACCTGATACCTCGACTGGTCAGAGCAATCCATCACCTTCTCCAAGGAGGACCAGTGGACGGATTATAAGTATCCCGGCCGCTTTCCCCTCATCATCAACCCAACTATCGCCACGTGTTGCTTCCGAAAGGTACTGGTCGATGGTGGTAGTGCCCACAACATCATCTTCGCCGATGCATTTCGCTAACTCGATAAGGCGAACTTTCCTTTCTAGGGGATCATCCCCGACAAGGCGTCCACGCCTGTGGGACAGATCACCCTCCCCATGCAGTTTGGTGACCAGGATCACTTCAGGGTCAAAAACATCCTCTTCATCGTCGCTGACTTCGAGACAGCCTACCACGCCATCCTCAGCCGCCCAACGCTCATCAAGCTTATGGGAATCCCACACTATACCTACATGGTGCTGAAGATCCCGACGCCGCTCAGCCTCCATACCAATCTACAGCTCGCATATGAGTGCGAGTAACAGACGCTCAACGCCGTTGGGAAATTCCGCGTCCAAGACATGTACGACTCCGAACGTGGTGACAGACCCACCATGAAGAAGCCCAAAGAAGCAGACCAGTGGCGACTAGCTCTGACCCCACCCGCAGCAAGATGTAGAGTCCCTTGGCCCCACTGGTGCGAAATGATTTTGAAGTTAAAGTGTTCCAATAAGTTTGTACTATGTACACCTCCATTAATAAATAAAGGTTCGGCGTCTTCCTCCATAATTCTGTTTAAGTTACTTGTTTTCCACAAAACGCTCATGGCGTTCGCCGACCTCCACAAAATGCTCACGACATTCGGCGACCTCTCCAAAACGCTCTCACAACATTCGATGACCTCTCCAAAACTCTCTTAGGCGTTCTCGCCAAACAGCCTGGCCATAACCAGAAAGCCTCCAAAGCTAGCCTACCAATTAACCATAGCGCACAGAAGTAGCAACCCTATACACTATGATTACATCGATAGGTCTCCCAAGTAGTGCCCCCAACAACCGGGAGACATTACTCAGGTCGGAAGCCATGAGGTTATGTGCCCAGAATCTATACACGACCATGGTACGGTCGACAACTCTACAAGCAGCATGGCTTTTCACCTAGTGTCTGCAGGAACGATCTCCATAGGCCCTAGTCATGCCACGATCGAGCCTCTTGGAAAAAGGCCCTGTCCCTGGCATCTCCCTAAGCGTGCATGAGCTACTCGCCCTCTGCACCGCGGGTTTCCAGCAGCGTGCCCCCTTGGTAATCCCTATGGAACATACACGTGCAGAGGCTCTGGGTCCTACGATCTGGACCATGGGGAACCCAAGGCCGAACGATTCATTGCTACGACTCATGACTTAGTAGGCACGAAAGGACATACAAGTGAAACAAAACTTCACCGCCTCAAATATAATACAACTTTGTAGCATTTCACTTACAAGTCTAACAACTTGTATCCTAGATACAAACTACTGCTATACTGCAGCAAAGAAATCTACATCCCTAACTACAACCTCCGCCACTGGCTCAGATTCACCCTCCAGATGATCCATCTCCTCCTCCGATGTGCCCGCAGCAAAGCCAGTCGCCACTCGACCCAGGTCCAGCTTCGGGTAGTGCGACTGCAACATGGCAAAACCATGAGCAGCCACACTCTGCGACATAGAAGTAGTGAACGATCGGAGGCTGCCCCAAAGGCCACGAGCCCTCGACACGACGCCCTCCATGGTCACCTGCTCGGCGCAATCAGGGATAAGTGCCTGCTCGTTGACACATTTGACCACGGGGTCAACCTCCTTCGCCAGCGACCAGAAGTGGTCATAGTAGGCGTCTACCTTAGCCTGCAGGTCTGCAAATTGGAGATGCACGTGCCCCCGGTAAGCTGCAAGCACAGTAAACGCTAGATAAGGTGGTCGCATAGTCAAAGCGACAAGTAAGTGAAAACTACCTTCGTGCATTGCCTCCATCTTGTACACCTCCAGCCTAGCGGCAGGAGCCTGCCCCTCGACCAGGCGTTTCGCCTCCTCCACCTTGATCAGCCCTACATTAGAACAAAGTAAGAAGGAAGCCGACCAAATATATAAGAACACAACAAAGAGGAAAACGCTGAAGGGGGGAACTCACGGGCAGTGATCTCGTCGACTCTCTCCACCTGCGCCAGAACATCCGCATTCTCACGCTCCCGTTGCTGGACCGCGGTTTCTAGCACCTGCGACCGCCTCTACGAACCATACAGGCTCTCCTCCAACCCGGTGAACTGCCCCTGGATGCGAGCAACCTCGCCGCGAAGACGCTCATTCTCTGCCGCCAAGGAGGCAAGCTGGTCGGCCATGGCCTTATGCTTCTTTTCGTCCTTAAAGAGGCTCTGCGACCACACAAGTACCGTCACCAAAGAATACACGACGAAAACACGAGTTAGGAAGAGGTACACATACTGTCGGGTACAAAGGTAAGGGGTACCCTAAACGTGTGATAAATCTAACGCTCAACATAGCAACCATTTTTAAGGCAAGACCCGATCAGCCATCCGAGGCAATGAAGGAAGGCCCGTCACGCAAAGGTTTCCTTCACCAGCAACAAGTACCGATCGTGGGCCGGCCCATGGCGGGAAACACAGAAGGCAGGATACCCCTCCGCCTCTACCTCGACTGACGGGCGGGGGTCGAACGAACGACCCCCCCCCCCGCCTCGCCTTAACCCCCCGTGTGATGAAAGAGGGGTCGATCGAACCCCCCACGGCCTCAACCCCGACTGACGGACAGGGGTCGAACGAACGACCGCTCCGACTGACGGTCGAGGGTCGAACAAACGACCCCCCACCCCGCCTCACCTTAACCCCCCGTGTGACGAAAGAGGGGTCGATCGAACCCCCCACGGCCTCAACCCCGACTGACGGACAGGGGTCGAACGAACGACCCCTCCGCCTCCGCCTCCGCCTCGACCCGTCGAATGACGGACAGCGGGTCGAACGAACGACCCGCGCGCAGAAGGCTCGATCAGCTCACCTGCTCCCGGTATGGGTTAAAGGGGATCCAATTCGCCTACCTGCCCCCGCCTAACGCCATGGGCGCCCACTACCGCGGTCAAATCCATCAGCTCACCGCCCATGCCCTGAACCTCCGTTGACCCTGCGATCGCTGTAGCCACGTTGCAGGTACGGGATCCAGAGGCACCCCCTCGAGCCATGAACAGGGCAGTCCTCGACCGTGTCTTCAGGGATATGACAGGGTCACACTGGCCTCGACCCCCCTTGACCAGGGGGCTCGACCATCGTCTCCAACCACTCCGACATGGGACCCGTCCTATCCGCCCTGTCACGCTTCAGCTGTGGGACTCGCACCCATCCACAGAAGGCTGACCGCACTGCGCCATGACGTTCGGCAGCGTCCAGTCCGCCATCACCATACTCCGAAACACCGGAAGGACGGGAGGGCCACGCCGCTACAGCGATCGACGTCCCTTTGCCGGTGTGGCGCCACAGACACGCCTCCCATGCCGCTACAGTTTAGGACCCTATACTCCCGTGCCTCCCCTTGATCTATAAAAGGGTACGCCGGGATAGAAGAAAGGAGGGGGACACGGATATGGGCTCACGCATTGGTATTCGCATTCGGACATCAGCTCCGACCTGCATACACCACGCACCCAATTGCTTAATCAACCTCTCAAGCAACCAATCGACCACCTAGGGTAGCCCTACTAGTCCTAGGCCTCAGCTCACCCTGAGCACCCCCGTGTAAACCTACTTGTACCCCCCTGTACGAGCACTTCAGTGCAAGATAATACAATCCATCCTCCCCCGCTGGACGTAGGGCCTTCTGTGCCCGAACCAGGATAAATCTCGTGTTCTTCTTGCATCACGTCTGGGAGAGGGAGCACGCAATATACAAATTTACTAGCCGGTGGTCTTGACCCCCTGGGTCATAACACCGACACAAACCTTGATGCGCCCCAACAAGTTGCTCGCGTCATTTAGGAAGGCCGTCGTCGCCTCCTCAGCCTCGTCGTCCTCGACGACAAAGAAATCCTCGCCATCTTGACGGAAGGTACGAACTGGCGTAGGCTTTGGGTCACCTTCCACGCGCGGAATCTCCTCCACCAACTCCGGCTCGTCTGCCGACGTCGCCACCCTCCTCCTCTTCGCCACCCGTGGACCAAGAGGCAATGCCGCCGCCGACGCGCGTGGACCAGCGCGCGCCTGCCTAGTGGCAGCAGCATCGCCACCCCACACGGGGAGACTCACCGATCTCCTCCACCACTAACCCAGGGCGACGACCCTGACTAGTGCAGCATCGGCCTCTGCAGTCTCCGCAACTACGGAGCCGACACCTGCAGGGTCGGCCACTAGAGAACCCCCGAGTTTTGGACATTCCGGACGCTCCATGGAGTCCACCAGTGCCGGCACCCTGGAACCCATAGGTTCAGGGTCATCAGGAGCGGGACCAGCAACATCTGACGGCCCACCGGACGGTATAGTCGGATCCTCAGCAGTCGCCGAGCTACCATAAACACACCATTAGAACCAAAACAGGCAAGTCTACCAAGGCATGAACAAAAAAGACGGAATACTTACAAGATCAACGTCCGGTGCACCCTCACGAAACGACGCATAGGAGGTACCCCCACGGTATTCGGCAGTGCGACCATGGGCGGGCCCTCTGACTCGCGAGCAGTCCGTGACTCAACAGAAGGACCGCCCGCAACCTTGGGCAGGGGCACCTTGGCGCCCGATCCGGAGGCCCCTGCCCATCCGCACCAGTCAGCGATGTGCTCTCCCCCCCCCATCCGACCACTCGTCGGTCCAATCTGACAACGAGGGCGGTGGGGGAGCGGCACCCTCATTAATACTAAACTTGCCTTCGGTATTAACCGACGGCTTCGACTTCTTCGCGGGAGAATCGGTCGGGCGCTTCCCTAGTAGGTTGTCTCGCGCCCAGCATCTCCTAGCTAGAGGCTCAGGGACTCGCCCCCATGGGAAGATCCGCGAGCTCCTTCGTCCGCACCGTCCGACCGAGACACCTGCCTGGGCGCCTGGTCGACGCTCGCAGGACACTCCGCTGAGGGGACCTGGGAAAAGAAGACGACGCGGTCCTGCCCACAGAACTAAAAGCAGTCCATTACGACAATAATCAAACACCAAGGAATGAAGAAAACAAGAGCCTCGAAACCCACATGTGGCGGAGGAGGACCTGAATGATACGGATCTCTCGGACCCTTCATATATCCCTGGGAAAGATCGAAGAGCGCATCCAGGCGGTTGCGCGCATCCCTAGGATTCAACTCCTCCGGCACCTCCCGAGTAGAGTCGAGGCGACCTGTGTACTCGAACACAGGGTGGACTCTGTCCTTGCACCACTGGCACCTCTCCATGATGAAGTTACAGCCCACTACGACCCCATCTACAATCGCCTGGTCGACCAGGCCAAGCAGCTCGGTGAATTGGCTCATACCGACCGACGTTGGGTGCGCCGACCAGCTCAGCTGCGACACTGGAATGAACGTTGGGTCTCTGTGGGCATACGGTTCCGTCTAGGGAACGTAGAACCAGAGGGACTTATACTCCGCCACCTTGGACCGAAGCGGCGTAGCAATGTAGGCATCAGCCATCCCCTCGCTGAGCTGAAGATACACCGACCCAACGATTCGAGATGCCCCGGTGCCGTTGCATTTCAGGCGGAAGAAATAGTGAAAGAGATCGAAATGGGGATCAATCCCCAAGTACGCTTCGCAAAAGTGAATAAAGACCGCGACGTACAACACCGAGTTGGGGTGGAGGTTGCACATCGCGATCTGGTAATACTCCAGAAGTCCGCGAAGGAATGGATGAACTGGAACGCCAAACCCACACCAGAAAAAGGGCTCGAAGGCGACGAGCTCACCAGTGTTAGGAGTGGGGAACTCATCCCCCGCTGCACTCCTCCACTCCACGATTGCCTTGTCCTGAAGAAGACCAGCGGTAACAAGGAGTTGGATGTCCTCCTCCTTCAGTGTGTATTTCGACCAATCTCTAGTCCAATCCGGCGTCACCACCATTGGTTTCTTCATAGACTTCTCTGCTTTATTCTTCGATGATGAGCGAGTGTTGTGTTTCCTCCTAGGCGCCATCGCTGGAGTATGGCGGAAGGGATCTATGATATGCGGTGGAGCAAGAAGGCAAGAAGGGTGCGAGCGAAAGGTGAATGAGGAAGACGAAGGGCTCTACTGCAGAGGAAAGCGTGAAACAACCGCCGCCGCTAACTCCACCTTTTATACCACATGGCACGGCGCTTCGCCTCCCAGGATTATTGGGAAACCGCAATGGGAAAACGCACGACCGCCATGATACCCGCTTCCAGCGGCGCAGATGGTTCGCCTTGCATGGGCCGCTAACCGCGGTTATATCGGCCCATTTACCTTTTTACTCCATATTTCTTTCAAAATAATCTCCTTAATTTGCGATTAATGATTTTCCAAATCTCACTAACTCCACAGTCCCGAGACTAAGTATACAATTGTTTTCGAGAATTTTCTTCGTAGCTACAGTACCTTTGCTATAGAAACCTGGTCGCCAAACTTCATCAAACTACCAGAAGGGGAAGCACTTGGGACTTTGCCAACCACAGTCACGACTCTTGCACCTGGTCGCCACTGCCCGACCAGGCACGGGGACTCCGCCTACTCGTAACCCGAACAAGGCTCGGGGACTGCGACCACCGTGTCTACGACAAACAAAAGCTGGCATACCACAACAAATACTCGGGGACTGCGAACAATACAGAACAACATGATCCTGATACAAGAACCTTCGCGTTCCTTACATCAGGCTCGGGGACTACGGGTATTCGCAGATGTTTTTTACAAAACTTATGTTTTAGTCTTTTATGCGTTCTTTATCTTTTATAAAGCTTGGCACCATGTGCATACTTCACCTGCTACCAAGCTCGGGGACTAAGTGGGTACACTTCACCTTACGGTGAATGTACTGGTTTTCTTCTCGACAAACTCTGTTATTTCCATTGTGTTTTTGTAGAGTCTAAGTGGGCACACTTCACCAGGAAAGGTGATTTAAAATTTTCTTCTTCATCACGTCACATTCTTCCTATAAGTAGCCGTAACCTCCGAAGAGGTGACCTGTTCGCAGATCACGCCACGACCAGTCTGACCTGGCCGGGAGGCTTCTCCGAGCAGTACCTCGACCAGGCAGCCTGGTCGGGGCCCTGCCACGACGTTCACGTATGAAGGCGACCAACCGAACACCTCCTCGAAGGAAGACATCGCGGGCTTGCTAGAAGAATGCAATGTGCTCGGGGATTTGTTGGAGATATTACCTTAGCATATCCCCAGGGACCTATATGGGCCTACCGACCAGAAGACGGCCCGACCTGCGAGGCCCTGCGGCACACGACCAGCACGTCGTGCTCGCCAGGGACTCTAGAGAGCCTTGCTCGCAAAGGAAGATCCTAGTAGATAGACTCGAATCCCTTACCTTAAGGGACCGATCGTAATCTGTTAGGATATGGAAACTGTAACCCTGCTCCCCGGCTATATAAGGCGAGCAGGGACGCCCTCGAAACCATCTCATCTACAGCTCGTGTAACCTAATACTCATATCAATCCAGCCACCAAAACACAAGACATAGGGTATTACGGCAATTTGCCGGCCTGAACCTGTATAAATCGTCGTGTCTACGCTCTTTGTGGTACGCTTGATCGCTGTCGCCACACCTCCGCCTACAATCTACTAATGTAGGGTACCCCCTAGGTAGACTGCGACACATATTTTGTCGACAGTTGATTTGATCCAAGGGATGTGGTTCATCCCACTGGACTATTGTTGACGGTCCTTAGCGTCAACTTTTAAGCAATTATAAATTGAATAAATGGATCAATCAAATATAATATCTAGAAATATAGGGCTTTAATTAACAATTTCCACAAGTTTTGGTGTTTCATTATTTTCTAGGGACTATTCCAGAAAAGAGGAGAAAATAGAAACAAATCAGAGAAGATATCGAATAAATCCCGCGGAGAAACACCTACCAAAATACTCACGGAGGATCCCGCAGACAGCAGAGCGAAGCGGGGCAACAACCCCTGCCAGGTGGGGCCGGACGGCATGGGGTGGGGCCGGGCGGCACCCCCTTGGGCCCGCTGCCCGTCGCCTTCTGGAAGCTTCCTCCACCGCCTATGAGGAGTCATCTCAGCCCTACGTGAAGTCGGTTTAATCCAACGGCTGTCGTGCATCCCACCGGACTATAAATAGGAGGGAATACCCGCCCTAGAGGCAATCCTTTGGAGATCCATTCAATTTAAGTCATAGGAGATCTATTCATCTAGAACCATAAACCCTAGTTCATCTAAAGCACTTTCTAGTTCATAGCATAGCCTAGTTAGATTCAAGAGTAGACGAAGTCAAGATTTGATCTTGGAGTCCCGACATTGTCAAGAGATTGGAGTCTGGTACAGTTCTTATTCTCTTATTCTCTTTTAGTTGTATGATATTTATAGGCAACACTATTCTTCACTAATATGTTCTTGTTTACTTTGTTCATTGTCTACATTAATATATCTAGTATAGTTAGTTTGCTATTGAGTTCATGCACATGTTCGTATAACGCTCATCTATTTGATCATATGGTGAGTGGTAGGCAATATGTAGGTGTGGTGCTTAGATACTTTGCTTATCTGCGAATGCCACCAGTTGTGCCGGGTCGTGAAGTAGATCATGGACGTGACAGATCCATTGAGTCCTTTGTAGGCTTTCCCCCGTACGATGGTTTGGTAAGGAGGAATTGTCAGGTTGAGGATATCTTGTTATATCTGAGGTTTCTGAACTCAACTCATCCTGTTCATGGCCCTATTGTGGTTGGGAATATTGGTAGTATTACTTAACAATGATTACTATATGTACTTGCACTCACTAGCGTAGCTTTGACGGTAGCTAGAATACTTAGGATGTTATTTCTTTATTACTTGTATTAGACGACACTTGTGTAGTGACTAGAATGCTCTAGATAACTTTATCCTTATTATTATTATTATTATTATTATGACTGATCAATTTACCCTTATCATTTATATATATTTATCATGTGACTTACCCCTGTTTAAGAGTAGAGATCATTGACAGTTAAATCCCTTCATTCATTTCATATGATTGTTATCAATACTATAGATTATCACTTTAAACTAGACCTTCCCAGTGGTAGAATATAAATGAAAACCTGGTAATACTCTAGGTAAAATGCTACAATGGTATAATTTAATCTGTCTGCTTGCAAAATCATTATCCTTTGACATTTCATATCTATTATTTATTTCTGCCTTGTCATACATAAAATATAGAATAACTCATAAGTACCATAAAATATTCCTAGCTTTATAATTAGGGATGACAACCTAGTTCCATGCTTAGGAGTATAAGGTAAAAGATAAGTGGCCAGTTGCTAAAGACAAGTTAATTACATACCATGCATTTTTGGCACCATTGCTAAGAACTATGTTCTTGGTGATGTCGTTAAAAAATGTCAACAACTATAAATAGAGGGGTAGACCCCCCAAAGGCAATCAATCATTAATCAATCTATAGATCAATCTTAGTTAGGTCAAGAGGTGTCCCTTGAAAGGATAACCTCACAGCTCCACCATATAGGGCATAGCTAGATTAGAATAGAAGTAGAATTGGCAAGCATAGTTTGGATTCCGAATTAGTCACGAGGAGACTCAGTAAACCCTTGTAATCCTCTCTTGTAATACAATATTATTCATCATTGTTCATCTAGTTCTTATTCTTGTTCTAGTTGAATCTTATTGCTCTAGATATGACTACATATTTAGTTGTTTATACATTCTTAGTTATAATGTTTATCATCTACCTTGATTATATATCTAGCATAGATAGATTATATGCATGTCATTACTCATGTTTGTATAACGCTCATTCAATAGATCAATGGGTGGGTGATAATCATAGTGTAAGCATGGTGCTTAGACATTGCTTATGTGCGAATGTCCCCTATTTTTTGGGCCATGTGGTAGATCACGGGTTCCTGTTGAGTCCTCTGTAGTCCACTTCCCAAATTTAGGATTGTGCATGACTGTTAATTCTCGGGTCACAGTTGTGCTATGTTCTCAGCCGAGCTTAGGGATGGTCGCTTGATTATACATATTAATATACTTTATCTATGTTTGCTAGATGTATTGCACTAATTAGGGTAGGTTATAACTTATAATTAGAATAACATAGGAGTAGTCTTTAATCTTCTATTCTTGTCAATGCTAGTGCTATATGTGGAAAGGTTCTTGAGATAATCCTGGATACATCTTTATCTATCTTTATCATTTACCTACCATTTATCATATATATTATTAGATTGATTCCCTATTTTGAGTAATAATCTAGTGAAGCTCATATCATGTGTGTGCATGTGCATATTTTAGCTTCTCTTTATCCTACCTCCTAGATCCTTCCCAGTGGTAAAGTATAAATAACGATACCTGGAACATTTCTGGGTGAAATGCTACAACGGGTGTATTTTATCTGTGTGCTTGTGGATAACCTTTATTTTATATATTGGGAGTAAGTGTCATGAGTATAATACTCCCATGTATTTAGTGTCATGTTAGGGATGACAACTTAACTTAAGTGGTGTTAGTAGATGTGACCCTCATTTCTTGCGCCGTTGCTAGGGATCACTCACCCTGGTGATGACGTTAAGAAATGTCAACAACCTCATGCTCTTCTTCAGATTTAGAGTACACTAATATATCATCAATGAACACCATGAAAAATACATCCAAATATTCATGTAGCATCATGTTCATCGCTCCAATAAAAGCTACAGGGGCATTTGATAGTCCAAAAGACATAACAATATACTCATAATGCCCGTACCTGGTGCTAAAAGTAGCTTTCTCGATGTCCTCTTCTCCAATTCTAAATTGGTGATAACTAGATTGCAAATCAATCTTAGAAAACACCTTTGCACCCTTCAATTGATTAAATAAAGCATCAATACGAGGCAGTGGGTACTTATTCTTAATAGTCACTTGATTAAGGGCTTGGTAATCAACACAAAGCCTCTTAGTACCATTCTTCTTCTCCACAAATAAAACAGGGAAAGCCCATGGAGACTTGCTTGGTCGAATAAAACCCCTTGCTAGAAGATCATCTAACTGTTTCTTGAACTCTACTTGCTCCACAGGAGCCATCTTATATGGGGTCTTATAAATTGGACTCGTTCTAGGAACAAGTTCAATCCCAAAGTCTCGCTCCCTACTAGGACGCAACCCTAGAAGCTCTATAGGGAACACATAAGGAAACAATCATACAATAGGAATATCCTCAATATGCAAAACAACATCTTTCCCTTCTATAAGTGACCAAAGAGCACCTGACTTCACCATCCATCTTTTTGGAAAGAGCACACACAAAAAAAGAGAGGGTATACCATAAACTACTGCCTTGGAAGATGATCTCCTCCCCATATGGAGCCAACAAGGTAACTGTGTTCTAAAAACAAGAGATGATTGCACGATACTAAGAAAGCCAATCCATACCGAAAATAACATCAAAGGGCTCCAAGCTAATCATCATGAGATTAGCAGTAAACGCCTCATCACCAATAGATATAGAACACCCTAGGCAAACTGTAGAGCTAGAAATAATTCCACTAGGAGAACTGACTACAACTGACTCTCTAATTCTTTGCACTTATAAACCCACGTTTCTAGCAAAGTCAAATGGTACAAAAGAAAAACTAGCTCCCAAATCAAATAAAAAATGTGGGCATCATGAGAATCCACGAGTAAGATACCTATCACCACATCGCTATGTCCTCCAGACTTAGCAGAAGGCAAAGTGTATAACCCAAACGGTGCACGTGAAGCAGAAGCCCCCACATCCTGTGTAGATGAAGTCCCAACCATCAATATTGATGGTGCTGAACGCCACTGGGGAGGTAAAGCTGGAGCATGAGCCAAGGGAACTATTTGTGGAGGCAACCAATATGCTCCACTAGGTCTAGATAGGTACTATTGTAGTAGAGCATCAGGAGCTGGTAAGAACTGTGGAGTTTGCGGAGTCAAAGTAGAAGCTAACATGTGTGCTATACCCCTAGAGGAAGAAGCATCATAAGAATTCACCTTCACCCACTTAATTTTTCCATTGGAATTCTTGCGGCATACTACATCCTTGTGGCCAAAGTGACCACAAATTGAACAATTACCTTTCCAAGAGCACTCACTCTGCATATGTGAATCACCACACCTAAAGCACACCAGGCCAAATCCTGGCTTAACCACATCACAAAACTGAGCACTAGTCCCTAAAGAACACCGCTCGGAAGATCCACCTTGGTATGGATGATGACGTTGCTGACCCTTATGCTTGTTATGGATAGGACCTCTAGACTGACTTTTCTTCTCAGCTTGTCCTTTTTTTATCTGTTCTAGATCCTTTGCAAATATCATCAGTATAAGTCTGTTGTAGCTCGACACCTAAAGCCTGCTCAACCATGGTGTGAAAGTCAATAACTGGAAAAAGCACCAAGCATATGGCGAATAAAAGGCCTCAAACCCTATCTAAAATGTTTAGCCTTCTCTGTATCATCATTGGCTACATGAGGGACAAAGTGAACAATCTGATTAAATCCCACCTCATACTCTGCTACTATCATCTTGTCTTGCATGTAATTATTTAGATCAATTTGCATCTTATCTAAGAAAGTAGTTGAGTAGAATCTCCTCTCAAAATGCACAACAAACTCGAGCATGTGAGAATACCATGAGCAGCGGTCCTAGCTGACTGTACAACTCACCACACCTCGCCACCACATTTGAGCCTCACCCTTGATGACTTGCACAACATAGCGAATTCTATCTTGAGGCAACACCTCCAAAGCATCAAGCTGCATCTCTATGTAAGAAAGCTAATCTGCAGCTTGGATAGGAGTTCCATTGCCATCAAAATTGTCCAGCTTCAAGCCAGCCCACTCTTTTAGTGACACTCCACTCTGATGACCATCAGCCCCAACAATAGGTTGGGAAGCACCCACAGGGACTGCACCATCAGGTGGAACATGTTGGGCAGCCCCTGCATGATTAGCCTGCCTAAGAGTTCTCAACTCGTTCTGCATCACTTGCACTGTGGCTAGTAACTCCGATTGAGTGTCGCCCTCTGGCTGGGCATCACCTCACGATCTACCTCGACCTCGACCTTGACCCCACCCCTTAGGTGGCATGACTGCAGCCACTATAATAAAACATAAACACATAAATCAACTTTAAGAAATAAAGGCATCAATAGAAGGAACAAACAAGGTAGAGAAAATATATGTAAAACCCAACCCATCCTACATGTGAGGTGTGTCAAATTAAACATTACTTCACCAAGTATTAAAACCTAAGCTTTGATTACCAACTGTAACACCCTATTTTTACAAATTTAATATTATATTAAGAAAAAATAGCAAGAACAACCATCACATGACTCAAGCAAAATTTAACAAAAACATCAACGAATATAGATAAACGATTAAACAACTCCAGGCGGCACACCAGTTAATTATAAATTCCCAACAATAGTATTGAGTTAACTTTGACAATACTTTAACTTAGACAAAGTGCAACATTGCAAACTGGATTCTTAAAGCATAAAAAATTATTCTTGTGTGATGAAGTGTCATTTGCATGCTTCTAATTCCCAATCCCATCATGCTCATCTAATGTAATTAAACACCTGAAAAAAATAAAAGGGGTGAGATAAACTCAGGAAGCAACCGCTATGAATAAAGACACATCTCACATGATGAGTTTTTAAATTTGGAAACCAAATGAACATCCTTAACTATATATATAAAAAGAAACGAACAAACAAATTGAGCAACAAACTCCATAATGTAACGACTTCCAAACATTATCATAGGACTAGAGTATCACAATTATTCATGTATCAATATACTCTAAACAACGAGTAGAGATTTAGATGCATGCTATGATGCAACTCCAATGAGAGATTCACATTGGACGGTGCCAACCTCTCATGCAACTCCATGTACCGGTACTAGTCACTACGCGATAGAGGTGACCGACCATTAACTTCATATGAAATGCATATGTATGCATATGAATGATCACGTATGCATAACTCCATAGTGCAATAATTATAATATAATAACCACAACCATTGTTCCATAGCGACAAGCGACATCAATATTTTGAATAAAAACCATGAAGAATGAATATATATAAGCAATAATGAAGGGTAACCATATTTTTAATCTTGCTATATTTTATCCAAAAAAATGTGCAAGACATGAATATAAACATAGCATTAGCCACACTCCTACTTACTTGTCTTTTCCCTAAGAAAATAACCTGACAAGTACGTCTAAGAATGATTACGAGGCCCTCTTCCTGGTAGAAATAAACATACGGAACTACTCCATAAATCATGCATAACATATAAGGAGTAGATACACACCTCTACACTGAGCCGACCACTCTCCAAATTTTCTAGTTGCCAAAGAACCCCTTAAAATAAGGTTAAATATTGCCAAACAATAATCTGTCTATTTTCTAGGCAGCTACCTTGTTATTTTTATAACTACTTTGATATGGCAGAAAATCATATGGTTGAGTACAGTAAAAATATCTAAATAAAATTCTCCATAACTTTGTATTCACCACAAAATTTATTTGGGCTTTCTACTATTTTTAATCTAAGCCACAAAGTAACTATGTCATATCCTTCTAGTTTGAAAAGTGAAATTGCCGGATATCAAAATCCAATATACCCTATCCCCTTGGCAAGAATTCTGACGTACGAGCCCTTTCAAATCTCATACTTTTTGCTGTATCAAGATTTGGATTTTTGGCACCCTAAAGAAAAGAAGAATAGATCTGATTTGCAATACACTGGACGAGAGAAACTGTAACTCATCCACATAGCCAGTACGAGATCTCCAGGTGATTAGCTCTAATCATCAGCCCCTAACCGGTTAAGATATAGGATCTCACATTTTTTATTCATATCTATCACGATGTGGCAGAGCTCTGTTTCCTGCCAGCTTTGCTGCCTGACTGCTTCTAAAGCGGCCGCAAGGGATGATCGAATAGCACCCAGTCAGCAGGATATTAGCTTCGAGACGGCGGCAGCAAACGCTCCTCCTCCCGGAACGATCCACAGATAACGTGGGTAGTGGCGACGCCGTCAGTCTCGTTTTTTCTTTCTCTCTTTTCTCTTCTCCATGTTGGACACTAATTAGACTTTTGTATATATCTCCCATCTAAGCCTTTTAGGCCCAAAACCAAGCCAGATATTTTTTTTCAGGATATTACAGAAACCCTGAGCCTCATCAGGAAAGCGTAATCAGGATCTAGAGCCAGCATTTCAAGAAAAAGAATAGTCTTATATTTTGAAATAGTGAGATAGCGTGGAAGGGAGAGTTTGGAGGAAGTGCTGGTGCTCTCTCTGCGCTTGTACCTAACATGATCAAGTTCTTTGGAGCTTGCTTCTAAGATTTATCTAGTAATCGACTTATGATTCAAGTAAGTAACATTGTTTATATTATTTTTTAGGTTTGTGACTATCTTTTGAGTACTTTAAGCCTTGTTGCTCTTGTGTTAAAGTAGTATTGTAGTGTAGGTGTGGTACTTCAACTCGATTACTCATAGATGTATCCTATTAGCCGGATCAGTGGTAGCTCACGAGTGTGATTTGTATAGTTTCGTTGAATCTTATATAGTCTACCTCCTCATGGTAGGTGGAGCAAGACCTATCACTAGGAAGATCATGCTCTACCTGTGTTCTTCGTATGCGATTTTCCTAGTTGAACAATACAAAACATATCTTACTAGAGTCAGACTAGAAAACTTTAGTGATCTTCTCTACGCTGTTATCTTCTCATGCCTTAGTTGCTACTCAGGGGTTAAGTTAGATTTAGTTGGTCACACAAATTTCCTTGGATTTGATATAAGTTGGGTACTCGCGTGAAGTGTTACATTACTATCTATCCATGCGCATGTGAATCTTTCTGAGTGCATTGATAAATACCAACACCGCCCATCCCCACATGGATCCGTGGATCCAACAATCCACTAAGAAGAGAATGTGTCGGATCGAAGGATGATGTTGGGCCGACTAGGAGAAGAAGTAAGGAGAGCATGGGAGAGAGGGGAAGGAGGAGAAGGTGAAAGGCTGGTGCGGTGTCCGCTATTGCCTGTTGTCGCCGTTTGCACTGATGCCAGTCACGACGATAGTGTCGACCGGTCGAGCTTATGGCTGTGGCGAGAGGCGAGGAAGCTGGAGTCACCTTGTGCCGCCTCTCCGAGAAGATGCGGGGTCACACGGTATTGGCACCACGAGTATACTATTGTGCCCCATAAGCTACAAGTATTGTTCATCGGCAACTTTTTGGAGTTTGAAGCAAAAATGAGCACTAATATATAGTACTAATAGGTCACTTACATTTTTAATGAATTGAGCCAACATTTCAACTCATATAGTTAATGAGCCAGCTCACGAGTAGCTTAAGCTAGCTCGCAAGTCTAAAGAGTCAAAAACTTGTTGGCCTTGAACTTACAATGAGTTTGTTTTACTTTATGTCTTACATTTTACAATTGGTTGATGACTTTTGCCTAGACCCTGTAAAATTAGAATTGTGATTATTCTGATTGTATCACTTTGTTTTTAATTGATGTATGGATAATCAATAATGAATTACGAACAAATTATATATGATATGGAGTATGTACCATATGTATGGTGTAATACTATAGTATATTGTTATAGTTGTATGTATATATTTGAGCATATATTAGTCTTTTGTTCAATTTAAGGCTTATGAATATGTTGCTTTTGTATTAATACTATTCTCAAGATTTCAATATATGCATATATATTTTAAGTGTTTTATATATATAGCTCATGAGCTAATAAATGAGTCAGCTTAAGCTCGTAAACAATCCGAGATGACTTTTTAGTTCATTAAAATAACAAGACAAAGCTAACTCGTTATTTTAAAGAGTCAGAAGGAACTGGCTCGTTATCCAGCGTAGAAGCACTAGGTATGATTGGTGACATCTCCAATATAATATTTAAACGGAATTACTTGATCTCTACTCCCGTATTATGCCAATCTGTAACGTAAATGCGCTTATGCACTTTGATGCCCTTTCCTTCTACAATAGTAATAATAATAATGCAATAGTACACCTTGGCCCATGCTGACGATGTATGCAGTTTCTATCAGAGTTTGGCAGTGTGAGGACATCACGTTATTTAACTCAGATTCGCATTTGTGACTCAACAAAGACTTGTAACCGAAAAATAGACTGTTGCTCAGTACAATTAGTTTGTTCAATGATGTACACCAGTCCAAACTGTTTTTTGATATCATGCAACTGCAAAATCTTTTTTGCTGCTATTTTTTTCACATATAGGTCTAAATGGCGCTTTAAAGCTCCTTTATAGCTTTTCCATAGAGTCTAACACTGCAATATTGCCAATTCTTCTACTATGTCGCTAATGACGCTACAGCTCCGCTAAACACAGTTGTTTGGTTTAGTCACAAAATACTTTTAGCACTGTTAAATGTAAACAAGACCAGTATCCATTCATTATTTACGATAACTATTAACCTATGTTTTTACATTGCATCCTTATTTAATAAATGATGTCGTAGCTATTGAATAGTTATTGAATTGTTGATTGCTGAATGTTGAGTGATGCAGTCCAACTCAGAAACCAGGATGGTTTTTATATATGGTCATAAATTACCAGAGTGGCTAATAAGACAAATGCTGATGTTGTATTGGAATTAAGGGAGAGAGAGAGAGAGAGAGAGAGAGAGAGAGAGAGGAGGAGGAGGAGGAGGAATGGTTTGTTATATAAGGTCAGTCTCAATTTGATTTCATGTCACTATTTTCAATACTCACTTGTGTTGTAAACAAGGCAGGCAAATTGTATCCCCATGAAATATTTATCTTATCTCTGTTCATTAATACTATGCTTACTCGGCTTATATAATTTCTATGAAACTATCATGAAATCCCCATTTATACTGGCATAAAAACTGTGTTTATATGAAAGCCAAGATATAAACCGATGTGGTAGATAGATGATAAGAGTGAGAAAAAACTTGATCGGCCAAAAATTTATTTTGAAGAAACCATCAATTGGGAATGTGATTTCTATGTGATGTCTCTACATAACTTGTTAAGTATATAAACTACCTTATGTTGAAGATGTTCCAAATTCATAGCCCAAGATAAAGGTTGGACTTCTGACGAAGCGAAGCGGAGGCACGTCGCCGGGAGGCTTGGGACGGATTAAGTCGTACGGGAGGCTTGGCCCGTCGTATGGTACATATACCCGTCGCTAGGGTTCCACTGAGATTAAGTCGTTTATTATTCTTGTAAGCCGCCGCACGGCGTTGTAACCCAACTCTTGATAATAGTGAGGAGTGTTTGCTGGCTGGCGCCCGTGGTTTTTCCCCTTCGCATTGGATGAGTTTTCCACGTTAAATCTTGTGTCTCGCTGTGATTTGATCTTGTGTTTTTCGTCGTTTATCCGCCGACATTCATAACACCTTATAGTTTCTAAGTTGGGACTATCTTAAATATGAATGTTGACCGTTGCCATGAGTTTATTGATTGATATAATGAACATTACGCTAATGGACCTATACATGTTCTCCCAGAACCCTATAGATGTATTTGAGTATTTGTTATCGTAAAATTTTATTAGATACATAGTTCCATGCATAACTAATTTAGAATTCTCATATTTCAATGAATTATTAAATGAAATAGCTTTTCCTATATCATACTATAGCTTTTTATAGCTCTTGAAGAAACCCCACACTAAATTTCTTAGATATTATTTATTTAAACCTTATTGGTGAATATCTAGGCAAGGGGTACCTTTTTCCTTGGGTATTCACCGGCATTGCAATACTCGGGTATAATCAAATTCCTGGACTATCGGGCTCTCCCATGGCGCTTGGCAGGAAGGGAAAGCTCCACGTAAGGGAAGGATGATAGCGATAGGGCCATGTTGCTAGCCCACTTATAGGACAAAAAAGTGGTGCTCATATGGATGTCATCCCATCTGTCGGTAGGTATCTGAGTTCTCCATGGAACTCAACCCAAATCTACCATCTCCCTGAAGGATAAAACAACCATACAAGATACTCACATCACCAGTGTTGGTCATGATGCTTATGCTAGAACAGGAGTGGCTGCCCTCCAAATGACGCACCCATGTGAAAGCATCTAGGCCCCTAGTGTTTTGGTGATTAACGACAATGCAAGATTACTATGACTAATATGTGTTTTGCAAAGGCAATAAGAAAGTTAGGTCATGGTAATGGAGAATTGATTGGGCTATCAACGGTATTCGTTCCCCTTAATGGAATCGTTTCGGTTTTCAAGGGATTGGCGACAACGTTGAAGCATAGACTAGGTCTAAGTGTCGTTTGGCGTTGAGAGACACTTAGAGTAGTTTAGCACCTTTATTTTACCTTTGGTCGTACTATTAAGGGGGTACTATCTAGTAGCTTGACCTAGGAGATGCTATGTATTTAGGTGTGGTGCACACTTGTTAAAACTACCACTTGACAGCTTTAGAATAGCCCTTAGATCATGGTGAGCAACTTCTATTTTTCAAAGGTGCGAATCCGAGCTCGTTTTGGACCTTAGACAGGCTCCGGACGCTAAGGGAACCTAGGGTCTGGACCGTTGGCTATGCGTCCGGACCCCTAGGGTTTGCTTAGAGTGTGTGAGGCAGTCCGGACGCGGTGAACAGTTGGGGTCCGGACCATTGGTGGCATCCAGACCCTCTATAGAGAGTTCCAAAATGAGGCTTTGCCTCCGGACGCTGTCCGAAGCAACGGGTCCGGACCATTGGTGGTGTCTAGACTCGTTACAAAGACTTCCAGAGAGCAAAGATGAGTCTGGATGTTGTCCGGAGTCCAGGGTCCAACCGACGTTTATTGTCCAGACACCTTCATTACAGTGGAAGAGCACAATATTGCTATCAGGTCCGGACGCATGAGATATGGTCCGGACCCCACCTTTCTTAGCATCCGAAGTGATGCAGAAATGTGAGAATTGATTCTAAAGGCTAGGGGTTGCTTGGGGGGTATTTATACTCCTCCATCAGCTCCATGGCCTTACTCATGCCCATTCCAACAGCTGAGAATTGAGTCTTGCTTTACTTTGATCATCTAGTTACTTGCTTAGCTAGTATCACACTCACATGACACTAGGGGGTTAATTGGTTTTGTTAGGTTTTAATTCTTGCTTAGAAATTTAAAAGAGCCCAATTCACCGCCCCTCTTGGGCATCTTGATCCTTTCAATTGGTATCAAAGTCGAGTACTCTTGATTTAAGCTTAACCGCTTAGAGAAAGATGTTCCATGGGGATGGACCATCGCCCTTCTTTGAAAGAGATGACTTTCCATATTAGAATGTGCGCTTGGAGGCTTACCTAGAAGCCTTAGATGTTGGTGTGCTCAAAGCCGCCACCGATGGTTTTCCTCAATTTGATGGAGAACCCTTTGGTGACGAGGTTCACTATGAGAAGTTGAATGCCAAGGCCAAAAACACACTCTTTAGAGGCATTGGCAAGGATGTGTTCAATCATGTACGCACATCCAAGAACGCTCATGAGTTGTGGACTAATATTTGTGCCCTTCATGAAGGCACAAAGAGTGAGTGTGAGGAGCGCTACAATTTAGTCATGAACAAGATGAATGCTTTTACTGTGCTTGCAAAAGAAAATGCAAATGCAAATGAAATGTATTCATGCTTGAATGTTCTTGTAGAAGAATTGAATGGATTTGGGATAACTCAAATGGAACCCGCCGACATTGTGAGGAAGATTCTTTGTGTGCTTCCAATTGACAAGTATGGTCATATTGAGATGGTGTTGCATCAAGGTGATCTTTCCATGTCTACACCAACTCAAATCTTGGGAAAGATCAATGCTCATGAGATGTATATGCACATCAACAACAAGGAAGAATCTTCATCATCCACCAATAAGAAGGATTTGGCACTCAAATCTAGCCATGACATGGGCAAGTCAAAGTTGGTGGTTGAAGGCTCAAGTGAAGAAGATGATGATGACGCAAACATTGCTCTAATGGTGAAAAAGACCACCAAGATGCTAAAGAAGCTAAACAAGAGCGGTGTTAAGTTTTATTCAAGAAAGAAGAAGTTCTTCAGTAGTAGCAAGAGGAAGCCAATGCCGGAAATGGATTGCTACAATTGTGGTGAACTTGGCCATCTAGCTCATCATTGTACAAAGCCCAAGAAAGACAAATACAAGAAGAATTACAAGAATCGCAAAGAAGAAAAAGATGAGTCAAGTGATGATGAGAAGAAAGTTCAGAAGCCCCACAAGAATAAAGATGGCTTCAAGAAGAAGAGGTTCCAACACCAAAATAAGAAGGATGGCGAAGCATACATAGTTGGTGATTGGTTGACCAACATTGAAGACTCAAGTGATTCATCCGATGATGAGAGCGATGATGAGAAGTTGTCCGCTCTAGTCATTGGGATTTCATTGCCTCCTCCACCATCCTCAACTTCTACTACTACATCCTCTACACACATATGCCTTATGGCCAAGGGTGACCGGAAGGTACAATCTAAAGTAGAGGAAAGTGATGACAGTGATGATAGTGGTAGTGATAGTGAGGATGAATATCAAGCACCTTCTTATGATGAACTCTTGAAATTGCTTGCTAAGTACACTAAAATTGTTAAGGAGCAAGCTAAAAATGAAAAGCTTGAAAAACAAAATGATGATTTACTTGCTAAACTTGAGGAAACTTCAAATGCTAGTGATGTGCTTATAGATGAAAACAAATCATTGTCCTCACATGCAAGGAGCTCAAATCCTCTCTAAAAGAGCTAAATGAGAAACATGATAAGCTAGAGAGGACAACACAAGAGCTTAGAGATAGATGTAGCAAGCTTAAGGAAGAGTACACCAAAGTAAAGATGAACTATGATACTCTTCTTATTGCAAATGAATATCTTGATGATGATTCACATGTTTCTACTAACTCCATTGTCAAGATTGACATTGGCACATCTTGTGATGATTTGATTGTTGAGACTATTGAGCAAGAGCCTAAGTGCAAAGGCAAGCAGGTGGTTTTGGCGGATCACTATGATGTCCTCTACACGAGTAGATGCACATCATGAACCTTCTCCAAACAAGAGCCTCAAGATGATGATGATAAAGTGAAGGAAACAAATGAAGATACCTTCATCCCTCAAGCTTAAGTTGAGGCTCAAGCTCAAAATGTTGATGCACCTAATCCTCCTCCTCAAGTGGTTGATAGAACATCCACACCCATACTCCAATCACATCCACAAGAACTCATCATAGGATGTCCTTCAAGGGGAGTAATGACATGGTCCCAAAAAGTTGCTTCATTCATTGAACATCACTATTTTGTGTCTTGTGTTGAGCCTACATGTGTAGAGGAAGCGCTTGAGAATCCAGATTAGGTGAATGCCATGCATTAAGAACTAAACAACTTCACCCGCAATCAAGTGTGGACTCTAGAACTAATGCCACAAGGTGCAAGAGTGATAGGAACAAAGTGGGTGTTCCACAACAAGCAATATGATCAAGGACAAGTGGTTTGAAACAAGGCAAGGCTAGTTGCAAAGGGGTTCTCCCAAGTTGAAGGCTTGGATTTTGGGGAGACCTTTGCACCGGTTGCAAAACTTGAAGCCATCTGTATCCTCCTTTCATATGCATCACACCATGACATCAAATTATATCAAATGGATGTGAAAGGTGCATTCCTAAATGGTTTCATAAATGAGCTAGTCTATGTCAATCAACCTCCCGGTTTCAAAGACCATAGATATCCTAACCATGTTTATAGGTTGTCCAAGGTGCTATATGGGCTCAAGCAAGGCCCTAGAACTTGGTATGAGCGTCTTTGGGACTTCGTCTTCAAGAAGGGATTCACTATTAGGAAGGTTGATACAACACTATTCACCAAGAAGCAAGATGAAGATATCTTCATTTGTCAAGTATATGTTGATGACATTATATTTGGCTTGACAAATGAAGATCATTGCAAGGAATTTGGTGACTTGATGTCGATGGAATTTGAGATGTCCATGATTGGAGAGCTTACATTCTTCCTCGGGTTTCAAGTGAAGCAATTGAGAGAGCGCACATTTGTATCTCAAGAGAAGTATACCAATGATGTGCTCAAGAAGTTCAAAATGGAAGATTGTAAGCCAATCAAGACCCCAATGCCAACAAATGGACACCTCGACCTAGATGAGGGAGGTAAATCGGTTGATCAAACCCTCTACCGTTCCATGATTGGTAGCTTGTTATATCTTACCGCATCTAGGTTCGATATCATGTTTAGTGTATGTATGTGTGCTAGATTTCAAGCAAAACCTAAGGAATCACATTTAAGTACCGTAAAAAGAATCCTTAGATACATTAAGCACACCCCAAGCATTGGCCTTTGGTATCCCAAAGGAGCTACTTTTCAGTTAGTGGGCTATTCCAATTCGGATTATGCCGGTTGCAAAGTTGATAGGAAGAGTACCTTTGGAGGTTGCCATTTGCTTGGTAGATCACTTGTTTCATGGTCATCTAAGAAACAAAATAGTATGGCTTTGTCAACCGCCAAAGCGGAATACATAGCCGCCAGAGCTTGTTGTGCACAAATCTTATACATAAAGCAAACTCTTCTAGACTATGGCATAGAACTTAAAAGTGTACCACTTCTTTGTAATAATGAGAGTGATGTAAAACTTGCAAACAATCTCGTTCAACACCCTCGCACCAAGCACATTGATATTCGCTATCACTTTCTTAGAGATCATGTTGCAAAGAAAGATATATCACTAGAAGGCGTTGGCGGATATCTTCACAAAACCGCTTGATGAATCAACCTTTTGTAGGTTGAGGAATGAGCTAAATGTGCTTGATCTAAGCAACTTCACTAAAAGATGATCTTGTGTTGGCACTTGCATTCATTGTAATATATAACATGTTTAAATTGTGTATGTGCACATAGGCTTGGCTAACGCGGTTAAGATAACCGCCTTCAAAGCATGTGAAGAAGCTTAATCTCGGTTTAAACTTGACAAGCAACTAGATTCTAATTCAAGTATTGCATTGCATATTCATGGTTGTTGCTTGATTGTTCTTTTTTGGTTAAGTTTTGAGCATTCGCTAAGTTTGTCCACTTTAGGTGGAGCATTCCAAGCTCAAGTTCTTTCTATACCCCTACTAGTGGCCTTATGGTGCTCCACGCCCTCTTTTGTTGACTATTTTCATAAAAAGAGCTAAGCCTATGGCTAACTTTTTGAAAAATCTTGAGGGTTTGAGAGATGGTTCTCACTTCATGTCCAACTAGTGCTTTTTTGAGTCTTATTCAAGTTGCAAATGGGTTGGGAAAAAGCAAAGGGAGAGATAGGAAATTTCAATGCATTTCTGGGTTCTGACTCAGCTCCGGACGCTACATTGTTATGGTCTAGACCATTGCTCCCACGTACGGACCCCCTCTTCTCCCTACTAGTTGCTCCGTACAATGGCTCTGAACGCGTGGTTTTTACCATCCAGACCATTCTCCTCGTGTCCAAACACCTCCCATCTTCTAAACAGTGGCTCGAACTGTGTCTCCGGACACAACTGTTACCCGCGTCCGGACCCTAGTTTCCAGAGGGCATTTTTGCTTGGACGGAGCCACCTTTTGTCCGAACCCCGTCGTCCGGACAAAACATTGCGTTCGGTCCTGCATCTACTCGTGTGTTACCCTTTTGTTCGCTCTCTTCTGTCATTCCCCACCCACACCCGTACGCTGCCACCTTCTCCCATCCGCACCACCTTCGTTCTCCCCCGCCTCCGGCGCCTCTTGCTACCGACCATCCTCGCCCTAGCGAACCCCACCACCCACCACACCCCGCCTCTAGGCCCACATGCACCACCCCTGCATCCTCGTCCTCATCCTCTCCCGCCATGCATGTACCCCACGCGCCTTCGCTGCACGTTCCTGCTCGCGCCCCGCACCACCGTCTCACTACACCGGCGACCCCCTTCCCACCCCCACTGTGCTCCCTCGGCCTCCCTCCCCCTTCCACTCTCTCAATCCCTCCTCCTAGGGTTCCCTATCTTGAACCCTAGGATCACCCCACCACAGCATCCCCTCACCCCTAGGGTTTCCCTAGTCACTCTGCTCCCTAGGGTTTTCGTTTCTAAATTCGACGTTCATGTGTTTTGGCTGTTGTCGAGTTCGCTGCCATGGTGTCCCTGTCTGAGCTCGACATGCACTAATTAGATGTGCTTTGTCCCTAAGGTAGCCGACACTCCCTCTATCTCTTATCTCATATGCTTGCTACTTTTGGCGTTTTGCACCCCTAGCGTTATATATGTTGCTTATATATCTCCCATCTATTCTATCTCGATTGCAGTCGGGTCAGTGGTTGTGATAGTGAACTCGGGGCCAAGCCCGTGAGTACAGACCGAGGCCAAGCCTTGCAAGCGTGTCAGTGGCATTGTGGGCCTCTTGCAGTGTCAACAGCTTTCTTGTTAGAGGTAGTGTCACTTTGAGTTTGACAATGGGTTTCTTGTGTTCAGCGGCAGTGGAATTAGGGCCTCTTTCAGTTGTGCTTAATCGATTAGCTATGGCTCGCGTGAAGAACTTGGGTGGTGGACCTCCTGGTGACGACCCGCCTCGCCCACGCCCTCCTTCCGCTATGGATACGGGCAAGGGCAAGGCAAAGACTAGTGGCAAGAAGCGGAAGCTTCTTGATCGAGATGCCCAGGCAGCGATAGCAGCCGCAGAGGTAGCAGACAGAGCCAAGAGAGGTGCTGGTATACAGATTAGCACTCACACTCGTAGTACTACAGCTTCTCTAGCATGAGAGCTTAGCCTTTAGAGGCCCTAGCAGTGACAGCTTAGCCCTCTTAGACTTCAGAAGCTCCGGCAGCTCCAGCAGAGACTTCACCAGTACCCCAGCGCCAATGCTCCACTCGCGTCCGTGTCGAGGTTGCTCCTCGCCCTAAGGGCCCTCGCCGGGGAGACAGAGTTCCCAGAGCAGCACCACCACCGTCTCTTGCCGGGCCCCCAGTGATGCCCATTCACCTTGACCTCAGCCTGGCTACCACTCAACAGGTGTGTGAGCTTCGGCTAGTTGAGCTTTCAGAGTGGTTCCCTGACCAGCGACACCCTGAGGCCTCTCTAGGTTGGTGCCTCGACATGAGTATTTCTACGAGGTAGCATGTACGATGAGGATTCAGCTACGACCGCACCGTGTGTGTCCTCTTTAGCATATGGTCGCGATAGGAGGAGAGGTGCTTCGACCTTTACTCATGTACCTACCCGGGCTGGCTGACCTGCTAGGTTGCTCGGTGAACTATATTGAGTACTGGGTCAGGGAGTTCTACGCTTCACTTTGGGTTGACCCCAACCACGAGTTCTTCTAGTACTCCTTCAAAGGCGGGCGCTACCGGATGTACATGACAGCTTTCAGAGAGTGACTCCACTTCACCCAGTACGACCTTAGGCTTCACGTGTAGTGCTTCGGGGTGTCAAACCCCCATGTAGAGCAGTTGGAGGCACTACTATAGAGACAGAGCATGTTGTTCTGTGTTTCCGTCCCCCCTTCAGTCCCGGTGCTCGTCGGACCCCAACTTCGTTGCTCTCACACGTTCGTCTCCTAAACGACGTGTTGAGGCGCACATTTCTCCCACACATCGGATACCACGATGGGTTGATGAACCTTCAGCAGTATCTGTTGGCAGCAATGTGACAAAGACACCGTTCAACCTTGTAGATTTTGCTGTCAGTGAGATGGAGGATACGATTGCAGATGGGATTATCTCTCGGAGGCAGCTTCCCTATGGGCACTGGGTAAGCTCCCCACTTGTTCTTTCACTTTGGTTAGTTTAGCCAGGGATAGTCCAAGAGCTTGAGCACTCCCCGTCCATCTTTCCGATCTACAGGATGAGTGTCGTGATAGATGGCCGACGTGGCAGCAAAGTTCTCAGAGTGATTCGTCGCTCTGTGCGGCCTAGAGAGATGGCCGATGTGGACGCTTAGGACGAGGCGATCCGAGGAGTTGCGTAGGCTGAGCTCCACGACCTTGACACTCAGGAGGAATTGGAACAGGGCACCTCACCTCACCGATCCCCTCTGACAGTGACAGCTTGGACTACCGTCCTATTCCTCGTATTCCGGTCACTCACGACGCCGAGGCCGGAAGCTCCAGGTCCGCTCCATAGCCGCCTCAGACAGACTCGACACTTCTCCGAATCTTAAACCGGTTACAGGAGCAGTAGGTGTTGACAGTAGTTAACGTCAACATTTAATATAATTATAAACATGATAAATGGATCAACCACATGGAAAATATAGAAGTATATGGATTTATCTGACAAATTCCATGAGTTTTGGTATTCTACTATTTTCCAGGGACTATTCTAGAAAATAGTTATAAAGGGAATCAAATCAGAATAAATATTGGAAAAATTCTGAGACGAGATATTTGCCATAATATTCAAGAAGGATCCAAAATACACCGGAGCGTAGCGGGCAGCAAACCACCGCTAGGTGGGGCCAGCCAGCCCCCCCTGGCCGCCCGGCGACCTACAGGGCCCACCTTCTACGGCCTTCTAGAGTATTCGTCCCTCATCTCGGCCCTACATTAAGTTGATTTGATCCAACGGCCATCGTGCATCCCACCGAGCTATAAATAGAGGATAGATGCCAGCCCCTAGGGCACTGGAGTTCCATTCAGTTTAAGTCATTTGAGATCAAGTCATCCAGAGTCACAAAACCTAGTTCATCTAGAGCCTCTCTAGTTCATAGCATATTTTAATTAGATCAAGAGTAGAGGAAGTCAAGATATGTGAATCGATCTTGGACTCCCAACGTTGTCAAGAGATTGGAGTCTTGTACAGTTCTTATTCTCTTCTCTCTAATTGTGATTATCTGCAGTTGTATGATATTTATGGGTAACACTATTCTTGATTATTATGTTCTTGTTTACTTTGTTCATTGTTTACGTTAATATGTCTAGTATAGTTAGTTTGCTATAGAGTTCATGCACATGTTTGTATAGCGCTCGTCTACTCAATCGTGTGGTGAGTAGTAGGCAATATGTAGGCATGGTGCTTAGATACATTGCTTATCTGTGGATGCCCCCATCTCTGCTGGGTCATGGGGTCGATCATGAACGTGAAAAATCCATTGAGTCCTCTGTAGGCCTCCCCCTGTGCAGTGGTTTGGTAGGGAGGGATTGTCAGGTTGAGAAAATATTTGTATATCTGAGGTTTCTGAACTCAACTCATCCTGTTCATGGCCCCATTTTGGTTGGGAACATTGGTAGTATTACTTAACGATGGTTGCTAGATGTACTTGCACTAAATGACGTAGCTTTGACGGTAGCTAGAATACTTATGAGTTATTTCTTTATTACTTGTATTGGACGACGCTTGTGTAGTGACTAGAGTGCTTGCAGAATCATTTGTTCTTTATAATTTCATATCTATCATTATTTATTTCTATCTAGTCACACATAAAATAGAATATTTCATAAGTACCATTAATTATTCCTAGCTCTATAATTAGGGATGACAACCTAGTTTCATGCTTAGGAGTATAAGGTAAAAGATAGTGGCTAGTTGCTAAAGACAAGTTAATTACATACCATACATTTTTGGCGCCATTGCTAGGAACCTATGTTCTTGGTGATGACATTAGAAATGCCAACAACAGGGCTCCATGGTCACTATGATGAGTCAGGTCCAGGTTCAGCAGGATCAGTTTCAGGCTCAGTTGCTTGCCTCTCAGGCTCAGACGATGCAGTTCATTACTCACATCCTTTAGCACACTGGAGCTCCTCCTTTGCCTTCACTACAGCGACCGCCTTAGTTTTAGCTTGGTCAGGTAGGACCCTTATCTTCGCCATAGTTTGGTCAGTTTTTAGGTCTCTTAGCTCAACCTCCACTCCCTGGAGTTCCTTACTATGTCCAGTACCTGGTACCCTCCACCTCATACTATGCACAACTAGTGGTTTCCACTGCATAGTACTTGGGTCGTCTGGCTACTCCTCCTGCTCAGTCTTGCCCGGTGACCCCCACTCCAGCTACACAGTCCTCTGGTGGACATTAGAGTGTGGGCCCTTCTGACATGTTCTAGACTCTAGTCCATCAGGTCTCTCGGTGGCTTGACTCAGTTGAGTAGACAACACAGTTCACATCGATCACAACAAGATTTACCCCGTACTCAGCTTCTACACCATTTGGCACTACAGCTCGTGACTTGTCAGCTAGCTACAATGACATAACCGGCGTTGCCGACCCTACTGAGTACTGGGACACGCAGATGGAGCCCGCACCCCAGACTAGTGGCACGTTCCCCTCCTCAGTGGCTTCATTAGAGCTTGCACCTTAGGACCCTACAACTACCGTGTCAACACCTCCGGTAGTTTAGATAGATGCCACGGTAGTGACTCCAGTGGCTAGTGAGCCACAGGGACAGACTACAAAGGTTTCAGTGTTAGAGACACCACTTCCAGTCCCCGCTATAGAGTCCAAAGTTGCTCCTTCAGTGCCTGCCCCAATTCCAGACTTGCCTAGTACAGAGGCACCTTCCAAGGCACCAACAGAGTTAGTAGCACCTAAGACACATCAGTCGGCAGCTCCAGGTGTCAGTGGCAAATACCCCAGCTTCTACTTCAGCAGCTATTGTTCCTGTGATAGATTCTTCTCCTACAGCAACTCCAACCACCGTGGGTCAGGACGACGACAGTGACTCCAGTCTAGACTACGAGCAGTTCGACCTCCATCCTCGTGACCCAGCTGCTCCCCCTGCACCCGACGCTTAGTTTTTGATGCTTTGCCACCAAAGGGGGAGAGTCAGAGTATGCTAGAGTTAGGGGGAGATGAGAGGGATTTGGATCTTTTGATGTGCTTACCCTTCTCGTACTCATGCATCATGTTTATCGCTTTTCTCGCATTTGTCTATATATGTGATGCTACTCTTGCTTGAGACAGACGTGTTTTCAGTCCTTATATGATGATATGTCACTTGCTTATGCTCATGATATGCTTCCGCGCTTTACTTTGATATATATAAGATGAGCATATCTCCATGTACTTGCACTTGATTCATATCTTTACTACATGTTGTGGCTTGGATTGTTTAAGCATGTATTATTCATTCATATTCACTAACCCATGCTTAGATGAACCAAGTCATTCGAAAACCTAAAAAACAAACTCTCTTACATACTCTATGGCGTATTGTCATCAATCACCAAAAAGGAGGAGATTGAAAGCATCTAGGCCCCTAGTGTTTTGGTGATTAACAACAATGCAAGATTACTATGATCAACGTGTGTTTTACAGAGACAACAAGAAAGTTGGGTCATTGTAATGGAGAATTGATTGGGCAATCATCGATATTCGTGCCCCTTAATGGAATCATTTCGGTTTTCAAAGGATTGGCAACAAGATTGAAGCATAGACTAGGTCTAAGTGTTGTTTGGCGTTGAGAGACACTTAGAGTAGTTTAGCACCTTTATTTTACCCTTGGCCGTACTATTAAGGCGGTCCTATCTAGTAGCTTGACCTAGGAGAGGCTATGTGTTTAGGTGTGGTGCACACTTGTTAAAACTAGCACTAGGCAGCTTTAGAATAGCCCTTAAATCATGGTGTGCAACTTCTATTTTTGAAGTGTGCGAATCCGAGCTCGTTTTAGACCTCAGACAGGCTCCGGACGCTAAGGGAATCTAGGGTCCGGACCATTGGCTATGCGTTCGGACCACTAGGGTTTGCTTAGAGTGTGTCAGGCAGTCCGGACATGGTGAACAGTTCGGTCCGAACCATTGGTGGCGTCTGGACCCTATGCAGAGAGTTCCAGAATGACGGTTTGCCTCCGAACGATGTCCGAGGCAACGGGTCCAAACCATTTGTGGAGTCCAGACTCGTTACAGAGCATAAATGATTCCGAATGCTGTCTAGAGTCAAGGGTCCGGATGCCTTCATTATAGTGGAAGAGCACAGTATTATTGTGAGGTCCGGACGCATGCGATATGGTCCTTACCCCACCTTGCTTAGTGTCCGGAGTGACATAGAAATGTGAGAATTGAGTCTAATGGCTAGGGGCTGTTGGGGGGTATTTATACTCCTCCATCAGCTCCATGGCCTTACTCTTTCCCATTCCAACAGCTGAGAAAACCTTGTGTGAGTGCAAGGAGTGCAAGAGCCCTAGTGAGAGAGTGAGTTGATAATCCAAGTGTTCATCGTCACTGTTGACACCATTTTTTGGCATGTGTCAAATGAGCTAAGACTTGCATTGATCAGTAGCTGTTTTCTATCGGCATCGGCAGGTTATCGATTAACGTTACCGATGAGGGTGAATACTGCGGAAAGGATAAGTTTGTTGCCGATGGAAGCTGGACGGTTCTTGCCGATAGGAGTTAATTGGTGAAGACAAGTTACCAGCAGAGGTGAAGAGTTGCCGATCGGAAGGTATTACCGATAAGGAGACGATGCCGATGGACACAGGGTGACGTGGCGGTCGACGTCAGCAGGAGATTGCCGATGGCAATAGAAGGAAGTTGCGGATTAAAGAGTCTGCTGATGGAAAGTTTCATCAAAGAGAAGACATAAGGAAACTCGTCTTATACCAGTATTATTATGGCAGTTTGAGTCCGACTCTTGCACGAGTCGTTTGTTTCCTTAAAAATAGAAGTGTCTGTTTAGAAAAATAGTATTGTTATTTGGGTCCGACTCCTGCGCGGGTCAGTTATTTCCTTGAAAATAGGAGTTTTGTTTAGGAAGGGTACGAGTTGTATCTGTCTACAACTCCTTTTGCTGGAGTATAAATATATACCTAGGGGTCGTGAGAAGAAAATGAATCATACATCAAACAAATCTATTACTCTTATTTACTTTTACTGCAATTTACCCTTTTATTGCATTAGTCTTAGTTTATCTACGAATTCTTCAAGTCTTAACGGGCTGCATCTCTTCGATCTCTGTCAAACCCTTGCAAGTTCCGTGTGGGAGTAATCTGAGCTTTGACATCCGGGCGCATCTCTATTGTCTCGTTCAGCTCTGCTCTAGTTATCCTAATCAAGTCTGAGTCTTGACATCCGGGCGTATCGCCGTTGTCTTTTTGGATCTTGTTCTAGTTATCGTCCTTGTCAATTAACTGGTCAAATCGACTGGCACACCTTTGGATATCGAATTCAGGTAATAGCCCGAGGTGTTCGCAGATCCTAACGCTTTTTGTGTCAACACCTCTTTTGGCACATCCGGTGGGACAAATTATACATCTATCATGGGTGATCATACTGATGTCAATCAGAGGAACGTCATCGAAGTCTCCGAGGCCGATCTAAAAGGTGATCAGAAGATGGCTATGGAGCGGGCTATGGACGAGTACAAGCAATTGTATCTGAAGTCCTTCAGCCTAAGTAGGAGCGGCGAGGCCATCCAGAAGCAAGATCCGCCGTTACCACGGCAGGTCACATTTGATGCCAATCCTGGTAAGTTGCAAGAGATGGTTAATTCTGCCTTAAATCAAGCATTAATTAGCCACTCCAATGTGTTGTCCAATACTGTGTACAATGCTGTTATGCAATCTTTCAAAGAAGGACAAGCACCTCAGTATGTTGGTCCAGCGTATCATCAGCCTGGATCGGCATCTATAAATACATCAGCGGCTCCAATGACATCTTCTACTCCTGTGGATCCGTCTGCCGATATGGCCACACCTCCAAGGCCATGTCTTGAAAGCGTCACCAAGCTTAGTGCAGATCCGATGGCATCGACAATGTTGGGACCTACTGTCTAGAATCATCCAGCTCCCGTCAACTGGTGGGGATACGGTATGCCTTCAAATCCATCTGCTGGTTCCAATCTGGTGCAGGGAAACAATTCAGCTTGGAAGGGCTCCACGGCATCGGCAATGCAATCACAGCCGATGATCCCTATGATGCATTACTCTATGTCTTCTCCAACTGTGCAAATACCGTCAGAGGATCTCCAGGTGATGATTCCTAAAGTACCTCTGATGCCACCATCGGCAAATTCTGTGCCGATGCAACATAATATAGCAACTGGAAGTCAACCTATGGTGGTAAATCCTCAAGCCGGGGTAATAGCATATCAAGGTAACCAATTTGTTGATTACTCTAAGGTGCAGGAACAGCAGGCGCCAGTCAGCTATCAGCCATCGGTAAGTCACATGCCGATGATTTAGAATAATGGATGGACCAGTCAGCCGCCAGTTCAACAGCCTAGTGTACTAATGTATCAGTATGGAAGTCCAGCAAACACTCAGAGTGGGCCATCGGTACAACAACCGATGAATATGATGACTCAACATAATCCAGGAAGTGTGCAAAATTATCCATCGGTAAGTCAGTCGATGCATAATGTCCAGATGACTGGTGCTGCGCCCGTGACAATTACTCCGCATCATCTTCTACCAAGATCTGAAGGGGCGCATCAGCCGGCTCCACCAGTCAGCAATTAGCCAATGAGTCGGCAAGATCAGGATGCATATTGGACCGATAAGATTGCCGAAGTAATGAAAGAACAATTCGGCATTAAGCCCAAGGTTAATACATACTCTTATCGGATGCCATATCCTCCGTCGTATGACTTAATTCCTCTCCCGAATCGGTACAAGGTGCCTGATTTTACTAAATTCTCTGGCCAAGATGACACGTCAACGATGGAGCACATCAACCGCTTCATTATCCAGTGTGGAGAAGCAGCAAACAGGGAAGAGCTGAGGATGAGATTGTTCTCATCGTCATTGTCTGGATCGGCATTCACATGGTTTATATCGTTGCCTCCAAACTCTGTAATCACATGGACCGATCTGGAGAGGCAGTTTCATAAATACTTCTTCGCTGGCATACATGAGAAGAAGATAACCGATTTGGTTAAGCTGAGGCAACGTAATGACGAATCCGTGGAAAGCTTTGTCCAGAGACTGCGAGACACGAAGAACAAGTGCTACAACTTGGTGCTTGATGATCGACAATTGGCAGATTTGGCCTTCCAAGGATTACTGCCGCACATCAAAGACAAGTACGCGTCTCAAGAGTTTGAAAGTCTAAGCCACCTTGTGCAGAGAATTGCCAATCAAGACGTCAAGACTTTTGAGCCTAGAAGAACTTGGAATAAAAAGGTGACCTTCATTGAGCAAGAAGTGGATTCCGATGAAGAGCTAAGCATCGGCGCAGCCGAATGGGTGAAAGACAAGAAATTTGTGTCTTGTCCATTCGGCCAGAAGGAAGCTGAAAGGTTCACCTTTGATATCACCAAGACCGATAGGATGTTTGACTTATTACTTCAAGAAGGGCGGATCAAGTTGGCGCCTAACCAAGTAATTCCATCGGCCGAAGAGCTCAGAAAGATCAGATATTGCAAGTGGCACAATGCGACTTCGCAGAGTACCAATGATTGCAAAGTGTTTAGAAAGCAGTTGCAGTCAGAGATTGAATCTGGACGAATTAAATTTGAAAATTCTAAAGCCTAGAAACTGATGAGAATTGATCAGCACTCGTTTCCATGTAATATGGTGGAAACTAGTGGAAAAACTAAAGTGCTAACAGCGGAAGCTGCCAGGAAGAATGCATCGGTAGATCCTGACCATCAAGTAGCTGAGCGTGATGAGAGGAGGTTTGCCGATGACAGAAAGGGCAAGAAAGTTGCCGGTGAAGGTAGCAATGCTAAGAGGGCTCCTGGTGTTATAATCACGCATAGGCAGCCAAGGCAAGAATATCGGCAATCGCAGGAGGAGCGACATCGGCAGGAAGAAGAGCACCAAGAGTGGCTTCGGCATAAGGACCACTGGAAGTGTCCCTTCTACGTTCACTACTGGGAAGAAGGCATCAAGCTACCTACTGCCGATAATTGTCCTGAATGCAATGGGTATTACCCTGCCGATCGGTCAGGAAAGAAACCTTGCTTTGACGATCGAACATCCGAATATGCTAGGCCGCTCAGAGAAAAGAGGTCGGCGCATGATCGACTGGGGGGCAAGCTCAGTGCGCATGACAGGCTTGGCAGGCGTGTCAGTCAAGGAGAAATTGAGGGGATGGCCCATGCAAGAGTGCCTGACGAAGAAATATTCTCCAGAGATCCGAACATAAGGAGTGGTGCCGATGCGAGCATTAAGATGCAGCACCAGCCCGTTTGGAAAACCAAGCTTCCTCAATGGTGCCCTAAAGGTCTGACGAAAACTCAGAAAAGGAGAATCCAGCGTGAACGCCAAAGTGATTTATATGACATTGAAAATCCTTCAAGAGAAAAGCAGTGGAGGCCAAAGCGCAAGGATAGGGACCCATCGGCAAAAATCGATATGGTCTTCATATTGTCGATGGAATTCATGGCACCTGTCAGCGACGGAGAAGAGGTTGCTGAAATGGCGCAGCTAGTGTTGGATCCGATGTCAGCTGTCTTTGAGAAGCCTGCCGATGATGAGAGGCAGCACCTAAGGGCTCTGTTCGTTAAAGGCAAAGTAGATGGACAACCTGTGACAAAAATGCTGGTGGATGGTGGAGCGTCGATCAACATAATGTCGTACGTCATGTTCAGGAAGCTTGGGGAAGGCGACCAAGACTTAGTCAAGACGGACATGAAACTTAAAGATTTTGAAGGCAACGTGGCGCCAGCTATGGGAGCCGTATGTGTTGAATTAACCATCGGCAGTAAAACTTTGCCGACAACATTTTTCGTGATCAGTGGCAAAGGTACCTACAACTTGCTCCTAGGAAGGGATTGGATCCATGCTAATTGCTGCATTCCTTCTAAAATGCACCAAAGCCTTGTGCAGTGGGTTGGAGATAAAATTGAAATCGTCCAGAGTGAGACCCCATCGATTGTTGCATCGGCAGAATCGGAAACTTATGAGCAAACCAGGTGCATATCAGGTGAAGCTTGGGACACGGAGTTCCTCAAGGTTGCCGATTACCGTATTACACCGATCCAAGTAGTCGGTCCTGAAGAAGAGTTTTAATGGATCAATTCGCCGATGATGGAAAACTGGGACATGGGTTCACATCGGCCGATGATTTATTAGAAGTAGATATCGGCGATGGTAGTAAGCATAGGCCTACTTTTATTAGTACTGGGTTGGGTTCCCAATGTAAGCAGCAATTGATTGACTTATTGAAAGAATATAAAGATTGTTTCTCTTGGGATTATACAAAGATGCCTGGTTTAGACCGGTCAATAGTCAAACATCGGTTGCCTATTAAGCCTGGTTTCCAGCCACATCGGCAACCTGCGCGCCGATGCAACCCCACTATTTTACCCGATATTAAGACTGAAATTACGAAGTTAATTGAAGCTGGGTTTATTCGGCAATGTCGATATGCCGAATGGATTTCTAATGTGGTTCCTGTGTATAAGAAAAATGGAAAATTACGTGTTTGCAATGATTTCAGGAATCTCAATAAGGCTACGCCGATGGATGGTTATCCGATGCCTGTTGCCGATCTGTTGGTTGATGCTTCCGCTGGACATCAAATCATTAGCTTCATGGATGGTAATGATGGATATAATCAGATATTCATAGCTGAAGAAGACATATCCAAAACTGCTTTTAGATGTCAAGGTCATGTCGGTTTATTTGAATGAGTGGTGATGACTTTTGGCTTGAAGAATGCCAGTGCTACTTATCAAAGAGCAATGAATTTTATCTTTGATAAGTACATCGGTACGATAGTCGAAATCTATATTGATGACGTGGTGGTCAAGTCTGGAAATTTTGAGAAGCATCTTGCCAATTTGCGGAAAGTCCTGGAATGCACAAGGGAGCATGGGTTGAAGATGAATCCTAATAAGTGTGCATTTGGTGTATCAGCAGGTCAGTTTCTGGGTTTTATGGTGCATTAGAGGGGCATCGAGATCGGTAGAAAATCTATTGATGCAATTAACAAAGTAGTTTCTCCCACAAATAAGACTGAGTTGCAATCCTTGATCGACAAGATTAATTTTATTAGAAGGTTTATATCCAACTTATGTGGTAAGATTAAATCTTTTAGTCCATTGTTAAAAGCTGATCAAGAGTTTACATGGAAAGAAGAACAACAATTAGCCTTGGAGGAGATCAAGAAATATTTGGTAAACCCTCCAGTCTTGGTTCCACCTCAACACGGGAAGCCTTTCAGGTTGTATTTGTCTGCTGATGACGGTGTTATCGGGTCAGCCTTAATTCAAGAATTTGAAGGGAAGGAACGTGTGATATATTATTTGAGCAAAAGGCTAGTAGATGCTGAAACGAGGTATTCGGCCATAGAAAGATTATGCTTATGTTTATATTTCTCTTGCATAAAATTGAGGCATTATTTATTGTCGGCCGAATGTACTGTTATCTGTAAAGATAATGTGGTTAAGTATATGCTGTCGATGCCGATATTAAATGGGAGAATCGGCAAATGGATTCTAGCACTTTCAGAGTTTGATCTGAGGTATGAATCGGTTAAGGCAGTTAAGGGTCAGGTAATAGCCGATTTCATTACTCAGCATTGCAATGTAATAGGTTCTGTAGAAATTGCTCCTTGGACTTTGTTCTTTGATGGGTCTACATGCAAAGAAGGGGTAGGTATCGGTATTGTTTTAATTTCACCCCGTGGACGGAAATATGAAATTTCACTGCCGATCGTTGCTACCTCAACAAACAATCAGGCTGAGTACCAAGCTCTGCTAAAGGGGTTGGAATTACTCAGGGAGGTATGTGCCGATGCTGTTGAAATCTTCGGTGATTCCATGTTAGTAATTAACCAATTGATTGGAACATATGAGTGCTGAAGTGAAGCTTTAATTGCAACCCATGAAAAGTGTTTGCAATTATTAAAAGAATTCAAAGAGTATCGCCTTGAGCATATTCCTAGGTTGCATAATGAAGGGGCCAATCGGTTAGCACAGAATGCTTCAGGATATCAGCCGATTCAAGAAGTCATGACATCGGTGATGGTTGCCGATGACTGGAGAAAAGAAATTGCCGATTACTTAAGAGATCCGTCTAAGAAGGTTGAAAGGCATCTAAGGTTTCAAGCTACCAAGTATGTGCTCCTTGATAATGAATTGTATTATCGGACAATTGATGGAATTTTGCTCAGATGCTTTAGTAAGGAAGAGTCAAAAGAGTTGATAGGCGAGATCCATGAGGGTGTGTGTGGAGCACATCAATCGGCATTCAAGATGAAGTGGATGATTAGGCGGAATGGATATTATTGGCCGACAATTCTTGAGGATTGCTTCAACTATTTTAAAGGATGTCGGGATTGTCAGAAGTTTGGTAATGTCCAGAGGGCACCTGCATCGTCAATGAATCCTATAATCAAGCCTTGGCCGTTTAGGGGGTGGGCTATTGATCTCATCGGCCAGACTTATCCACCGTCAAGTAAGGGGCATAAGTTTATACTCGTTGCTACCGATTACTTCACAAAATGGGTTGAGGCAATTCCTTTGAAGAAGGTAACATCGGCAAACATGGTAGATTTTGTAAAAGAACATATTGTTTACCGATTCGGTTTTCCTCAAACTATTACTACCGATCAAGGAACCATGTTCACATCGGGGGAATTTGATGAGTTTGCTGCTGGTATGGGGTTCAAGGTATTGAATTCTTCTCCTTATTATGCCCAAGCTAACGGTCAGGTTGAGGCGACTAATAAAGGAGTTATTAAGCTTATCAAACGCAAGATTAAAGAAAACCCTAGAAGGTGGCACATAGTGTTAAATGAAGCCCTATGGTCCTATCGGATGGCATGTCATGGTGCAACCAAAGTTTCGCCGTATTAGTTAGTCTATGGACACGATGTTGCCCTGCCTTGGGAAGTTAAAACTGGTTCTAAGCGATTGTTTTCTCAAGATCAATTAACAGCCGATGAATATGATATTCTTATGAAGGATGATTTAGAATATTTAGCAAGTCATCGGTTGAGGGCTTTGATCAGCATTGAAGAGAATAAGAAAAGGGTTGCCAGATGGTATGATAAGAAGGTAAAGGTGAAAGCATTTGCCGATGGTGACCTGGTATGGAAATTGATTTTACTGATTGGGACTAAGAATTCTAAGTTTGGAAAGTGGTCTCCTAATTGGGAGGGTCCGTTTCGGGTAAATTAGTCTGTTCCTAGTAATGCATACATTTTGGAAACCCTCGAAGGGGTTGCGTTTCCTAGAGCAATCAACGGTAAATACTTGAAGAAATATTACCCTAGTATTTGGGTGGATGCATAGAATACATGTTGGAATGCCGATGAAAGAAAAAATTATATAAAACATCGGTAACAAGCATGCTGGCATTATGTTACAAGCAAAATTAGATATCAATATTACACTTGCTGATACAATGGATTGTAACAAATTACAACAAAGATTGAATAGCTGATATCGCACGCAGGCGAATTTGCTCTATTTCTTCCATCTCCTTGGCATCGTCATCGGCGGATCCCTCTATTGGCTTGATCTTTTTCTTCATCCGGAGGGCTTGACGTGCATCGGCATCTCTTTCTTGTTGTAAAGCTTGGATGGCACTTGGAAGTTCAGTCTTCTGTTGATTGGCTGCGATCAAGGCCTCGTCAACTTGTTTCAGCTCTGCTAATAACTTTTCTTTCCTTGCCGATAGATGGGCAATGTCTTGATCAAGCTCAGTACCAGAAGCTTTTAGGTGACCTATGTTCTTGTGTTTCTCGTTGGCAGATTGCTTGAATTGAAGCATTTTCTCTTCGAGTTCTGACTGAACAGTCCTATCGGCAATACGGAGTGAGAGCCTTTGATACTGGAGTTGCTTACTCTCGAGGAACGCTGCCTAGAAAAGTGTTTCTTCGATATCGGCGGATAGATGGCCTTGGATATCTTTGAAAGCTGTCTTCGCTGCAGTGGAGTCCTGAACGAGATGGGACATGTCTTGTTGCAATAAAGATAGTAGTGCTTCGAGCTTAAGTTTGATATCTGCCGATAGAGCTGGAGCAGAGCTTTCTTCATCTTCGTCTTCATCGGGGAGGTTGACGGCGAAGGAGAACAAGCTGTTCGGGGAGTCTTGGGTCTGAAAAGGAAGAAGATTAGGGCTTGTCGATTATAAGTTTATGTTATGGGTTTTATGACAGTCGGCTTACCATCTTGAAGTGGATTTCTTGCCTGGGACTTGGGAAGGCAGCTGGTGTAGTATCGTCTTGAAGATCGGCAGCGGTTGCCAATGAACTTGCCTCCGCGGGAGGAACGATTGGCGCTGATGGTGCTGTTGTTGGTGCTGCCTCTGTTGTGGTGGCTGGTTCCTGTGGCGATGTTTTCATCCTCTGGTCAGGAGTTTCAATCGGTGTAGGTGCTGGTACCGATGCCGATGTTGTTGCCGTTGGTTCTTACGGTGGTGGTATTCCCTAGTCGGGAGTTTCGTCCATCGGCTGCTCAGGAATGGACGCCGACGGTGGTTCTGCTGTTGGTGCATCAACAGTTGGTGATGCAACTGGAGTTGGTGGTGTAGATGGAGTGGATAGCCTCAGACGTCTTTTCTTCCTCGGGGCAGCAGTTGGTGAACCAGCCCGTTTTGGTTGCGAAGCTTGGGGGGCATTGGCAACATCAGATGGAGAAGCTTGTACATTCGGAGCAGCTACCGATGACCTCGTTGCCTGTAAAAATTATTTGGTACAAGTTAAATGAAGTAAATGTTTCCGATGAGAGATTGTAATCAGTATGAGTGAAATAAAAATTTACTGCAAAAGCTCGCGCCAAGATGGCAGCAGCAGCCGATGGAGTAGCGATGGTCTTTGCGGGTGTCGTCTTGGGTTTGAGGGTAACCTTAGGTACCCTTTGAGGTGTGAAGACAGCCAATGTGGGAGCCTTGTTACCGATGATTGATACGGGGCTCATCATTCGAAGGTTGAAGTGCTTGCCATTCTTGCTTGTTCGGGGGATTGGATCATCAACCTATTAAGAAGAGAGTCAGATGCCGATAGTAGAAAATAATGAAAAAATACAAGTTAAGAACTTACTGCGTCATCGGGAATGATGTGATCGGCGTCGATCAAATGCCGATAATAGTGCGATGATTTGGCGAACAGTTGGCCTCTCCATTCTTTCCACAAAGATTTGTATAACTCTGTCATAAAAGATGTTGGTGCCCAGGAGGATAGGTCGATGTTTGATGTATCGGCATGGGGAGAAAGGTTGACAATCCTGTTAACTTCCATGGCACTGGAGATAATTTCTCTTGGCTTTATCACATTGGCGAAGCTGAGTTTGATCGGTAATTGGCCGAATGCCAGCTGTCTTGCTGCTGCCGATGGATAATAGACCTCATAAGATGGAGGAGAGTTCTTCCCGGTTCCAAAGATGTTGACTGGAATGGCTCGGGAATAATGCTGGCCTTCATGATTGTTTCATTTTGTGGCACGTTCCAATCGGTAAGGTTGAATAATAACGGGAATTTGTTGTTCTCGTCAACATAAGGCCACCAAAGTCGTTCTGGGACGGGGATTCCATTGTAAAGCTTTTGGAAGAACCTACCAAATTGATCTGCATTGGCATCGGTTCCTGGTAGCACTATGATAGCCTCCCCAAAATTGAGTGGGGGACGGGTTGCCGATTCATCATCATCAAATACATAGTCCTCCGATATATCCCTTGGAAACTGCTGACTGAATAAGTCAAATTGGAGGACCTTGTACATGTGTGCGTTCAACCACATATTTATAAACCACCAGGGACCTCCAAGGTTGCCGATGGACTCACCTAGCAATAACTTCTTGGATACTTGGTGCAGGAGGTGGTATACCGATCCAAGGAGGTATCGACCGAGAGGAAGTTTTGTTCGATCGGCTAGAAGATCTCCTGCGGGAAGGTACATGGTGGTAGGTCCAATTGTTCTGCCACGGAAGATAAACTTTTCTAACCACATGTTCAGGAAGGTGGCGTGCTCCCTTTGACCTACCGATCCAGTCTTCTGGTTCTCTCGGATGTATCCGGTCCAACCGCCGATATTGCGTGTGTTCACTTTGTACTCGGCTTTCCTACCGAAAAGGTTGGAGGGATCGACAGAAGAAACATCAAGGCCGGTAAGTATATGCACATCGGCAAGGGTGGGAGTAGCTGGTCCATGTCTAAATAAAAAGGCATTCATTGTATCAGACCAGAGATAGGACGTGACCATCATCATATTTTCGTTCTTTGCCATATCGGCAATGGAGAGTCTAATGCACTGGTCCAAGTTGTGCTCTGACCAATAAACTTGCTGTGTTCTGATTATTCTGAGGTACCAGTTCTTCCATCCCTTGGTGGGTTTAGGCCATGAACGGAAAGCATCTTTCCATAACCCTAGACTAAAAAACTCGGATCTGAAAGGGATGCGGTTGGTTTCTGCATTAATCAGATTGGTGGGATCGGGGTTTCCCATTGGGCCTAAACAGTTGAAGTTGGATTGTTCAATAGGGATTACAACCTTGTTGTACATTTCCTAGGTTTCAGAAAAATAATAAAAAGGAAAAGGGGAAAGATTACGGAGTTGATGCGGAAAAGAAATTCGCAGGAAATGAAGCAAGGAGAGAGTAGACTTACTCTGGAACTGGATCGCCATTGAAGCTAAGGAGGTCCTTGCGATTCGCGCTCTGCTTGAGGAAATTGTTGTCGCTTTAGTTCGTAGAACTGTTCTTCAGAGCCATCGCCGAAGTTGAAGATGAGGCAGATGAAGGAATGCAGGCTCAGGGTAAAAATAGATTGGATGGTGGTAATTTTTATAAACCTGGTCAAGGGTATTTTGGAATTTTCTTTGCACTGAGCAGGAATGCAGAGAGGTATGCAATAGGTATGCGCGGCAATTGAGGAGAGATGATTGGGTTTACAACTGTTCGCGTTGCAATCGCGGAATTTTGTTGATAAATTGCGGTTTTTACGTGTGGTAATCGAGGAGGTCGTGCAAGTATCTTGGAGGGAAAGGTTACAGTAGAGAAAATTTCGGCGCGTAAAATATTCTACACTCCGAAATTGGGGGGCATCTGTTGACACCGTTTTTTTGCATGTGTCAAATGAGCTAAGACTTGCATTGATCGGTAGCTGTTTTCTATTGGCATCGGCAGGTTATCGATTAACGTTACCGATGAGGGTGAATACTGCGGAAAGGATAAGTTTGTTGTCGATGGAAGCTGGATGGTTCTTGCCGATAGGAGTTAATTGGTGAAGACAAGTTACCAGTAGAGGTGAAGAGTTGCCGATCGGAAGGTATTACCGATAAGGAGACGATGCCGATGGACACAGGGTGACGTGGCGGTCGACGTCAGCAGGAGATTGCCGATGGCAATAGAAGGAAGTTGCGGATTAAAGAGTCTACCGATGGAAAGTTTCATCGAAGAGAAGACATAAGGAAACTGGTCTTATACCAGTATTATTATGGCAGTTTGAGTCTGACTCTTGCACGAGTCGTTTGTTTCCTTAAAAATAGAAGTGTCTGTTTAAGGAAAATAGTATTGTTATTTGGGTCCGACTCCTGCGCGGGTCAGTTATTTCCTTGAAAATAGGAGTTTTGTTTAGGAAGGGTACGAGTTGTATCTGTCTACAACTCCTTTTGCTGGAGTATAAATATGTACCTAGGGGTCGTGAGAAGAAAATGAATCATACATCAAACAAATTTATTACTCTTATTTACTTTTACTGCAATTTACCCTTTTATTGCATTAGTCTTAGTTTATCTACGAATTCTTCAAGTCTTGACGGGTTGCATCTCTTCGATCTCCGTCAAACCCTTGCAAGTTCCATGTGGGAGTAATCTGAGCTTTGACATCCGGGCGCGTCGCTGTTGTCTCGTTCAGCTCTGCTCTAGTTATCCTGATCAAGTCTGAGTCTTGACATCCGGGCGTATCGTTGTTGTCTTGTTTGGATCTTGTTCTAGTTATCGTCCTTGTCGATTAACTGGTCAAATCAACTAGCACACCTTTGGATATCGAATTCGGGTAATAGCCCGAGGTGTTCGCAGATCCTGATGCTTTTTGTGTCAACAGTCACTAGTTGCTTAGAGATAGCAAGTGTGCATCCATTCAATCACTAGACTAGCCTTGGTCAAGTGAGAGTTAGTGCTTGTTACTCTTGGTGATCGACATCACCTAGACGGCTTCACGGAGGAAAGCTTGGTGATCATCTGGTGGAGTTCATTGTTGATGACCCAAGTTCGATTGTGATCGGTTGTGGGCGATTCACCGAGCCGAAGTGGCGAAGAATCAGCCTGTAGAGAGCACTTAGTCCTTGCGCAGACTAAGGGGGAGCGATATCGTGCACGGTGCTCCAACGAGGACTAGGGGGGAGTGTCGACTCCTTGATACCTCGGCAAAATGTCGTCGTGTCAACTTCCTTACACCCTTCTCCTTCTCTCTACTTGCAATTACTTTCAAGCATTACTTTCATTGCTATTACTTGCTTTATATCATGCTTGACTAGAATTGCATAGGATGTCTTTCTTTACTTTGATCATCTAGTTACTTGCTTATCTAGTATCACACTCACATGGCACTAGGGGTTAATTGGCTTTGTTAGGTTTTAATTCGTGCGTAGAAATTTAAAAGATCCCAATTCACCCCATCCCTCTTGGACATCTTGATCCTTTCACCATGCCAAACACTAGATAAGGACATGCCATCTTTGCCTTTGTAACAAAAGTTATGCTAATTGACGAATGCAAGGGATGAAACTCTACAAATCTCCACAACTTCCGCCATGAATACAGGGATGGTGGGCCTTTGCTGACCCTAAATGGATGAGGATGGAGGACAAAGTGTGCTATGGATGAACTAAAACTCTCTCTCTCTGGAAACTCTTAGGACCTATACAACACTCTTCGACCTAACACACTAGTACATGACTGATCTTTAGTTTTGGTTGGGAAGAGCCTTTAGTCCCGGTTTCCCAATCGAGTCCTTTAGTCTTAGTTTGCCGCAACCGGGAATAAAGTTCCTTCCAGCTTCAAAAAAAAATAATGCCTCCCACCACTACGTCCAGTGAGATTCGAACCTAAGACCCCATGCACTAGACAAAGAGTGCTTAGTCTAGATGGCTAAGTCATTCGAGCGGCATCCCACAGGTCCTAAGTGTGAGCGAATTTCAGACGGTTGTTCCTGAATTTATTTCAGGGTTTACCGGCGCTATGCATTCAGTGGTAGGTGACGTCCCTATCGACAACGAGGCTCCTGTGGTGACTTCGTGAAGCTCGAGATCTGTCGGCTCAGTCCTTCAAAGGTGCTCATAGGGGTAGGGTTTGCGTACGTGTATTCATAGGGATGAGTGTGCGTACGTGTTGAGCGTCTGCGTTGTACTGTGTAATTCTAAAAAAAGACCCCATGCACTACCTCGCGTGTAGCTTACCACCGCACCTACATGACACATCTAACAATGAATATGATGTTTTCTATTTGTACCAACCCATCAGGGGACCTTTAGTCCTAATTTGTAACACCAACCGGGACTAAAGGTCCTGATACCTTTAGTCTCCGTTCGTAACATTAACCGAGACTAAAGGAGACTCTTTAACTCGGGTTGGTGTTACCAACCGGGACTAAAGGTCCTTCGAAATCTATAAAACTTAGAACCGGGACTAATTCGTCTATAAGTCCCAGACACAAAATTTACCCAGACTATTGCACATTTTGGACATCGACCAAAAATCTATTCTCTTGCCGTGACACTCTTAGAACCTAAACTCTGACACTCTTCAACCTCCAATTTATAACTTCTACTATAAACATTGAGCCCTCGTACTCATGAGCATGAACGAGCACCACCAAAACTACTCGTAGGGAACCACAAATGATCTGAATGTCTAAGCGCTAGCCATCCGAAGCCATAGGCGGCTATAAATTCACTGGTTAACACTATGAAACGTTGACACTTTCAAAAAAAATTATACTTGTATAATTTTCTGATTGGAATGAGTTGAGTACTTAGCGGATTAATTACTAGAAGTAGATCGAAAAATGCAACCATTAATATGTCAGGTTGCAGACATTTTGGTGACTTGTGTTTCGGCCAAAAATATCATCCTGACCCTCAGGTTACTTGAACACAGGAACAAGAATGCAAACTTTACGGCAAGTACCTAAAAACAACTACTGAGTCAGATGATTAGTTTCACCGAATCTCTGATAGGAAACTACTATATTACAAATTGCACATACAGATGCCGAACAAGATGAATGAATATATATAATCTCTTGTCCAAGCGGCATATGCGTGCACTGCAGATCATATCGCTTCTCAACAACAAATAAAAGCTGCCTGCGACGCTGCGATCCCGGATCGGATCAAGATCTGGGTCTGCCACGATCCGGACAAATCAAGATATTACTGCCTTTGTTAACTAGGAATTTATTTGTGACTGTGATATCCGATCCGATAGTAAAAGTTTACCCCTAAACTTGTTAGATGTACAATCTGAGGTCCAAACCGGGTTTAGGACGTTGGTTTTGTACATGTGGCTGCTACTTTGTCCGGTCAGGTGCAAGCCCGATGCCGATGCCAGCCGCTTGGCCCGTGCTCGCCGGCCGCCACATACATGCCCGCCCGGTGCAGACTCACTACTACAAAAATGATTTGTAAGAGGCAGGCCCAATTTGTAGTAGGGGCGGTTGATGATTAAACCGCCCCTACAGTGGGCTCCCAGGAGTTACAGGATAGGCGGCAAACTCACCGCCCTTACAGGATAGCCGGCAAACTCACCGCCCTTACAAATACCTCAGTAAGGACTGTTGGTGTTACCAACCGCCCTTACAAATCAACCGCCCCTACAAATCAGTCCATTTGTAAGGGCGGTTGGTAACTCCAACCGCCCTTACTGAGGTATTTGTAAGGGCAGCTGGATCACTAGCACTAGCCGCCTTTACTGATGTATTTGTAAGGGCGGCTGAAAAAATCAGCCGCCTTTACAAATGATGGATGTATAAGCTACAGTAGCCATCTTCTTCCTCCTCAGACAACTCACTCCAACTCGCAAAAAAAAGGTTGGGAGGCATTGGGTTCCTCCCAAAAAATTGCTCTACTAAGGGGGAGGTTTTTTTTCTCAATTCCTTTGGTGAGGAGCTTCTAGAAGGTAAGAAAAATGCTATTCCGACCCTTTAATTGAAGTTTTCATGGTTGGTTAGTGAGCAAATTAAAGTCTTGTTTTCTCTCTCATCCATGGTGCTTGAGCTTTGTGCGGAGCAAATTGGAGCTTAGTTTTCAAGCTATTAGTGTAGATTACTTAGAGAAATGAGCTCACACCCTTTATTAGTTGCTCTTACATGATTTTTGTGAAGATTACTTCCTAGTTTCATGTATGGAGAAGTTTGATCTATTTCTAGATCTAGAGTTTTTTTATTTTGTAATTTATGTTTTATGAAATAATAATTTCGAATTGTTTAGTGGGTAAAATAATTATTATTCTCTTTGAAATCATATACTTTTTAGCATTTAATATGTATATTCTCTTTATAAATATTTAGTGTTAGCAGGCAATTAATTCTACCATGCCTTGTTAGTGAGTAATTAAATTAGTGCTTTGCTTTCTCTCTCTTCTATGGTGCTTGAGCTTTGTATATAGAGCTAATAATTAGACCCTAGTTTTCGTGTGTGTTTCATGTACATCTGTTTCTAGATCTAGAATATCTTTTTCATTTTGTAATTTATGCTTCAAGAAATTGGAATGGAGTATATAGAAAATTACTTTCAATTAGCTATTTATTGATATGATTTGTTTCATTTATTTTCTTTTATTGTTTTGTTTTCAAAGATAGATTACAGGAATAGTTAGATGTATGGTTGGTCAAGGGTAGATGAAGGTTTCCATGAAGAAGTGGACAAATTTATTGAAGTCGCACAGAAGCATGCATCAATGTTGACATATAACAAGGATACAATTATTTGTCCGTGTAAAGATTGCAAGAACCTTATGGCATTTGTAGATTTGGGTACCATCAAATCACATCTGATTATGCGAGGGTTTGTTCTAGATTACACCGTGTGGATTCATCATGGTGAAACAATGCCTGTTGACCACGGAAACATTGATCTAGAAGAAGACGCCGAAACCCTGAGGTACTTGCACCAATACACAAACGAGCTTGATGAAGAAATGGTGGGCTATGTCTATGGCAATAAACAAGGTGGTCACTTTGGCAATGAACAAGGTGTTAATGATGTTGGTGGTGTCGTCGCTGATGATAGATCACGTGAGGAGGATAAAGCTGATTGTGACTATTTGGAGGATATGATTCGCGCCATTGGACCAGAAATTTTACTTCAGAAGAAAGGTCTAGATAATCTAGAGAGAGTGAAAATGGCGTCCAAGGAGACTATGTATAGCGTTGACAAGGGTTGTCCGACACACTGGACACTGCTCCGTTTTGTGCTTGAGCTACTTATCCTAAAGGCTAAGTACGACTGGTCTGACTGTAGTTTCAATGATCTGTTGCGTCTCCTATCATGGGTGCTGCCACAGCCAAACTTGGTTCCTGCCAACACATATCATGCGAAGAAGGTTATAAGTCCATTGACAATGGGTGTTGAAAAAATAGATGCATGCCCGAACCATTGTATCCTTTTTCGTGGTGACACGTTCAATAATCTAGACAAATGTCCTCGGTGTGCGGTCAGCCAGTACAAGGACAATGACCTTTATAGTGGCGGAGAAGACTACACTGGGAACAAGAGGAATAAGAATGGTGCGAAAAATGCAGTACAAGAATCTCACCCCCTAGAGGACACTCCATTAGGAAATGATGCAAAGAAGAGAAAAGTTCCAGCCTTGGTAATGTGGTACCTGCCAGTGACCAACCGCTTGAGACGTATGTTCATGAACCCTAAGGAAGCCACGTTGATGACATGGTGGGACAATGAGCGCAAGTTCGATGATGATGTGATTGCACACCCGGCCGATGGTAGTCAGTGGCAAGACTTCGATGAGAACAACAAACTATTTAGCAGTGACCCAAGGAATGTGCGGTTTGCCTTGAGCATCGATGGAATGAATCCCTTCAATGAGAGGATGACTGACCACAGCACCTGGCCAGTGATCCTGACAATGTACAACATCCTGACGTACTTGTGACAGAAGAGAAAGTATCTTTTCCTCACCATTCTTATTTCCGGACCAAAACAACCTGGCATTGATATAGATGTGTTTATCGAGCCTGTGATGCAAGAGTTTGAGAGACTATGGAGGGTTGGGGAGCCGATGTATGATGCATTCCGAAAGGAGGACTTCACATTAAAGGCAATAATATTTGTGACTATCAACGATCACCCAGCGTTGTTTGCCATGTCTGGACAGATTAAAGGTAAGATGGGATGCTTGGTATGTTTGGATGATACCAAATCGGTGTACCTACATGGATCCAAGAAGGTTGTTTACATAAGGAACCGTCGCTTTTTTAAGATGGGCCACAAGTATCGCAGCAAATTGTACTTAAGATACTATGGCTACATCCCAGAGGATGAACCCCCTCCGAAGAGACGTCATAATGGACAATATGTGTATAGTATGGTGAAAACCATAAAGATCATCTACGGAAATAAGAATCAAGATGGAACGATCAGAGATAGAAACACACCTCCCATCGAAGGGGTGCCTTTTAAGAAACAATTAGTCTTCTTTCAGTATCTCCCTTATTGGCCACAATTGGCGGTCCCCCATGCCATTGATGCTATGCATGTGCAGAAGAATGTCTTTGAGAGTCTCATCGGTACCTTGATGGACACAGCCAAGTCAAAGGATGGTTTGAAAGCACGGAGGGACATGAAGCAGCTAAATATGATGCCAAAGCTTCACCCGATACTTCAAGATAATGGAAAATACACTCTGCCCGCTGCTAGCTACAACCTAGACATAGAAGAGAGGAGAGCTTTAGTAACAGTGGTGAGGGGGATCAAAGTCCCGACAGGGTTTTTGGCAAACCCGAAGAAGCTAGTGGCGATGAAGGACTTGTCATTTCACTACTGTAAGGCTCACGATTGTCATATGATGCTGACAGTGTAGTGTACCTACCAATTGTCATTAGGGTTATAAAGCCAGAGTTCCTGAAGATGGTCATCACCCGCATGTGCTACTTCTTTTCAAAGATCTCACAAAAGACGTTTCGTAGGGAAGAGCTGAGAGACCTACATGATTTCACGGTGGAGACCCAGAACCAACTTGAGATGTGTTTACCTCCTGCTTTTTTCGATATAATGGAACATTTCATGATTCACATGGTTCATCAGATAGAGGCACTGGGCCCTTGCTACTTGCATGAAATGTGGGCCTACGAGCGGTTCATGTCGGTCCTAAGTCGATACATGCATAATTGAGCATACCGAGAGGGATCCATGATAGAGGGTTACAGTACTGAAGAGGCCATAGAATGCTGCCAAGAGTATCTGAAAGTACAAAGAGGTATTGGCAATCCAGATTCTCGTTACAAGGGTAGGCTACTTGGGAAGGGCACAAGTGGTAGAAAAACATTCATCGACAATGAATACGAACAGTTCAGTCGAGCGCATTATTGTGTGTTACAGAGCACATAACTAATGCAACCGTATGTTGAGGAACACTTAGCTATCATTACGGTGGAGAGGAATGGTCGTTCAACTGATTGGGTCATGAAACAACACAGGTGACGCCTGACTGAATGGTTGAAGGACCAGGACATACTGCCTGGAGAAAGTGAAGAATCTATTGCAATCAGTAGGATGGCGGGGGGGCTATCAAGACAAGTGTTGTCTTGGAATGCTTATGAGATCAATGGGTACACATACTATACCCACCCAAAGGATAGTAAAAGTGTGAACCAAAACAGCAGCGTTCGATATGAGGCAGAAGCCGACTATGGGCGAAAGGAACCATTCTTTGGCATAATTGAAGATATTTGGGAGCTTTACTACGGAAGGGATCTAAAGGTGATCCTGTTTCACTGTTGCTGGATCAAGCAACATGATGTCAATGAGATCAGGTTGACAGTCGTGGACCTCAACAATGTAGGCTACCAAGATGACCCTTGGGTCCTTGCTTCTCGTGTCACACAAGTTTCCTATATGCCTGACCCACTGAGTAACCGCCCCCCAAAGAAGAAGACAATGCATGTGGTAGTCCTCGGGAAACAGTACATTATCGGAGTTGATGGCGTGGACGATGCTGAAGCTTACAATGACTACAAAGACATGTCTCTATTCAAAGACTTTAGTAGGAAGATCAATGTTGTAGAAAAGAACCTACCCAAAGACATTCTGCCATGGGAACGAAAAGGTGGCAAGGGGAAAGTGGTTACGGCAGGCCCTAACTAGCTTGTATAAGTATGTGTTTGTAAGATTTCATTTGTAATGTGTTGTGAGTTGTTACTGCTATTAGCTTATTCATATTTTGATAAGACCTTGTTTGACCTTGTTTATCATTTGCTGAAATTCAAAATTTAAATCTTTTAAACCAGTACTACTACTTAACTACTAGTACTTACTACTAGTACTATTGCTGGCTACTACTGATGTCTACTGTTGTTGCTGCCTACTACTGCTGCCTACTACTGCTACTATTGCTTACTACTAGCTCCTCTACTACTCTTCTCTCTACTGCACCTCTCTACTCTCCTACTATAGCTCAAAAGTGTCATATAGAACGTATATATCTACAATTGAAGGCAACAATATAGATAACAGCGACACACATGCCATTTCTACTACAATGTGAACATATATATCTAATGACTTGCACACATGCATCACAGTTTCATAACAGCAACAATATACATATATATAAGTGGCTTCATCACAGCCATTTGAACAGCCATAGAGGCTAGATTGTCTTCCAACTAAAGTTATATTTAGGCAACATGTCTACCAACTTGATCATAGATATTTTTACAACAAAAGTTATAATTAGGCATGGCATTAGTTCAGAGGCATGGCACTAGTTCCCTTCCAAGGCATGGCAAGAGTTATATACATCTACTTCATCAGGCATCAATTCACTTCCTACGGCTTTGGAGGCATGGCGCTATCTAAAGATGGTAGCGGGTCGGTTTGGACCCAAAACCCGCGGGTTTTGGGTCCGGCGGGGGCAGGGGCGGGGGCGGGTCCAAATTCCCCCCACGGGTTTGCGGGTTTGGGGACCCAAAACAAGGCGAATCAGGTGCGGGTTAGAAGTTTCCCCCGCTGCTTCCCCATTCCAGACCCGAAATGGTGGAAGCCCGACTAACTTAAAAAGCCCACGAAGAACTAGCCCAGCCCAACTAAGATTACCCTAGGTATATATACATAAATCCTCTTCCTCTCCCCTCCCTTTCCCAATCCCTTGCCCCAGCCATAGCAGCCAGGCAGGCAGGCAGCAGCGGAGCAGCCGCAAGACGCAGGCTGCAGGCCGTAGGGGCAGGGTCGTAGGCGGCCAGGCGTCGTCGCGCCAAGGGGCGAGGGCCAAGGCGTGCAGCACGCTGCACACCGCGCAGGTGCACACACGCATCTAGCATCCACGCGCGACCTCCATCCTCCGCTGCAGCCGGCGAGCCGTCCTCTGGCCTGTGCTCCCCCGGCGAGCCGTACTCCGCCAGTCCGCCCTCTGTCATCCGCCGGCCGGTGAGATGCCATGCGCATAGGTAAATATCAGGCCTCCTCTGTCCCTTGCTTTCTCCTTTCCTTCTCCACTGCCCCACTGTGGCACTGCCCCTGCTTTCTCCTTTCCTCCTCCATTTGTGTGTGAATAAATGATTAAATGAATATGGTGTTTTCTCATGAAGAGGACAATGTCTACTCGAGGTTCTTCGGGTGCTGGATCTCCACTTGGTCGCTGGTTCCTGTGATCCTATCCCCTAAACTATAAACTGAATCCTGATTGGCTGCTTCCAGCTTCCAGTACCTTGTGTGGTTGTGTATGTGCAATTGTGTATTCGTGTATTGACTATTGAGTATGGACGTATGGTTATGGAGACATGGAGTTGGAGTTGTTGCCAAAATTTCTTGTATTCTGGTTGTATTCTGGTTGCTATGTTATGGTATTCCCATGTTCTAGTGCTGCTAAAAGTCAGGTCTCGGGCCCCCGTCGGGTTTTGGGTCCCCGTCGGGTTCGGGGGCGTGGGCGAAATTGAGCCGATTCGGGGTTCGGGTTCGGGGCGGGTTTCGGGGGCGGGTCCGCGGATGCTCCACCCGCCCCGAACCCAACCCATTGCCATCTTTAGCGCTATCCACCACCTTGATGATATCCTGAATCTTCTTTAGCGCTATTCAGCTGGACACCCATGGCTTCGATATTGGCCTCCTCAGCCTTCTCAGCATCTTTTGCCGCCTGCTCAGTCTCTTTTACCGCCTTCTGAGCAAGAATTTTGGCCTCCTCAACATCTTTTACCGCCTTCTCTACCTTTTCCTTCATGTCGTCGACAGTCCACTGAAGATCTCTGATCTTGTTCATTATTGGTTTGGTAACCACTGCATCCAGGGCCTCCATGAGGGTGAGGTTATTCACTGGTGCCTACATATATGAAACCAAACAACAACATTCATAATCATACACATAATTTACAAATCAAAAACAAGGGTAGTAGTAATAGTAAGTGTAGTAGTAGTAGTAGTATGCAAAAAAGATAGAGTAGCCAGACCCATTTGTATTAGAGAGTGGTACAGAGTAGTAAGAGTATAGAGTACTAGTAAAAGAGAGCAGCAGTTAAGCTCATACACACCACCAACAACTAGTAGTAAAGTAAGTAGTAGTAGTTAATCTATAGGACTAGTAAGAGTAGCCAGCATTAGTAGTAGATAAGAGAAGAGCAGTGAACAGGTAGCAGTACAGATAAATTCAGTTAGGAGTAGTAGTTGAGTAGTATAACCTCCAACCATAGCAAGTAAAGTAGTACCAGCCAGCCAACAGCTTTACTACTAGTTTAGTACTAGTAGTATGCAAACAAGATAGAATAGCCAGCCCCATTAAAAGTAGAAAGTAAGAGAGCAGAGTACACTATTAAGAGAGAGCAGCAGTTGTACATAGAAACTAGCAGAGTACACTAATCATCTCAATTAGACAGGGGATGCATTAATCATCTCAATTAGACAAGGAATGAAAACAATTTCCATTTGCTGACAAGTTATAAGACAACCTTTCAAATGCTCAATCTGAAACATGGACAACATTGTGATGATTTGAATAGCAAGAAAAATCATTGCAAAAGAACATAAGCTAATATCATAGAACATAATAGCTACTGATAGAGTACTGAAACTAGCTAATAGCTAGTGTTCATTGAACTTAATAGCATAGAACATAAGCTAATAGCTAATACCATACAACATAATAGCATCCCCTATAGGCAAAGAACATAAGCTAATAGCATACATAAAATAACATATAACAGGGAAACTAATAGCATCAATTGAGCGACAAATTTAGAAAATGTATGGTATTACCCTGCTGGTGGTGGTGCCGGTGTTGGAGAGCTGCTGTTCCCCAGCACTTGGAGGGCACTTGGAACCTCCATGAAGCCAGAAATGGCACAGGTGCTTTCCCTCCCAGCAGTTGCGACATTGGGCCATGACAGAGCCGCTGCTGGTGGTGTCAACGGAGCCGCTGCTAGTGGTGTCGACGGAGCCGCTGCTAGTGGTCTCGACAGTGCCGCTGCTGGTGGTGTCGACGGAGGAGCCGCTGCTCTCACTGTTGTCACTGGTGGCCTCCTCATTTATCCCCGCTGAGGAGAAGCGCCTGAACACCGCAGTTGAGGGTGGTGCGGCCTTCCTTTGCATCGAGGTTGTGGCGGCCATGCCCTTCTTAAACGCCACCATCGAAGATGAGACGACCACGCCCTTCTTCGCATACGCGGTTGAGGGCCACAAGGCGTTCTTCCTCGCCATCGAGGAGGCGGCGGCCACGCCCTTCTTCGCCACCACCGTGGCCACGCCCTTCTTCGCCGCCGCCGCGGCCACACCCTTCTTCTTAATGACCCGTGCAAAGGAGGATGGGGCGAACCTCCCGGAGGATAGGTCCCTTTGGCAATGGCGCCTCCCTGGCTTCGTCATTAGGCAGCGGAGAGGATGTGGCGGTCGAGGTACGGGGAAGAAGCGCCAGCGGAGGAGGTGGGCGTGGCAGTGAAGGGAAGCGACAGCAGTGGTGGAGAGGCTGTGGGGAAGGAGAAGAAGAGGTGGCGGTGGTGGAGAGGCTTCGGAGTAAATGAACCGCCGGCCGCTGGCTTTGGAGTAAATGGGAGCGGCGCTTCGGCTCACTCCGCCGCTTCGGAGTAAATGGGAGCACCTATTTGTAAGGGCGGTTCCTGATCCGACCGCCCTTACAAATGGCTTTGTAAGGGCGGTTTCCGATCCGACCGCCCTTAGCAGAAAACCCGCCGTGCACATGTGGCCAAGCGCCGCCTGCCTTGCAACGCCGCGCACCGCAAGGGCTGAGTGTTAGGGTTCCTCAATCATTGTCTCTTCCCCTCTCTTCCTTGCAATGCCGCACGTCGCCTGCCTTGCGCCGCCCGCCGTGCACCGCCTGCCTTGCGCCGCCTGCCTACCTTGAAGCGTTAGGGTTCGTTAGCCGAGCGCCGCCTGCCTTGCGCCGGCCGCCGTGCGCTGCCGCATCCTCCCGTTCGAGCCCCTGCATCAGCGCGTCGGCCTCCTCCTTGCAACGCCGCCTCCTCCTTGCAACGCCTCCCAGCTCCTTGCATTCTATGTCCTTCGGTGGCTCGTCGTCGATGCACCGGCCTGTGGCCCCCAAATTCGGGAAGTGCACAGGGCTGCCGCTTGTGTCCTGCCCCACATGTGGCCAGGAGATCATGGAGGTCACTTGTGGTCCCGGATCGAAGGTCCCAGGGGCCATCTTCTTCAAGTGTCAGCTTCATGAGAGAGATGTTCCCAAATGTTTGAATCTTCCTGTAGGTATATGTTTGTGCTCTTTTGATTGGTTTTTGATTAGGCTGAACCCTCCTGTATGAATTGCAGGTTTCTGGAACTTGTCCTTGGTATTTATTTGCTGATAAGTATGAGAAAATGTTGATTGCGAAGGGGATTACAGAGAAGAGTGGGAGTGTTGTGCCCTCCATTAGGCCTGAGGAATCGATGCCTGAAGTGGAGCACATTAATATTGCAATTCGACGCATTGAGGGCCTAGTGGAAGCAACTAGACTAAATTGGAACCTTTGCTAAATGATGTAGTTTCTTTGAAGAATGGATGTGATAGAGTAGATGAGAAGCTACAGAAATTGATAGACATAGGAAAAATAGTAGTAGTGTGCCTTGTAGTTGGTGTTGTGTTTGTTGTCGTGGGTGTAATAATTATGTTATTCAAGTAAAAGTGTGACCTTAACATTCCTTTTTATGTAATTCACTTTCTAATGTAAAACTTGTGTTTTAATTGTAGTTAAGAGTAATATTTAGACTATTTCAATTTCTGTGAATGTAAAGTTGATGTAGTTTCTGTTTTTGCAAGATGATTGGTGCCATATGAAAATACAAATTGAAACAACTAGATTTGGTATCATATGAACATTGCACTAATTGAAATGTATCAGATGAACATATCAATAACTGAAATATGCCTGCAGTAACTGTACTCATGGGAGGTTTGGATAATAGGATAACCGAAACATGTAATCAGTCACTCTAAAAAATAGAGCTTGCTAGTGGGAGGTTTGGAAGAAGGTATTAAGAAAAAGGTGTTGCCTCATGAAGCAAATGTGACACCATTGGCTCCTACAAAGTTGGCATAAGTGGTTCACATCCTGAAAAAACATGAGATATGAGTTTCATATAATGATACACTTATGGTGGGAGTTTCATCAAAATTTCAAATTTCAAATTTTGAATTGTCCAAACTCTATCAAATGAAACGTTGACCGAAACAACAAATGCAGATCTTGATGATCTTAGAAAAATTGGTATTTATGACTTTTCAATTAGAAGCCATTTAATGGCTCAAATACTAGTGTGAAGGTGTCATTTTTTGAAATTCAATATTTGACTAGGTCAAACTTAGTCAAATGAGACAATAAATGACCTCATCTGAAAAAAAAATTGAATACAAAGGTGTTATAACTCATCAAGATATACATTTTATATATATATATATCATTTTACCATTTGGGAAAGAGTTAATAAACATGAGTCACAAAATCATAAATCTCACATAGAGTTTATGAAATTATATGAGACTTGTCAATTTAGAACTAGTGTTTCCTAACACTTTCTGAAATGCAAAAATGACCAATTTACAAGATGTAGATCTTGATGATTTGAGAAAATATGGTATTCATGACTTTTATATTTGGGACCATCAAGGGTTTTGAAACCTGTTTTCTCGCTATCAAAATTTCAAATTTCAAATTTTGAATTGTCCAAACTCTGTCAAATGAAACATTGACCGAAACAACAAATGTATATCTTGACAAGCTTAGAAAACTTGGTATTGATGACTTTTCAATTGGAACCCATTCAATGGCTCAAATACTAGTGTGAAGGTGTCATTTTTTTGAAATTCAATATTTGACTTGGTCAAACTTAGTCAAATGAGACAATAAATGACCTCATCTAAACATTTTTTGAATACAAAGGTGTTATAACTCATCAAGATATACATTTTTTATATGTATCATTTTACCATTTGGGAAAGTGTTAATAAACATGAAGTCACAAAATCATAAATCTCACATAGAGTTTATGAAACTATATGAGACTTGTCAATTTAGAACTAATGTTTCGTAACACTTTCTCAAATGCAAAAATGACCAATATAAAAGATGTAGATCTTGATGATTTGAGCAAACATGGTATTCATGAATTTTCTATTTGAGACTAACTAGTATTTCGAAAACTGTTTTCTCGCTATCGAAATTTCAAATTTCAAATTTTGAATTATCCAAACTCTGTCAAATGAAACGTTGACCGAAACAATAAATGCAGATCTTTATGAGCTTAGAAAAATTGGTATTTATGACTTTTCAATTGGAAGTCATTTAATGGCTCAAATACTAGTGTGAAGGTGTCATTTTTTGAAATTCAATATTTGACTGGGTCAAACTTAGTCAACTGAGATAATAAATGACCTCATCTGAAAAAACTTTGAATACAAAGGTGTTATAACTCATCAAGATATACATTTTTTATATATATCATTTTACCATTTGGGAAAGTGTTAATAAACATGAGTCATAAAATCATAAATCTCACATAGAGTCTATGAAACTATATGAGACTTGTCAATTTAGAACTAATTTTGCCTAACACTTTCTCAAATGCAAAAATGACCAATATACAAGATGTATATCTTGATGATTTGATCAAACATGGTATTCATGACTTTTCTATTTGAGACCATATAGGTTTCGAAAACTATTTTGTCGCTATCAAAATTTCAAATTTCAAATTTTGAATTGTCCAAACTCTATCAAATGAAACGTTGACCGAAACAATAAATGCAGATCTTGATGAGCTTAGAAAAATTGGTATTTATGACTTTTCAATTTGGACGCAATTTAATGGCTCAAATACTAGTGTGAAGGTGTCATTTTTTTGAAATTCAATATTTGACTTGGTCAAACTTAGTCAAATGAAACAATAAATGATCTCATCTGAAATTTTTTTGAATACAAAGGTGTTATAACTCATCAAGATATACATTATATATATATATATATCATTTTACCATTTGGGAAAGTGTTAATAAACATGAGTCACAAAATCATAAATCTCACATAGAGTTTATGAAACTATATGAAACTTGTCAATTTAGAACTAATGTTTCCTAACACTTTCTCAAATGCAAAAATGACCAATATAAAAGATGTAGATCTTAATGATTTGAGAAAACATGGTCTTCATGACTTTTCTATTTGAGACCATCTAGGGTTTTGAAAATTGTTTTCTCGCTATCAAACTTTCAAATTTCAAATTTTGAATTGTCCAAACTCTATTAAATGAAACGTTGACCGAAACATCAAATGCAGATCTTGATGAGCTTAGAAAACTTGGTATTTATGACTTTTCAATTGGAAGCCATTTAATGGCTCAAAAATATTTACTAATATTTAGTTTTCATTTACTCATTTAAAAAAAATAAAAAACATTTGTAAGGGCGGTTGGATTAGGAACCGCCCTTACAAATGGGTGCTCCTATAAATATGAAGTGGCGCGGAGTGAGTCTAAAACTTGGGCGAAATTTTCACATTTGGCGCCGTTAGGCTGCCAAACTGCGCCACCGCCGCCGCCGCATCCTCTCCGGTCACCGCCTCTAGTGCCACAACCTCCTCCTTTCACCTCAGCCGTCATTGCAAGGGCTTCCTCTCCACCTCCACCGCCGCATCCTCTGCTAGTCGCCGCACGGGCTTCATCCTATCTCCACTGGCGGTGCGGTGGCGCAACCCTAGGGTTTCAGGTAGGTGTGGCCACCTGCTGTCCTCTCCGGTGCTAGGGTTTGAGCACCTCCGTCGGTCGGTGCCCCAGACCTCCTCCCTCTCCGGCGCCACCTCCTCCGGCGAGCGAGCACGGTGGCCGAGACCCTCGGCGAACGAGCGTTGTGGCCGGTGCCTCTAGAACTCGCCGCGCACCACCACCTCTGGACCTCGACCATCTTCTTTGTCTATGGGTGCACGTAAATATGATTTTACCACTGCGGGGTAATGACATACATTTTCTGAATTTGTGATCTCAATAGAAATGCATTCATGAAATGTGTGTACTTCTGAATTGATGTTGCAATCTTGTCTATTTTGATTCAGTGAGCAAAGTACCTTAGACCAATGATGTTCATGCCTATTGTGATTCACACTAAGCAAAGTGCCTTGGATGTATGATGTTCATGCCTATTTAAATTAATGATGTCCATGCCTTTTTTGATTCACACTAAGTTAATTGCCTTAGATCAATGAGATGTTAATGGCCATTTTGATTAACACTGAGCAAAGTGGCTTAGATCAGTGATGTTCATGCCTATTTTGATTCACAATGATGTTTCTATAAATTCTTAATAGTATTATGTACATACATCTAAGACTTGGGTTATTGTTTGAGAACTAAGGCACTTTTGCAATGATGTTTCTATAAATTCTTAATAGTATTATTTCCATACATCCAAGATATGGGTTATTGTTTGAGAACTAAGGCACTTTTGCAATAATGTTTATATAAATTCTTAATAGTTCCTGGTTCCTGGTTCTATCTCTTGCTATCCTTCCACACCTAGCTTCATAGCTTGAGCATTTGAAAGGTTGACTTATCACTTATCACCAATTGGACACTGTTTTCCTCCCCTATTTAATTGAGATGATTAATGCATGCCCTGTCTAATTGAGATGGAATATGAGCTGTCTTGTTTCAGTTATCATCTCTTTTGTTTTGCCGATGATGAAATTGTTTCAGAGGCCTTTTTAAACCTTTTCCTCTACTCTACTCTCCTCCTCCTACTACTAGCTATTTATGGACTCCTAACTGAATCTATCTCTACTACTACTTGTTGGCTACTCTTCTCTATTCTACTACTAATGTTGGGTACTCTTACTAGTCCTATAGATTAACTACTACTACTTACTACACTACTAGTATACTACTAGTTGTTGCTGGTGTGTATGAGCTTAACTGTTGCTCCCTTTTACTAGTACTCTCTACTCCTACTACTCTGTACAACTCTCTAATACTAATGGGTCTGCCTACTCTATATTTTTTGCATACTACTACTACTACTACACTTACTATTACTACTACTACCCCTATTTTTGAGTTGTGAAAGTTTTTTGCTGCTGCTAGCTACTAATTATCTCCTAGTACTCTCTAGTACTGTACTTTTGTTTTTCCTCCCAACTACTCTTCCCTTCCCTCTCCTCTCCTCTAATTTTTTTTCCAATGATGAAATTGTCTTAAATCCATACATAATATGGAATATGAGCTGATGATCAAGAACTTGTGAGGAACTTGGCACCATTACCTAACTAAATCTATCTGCTCTACTACTACCCCTAACTGAATCTATCTCTACTACTCTGAACTATACTACTAGTTGGCTGCTTGCTGGTTGCTCCTACTGTTTCCTATATACCCACTATTTTAATATATGTTCACAGTGTTTATGATGCCTTGATGCTCCAAGTTCATGATCAAATGATGATTGACATATTTATGAGGCCTGTACCACTAGTATTGCTCTAGTTTTATGTACTGTGGCTGCTCTTCTCTCTGCTAGTACTACTACTGCCTCCAACCTCCACTACTACTACTTACTACTTAACTACTACTACTTACTACTGCTGCTGCTACTACTACTACTACTACACTAATACTACTACTACAACTACACTGCTCCTACTGTGAACTATACTGCTACTCTACTTGTCCTACTATACTACTAGTTGTTGCTGGTGTGTACGTACAGCTACTGCTCTCTCTGAATAGTGTACTCTACTCTCACTACTACTACTACTACTACTACTACTACTACTACTACTACTACTACTACTACTACTACTACTGCTAATGCTACTGCTACTGCTACTGCTACTGCTACTGCTACTGCTACTGCTACTGCTACTACTACTACTACTACTACTACTGCTACTGCTACTAGCTACTGCTACTGCTACTACGCTACTGCTACTACTACTCTACTACTACTACTGCTACTACTGCTACTAGCTACTGCTACTACTACTGCTACTGCTCTGCTGCTGCTGCTGCTCCTGCTCCTGCTACCTACTGCTCCTGCTACTACTGCTACTGCTACTGCTACTACTACTACTAGGGCAAAGTTTTTTGCTCTATCTCTACTAGGGGTGCAAAGCCACCTATCCAAGCAATTCTAGTTTAACTAAGTGCCTACACACAATAGTAAGAACCTAAGGCACTTAGCTCAAGCAAGCTAGAACAACTAACAAAGAACTAACTAGCAAGCTAACTAGACAAGATAAGGAAGAAGGTAAATGCAAAGGATAAAGGTGATTGTTATACCGATGCCTTGTGAAGAGGATATACCAATGTGAAGACCAATCACAATAAGATCACCAAGAGTAGCCGGGAGACAAGATGAACACAAACATTTTTCTCCCGAGGTTCACTTGGTTGCCACCAAGCTAGTCCCTGTTGTGTCGACTACTCAAATGGTGATTCGGTGGCTAATAGGCAATCACAAGCCTAGCCCACTACCCAGGCGCCACAAGAATCCACCCAAATGAGAGTAACTCAATGACACGAGCAATTTACTAGAGTTACCCTTTGGCGCTCCGCCGAGGTGGGTAAAAGCCCTCTCACAATCACCGGGATCAACCACGAACAATCACCGACTCATGTTGAATCCTCCTTCTTGCTTCAAGCCATCTAGGTGTTGGCAAACACCAAGAATAACAAGAAAACCGCAGCAAGAACGATCACCAAGTGCTTCTAGATGCAAATCACTAAGCAATGCACTTTGATGCACTATATCTCTTTTGGATTGAGCAAAGAATCAAAGAGATGAGTAGGAGGGAAGGTGCTCAGCTCTAGAGAGTCTCAAGGTGTTCAAATGTGCAAGACAGAGAGCCCCAAGCCGGCCAACAAGTATTTATAGACCTCCCTCAAAGCCACTAGCCGTTGGGCTGATAAGTTGGCGACGGACGCTCTTTGTAGTTGCGACGGACGCTCCATCGCATCGTCTGACGCCCTGTCAGAGCTAGCCATTGGCTGACAGGTGTGCGACGGACGCTCTGTGCCAGCGTCCGACGCTCGACCCCTCAACATCCGGTGCCTGTTTGTGAGCTGCAAAAGCAGAGCTCTCTGGAAGCCCAACGGACGCTCCACGCGAAACAGACGGACGCCGTCCGTTGCGCCCTGGATTTCTCTGGAGCTTCTGGTAAGGCCGACGGACGCTCGGGGTCGGAGTCCCCAACGCCATCGTCCTTTGCGACGGACAGCGTCCGACGCCTGATGTTTCAGCGTCCGATGCCTCTGTCTTGCTCCTTTTTTGTCTCTTTCTTTTCCAACCTTGTTCCATTGTGCCAAACACTTAAGGTGCTTCCTTAGAACAGAGGTTTAGCATATATTTTATGTCTTTTAAGCAAGGCTATGTTACTAGGTGAATTAATACACATGCATGAATAACAACACCTAGTAGCACTTGATAACCGCAATCACAACATGTTTTTCCCTTCTTGATAGTACGGCTACCTATCCTAAATGTGATCACACTCTCTATAGTGTCTTTATCACTAAACCAAAAATGGCCCTATTGATATACCTTTGCCTTGAGCCCATTTTTGTTTTTCTCTTTCTTCTTTTCCTTATCCATGGAGCACTTGATCCATCCTGGACATCCATCTAACTCCATAGGTCAAGGTGGATCACCCTAGCTTGATGACACACTTAGCACTAGGGTTAGTCCATAGGTTTCATCAATTAGCCAAAACCAAACTTGGGCTTTCAATCTCCCTCTTTTTGGTAATTGATGAAAACCTTTCACAAATGAATATATAGAGTGAAAATTTTAACTTTTGTAGTATTAGCTCCCCCTACATATGTGATATATGAGTTTGGTTCATTTTGATCACATATGCATGGATAAGAATTGGGGGAGAGTGAATGCTACCAAATGATGCTAAGGTATAAGAGATAGACCTTTGAAGCGTGATACCAATCGGAGTGCCATATTATGCCATCCTTAGCACCATGAATGCCTAGAATCACTTGAAAACACTTTGAGAGGCAAACTTGAAATACCACTTGAAGAATTAACAACAACCTATACAAGCTAGTACTTCAAGCATCATGTTGATCAAGTTTCTAGCATTCACCACACAAGCATGTCATGAAAATAAGAACATATGCAAGCAAGTACTTATGAATGCACAAATATATGCAACAACTTTATTCATAGGCTTGCTCCCCCTACTTGTGTGCTATTTAAAAATTTTCAAAAATATTCTTTGAGTCTTATTTGTCTTACTTCTCCCCCTTTGTCATCTATTATCACAAAAGATGTGCTCAAATTAGGATTATTGGAGAGAAGCTTAGGTGTGGTTCAATCTAGATTACTTGCCCCAAATATTTAACTCGGTTTAAACCATGGACAAGCTTGTTCACACATCCTAGAATGGTTATCTTGCCCATGTTGAGCTAAACATTTGAAGTTTATATTCTAGATCAAACACTAGGATTGCAAGTCTACAAACATGTCATATGCTACCACTAGATTAAAATCAAGCATAGAGACAATAGTGGTACCATATAAGTATCAAAGCATTTGATTTTCATAAATTATCCTAATGAATTGATGTCTAGATGCACTACACAAGTCCTAATATTGGATGAATGACATGTTAATCAATTTTTAACTTGCGTTGCTCGAAGGAGAGGCATGTCATATATTGGGGGTGCATCAACACATGTTTGAGAAATCAAGAATGTTCAATTCATTCCTTAGCTTGCAAAATCTCTTCTCATCAAATGGCTTGGTGAATATGTCGGCAAGTTGACCATCGGTGCCAACACTTGTGATCTTGATATCACCCTTTTGTTGATGATATCTTATGAAGTGGTGCCTTATGTCAATGTGCTTGGTTCTTGAATGTTGAACTGGATTCTTGGTTAGCTTCACCTCACTTTCATTGTCACATAGCAATGGCACTTGCTTGAATTTGATTCCAAAGTCATTCAAAGTTGTTTTCATCCAAAGCAATTGAGCACAATAACTACCCGCACTTATGTATTCGGCTTCGGCGGTAGAGAGTGCAACACTATTTTGCTTCTTTGATGACCAAGATACAAGTGACATGCCTAGCATTTGATATGTGCCCGATGTGTTCTTTCTATCAACCTTGCATCCCGCATAGTCAGAGTCCGAATATCCAATCAACTCAAAGTTAGACCCCTTGGGATACCACAATCCAACATCTTGTGTATGCTTCAAATACCTCAATATCCTCTTAGTAGCCTTCAGATGACTTTCTCTTGGAGAGGCTTGAAATCTTGCACACATGCATACACTAAACATGACATCCGGCCTTGAAGCGGTCACATAGAGTAGGCTTCCAATCATAGACCGATACAACTTTTGATCCACCATGTTGCCACTAGCATCACTATCCAAGTGTCCATTAGTTGCCATTGGAGTACTAATGCCTTTTGAATCTTGTAGGCCAAATTTCTTCATCATGTCCTTGATGTACTTGCCTTGACTCACAAAAGTGTCATTCTACAATTGCTTGATTTGAAGTCCAAGGAAGTAGCTAAGTTCACCAATCATTGACATTTTAAACTCTTTTGCCATCATCTTGCCAAACTCTTCACAAAAATCTTGATTGGTTGAACCAAATATGATGTCATCAACATAGATTTGGAGCACAAATAGATCTTTGCCAATCTTCTTGGTGAAGAGAGTATTGTCATCCTTCCCCATGATAAACCCTTTGGATAAGAGGAAATCCCTCAATCTTTCATACCATGCTCTGGGTGCTTGCTTCAAGCCATATAAAGCCTTTCTCAACTTGTAAACATGATTGGGTTTCTTGTCATCTTCAAAACCGGGAGGTTGCTCAACATATACTAGCTCATTGATGTAGCCATTCAAGAAAGCACTCTTCACATCCATTTGGTATAGTTGATGTTGTGTGCACATGCATAGGCCAATAGGATTCTTATTGCCTCTAATCTTGCAACCGGTGCATAAGTTTCTCCAAAGTCAAGACCTTCAACTTGAGTGTAACCTTGAGCTACCAATCTTGCTTTGTTTCTCACAACTATAACATCTTGATCTTGCTTGTTTCTAAATACCCATCTTGTGCCAATCACATTGTAGTTCTTGGATCTTTCAACTAGCTCCCAAACTTGATTTCTTGTGAAATTATTGAGCTCTTCATGCATTGTATTGACCCAATCAACACCTTGTAGGGCTTCTTCAATCTTTGTTGGCTCTATGGATGAGACAAATGAATAGTGTTCACAAAAGGATGCCAATCTTGATCTTGTTTGTACACCACTTGAAATATCACAACCTATTTGATCAATGGGGTGATCTCTTGCAATGTTGGTCAGTTGGAGGATAGTGACTTGATTGCTTGAGCTTGGTTGAGATGAACTAGCAACTTGTTGATCTTGCACTTGAGAACTACTAGCTTGCACATTAGGTGAGTTGAGCACTTGATATTTGTCATCTTCAATGTCAATTACTTGTCTTGGCCTAATATCACCAATATCCATACTCTTCATAGCATTAGCCAATTGAGGACCACTCACATCTTCTAGATTCTCATTCTCAACTTGAGAGCCATTGGTTTCATCAAATTCAACATCATGAACCTCCTCAAGCACACCACTAGCCGAATTCCACACTCTATAGGCTTTGCTTGTGGTTGAGTAACCAAGTAAGAACCCTTCATCACATTTCTTGTCAAACTTTCTAAGTCTTGTGCCTTTCTTCAAGATATAGCATTTGTAACCAAACACTCTAAAGTATGCAATGTTGGGCTTTCTTCCATTCAATAGCTCATATGGTGTCTTCTCCATCAATGGGTGACAATACAACCGGTTGCTAGAGTAGTAAGCAGTGTTGATAGCTTCGGCCCAAAAGGAGTGACTCACATTGTACTCAGTAAGCATAGACCTTGCCATGTCAATCAATGTTCTATTCTTCCTCTCAACAAGGCCATTTGATTGAGGAGTGTACTTGGCCGAGAATTGATGCTTGATTCCCAATTCATCACATAGCTATTCAACTCTTGTATTTTTGAATTCACTACCATTGTCACTTCTCACTTTCTTGATGGTGATTTCAAACTCATTGTGACATCTCTTGACAAATGATTTGAATGTGGCAAATGTGTCACTCTTGTCATTGAGAAAGAATACCCAAGTGTATCTTGTAAGATCATCCACTATCACAAAGCCATACTTGTTGCCTCCAATACTTGTGTAGGTTGTTGGTCCAAATAAGTCCATGTGCAACAACTCAAATGCTCTACTAGTGCTCATCATGCTCTTCTTTGGATGGGTGTTTCCAACTTGTTTCCAACTTCTTTGGATGGATCTTTCAGCGTCCGACGCCTCTGTCTTGCTCCTTTCTTGTCTCTTTCTTTTCCAACCTTGTTCCATTGTGCCAAACACTTAAGGTACTTCCTTAGAGCAGAGGTTTAGCATATATTTTATGTCTTTTAAGCACGGCTATGTTACTAGGTGAATTAATGCACATGCATGAATGACAACAATGTTGATGTTTTACCACCGATAGCCTACCACGGGGTTACCCGAGACAGTAGTTCGTGCCTCGGCGAATAGTGAAACCTTGGTGGTTGGACACACAGGGACACACGGTTTATACTGGTTCAAGCCCTCGACAAGGTCGAGTAATAACCTTACGTCCAGTTGAGTCGTTTGTTATTGCTTTTGATCGTAATACAAGGTGTTATGTGTCGCTCTGTGTATCGGATGTTGCGTAGTATGTAGGGATTGTTTTTGGGTGATACCTTCACCAGCCATTTATAGTTCGGGAACTGATCGAGGGTTGCTCTAATCCTACTCGGTTACGAACTTAGAGTCCTAAGCTACGCTTCGGTCTTGTCGTCCTTACCGAGTAGAATTTGGTTTCTTCTGTCCGTCTTCCTTTGTGGATCGAGGAAATGAGGCCCAAAGCTTAGGTAAGCCGGTCCCTAGGTACCCAATAGGATATCCCATCGACAAGCCCCCGAGCATCTCATGATTTTTCTTCAATATGCCGGTTGCTTCGAAAGCGAGCCGATTTCTTTTTGAAGCAAAATCATGAAATGATCTTCTGTGTTCTCCGCCTTGTGGTTTTTTGTGCACCTCTGGTGCACTCATTGAGTGTAGCCCCCCAGCCTCTGGATACTTGGTACAAGTATTAGGAGGATCTGAGAAAAAAGTCTTGTAAGGTAGGTATTTCCAGCCCCCGAGCCTTTCTCCGAGTTCTTTTTATCGGAAAAGAGCTTGGTGGAAGGATCTGAAATAATGTGCCCTTGTCTTCTTCTTACTCACGGGTGGGTACTGTGTCTTCATGGGTATGTAGAATCTTGCTTTTACTGTTTGCTTTGGTCAGCTTTTGTCTTTTTCTTGCTCTTCCTTTCTCGTGACTTCTGGCTTCTGGTGGTCCTTCCTTGCTATATATTCTGTTGTGGTTGCACTGATGGTTTGATCTTTAGGGTGCTCTTCTTTCTTCTGATGACTATGCTGCTGAGTGAAACTGAGCAGCCCCCAGGCTTATGCCCGCCTTTTGGTAGTTGAGTGGGTAGAAGAATTCTTGTGAATAGAGTTAGAGGTAGACTAACTCTTCTGTTAGATTTTCCTGGAAAGTTTGGCGTGGTAGGCAGAAGAAGTCTTGTGAAGTAGCTTCCATGCCTTCTCTGTCTAACTGCTGGACCCCGGGCTGTAACCGTTGTTGCTCCTGAGTTGATTGAAGTTGTACACTCCATATTTCTGGTTGTGCATGCTTGCACCAAACTCCTGCTGGAAAGGCTAGAGTTGGAGCTGTACAATCTCATTTGTTGGGAGTGGTTTTCTGCCTATGATCCGGCACTTCTTCACGTTTTGTGAGGATTCCGGGTTGTTTTGACTTGTAAGGTTTCTGTTCGGGTTTCAGATCTTCTTTTGTGGTAGATCTGGTATAATCCTGGCTATTGCCTTTATATTTTGTCACTTGTGGACTTTTGTTGTAGATGTGGCTTAGTCTGGTCTTGTCTGGTTATTGTAAGTTTATTGGCCGAGTTGTTTTTGTAGTCTGCAGAGCTGTTGCTGGTTGTATGATTGTCTTTGGAATATTCTTCTGGATATTCTGTATAGTACCTTGATGTACTGTCTTTATTGTAGCCGTTTTTATCTCATTAATGTAGTCCTTGTAGAATCTTTTGCCTTTACTACTCCCTTTATGTACTATTGCTGTTGTTGCCCTTTCTTCATGGACTTGGTCTATGTGTACCCCATGTTCTTCTATAAATATTTGAGATATGGTTGTCTTGTTATATATCTTCTTCCTTCTCTTGTAAAGGTCTTTGTTGTATCATGGATATTGTAGTTGGCGAGCTTGACGAGCCCCGGGGCTTCTTTCTCTCCTCCTTGAGTTGTAATCTGGTGAATGGTGTAGTTCTTGTGATAGAAACTAGCAGGTAGCTAGTTTAAAGGTAGTGCCAGGTTGAAGGTGGCTTTGAGGCAAATGGTGTAGTTCTTGTGATGAGGCTGTCGCATGTTGTGCTGCCTCATCTTCCAGCGTCCTAGTTCCATGCCTTTGGTTGTTCTCCCGGTCTTGGTTGAGGAAGCATTCCTGAGTTGATCCTGTGCAGTGTCATTTTGGCGCCTGCTAGTGTTGATCAGCCTTACTGGCGGAACTGTGAATCTTGAATGTCTTCTGGGCTCTGCTTCTACTACCTTTGGCAAGCGGGTGTGCCTTGTCTTGTTGGGTGTCAAGCATGTCTGAGTTATTTGGCTCTGTTTGCTAATTTGTGAGCCTTGATCCTCGAGGTTTTAGTCTCAAGTTCGACTGGGTTCTTGACTTGTACTAGTTCCTTTCAGCAGTGTAACTTTGTGTCTAGTTTGTACTTCAAAAAGTTTGTAATAAAGAATCAAAGAATTGTTGTCTGTGTCCTCCGAGTTCTTTATCTCTGTTTTGCTTGTGCTGATCGGGTTCTTTTTGCGAGCTGTCTGTGTATTCTGAAAAAGGAGGTGTTGTATAACTGCTTTAGGTTCTGTTCCGTAATTGATGGTATTTTTCATTTACTGTACTTTCTGCTGTAGGTAACGCTTCCTTATAAATCTGCCCTTTTGTTATCTCTTCTTTTTTACCTTGCGGTAAAAAACTCTTCCCTTTACTTGCGAAACCCTAACTGCCGCCGCCGCTCTGGTTGTCCTTGATCCGCCGGATGGTGAAGAAGAACAAGAACAAGAGCAAGGCTGAATTTGTGGACAAAGATACCTTGCTGGACCATATAGATAATCCTGAGTTTGTTGAGATGTCTCGTCAGATGAAGCGGTCTCCCAAGCCTATGACTCAGGATGTAGATTTGGATCTGTTAGTTGCCCATGGTCTGCTTCAAGCGCGGATTTTTTCTGAGTACTCTCTTCCTGGTGAGCACGTCATCCCTAGTCCCTCCCCTGATCAGACTGTGCTCTTTGTTCCCTTTGTCCATGTCGGACTCTGCTTCCCTCCATCAGATTTCTTGATGGAGTTCCTTTTTTTATGGCGTTCAGCTTCATCATCTGCCTCCTAATGACATTCTTTTTCTTTCTTTGTTTGCGCACTTGTGCCCAGTCGCTCTTTTGGCTGTTGCGCCATTCAGTTTCGTTAGGGTATGAAGGCTACTTATTTCGCCTTTACCCTTTATGAGTCTGTTAAAGACTGGGTGGATAAGTGGTCCTATATTTCAAAACCTGATGCTTATTTTTCTTCTGATCTTGCTGCTCTTCCGACTCCTCTTCTTTGTTGGAATAATCCTCTGTCTTCTTCTGAGTCCTTGGCTATTAAGCCTCTGCTGATTCAGATAAGTTACCTGAAACAATCCGGGTTGACTGGCAATGGGTTGATTGCCAGTTTCTATCGTCGCCGGGTTCAGCCTCTCATGTAGAGGGAAAACCTTGGCTTTGAATATAACAGTTCTTCTGATCCCTCTCGGATCATCCCTGAGTCTGAGTTGTCTGAAGATGATATGTTTGATCGTTTGGGGAGAGTCCTAAGTGGTGTGTCTGCCATTCCTCCCCAAATTCTTGAGTATCATGCTGGAAATCCTCCTCCTCAGGTTAGTGACTTATTGGTTTGTTTTGATTTCTTTCCTCTGAGTTCTTGTTTTGTTGATGATTTGCTTTGTATTTCAGGATCATGGTCATTCTTTTAGGCTAGATTTGCCTTTTGGGCCTGAGGCTTTGTTCCTGAGGAGACCGCAGCTGAAGTCACTGTGGCTTCGAGTTCTTCTAGGTTGCTCCCTGGATTTTGTATTACTGATGGGTATGTGCCGTATACTCCTGATCCTCGGATTGCTCAACTTGTAATGTTTTCTAGGAAAAGGAAGCTTGAGTCTTCTGCTCAACCTTCTTCACTTGCTCCTGCTACTCGTCGTCGGTCTCCTTGGCCGCGTGCTCCCACAGGTAACATTATTTTAGGTGAGCGTTGTGTTTGTCATTCGAGTTGTTTTGTATACAACTCTTCTTTATTCTTCTGTTTTATTCTTTTTCAGATGGTCAGTCTGTCCTTCTTGATGAGGAATGTTCACATGATGATCCTCCTCTCACTCATCCTCTGTGAGTTGTTTTCTTGATGTCTTTGTAATTTCTATCTAGAGATCCTTTCCTTATTGTGAGTTTTATTCAGTCGTAGATCATCTGCTGGTCAGTCTTCTAGTGAGGCTGCTCCGATTCCTTCAGCTATTCCGATTTCTTCTTCGTCATTGCTTGATGATGATTTTTGTTTCAACATCCCTGAGCTTTCCTTTGCTTCTGTTGCCGCTTCTTTCAGCAAGTCGGTCAAGTAAATCAAGCCTTTCTTTGTAGTGTTTAGGTCTTAGTTGTCTTTGCCTAACATTCTTGTTTTTGCTTTCCTTAGGCCTTCTTCTGATGTCCCTGCTTCATCCCGAGATGGTAGGGTTCTTTTGTCCTGTTGATGAAGATTTTTGCTTTTTGTTTTTCTCTTAACTCTTCTTGTCTTATTTCTTGTAGACCTCCAAATTTGTTGGTGCTTGTCCTCCTGATGGTGTGCCTCTACTTGAGGTTCCTGAGTTGAGTCTCTCTGGTAAGGCTCCAATGGTGAGAGCCCCATGTGTTTGGTTTTGACTAATTGATGAAACCTACCTAAGTATTAACCTTGATCTTTAAGTGTGAATCATGAGATAGGTTGGTACATGCCATGTGATGGAGCTAATGAATCAAAGGTGATGATGGCAAGGCTCTAGCATGGTGGTGCAAAGGAAGGTGGAAAAGGATTCAAGGCAAAGGTGGGAAATAGGAATCCATTTTTGGTTTGGTGATCGAGACGCCATAGAGGGTGTGATCACATTTAGGATAGGTAGCCGTACTATCAAGGAGGGAGTTCGCGTGTTTGATTACGGTTATCATGTGCCACTAGGTTCATTGCATTGCATTTAAAATCAATTGAACCAAGTGAAACAACCAACTGATTCCAAGATAATTGTGAACTAACAGCTAACACACGTGCACAAGTGTTGAGATCACTTAGTGTTAGCTCTTGGAAGCTTGGAGAAGTTGGAGAAGCGTTTGGCAGCTCAAAAGAGCGTCGGACAGAGGTCCGAACGCTAGGGTTTGGTGCTGTCCGGACCATCGGCGATGGGTCCAGAGGCACACCCTAGGTCAGCTCGGCTATGGACAGAGGTCCGGACGCTGTTTGTCGTCCGGACGCGCAGGTCCGGACTGCGTTTGGATTGTTTGGCGCTCTCTGGTCGGCTCTGTGTAGAGTCCGGACGCTGGGCGTTTGTCCTGATGGAGGAAACCGGACGCACGTCCGGAGGAAAAGGCGCTCTGGGGTGCTCTCTGCGTAGCATCCGGACGCTACTGTTGTAGGGTCCGGATCCGCACTGTTGCGAGCGACCGGAGGCACGTGGCGCGCTGTGGCACGCGCGGGAAGAAGCTGTTTGAATCGGCAAGGTGACCGGACGCGCGCGGGATGGTCCGGACGGCGCGTTGCGCATGTCCGGAGGCTGCGTCCGGAGTGTCAGACAGAGAGCTTGGCTCTCGGCTGGTGAAGGGTCCGGACGCTCCTTTTAGTCCGGACCCCCTGTGAAAACAGCGTCCGGAGTCGACGCAGAGTCTCTGTTTTGAGGGGGCTAAACGGCTAGTTATGAGTGTGTGGCTATATAAGGTTGTATGGCCGGCCCTTGGGGGTCTCTCTTGCACAATTTCATCACTCACACCCTAGTGCTCATTTGTGAGAGCCTCCACCACTCATCTCATCGATACAAGTGCTAATTTCATGAGAGATTTGAGTGAATCAAAGTGCATTGCTCATTGATTGCATACTAGTGGCACTTGGTGATCGTCGTCGTCGCAGGAGTTCTTGTTATTCTTGGAGGTTGCCACCTCCTAGACGGCTTGGAACGACGAGGATTGTTGAGCGGAGGAAGGTGATTGTCTCCGGCTCCGATCGGTGGATTGTGAGGGGTTCTTGAACCTTCCCCGCAGGAGTTCGCGAAAGGTATCTCTTGTGAATTGCTCGTAGCTTGTGGATCCCTATCTTGTGTTGGTTGTGCGGCACCCGGTGACGGGTTTGGCGTGTGATGCCAATTAGCGCGTGAACCTCCAAGTAGGTGAATCGCTACAACGAGGAGTAGCTTGTTGGCAAACAAGTGAACCTCGGTAAAAAATCTTGTGTCACATTGTCTCTACCGAGGATTCTTATTGTGTTTGATTGGTTATCTATTGGCTCATCTCTTCTCGGCGGTATAACCTTTCTAACTCTAGCTTTGCACTTACATTCTTACATTCTTGCAAAGTAGAGATTCTAGCTTAGTCTTGTAGCTTTAGTTCTCCAGCTCTTGTGTGTGACATAGGTTATCTTGCTAGTGACTAGAATTGGTAGGTGGCTTGCCTAACCGTAGTGCTAACGCAAACTTGCTTTACACCGTGTTTTATTCTAACAAGTTTGCCTAAATGTTGTTGTAGAATTTTAATAGGCTATTCACCCCCCCCCTCTAGCCATATCTAGACCTTTCAAATGGCTCCTTTGCTCCTTCAAGGCCAGAAGTCCCACTTAGCCGTGTTGATCGAGTCCAGAAGCTTGTTTCTTATTGGAATGACTTGTCAAAGTCTTTTGGTGCTGAGCTAAAGGTATTTGCTTCTGTTTTTTTTCTTTTGTCTGTCTGTTTGTACTTTTGTTTTGATCTTTTATCTCTTGTAGGGAGTCTGTCAGGAATTGATTTCTTCTTCCTCGGAAATTCAGTCGACTACTACTCTTCAGGCTGATCTTGATAGGGTTCAGCTTGAGTTATCTCAAGCTCGTTCTGCTTTGGAGCAAGAAAAAGATCTCCGAAGAGTTGCTGAGTCTGCTCTTTCTGATCTTAAAGAGAAGATGACTGGTAAGTGTCTTTATATTTTCCTTTGTTGTTGTGGTTCTCTTGCTTGATATTTGACATATCTGTCTTTCTTGTAGCTATTGAACAGGCTTCAATTGCTTGGGATGAAGAGAAAAAAGATTTAACTCTTCGTGCTGAATCCTTAGAGAAGAGAGTTGAAGCTGTAAGCTGATTATTTATTATCCCCTAATTTTCTTGTTGTTTTTCTCTTTCTGACTTCTCTGCTTTCTTCAGTTATTGAGATCAGAGGGATCTTTGAAGACCCAGCTCTCGGAAGTTCATGAGTGATACAAAATTTTGTATACTACTGTGAGTCCTGTTGTGGCTGTTGTTTGTCATAAAGAGGATGCGAAAGAAGGACTAAGAACCTTGATTCCTGCACTGCCTCTTCGTTTTAGGGAATTTGTTGAGAATGGCTTTGAATGTTGTATAAACAATGTTGTTTCTTTTGTTCGAGCCCTTGCTCCGGATGTTCCTTTGGCCCGGATTCTTGAAGATCCGATGGACGCTGATCTCCTGACTAGGTGGGAGCAATCGAAGCCCGAAGTCCAAGATCTTTGTCGCTAAATATTTGGTCAGATGAAAGTGTTACCCTCTTCTCCTTGATGAACATGTTAGCTTATCTTTGAGTGATGACTCTTGTAATATACTCTGAATGATATTTTTGCTTAACATATTGTCAGGCTTTGTCCTGATATTGTGATACTCTTGTCCTTGTCTGCTAATGTCGTGCAGTTTTGTTTTCCGATTGATGCAGTTGTCCTTCTGATGAATACCTCATTTTCTTGATATTTGTGAGTTGTGTCGAGTTCTTTTGGGTATTGTACCTCTGTATTGGTCCTTGAAGATGCTTCTAAACTCTCGAGTTCTTTATGGGTAATATTATTGGCTTTCGTGCCTTGATGACTATACTGGAGATATTCTTGTTCATAAAATGTCTTGTGCCCCTGAGTTAGGTGTTGAGGATCTTTGTCGTTGCTTTTGATAATTTCTGAGTAGTTTCGAAGTAGTCTTGTTGTTTTGGACGAGTAGTTTCTGATGCTGGAGTAGTAGATATCACTTACTGTCGTAATAACATTTGGCTTGTTGTCTTTGTTGTGCCGAGTCTGCGCTGCTCTTTAAGCAGGAATGTTGTGCCACTTTTTGTAAGTGATTATCTTTGATGTCGTCGAGGTAAACTGATGCTTTTTTATTGTGCCAAGTAGTTTGGTATTTGTCATGCCGCCTCTTAAAACGATAGACTTATAGATGTATGAACCAGACTGCGCCGCTCATGGTGCAAAGCAGTTGGTTTGTCGTCGAGGTAGACTGATGCTTTTTGTTGCGCCGAGTAGTTTGGTGTCATGCTGGTAGACTTGTAGATATATGAACCAGACTGTACCGCTCATGGTGCAAAGCAGTCGTTTTGTCATCGAGGTTGACTGATATTTTTTGTTGCGCCGAGTAGTTTAATGTCATGCCGGTAGACTTGTAGATACATGAACCAGACTATACCGCTCATGGTGCAAAGCAGTTGGTCTGTCGTCGAGGTTGACTAATATTTTTTGTTGCACCGAGTAGTTTGATGTCATGCCGTCTCATGATACGGTAGACTTGTAGATATATGAACCAGACTATGCCGCTCATGGTGCAAAGCAATCGGTTTGTTAGGTTGCCTCACGAAACAACTAACTTAAAGATGCTAGACAGTGCCGCTCATGGTGCAAAGTTGTCAGCTTGTCATGCCGCCTCACGAAACAGTAGACTTATATATGAACCAGACTGTGCCTCTCATAGTGCAAAGCAGTCGGTTTGTCGAGTTGCCTCACGAAACAATCGACTTAAGAATGCTAGATAATGCCGCTCATGGTGCAAAGCTGTCAGCTTGTCATGCCACCTCACGAAATGGTAGACTTATATATGAACCAGATTGTGTCGCTCATGGTGCAAAGCAGTCGGTTTGTCGGGTTACCTCACGAAACAACCGACTTAAAAAATGCTAGACAGTGTCGCTCATGGTGCAAAGCTGTCCGCTTGTCATGCCACCTCACGAAATGGTAGACTTATATATGAACCAGACTATGCCGCTCATGGTGCAAAGCAGTCGGTTTGTCAAGTTGCCACACGAAACAACTGACTCCAGACAGTGCCTCTCATTGTGCAAACTGTTGGTTCGTTCTTGATGTCTTGTATCTTATGTCTTCAGTTGTAGAATTTCTTGAGTTGGTTGATATGCCAGGTATTGCTTAGTTGAATTCCATCTTCAGTCATTAGCTCGTAAGTTCCGGGTTGTATTGTTGTCTTGATGATAAAAGGACCCTCCCATGGGCTGAGTAGTTTATGTCTTTCTTCTTTATTTTGAATTAGTCATAGTACCAGATCTCCTGGTTTTAACGTTCTTGGATGCGTATTTCTGTCGTAGTGTCTTCGTAAGCCTTGTAAGTATCTTACATTTTGTATTACTGAATCGTCTCTTATTTCTTCGATTGAGTCAATCTCTAGTCGTCTTGTTTCTTCGGCTTCTCCTTTATCGTATTGTTCGATTCTTGGTGATTGCCATATCAAGTCAATTGGTAATACGGCTTCTGATCCGTATACCAGGAAGCAAGGTGAGTAGCCTGTTGCTCTGCTAATTTGGGTTCTTAAGCCCCATACCACTTTTGGTAGTTCTTCTATCCATTTGCTTCCGTAGTCTTTTAGGTCTTCGTATAGCCTTGGTTTTAGGCCTTGTAATAGTAGCCCATTGGCTCTTTCCACTTGTCGGTTTGCTTGGGGGTGAGCCACTGATGCATAGTCTATTTCTATTCCGCAATCTCTTGCCCAATATTGGAATTCCTTTGCTGTAAATGGTGATCCGAGATCTGTGATTATTCTATTGGGCATCCCAAATCTGTACATGATGTCTTGTATGAACTCTGTTGCTTTTTCTGCACTGTATTTGATGAGTGGTTTGTATTCAATCCACTTGGTGAATTTGTCTACTTCCACAAATATATATTCAAATCCTCCTTTTGCTTTTTTGAGAGGTCTGACTTGATCTAGCCCCTAGCATGAAAAAAGGCCAGGCTGGTGGTATACAGATTAGATTGTGTGCTGGAACATGTGATTGTCTTGCGAACATTTGGCAATTTTTGCATGTCTTGACTAATTGTTCTGCGTCTTTGAGTGTTGTTGGCCAATAAAATCCACTTCTGAATGCTTTGCCGATTAATGTTCTGGATGCTGCATGATTTCCACAGCAGCCCGAGTGGATTTCATCCAATATTTCTTTTCCTTCCTGCGTAGATACGCATTTCAATAATACTCCAGAAGATGCTGCTCTTTTGTATAATTTATCCTTTACGAGGACGTAGACTTTGCTTTTTCTTATAACCCTTGTTGCTTCTGCTTTGTCTCCGGGTAGTTTGTTTTCCTTTTTATAACCTATGAGTGGTTGTCTCCAATCTCTTTCTATGTTGAGGATCTGTCTTGAGGTGTCAGGTTCTTTTATCTTGTCTATGTCCATTGGTTCTTCTTTTTGTTTGCTGATTTCTTGGATCGATGGCTTTGCGAGTTCTTCTATAAATATTCCCGGTGGTACTTTTGCTCTGTCTGATCCCAACTTTGACAAGATATCTGCTGCCACATTTGAATCTCTCAAGACGTGGTGGATTTCTAATCCTTCGAAGTTCTTTTTGAGTTTCCTTACTTCTGCACAGTATGCATCCATGTTGTTTTTTAAGCAGTCCCACTCTTTGTTTACTTGATTGATTACTACTACTGAATCTCCATAAACGAGAACTCTTTTGATTCCCAGGGTGGCTGCTACTTTTAATCAGTGCATGAGTGCTTCGTATTCTGCTTCATTATTTGTTGCTTGCCATAATATTTGTAGTACGTATTTTAATTGTCTTCCTTCTGGGGAAATCAGTAGTACACCTGCTCCAGCCCCTTCAAGTTTCAGAGAACCATCAAAGTACATCTTCCAGTGGTCTCTTATTGGCTCGGGTTCTTTTTGTGTAATTTCTGTCTATTCTGCAATGAAGTCGGGTAATATCTGTGACTTGATTGTTGTCCTTGGTTTGAAATCTATATTTAGAGATCCGAGTTCCACTGCCCATTTAGATATTCGGCCTGTGGCGTCTTTGTTTCTGAGTATGTCTTGTAACGGGAAGTTGGTTGCTACTGTTACTTTGTGCTCGTGGAAATAATGTCTCAACTTTCTTGATGATATGAGTACTGCATATAGTAGTTTTTGTACGTGTGTGTATCTAACTTTTGATTTCGTGAGTACTTCGCTGATATAGTATACCGGTCTTTGTATTTTGTAGGTACGTCCGGGTTCTTCTCTTTCCACGATGATTGCTGCACTTACTACGTTTTTTGTTGTCGTGATATACAGCATCATGTCCTCCTTATTTCTTAGTGGTGTCATTATTGTGGATGATGATAAATATTCTTTTAGCTTGATGAAAGCTTGATTTTCTTCTTCTGTCCATTCGAAATTCTCTTTTCCTTTTAGGAGTTTGAAGAAGGGTAGTCCTTTTTCTCCCAATTTCGATATGAATCTGTTGAGAGCTGCCATACATCCTGTGAGTTTTTGTATGTCCTTGATCTTTTTTGGTGGCTTCATATCCATTATTGCTTTGACTTGTTTTGTGCTTGCTTCAATTCCTCTGTTGCTGACTAGGAAACCGAGTAGTTGTCCTGATGGTACACCAAAAACGCATTTTGTTGGATTGAGCTTCCACTTCCATGCTTTTAGATTCTCGAAGGTCTCTTCTAAGTCTTCCAAAAGTGATTCGGTTCTTTTGTTTTGACTACTACGTCGTCGATGTATGCTTTAGCATTTCTTCCAATTTGATCTCCTAGGCAAGTTTGTATTGCTCTTTGATATGTTGCTTCTGCATTTTTCAATCCGAACGGCATTGACTTGTAACAGTATGCCCCGAAAGGTGTTATAAAAGATGTTTTGCTTTGATTTTCTTCCCTTAATGATATTTGATGGTATCCTGAGTAGCAGTCGAGAAATGATAGTAGCGATGATCCCGCTGTTGAGTCTATGACTTGATCAATTCTTGGTGGCCCATATGGATCCTTTGAACAGTGTTTGTTGAGGTCTGTGTAGTCCACACACATACGCCATTCTTTTGAGTTCTTTTTCTCCACCAAAACTGGATTAGCCAACCAATCCGGGTTGATTATTTCTCTGATGAACCCTGCTACCAGTAATTTTGTAATTTCCTTTTTGATTGCTTCTTTCCTATCTGGTGCAAATCTGCGTAGCTTCTGTTTTATTGGCCTTGAACCTTTATTTGTGTCAATTTTGTGCTCAGCCAACTCCTTTGGGACTCCTGGCATATCTGCTGGCTTCCATGCAAATATGTCTTTGGTGTCCCTTAGAAAGTTGGTGAGCGCGAGTTCCTATTTAGGATCCAAACTCGCGCTGATTATTGTTGTTTTTTCTGGATCTCCGGTTAATAGATCAATCGTCTGTATGGCTGCTTCTTTAGGAGGTGTGAAGATGCTTGGCTTCTTTGCCGGTATTTGGATTTCATCCGGGTTCATTTTCTCAACTTTCTTCGCAATGTCTTCTTTTTCCTGGTAGTCCTGTAGTTTTTCTGATATTTGTACGGCTTGTACATCACAATCGTATGCTCTCTTTAGATCTCCTTTTAATGAAAGAACTCCTTTTGTTGTCGGCATCTTGAGTAGTAGATACGGGTAGTGAGGTATTGCCATGTATCTTGTTAATGCTGGTCTTCCAAGGATTGCATGATAACATGATTCGAAGTCGGCTACTTCGAATTTGATGAACTCGGTCCGATATTTGTCGGGTGTTCCAAAGGTGACTGGTAAAGTGATTTGTCCCAATGGTATGGAAGCTTTTCCGGGTACTATTCCATAAAAAGGGATACTCGTTGGTGTGATCATGCCTTCATAGTCCAAGTTCATCTTCCTTAGGGTGTATGTGAAGATTATGTTTAATCCTGCTCCTCCGTCGATGAGTACTTTGGAGACTGCCACTCCTGCTATTGTTGGTCCCATTACTAGGGGATAGTAGCCCGCATTTTTTGCGCTTGTCCATTGATCCTCTCTTGTGAATTGAATTGGGTACTCCGACCAGTCCAGATATCTTGGGGTAGCTGGTTCTGCTGCCATGATGGTTCTGTGTGCTAGCTTTTCCTGCCTTTTATTTCTTGTGTATGATGCTCCAGAAAAGATTACTGCTATTTGTCATTGGGGTTCTTGATAATTCCCCTTTGCTTTATTGGTATCCTTCCCTGATCCTTCTGTTCTTTGTTCTGAGTTGTTTTGCTCGTGTATCCTCTTTCTTTGTGAATCTTCGTTGAAATACGTTACATTCAACTAGCTTGTGGCTTGCGTTAGGATGTATGTAGCAGGGTAGGTCTTCTATCCTTTCTGCTGGCCTTCTTGTGTAGTTGTTGCCTTGGTAGTTGTTATTCAAGTACCTGTTATTCTGGTTTATGTTTCTGTTGTTGTTGTAGTTGTTGTTGTACCCTCCTTTGGCATTGTCGTTGAATCTTCTTTTGTTGTCCGTTGCTGCTACCATGTTGTCTTGTCTTGGTCTTTTGTCATTGGGTCTGAAATCTGGTCTTTTATTTTCATGAAAATCTCAGGTGAATCTGTGCCGAGTTCTTTCTTCCGATGATATCATTTTTTCGACAGCTCTTTTGAAGTCTTCATTGGATCTCGGATTTTCGTTAAAGTAGTCTTTGAACTGCCAATTTGCTAAGATTCCATCCACAAATGTTTCTATTACTTCTCTGTCGGTAATGTCATGTATTTGAGCTCTGAGTTCTCCAAATCTCCTATAATATTCCCTCAGGGTTTCTCCTCTTCTTTGCTTTACGTTCTTCAATTCTGCCGCCGTCATGGGATGTGTTATTATTCCCGCGAAGTTGTTGCAGAACGCTTCTTGCAAATCCTCCCAATATTTGATTGACCTTGGCTTTAGCTTATCGAACCATTGTAAGGGCAAGGCTTCGAGTGCCATTGGAAAGTATAGGGACTTGATGTCATTGTTTCCTCCTGCGAGTTCAATGGATTGAGAATATACTCTTATCCATTGTCTAGGTTCTACTTTTCTGTTATACTTGGAGTCATTTGCTGGCTTGAATTTGTGTGGTAATTTCAAAGTTTGTAGTCTTCCAGCAAAGCATGGAAATCTGTCGTATTGTTCTGCTCTGTTGAAGTCTGGTGACCAATCTCTTCGGTAATAGTCCCTGTCCCCCATGTATTCGGATTCACCATAGTCTTCTGGAGAGCGTTGATCCCAATCCGGGTTGTTTTGTTTTACCAGTCCGAGATGTTGTTCCTGTCTTTCCGATGGTTGTGGTATCTCTGACTTCCCTAGTCTGTGGAATATCGACTTCTTGGGCGGTTGTTCTTGCTTCTCTCCTTGTCCACCTTGAGGTGTGTCATCATCGGGTTGTTTATTGGGGTCTCCGTCTTCCTTGAATGGTTTGTCTATGATTCTTTCCTCTTTAGTAAGAATGTTTAGTTCTTTCGTAAATTCTTCGATTATTTCTCTCTTTGTATTCCTCATGGACTCTCTTTCCGCCTTCCTCTTGTTGTATTCTGTCAATTCTGCCTTGTATTTGATCCAGATTTGTTTTCTCTGAGCAGCTCGATTTCTCCTTCCTGCTCTAGCTTTGTTCTTTTTCAGCCTTGCCATTTTGTGATCGTTGGTTTCATTGTCATCGCCATCTTCGTCGTCTTAGATATCCCCTTCTGATTCATTTGATGATTTCAAATCGGGTATCTGTGGTGGTTCTAGATAAGGTTCTAGTTCCGCCATGTATATGGTATGTATCTTCCGAGTTCTTTTCGCTTGTCGGCTTCTTGTCTTGTATGATGGTCCTCGGTAAAGTCCGAGTTCTTTTCCTACTTGAAACGGTAGTTCTGTATCCTGGTCTTCCATCTTTGAGGATTAGTTTGGCCAATGCATGATACATCCTTCTGGAGTTGTTGACATAATCATTCCCTCTTGGGCGCCTTTTAGAGTTATGCTTCCTGTCATCTTTTTCCGGAGAAAATTTTCATATGTATATGTAGAATTGTGTAGCCCATATAAACTCGAGTTCTTGATTGCTTCCGAGTTGTTTTTGTCTTTGACTGGAGTTCGGTTACGTGTCCCGACTTGATTTGTGATCAGCCTTTTCGTGTTGGTCTCGGAATTGTCATATGTTGATGTCTCTTTTTCCGAGTCGGTTTCGTATCCCTCCTCGTCTGCTGGTCTGGTTGGTTTTGAAATTGTGAGATTTCGTGTTTGTTGAATCAGTCCTTGAAGATCTTGATCAACTCCTTCTTCTTCTCGGAGTCGGCCTTGAATCTTTCCATCGTCGTTGATCTTGCAGATCCATGATCCGAAGATCAATGTTGATTATGTCGACTTTGTCATCTTGAGGTCGTGGTCCACCAAGCTTTCGAGAAAACATTCGCCGAAAGCCCCTAACTGGCGCGCCAGCTGTCGATGTTTTACCACCGATAGCCTACCACGAGGTTACCCGAGACAGTAGTTCGTGCCTCGGCGAATAGTGAAACCTTGGTGGTTGGACACGCAGGGACACACGGTTTATACTGGTTCAGGCCCTCGGCAAGGTTGAGTAATAACCTTACGTCCAGTTGAGTCGTTTGTTATTGCTCTTGATCGTAATACAAGGTGTTGTATGTCGCTCTGTATATTGGATGTTGCGTAGTATGTAGGGATTGTTTTTGGGTGATACCTTCACCAGCCCTTTATAGTCCAGGAACTGGTCGAGGGTTGCTCTAATCCTACTCGATTACGAACTTAGAGTCCTAAGCTACGCTTCGGTCTTGTCGTCCTTACCGAGTAGAATTTGGTTTCTTCTGTCCGTCTTCCTTTGTGGGCCGAGGAAAAGAGGCCCAAAACTTAGCTATGCCGGTCCCTAGGTACCCTATAGGATATCCCATCGACAAACACCTAGTAGCACTTGATAACCGCAATCACAACACGTTTTTCCCTTCTTGATAGTACGGCTACCTATCCTAAATGTGATCACACTCTCTATAGTGTCTTGATCACTAAACCAAAAATGACCCTATTGATATACCTTTGCCTTGAGCCCATTTTTGTTTTTCTCTTTCTTCTTTTCCTTATCCATGGAGCACTTGATCCATCATGGACATCCATCTAACTCCATAGGTCAAGGTGGATCACCCTAGCTTGATGACACACTTAGCACTAGGGTTAGTCCATAGGTTTCATCAATTAGCCAAAACAAAACTTGGGCTTTCACTACTACTACTACTACTGTTGCTTACTACTGCTGGCTCCTCTCTACTACTCTTCTCTCCTCCTCCTCCTACTTACTACTGTCTACTGCTCCTCCTACTACTACAGTCACATACTGCTTTTTTTTTGCCAACTCTCCACCCTCCTCTCTCTGTTTTCTCGCCTATGATGAACTTGTCTAAGTCCATTCATTATATGGAAATATGAGCTAATGATCAAAAACTTGTGAGGAACTTGGAACCATTACCAGTCGCCCCTACATTATCTTCTCTCTTGTCTGCTATGATGTCTTTATGCTCCAAGTTTATGATCAAATGATGATTGACATGTTTTTGAGGCCTTCATACCTATCTACTAATCCCCTATATTATCTTCTCTATCGTCTGCTATGATGCCTTTATGCTCAAGGTTTATGATCAAATGATGATTGCCATGTTTCTGAGGCCTTCATACCTCTCTACTAATCTTTAGACTTTTCATTCCTTCCACCTACTAGAACAAAGGACGAAATGTTGAGGACAAATATAGACAGTGCAACTCGAGCCCTTGGAAATTCTGATCCGCCAACCCATGAAGGGCAAGAGCTAGAGGACCACCTTAGTCAAGAGCAGTTCGACAACGACCTAGAAAATGATGTAGAAGTGTTGCTTACTCAAGAGTCACAAGGGAGAGCAGAGGGTAGTGGAGGAGAGGCTAATGAAGGCAAAGAAGAAGGGGATGATGACGAGAGCTCATCCTCGGGGGGATATGAAAGTCCTGAGGATCCTCACCCAACAGAACCTAGACATAGGCCAACGGAGGATGAGTTGGACCGGGATTTCGATCCGAACGAGGAGGTAAGGATGGAGCCTTTGTAGCATGTGAAATTCGCTAATGTTGGCTATGTCCCATGCTAAAGCTTTCGACCTATCGAATATGTAGATGCAGGACCCGGCTAGACCTCCAAAAAGACGACGTCGACGTCTGACACGTTTTGTTGAACAAGAGGGCATGAGGGCAGAGGCAACAACCACAGACACTGACATTGGGGCCTATGCACCACAACCTCAAGGCACAACCACAGCCTTGACTACCGAACCAAAGAGGAAACAAGGGGCAAGATCGGCCAACCAATATCCAAAGGAGGTATGCTATGTGATAACGGAGGTGGGGCCTGAAGGGTAGATCCTTGCACCACCGCAGTACATCAGTCGATTTCGTAATGCAATCAGGGCACTAGTAAGAGATCAACTGAACCCAGCAATCCCTATGTGGTCTGGCAAAAATGGCGTACCTGAGATGAAAAAACAAGAGCTATGGGATAAATGGTTGATGGACACTTTCAGGTTGCCGGCGGGAAAGCATGAACTAGTAAAAAACATGCATACAAGATAATGGGCAACGCTTTCCAACGTTGGAGGTCAGATTTGAACAAGAGGTTTATCCAGAATGGGTTAACTCCCTTCCACGAGTTTGGCAACATAACTCATAATCAATGGGCATAGCTAGTGGCTGAGAAGACCTCACCTAAAGCATTGGTCGTCGGTACACGTAATAGCGAGCAGGCGAACAAGAACAAACACCACCCTCGACTAGGCCCAGGTGGCTACTTGGCCAAGCAACCCGTGTTTAGTAAGATGGACGCAGAGGCCGAAGCTTCTGGGGATCCATTGAAACAAAAGGTAAAGAATTTGAAGCCACGTTTGAAGCAATGGATATATGCGTGGAGTGTGGATTCCTCTGACCTGAAGTTTGCTGAGTCGGAGACCGAACAGGCAGTATCAAGGATACTAAAATATGCTGAAGACATAGAGAAGGGCACATTCACTCCTTCCAGAGAGAGGGATGAGCTGAGCCTTGGCTTGGGAAACCCCGAGCACCTTGGCCGCACAAGGGGGCTAGGGAAGCTGACAACATGGGCCAAAGGATTCAAAGAGGACAGCCACATGTACAAGAGACATGGTAGAGACTGAGAGGCCAATCTTGAGCTCCAAGTGAAAGCTCTAGTTGCGAAGGCCCTTATTGAGCAAGGTTTGTCTATGGAGCCACGGACGCTGATGGAGCCGCCAGGACAACTGGCTATAGTTGGTAGCCCTCCAGATGTTCCCAGCAGCCAAGGTTCCACTACAACAGCAACCGCCGTCGATCGCATACGGGAGCCAGCTAGTTGCACTTTATTGGTTCTCGTGGGCAGGAATAACATGATGGTTGAGGTGGCAACGGTGTGGCACATCCGCCAGGAGGCCAATGGCACTGTCGCCCAATCCCGTCGCACTACACTATGGTTGAGGTGCATACCGTGAAGCCAAAATTCATGACGTGGGAGATAGACCACCCAACTCTTGAGGGCTTGTTCATCTTGGAGATGTCACGAAGCAATTCATCCTCTGGCACAAAAAAAGACATTGTATTGAATTTTTCTTCGCCAACTCCGAGTGATGTACATCTGGAGCGAGCTATTGAGGACAAGGAGGTATATTCATCTGCCCATGACGACCACATGCCTAAGGTGGCACATTCTTCGCCGACTTCTAGGGACCACGTGCCTGACGAGCCATATATTTCTCCACCTTGTCCTACCGAGAAAGTGCATGATGAGATGATTCCACAACAATCTCCAACCAAGCAAGGGCTTGATGTGATGCCGCAACCTAGTCCAACCAAGCAAGGGCCTAGTGCAACCAAGCAAGGGCCTAGTCCAACCAAGAAAGGGCCAAATGATGATGATGGCGCGCTTCAATCGGAGGCTCGAAGCAAGATTCCCTACCATGTTAGGCCAATGTTTGTTCCGATGAAAGACGTCTCGTTGATTGACAAGTGGTTTACTCGTGATCAGCACAAGCCTGAGAACCAAGTTAAAGACCTCTACACGCGTGCTTCTGAGCCGCCCAACACTAGCAAACTCCACCAAGAAGTGAAGAAGTATCCAAGTGTTGAGAACATCAAGTGGACAGAGAATTGCCCGAAAAATTATGAAAGAGGCAAGCACTTCCTACCAAACCGAATCATGCAGCTAATGCCAATTGGAATGAGGAAGTTCCATGATTGGTACTTGCGTGCTCAAGCGACGAGACTAAACAAGATACGAGCATGCTTCCCTGAAGGAACATTTGGAGGTGCAGTTGGGGGGCTATTATTTGACTTCAAAGACATGCAGGCATGCTTTCACCTCAGAATGATGGAAATGAATCTAGTTCGTGTGTGGTGCCTGTAAGTCCTTGCCCTCTCATTAAGATATGAATGAAATATTTGCATTTTGTTGTAACTAACCCAAGTCATGATTTGTAGAATGCAAACTAATATTGTGAAGAAGATTCCAAGTCTAAAAGTCGGCTATATAGACCCTCTGGTGGATATCATCAACAAATTTTAACTACCCTAAGAACTGGAAACTTGATGGCGAGGAACTGAAAGACGGAAAGACCGTTGAGGAGAAAGAGGCCATCCGCAATGAGAAGATGTACAAAGCGAGCATTAAGGTTGCGGCACGGATTGCTAAATTCCTTATTAATCTCCAGCATAACCGCGTGGTATGGTTACCATACCACTTTGGGTAAGTTTGACTCTATACTTAAGTAAAGCTTTGTTCTATATATTTAGTTCGATGCAAAAGAGCTTATTTATTTCTTCAATGATTAAATTCATGCAGGAACCACTGGATTCTTGTAGGGATCGCTATTGGGTTGAGCATGGCATATGTCTTGGATTCAGCAGATTATGCGCTACAGACATACATGGACTTCATATCGATTCTCAAGACGTATACATATTTACAATAACCCTCATTAACTTATATATGTTGGTATATATATACTTGTAAACTTCATTTTTTTATACTAACATTTTGCATTGGCATGCTAAAACCATTCAAATAGGGCATGGAGGCACTATGTCGATCATCATAAGGGAAGGCATGATCCATCAAAAGAAAATAGGTTGGCTATCAAAACTCTATGTCCGGTACGTGTAACTTAAATCGCTACACTTTATTACATGGTTTTTCTATAGCTAGCATTTTATAACTTCTCCATATGCGATACACAGTGTATAAAGCAGAGGCCTGGGAGTCTATACTGTGGATATTACATATGTTGTATGATGAGTAACATTGGTTCATACAGGAGACACCCAAAACTTGTAAGTTTGTCACTTTCTTCGCTTGTAGTATGAAAACTTAGCTTATGTTATGAAATACTATACATAAACTTTGTTTTTTTGTAGTGGCTAGAAGAGAAAGGCAAGCTAAGGAACTTATACAAGGATGATGAACTCTTAGAGCTTGTGGGCGACCTTTGTGGCTTCATCGTTGATGAGGTTATTTCTTGCAAAGGCATTTACCATGATCCAAACTCCGACTTAGGTAACAATCCTATATACCAACACCTTCGTGAGACACACAGGCTATCTCTAGGCCATTGATAACAAATGCACCTGGTTTGGACTTGTCGAATATTTAGAACTTGTGAATTATGGCTATGTAATGATGGACTTTGTGAATTTAACTTGTAAACTTTTGAATTATGGACTGTAATAATGGTTTACATTGTGCTTGTGTGTTTGTGGAATGTAATATATATATATGTGTGTGTGTGTGTGTGGTCAGATTTGAATTTGAATGATATATTACATGCTGTGGTCAGATTTTGATTTGAATTTCAAAATTTTTTTACTGAAAAATCAACTATAGGGGCGGTTCTTGATTGAACCGCCTTTACATATGACATTTGTAAGGGCGGCTTGTGTTCTCAGCCGCCCTTACAAAGAACATTTATAAGGGCGGCTTGTGTTCTCAGCCGCCCTTACAAAGAACATTTGTAAGGGCGGTTTTATCTCCAACCGCTCTTACAAATAGGCGGTTGAGAACACCAACTGCCCTTACAAATGGTATTTGTAAGGACGATTTTATCACCAACCGCCCTTACAAATAACATTTGTAAGGGCGGTTGACCCAACCGCTCTTACAAATGTTATATTGGTAAAAGTCACCTGGGAGGAGCGGTTGGGCAAACTGTCTCTATAGAGGCATTTCAACCGCCCCTACAAATGGTTAATGTGGTAGTGACTTGCGCTAGCTATCCACTGGCTGTGTGGTAAGGAGCGGCACGCGATTGATTTAATCAAAATAAAAACATTTGTTATATGTGCATAACATAGATAAACTATTTATATGCTAAACAGTATAAACTCACCTTACGTCTTACGCCATGTTTTCTTCTTGCATCTTGAAAATATCTCTCGATCCCCCCTACCCTCTTACCTTCCTTGTGTTCTCTTTTATGGTAATGATAATCTTATCATGCTTGTTCGAGCTGGAGAAATACAAACTACTACTTTTATAGTTTGCTACAAAATAATTTATTCTATAGCCACTTTAATTTACAATAATTGCTATACTCATTTACGAGATTATAGTAACTTCATACTATATGTTTTACAATAACATTATGATAAGTATCTTTATATGTTATCGTAAACTAACTATCATAAATATGTATTCATTTTATCATAACTTAGTACGTAATATTTGCATGCCATCTCAAGGGAGACGCAGGCAGCCACCTGCACTAATGAGCACTAATGCTACAATTCCATTAATATGGCTTAATTAGTAACAAATGTGTATGAACATTAGTACATAATGACTAATTTTGTAATATTATTCGGCACTATTACAAAGCAACACACATATTCATATATGCATGTAACACATATTTATTTAGTATATGTGGTAGCAATTAAGATTTTTGGGTCTTAATGTAAACACTAATTTTATTTAAAATAATTTATTTAAAGAGAGAGGAGAGGGTATTTTAACTCATAATTCTTATTTTTCAAGACTAGCAGCCATCACAATAAGACATTATAATATAAGAAGAAGAATTATTTACCTCGACTGCATAGAGCTCTCCTCCGTCCATCAGGTGATGCTCGGCGCGGCATACAGGTCCGAGTCGGTTCCTCCACGGGAGCACAATGGAGAAGCGAATCAAATTCCATGGCAGAACGAAGGAGGGAACCATAGGCGGAGCTAGCATGGTGGACAGGTGGTCCTGGACCTACTTTGAAATTTAGCTCAAAGCTAAACTATAGTAGAGTAGCTCTTTAAAATCATGAAAATTACACATAAATCACTCTATAATTTAGTTTTACATCTATAGTGGATCACCCTTACTCTAGCTCCTAGCTACGCCAACACAGGAGCCTTGCAAAGATTCAGCCGCAGACGGGGAGCGCGCGAGCTAAGCACCTACTGCCGTGGGTGACCACCATGTGGTGCTAGCCCACCGTGGCAAGTTGGTGCGGCACGATCCACGATGCTGCCGCGTGCATGAGACATCTATGAATATTAGGGCGTCCGCAATGGTTAGCTATTTCACTAGTTAGATGTGACGTGGCAAGGGAAAAGTAGGAGAGAGTAGTCACCAACTACTAGCAAATAGCCTATCTATTTCACATAGTCTAAGGTTATGTAAGAGGAATATATAGATCCAGCACTATATATTAGTCTTTTTTATTGTCTCTCACATCCATATCAACGGACTATGTAGCTAGTATTAGCTATTACCATTGTGGACGCCCTACAACTTTCTTGAGCCGCGCGTCGTAATGATCAGCAGCAGCAAGCAGATGCTGCATCATCGCAATGAGAATCTCGGAGTCCCCAAGCGGTGTGCATCAGCAGGCAAAGAATCAGTGTACTACATGTACTTGAAGCATGTACGTCTTGCACCGTGATCGATGGCATCCCAGCGTCTGCAATGGAGAGCTGCTTTGAAGAGACCGTCGACCGGACAGCGAGCACGGCACGGTGAGGAGGGAAGGCCTCGCCGCCGACGAGAGCGTCACATCAGTCCCGACGGTGTGGTCCAGCAAGTGGCCGGCCGAGAAGGAGACGAATGTCACACGGCGGCGGCACCGGCAATCGTCCAAAGCAATGATGACGCCGCACATGAACGTGATCATGCAACGACGACAACTCCTCATGTGATACACGCCGAGGTAGACCGTAGAGAGGGCCACTGAGGAAAAGAGCCCCGGACCATGATGTGGAGACGTGCCCCAGCACGAGCGTGCTTAGCGGCGCAACCGTGCAACTGCTTCGTGTCCGGCTGCGGGTCCGGCTGCTTCGTGTCCTCGTGCTGGCATTTATAGCCTAGCTGACCTTGTGGTACTGCTCTGTGATGCGTCAGTACTTAAGGCGCTCCCAATGATGACGACGCCAATCATGGTGGCTGCCCAGGAACTCGTAGTCCAGTCGCCACGCTGATCGATGCCAAGCCTAGCCTGAGCCATGGAAGGTGACCAAGCGCAAGCGAGCAAGGACCAACTCTTGCATCCGGGCATCCGCTTCTAGCAAAGCCTCGGCGTGTCGAAGTTGCAGCTCCCGCCGTCGGCTAGCTGCAGCAGATGCTGCATGGGTTGGGCACGGTGCGCAGGGCAGCCGGCGTGTGGGTCTTGCAACGACTGAAAACGGTGGATGCCACGTGTACGAAACCGGCATTCCGAACGGTTTTGGATCTCTTACACCAGTCTGCTGGATGGAGTTTTATTAAAAAATTTATAGACATTAAGTATGCTGACTGGACATTGTATTGATAAAAATAGAGATAATGTCAATTTTATGGTAATATAAACTCTTCTGCATTATTTTCAAATATGAATGTTTTGAAAACTGATACACATGAAATTCTCACTGAAGATGCCTTTAAAAACATTTAACAAGTTAATGGGTTTTGAAATCGGGGATTTTATAGAAGTACATGGGTCTATTTGATAATGCGAGTTAAGTTTAAAGACCCAATAGATTTCACTGTAAGTTAGATATCGCAAGATTCTCATCACAAAATGTATTGTTTTAGGAATTATTTTTTATAAATTATACTTTCATGGAATCTGTTACGCCAAGTGTCGCCTTGTAGACGACGTCATATGTTTTGGTCACTAAGAGAGAACATAGTTTGTACTGTTTGGCATGTCGTACAATGGTAAAATATATAGTGGAAACCGCCTACAAGGTGGAAACATCAAAAGTAATATAAAAACGTGTTTTAATCGTTCAACCTTTTTTTGAAACTTGGTATGTTCATAGTTCATGCAAATATGTGCTCACAAGGGAAAGTTGAGATATAAACTCAGACTAGAAAAAAAATCATGCCAAAAATGAAAATATGAGGTTCATGTGTGCTAAAAGATTCATCTTTTAGTACACAATGAACCTAAAAATTGTCATTTCGGTAAGAAATTTTCAAATGTGAGTTTGATTGTGAGCTTTTGTGTGTAGTACATATGTGTATCCACTATGAATGTGCCAAGTTTCAACATTCTTGAATGACTAAATTTTTTTTTTAATTGGTTTCCATATTTCACCAACCGGGACAATACTTTTGGTCTTAGGGTTTAGTCTCGTCAAATTTAGGCCCAGGACTAATGGTAAAATTAGTCTCAATTGGAGCCACCAACCGGGACTAGAATCTCATGCCTAATGGCTTGCACAATAGGCTTTTGTAGGAGGGACATTTAGGGGTTGTTTGGAACTGCTCCATAAACTCTTACTCTGCGAACTCCACTATGGAGCAGCTTCATAAAAAACTGGAGTTTGTGGAGTATCTTTTTAGGTGCTCTCATAACTTCACCTTTTTTCTAGAGCCGTGTGCATGAAGTTGAAATTGTTTGGCTAAAAAACATAGAGCGAAGCTAAAAAAACATAGAGCGGAGCGGTTCCCAAACACGTCCTTAGTCTTGGTCTGTGGTTAAAAATTAGGACTAAAGGTCACCTTTTAATCATGGAACCACCGGACAAAGGTCCTATTGCCCTTTAATTCCATGTGGTGACTCTAACTAGGACTAAACTTTAATCTAGATCGGCTCCAGCAATTGGGACTAGATTTCTCCATTATATATATCTGCTTCCATAGACCCCCACAACCCCGAGTCATGTCAAGTTTAATTATTGTATTGCCTGTGCACATGTGTTCTTGATTGAGGAGAAGTTCTTGCTCTCGGCAGCCTTGAGCAGATCATCAATCTTGGTCTGTTCTACTTTCTTGGTGGCACACTTTCACTCTGTTTTCCTACTTTTCACTCTTGTTTCTCACTCTTTTCACTCCTCTATCCACGTGTTCTTGTCACGACTCCTGGATATGCTATCGGTATAGATATGTTCTCATTTTCCATATATACATTCTATATGCATTCTATATTTATTTGACACATTTTACTTGGTTCATTATTTATATGCATTCTATATTTATATACTCTTGTATATATTTTCTCTGTTCCATAATATTTGTCGTGCCTACTTCTATATATACTCTCTCCATCTCATAATATCTGTCGTTTTTATGTCCGTACCATAATTTTAACTTGATTTATACAAAAAAAAACATGTAATATTTGTATCTCTAAATAAATTTATTAAAAAAATAAAATTCATAAGATGTATTCAGTAATATTAATTATGTAATATAAATATTAATGTTTCTTAATATATATTTTGATAAAGTTATTTCTCGAAGAATGAAAACAATACTATATATTTTGGGATGGTGGCCCTATATATTAGTGTGAAAGCATCGTTTTATATTCAGCGCATGATCCTCGTTTTAGGTGTTTCACAAGTAGGAGTACATAAAGGACGGACGGATCGGACGGGAGCCCTGCGAATGCGCCACTTAACTTTGAGGCATCTTGTGTCATCACTCTGCACTCGACGGACACAATCAGTGAGTACTAGACTAAAGATGAGTGCTCTGGAGTCAGGCTGAAGGCCTCTTTAGTTCTGGATCGGATGCTTTTATCTATCGGGACTAAATGTACTATTTCACTCCCGGTTGCTTGCCCCACAACTAAAGGCTATTTCAAAATCAATTCAGTTCTACACTGGTAAAATGGTTCTACAATTGACTGCCAGTTGAATAACTAGAATCCAAAGGAAGCGAACTAAGGGTCTGTTTGGAATTGCTCTACAAACTCTGCTCTACAAACTTTACCGTAGAGTAGCTCCACAAAAAAATAGAGTTTGAGAAGTACCTCTTTAGGTGCTCTCACAACTCCACCATTTTTGCTGGAGCTATGTACGTGAAGCTAAAACCATTTGACTAAAAAATATGGATCGGAGCCGTCTCAAACAGCCCCTAAATCTAGGTTGGTAAAATGGTTAGCAAAGCGCATGCACGTCGATCGTAGCTATATATATAAGATAGCCTTGAAATTCGTAAGAATTCAAGCACGACCGGAGGAAAATTTAATCACATAGGATCAGATCCAAACGAGCCTTTTTTAAAAAAAAAAAGTCACGAGCATTCCATGTGCCCCCGTATTCAAAGAAATATAGGCCCTGACGCCCCACGTATCGAATACCTCCGACATCAAGAGCATAATCCTTTGATTTTTAGAAAGAAAAAAAAAATGTCTATGTCCAACAACTTCTAAACTCATCTCCTAATCTTTTGCACTTGGAAAAAACCTCCCCATACGCGTAAATATGCATGGACTCTAGCTCCTGCATATCTTAACTCCCGCACATATGACTCAGTCAATTTAAAGGTGATAAGGCGTTGGAAAAAAATAAAGACTAGAAAAGAAGAAAAGAGTTTCGAGGCATCTTGTGTATCACTGCACTCGACGGACGGACGGATGGGACGGGAGCCCTGCGAATGCGTCACTTCAAACTTTGAGGCATCTTGTGTCTTACAGCCAGCTTGGACACAGGAACCAAAAAACTCTATGAGATATACATATGAGTCATGTATTAATAAAGTAAAGTGCAGAATTTTGTATGGGTGAGCTAGGAGAAGACTGTAAGGATATGGGTGGACTGTCGGCAGTCGGCACTAATAAATTCTGGTACCATCCAATCATTTCCGACCTCGTCGTGTAAAAACCTCAGCATCCTAAAAATGATATCATTATAGCTTTGATCCAAATCAAATCATTTTATATTAAACCAAATTATATAAAACTATGATAATATATATCCTAATAATAAACAAGTATTATTATACTTGTTATGAATACATTCTCATAGTATATCTATTTAGAGTCATAAATATTGCTAATATTTTAATAAATTTAGTTCAACGCATCAACTGAAAATAACCTAACCTGACTTTGATCAAATCTACAATTTCCTTGGTCCGGGGATGGAGATCGTAGTGTCTTTTGCGAGCAAGTAGTAGTATATTATTCCCTACTTGCCCTACTTAGATTTCCTAGTTTTAAGGCCCATTTGGATTCAACTAACAGTTAGCTACAAAAATTTAGCTGAATTTTTTGTTTGGTACGTCAGCTAATGTATTACTACTATCCAGTTAATAATGATCTGTTTATTAGTTTTTTCCAAGCTAGCTGGATGGGTCCAAACAAACTTTAGTATTCTAAAATTTAGCATTTGCTAGCAAGTTATACCTTGCTAAAAACTTTCTAGTTGCCAGCACGCCTCTTAATATTAATGGAATAATTCTTGTTAGCTCTAAGTTGCTAACTATTAGCCAGGTGAATTCAAATGGAGCCCAACATATTTTTATCTCTTTTGTAAATATATGGCGGAGTAGGGAGACTTTGTTTATACTCCATCCATTCCAAATTGTAGGTTATAGTCACTATTACAGTGGTGGTCTTCTAGTGTTTTTAAGCCGTATTAAAACACTATCACTAGTCATAGCATATGAAAATTCTGACTAGACTAAAAGATACTATTTAGTAAAAAAAGTTTATACGGGATTTTAAATACCAAAACATTACGTAATCTCTTGCATCGAGAATCATCCTACTGGAGAACCTTCTTGTTTTGTCTTTCCCTTATCTTGCTAGCTCTATACCAGTGCTTGAAATAGGCATTTATTCTTTCTTATCTTAATAGTTGAGATGAAATAATATATATGCAAGAATGATTTTATCGCTGATGTGTCATACTCTACTTCAAACTCTATCTACTCAATGAAGCAAGCAGTTTGATGGACGGCACCTTCCTCTTCAATAGCTTTCTTTCTAGTTTTGAGTGTGTAGTATAAACGGAGTTTTTTCTTTTGATAACTTAGAAGGACTGGTGTAATAGAGAATCTTTTTCAGTTCAAACTTTACGAGAACTTCACTTCAACTTTTAGATTTTGTTAGTGAGTATCTTGGTTTTTCTAGGTACAATGTTTTGCTATGCATAGTCTAGAAAAATATTATCTGGATTACATATATACTAGTAGAACTATACTTAAAGGTTTTGTTTAGGAGCTCTTGGGCGTGTTTGTTTCAGCTTAAAATCGGAATTGAGATGAAAATAAGCGAGAATCCCACCCAAACACCCTTGATTATTTTAGATTGTGTAATAATCAGGGAGATGGAAATAATCTCAAATGAATTAGAGCTTGCGTTTTGCGGACCGCGAGGAACCGACCGCGTTTCCCACACCGCGACTCATTTTTCACCGCCTGCCCCTCGCTCACCCGCCCGCCCCTCGCTCGCCCGCCCGTGCTCCGGCTCCCGTTCCCCTCCTCTCTCGACTCGCCCGCTAGGGTTTGAGCCGCCGCCGCCCAGTTCGCGCCGCCCTTCCCTCCGCTTACGCCGCCCTTCGCCTCCGCTTGCGCCGCCCCTTCGGTGGGTGGAGCCGTCGCCCTTTCCTCTACCCGACAGTGGAGGCCAGCTCCTCGCCCGTCCTTTCCTCCACTCCCGCTCCCTGCTCTGACGACGATAGATCCCGGCTCCCCACCCTTTCCTCTGCTCCGTGTTGCGACGGTGGAGGCCGACTCCGCACCTTTTCTCTGCTCCGAGTGAAGGTACTGGTTCCCTTTGTTGAGGTATTTTTTTCATATCCATGAATTGCTTTGATTCATACCTGATCTATGGTTTGCTTTGATTTGTATTGCAAAAGAACAGATTATCATAGTACATTATCATAGGACATGTTATCATGGCTAGGGATATATCTGTGCAAATGTTAAATGATTTTTGTTTTGGAAATTGGAGATGCATTAGTTTGATAATGCTTGTGTTTTATATTTTTATTAGTCTGTGGAGATTTAAAATGGAGAAATCAGCAAAAGTTCAGGCAAAATGGGATGTTTTTGCTGATAAGGCTTTCAATGACATTTGTGTGGAAGAAGTTCTTGCCCACAATAGGTCTGGACATTGTTTGAATAATTTGAGCTATGCAAATCTTGTTCGAAAGTTTTTCGAACGTACCAAGAGGCCTTATAATGATGGACAAATGAAGAACAGATGGGATACAATGAAGAAAAAATATAACCAATGGAAAACTTTGAACATGAGAGCTACTGGATTAGGGAGGAATCCTAACAATGGTTGTATTGTGGCGTCTGATGAATGGGCGGAGCAAAATGAGGTGAGCATATAATTCATAAGTATTTTTTTCCTCATATGTAAGTTGTAATGTTTTCTCTAAAAATGGGTAATTATTTTTTTCATTTATTTTCAGTCTATGCCCGGGTGTATAACATTCAGAGATAACCCACTTGAGCAAGAAGACCAACAACGGATAATGTTTGATGCAATTAGTGTTACTAATGAGACTTCATATGTTCCTACTCGTGGTAGTGATGCTCTCCAAACAGGTCAAAGTGAGAATGATGCTCATGTAATAAGTGAGGATGGTGGTACACCAAAGGTCACACCTACTTCAGACAAACGGGTTCCAAAAAGATCCGCCCCAATTTCACCTCCGGAAAAGAAGAAGAGTTATAGAGATCAATGCATGAAGCGTTTAGTAGATACATATGAGAAGAAGACACAAAGTAGTAAACAGTCAGCCACTTCCCATGTTATTGATCATGTTAGAGATGAGGTTACTAAAATGATTGATCAAGTCATTGAGGATGGTGCTGAGGAAGGGAGTGATGAGCACTATTATGCCACACAACTACTTATGAAGAAGGAGTATCGTGATATGTTTAGTACATTAAAAACAGCTAATGGATGGTTAAGATGGCTGTGAAGGGCATGGGAAGATAAGAACAAGAATTAGATGGAGGCATTCATATTTATGTTTTATTTTTCAATGTTTTGTGTGAGACTATTGTTTTTTCCAATTCCTTGTGTAAGACAATAATGTTGTTTAATTTGCCAACTTTCTTGTGTGAGACAATAATGTTGTTTAATTTGCCAACTTTCTTGTATGAGATAATAATGCTATTTATAGTTTGCAAAGCGTTGGATGTGGGAAAATATCTAATTGTGGATCTTTTTGTGACAGATAATTATGAGTACATCTAGTGCTTCTAGTGAAATTGACTCAGATGATGATGACTTTATGGTGACATACATGGCTTTGGAGTGCTTGGGTGATACACGTAGAAAGAAAGCTGAAATTCCTATTACAATTCCAACTATGACTGGAATCCAGTGGGTTGAGATCACACTCCAAAATCCAACTGAATGCTATAGCATGTTCAGAATGAGAAGGTCAGTTTTCCTATGCCTTCATGACACCTTGGTAGAAAATTATGGCTTAAAAGAGAGTAGAGGAATGTGTACGAAGGAAGCCTTAGCAATGTTTGTGTGGGCATGCGGTGCACCTCAATCATTTAGGCAAGTGAAGAACAAGTTCACCCACTCATTAGAAACTATTAGCAGGAAATTTGCAGAGGTACTGGAGTGTGTCATGCAGTTGGCTTTTTACATTGTGAGGCCTACAGATTCACATTTTGGTTCTATTCATCCTAAGCTACAAGAAGCTAGGTTTTTGCCTCATTTCAAAGATTGCATTGGTGCAATCGATGGCACACATATACCGGTAGTTGTTCCATTGCATGAGCAACCTAAATACATTGGTCGACATGGTTATGCTTCGCAAAATGTAATGGCGGTCTGTGACTTTGATATGCGATTCATATTTGTTGTCACTGGTTGGCCCGGATCTGTGCATGACAGTCGTGTCTTATTGGATACTCTAGTCACATACAAGCAACAGTTTCCACACCCTCCAGAAGGTATGCATCTTTTGGACTGAAAACATTTTTTTTTTTGCATTTCACAAGGATATCATGTGTTAGATAACCTACAATTACAAAATGTAGGGAAATATTATCTCGTCGATTCAGGATATCCTAATAAAAAAGGGTATCTTGCACCATACAAGGGACAAAGGTACCATGTTTCTGAATGGCAACACGGTCGTACTCCAGTGGGATTGAAGGAGGTGTTCAATAATGCGCATTCAAGTTTGAGAAATGTGATTGAGAGGTCATTTGGAGTCCTAAAAATGAAGTGGTGCATTCTCTTGAAGATGCCCAAATATTCAGTGAACAAGCAATCAAAAATCATTGTTGGTTGTATGGCCCTTCACAATTTCAGTAGAGACAATTCCACACTCACTTTCAATCAAGTATCCAAGAAGAAGATACAAATGGACCCGAATCCAGCTTGGGTGAAGGAAATGCTTCTGGAGATGACATGGATATGAGTGCCTTGCGTGATACTATAGCCGCATCTATGATTAGTTGATTAGTTGTTATATTGATCTCAATTTGTCCGGACCTTTGTTAAATTTATGTTACGTACACATTAGTTATTGTCATCGACTAATTATTATGAAAACATAAAAAACAGTACCGTAAATGTTTTCATCTTGTATTCAGTGAAAAATTGAGGTATCATCCATCTCAAGGGCATACAAGTCATTTTGCACTCAGGACAGACAATCTAAGGCAATAATCAGGATTGCCAAACACCTTCGATTGTTTAGACAGCAGATTCTTTTTATTACAGCTTATAAAAAAATCCTGATCAGATTAAAATCGATTCTCACATAAGCATTCTCAAACAGGGCCCTTCTTCAACGTGGTTTCGATTTTGGAGCCCGAGGCAATGTGGCGGAGCATTTCGGGCTCCGGCTTCTCCGGTGAAAAGGACTTGAGCTCCTCTAATTAGGCGACAGAAGCGCGGTGCACCTCCGTCAGCTCTGCTATGGCCGCACATGTAAAAAACACTGCGGGAGCCGCATCAAACGAGCTAAAAAAAATGCAGCAGCTGCAGCAGCACCAAGACAGACGGATACGGCTCCTCTTCCGATCTCTGACTCTCTGGGCAGCCAGATCCAGCGCTGCCGCCGCTGACGTGCCACGTCATGCCATACGCACGCACGCCGATGACGAAGGCCGAGAGCATGATGAGCAACCGCAACCGCAAGCAGCCAAGCACAACAATCCCGCACCTCCGCACCCCGTTTATCTTCGTCGTCTGGCTGTAGCTGTGTTGTTAATTCGTTCCCCCATGGAAATGGAATGGAAACGGAAAACACCAAAAGAATATAGTAGGAAAATCTTTGGTTCCGCGCGGCTGAAAGTGACGGCGGAAGAGCCCAAGTTTTGCAGTGCACTCAAGTTGAGCCCACTGGAGGCTAACCTGGCTAGCTGGCAGTGGCACCCTCCACCTCCAGCGCGCAAGCCAACAGCAGCGAAAGCCAACTATTAACTAGTAGCTACTGCCTCGTCCCCCTCCCCACTGCCACTCGTGCGTGCGTCCAGGAATAGGCGCTGGACTAGCTAGAAGGAGACGCCTCGGCCTCTCGTTGCCGGGCGCGCGCGCTACATGTCAGCGGCCGCAATGGCCGTTCTTGGTAAGAACTAGGAGAGGAGACGGCCGACGATCCTTTTGATTGCTCGTGTAAATCTTTTCCTGTTTCTTGCTTCCGTGTCGCTGGATCGTAGTTATTGGTTGGTTGGACCAATGGTTCTCCGGCCGTACCTGCTGATAATTACGAGCTTGTTTGCTTGGTTGCACGCATGGCAGGCTGGTCGTCATCTTGGATCTGCGGCGGAGAGGACGGCGGGCGGCTCACCGTTGCGTCCCCGTGCGTGCAGAGGACCCTCATAGACTGCGTCAATGTGGTTCTGCTCGTCGCGTACGTCTCCACGCTGGCGACAGCCTGCGTCAGGCGGCGGCGGCAGCAGTGCGCTGCAGCTGCAGGCCAGAGGAGGTGGGTGCTGCTCGTCGTCTCCACGTGCTGCGTGGCGGCTGCCGTGGCGTACGGTGTCACGGCTCTCCAGGACGTCAAGGCGGCGGTTCCTTACTTCGTCAGGGGCCTGGTCTGGGTCGCGCTCGCGGCGTCGTTGCACGCCCAGCCGACGACGCCGGCGAGGGCCGTGGCCGTGCTCTGGTGGGCGCTCTTCTCGCTGCTGGTCACCGCGTACAATGCGGAGATCCTTGCCGGGGGCCACAGCCTCGGCCTTGCGGAGACGATCGCGTGGCCGGTGAGCCTCCTGCTTCTGCTCTGCGCCCTCGGCTCCCTGCTGCAGTGGAGCCACCGGGACGCCTCCGACGACGACGACGGCAGCAGCGGCCTGTCGGAGCCTCTGATCGGCAAGGACCGAACCGTGCCAACCTCGGAGCTGTACCGGGCTGGCCTGTTCGGCCAGCTTGCCTTCTCGTGGCTGAACCCTCTGCTCCGTGTCGGCCGCTCCAAGGCGCTGGACCTCGACGACATCCCGCTCATCGCCGACGAGGACACCGCGCACCACACGTCGCAGAAGTTCGCTGAGGCCTGGAGCCTCCACGTGAGTGACAAGGCCAGGAGCCGCCGGGGCGCGGGCAGCAACAGCCTCGCCCTCGTCCTGTGCAAGTGCTTCCTCGGCGAGATCCTGCTCACCGGCTTCTACGCCTTGCTGAGAACGCTGTCCATAGCAGTTGCCCCATTGCTGCTCTTCGCGTTCGTGTGGTACAGCAACAACCAGGCGGAGGAGCGGGACCTCCGGGTCGGCCTGGCCCTTGTCGGCTGCCTGCTGCTCACCAAGCTCGTCGAGTCGCTGTCGCAGCGGCATTGGTTCTTCGACTCGAGGAGGACCGGGATGCGTATCCGGTCAGCGCTGATGGCGGTCATCTTCCGGAAGCAGCTCAGGCTGTCCAGTCAGGGGAGGAAGAACCACTCCACTGGCGAGATCGTCAACTACATTGCGGTCGATGCGTACCGGCTTGGCGACGCCATCAGCTGGCTGCACATGGGGTGGAGCTCACCACTTCAGCTGCTCTTTTCAGTTGCCACGCTCTTCTGGGCACTCAGGCTTGGGGCTCTTCCTGGTCTGGTCCCCCTAGTCATCTTTGGCTTCCTCAACGTGCCATTCGCGAGATTGCTGCAAGGGTACCAGGCCAAGTTCATGGTTGCCCAGGACGAGAGGCTCCGGTCCACGTCCGAGATACTTAACAGCATGAAGATCATCAAGCTGCAGTCATGGGAAGAAAAGTTCCGCCACACGATCGAGTCGCTCAGGGACGGGGAGTTCAAATGGCTCAAGGAGACCCAGATGAAGAAGGCCTACGGTGCAGTCATGTACTGGATGTCCCCGACGGTCGTCTCTGCTGTGATGTACACAGCTACGGCCATCATGGGGAGTGCTCCCTTGAATGCTAGCACACTCTTCACGGTCTTGGCCACCCTGAGGGTAATGGCTGAGCCAGTGAGGTTCCTTCCTGAGATCCTCACAATGATGATCCAGTACAAGGTGTCATTAGATCGAATTGAGAAGTTTCTTCTCGAAGACGAGATCAGGGAGGAGGATGTGAAAAGAGTACCTTCAGATAACTCTGATGTCAGAGTTCAAGTCCAAGATGGAAATTTCAGCTGGAAGGCAAGCGGAGCTGATCTGTCACTAAGAAATGTTAACCTTCGCATAAATAGAGGAGAGAAGGTGGCCGTATGCGGCCCAGTTGGCTCAGGGAAGTCTTCACTCCTCTATGCATTACTTGGGGAGATACCAAGACTATCAGGATCGGTAAGAGACTGGGACCTGAATGCTTTTTTTATAAAAACTGAGGATACAAAAAAAAAATTGTATTTTGCAGGTTGAGGTATTTGGTTCGGTGGCATATGTTTCACAGAGCTCGTGGATACAGAGTGGGACTGTTCGTGACAATATACTCTTTGGGAAGCCGTTCAACCAGGAACTGTATGATAAGGCAATCAAATCCTGTGCTCTGGACAAGGATATCGAAAATTTTGATCATGGAGACCTGACAGAGATTGGTCAGAGAGGACTGAACATGAGTGGAGGTCAGAAGCAAAGGATTCAGCTGGCTAGAGCCGTCTACAATGATGCAGATGTTTATCTACTGGATGACCCATTCAGTGCAGTTGATGCACACACCGCTGCAGTTCTTTTTTATGTAAGCTGCAGATAAACTCCTCGATCAGTGTCCATAAAATGATATGTTTTCTCCTTCACGCAGTTCTAAGGGCACGTTGATGCAGGAATGTGTAATGACAGCACTTGCAGAGAAGACCGTTGTTCTTGTGACCCACCAGGTTGAATTTCTGACCGAAACCGATAGAATTCTGGTAAGTTGATAATCTGAACACAATTATTTGTGATTCTTTATATCAGAGGTCCTCATTTCATAGACTTCAACTTATTCAACAGGTAATGGAAGGTGGTCAAGTTAGTCAGCAAGGGAAATATTCAGAACTTCTGGGATCTGGGACAGCATTTGAGAAGCTGGTTTCTGCTCACCAGTCTTCGATCACAGCATTGGATACTAGTGCTAGCCAACAGAACCAAGTTCAAGGGCAACAAGCATCTGATGAATACATAGTGCCAAGTGCACTGCAGGTAATAAGGCAGACCAGCGAGATCGAAGTCACCGCAAAGGGCCCTTCAGCAGCAATACAGCTTACAGAAGAGGAAGAGAAAGGCATTGGCGACCTGGGATGGAAGCCATACAAAGACTACATAAATGTATCCAAGGCGGCTTTCCAATTCTCTGGCATGTGTACTTCTCAGGTGCTCTTCACGTGCTTGCAGATCGCGTCCACATATTGGTTGGCGGTGGCTGTTCAGATGGATAGCGTCAGTGCTGCACTTCTTGTTGGGGCATATTCTGGACTCTCTGTCTTCAGCTGCTGCTTTGCCTACTTTAGAAGCCTTTTTGCGGCTAATCTGGGTCTCAAGGCCTCCAAAGCATTCTTCGGCGGGCTAATGGATTCCGTATTCAAGGCTCCCATGTCATTTTTTGACTCAACACCAGTGGGAAGAATTTTAACAAGGGTATGAATTTTATTTCATTTTACCGTCTTTTGTACAAATAGGATCATAACAAGCTAGTACTAACTTTTTGAGAAAGGAGAATTTAAAATTCAAGTGTCGGTCTGTGCAGGCATCTTCAGATTTAAGCATTCTGGACTTCGACATACCTTACTCCATGGCTTTTGTGGCGACAGGCGGTATTGAGGTTGTTACCACAGTACTGGTCATGGGTACTGTAACTTGGCAAGTCTTGGTTGTAGCGATCCCAGTTACGATCACCATGATATATGTTCAGGTCAGTACACATTGCTGCAAGAAATAACTCTAGTTAGTTAGTTGAGACGAATGTATCTAGCGAGTTTTTGAGCTAACACATAGTTTTCAATCAAAATATGAAGAGGTACTACGTTTCCTCGGCTAGGGAGCTAGTAAGAATCAATGGAACAACAAAGGCACCTGTCATGAACTATGCATCAGAATCAATTCTTGGTGTGGTGACGATCAGGGCATTCGCAGCAACTGAGAGATTTATCCACAGCAACATGCAGCTCATCGACACTGACGCGACACTGTTCTTCCATACCGTTGCAGCACAAGAGTGGGTGCTCATAAGAGTAGAGGCGCTGCAGTCCTTGACAATAATCACAGCAGCATTGTTCCTTGTTCTGGTTCCTCCAGGAGCAATTTCACCAGGTAGCCACATTACCATTATAACTAGATCTTCCTTCCCAAGGTATCTTTGGACTGATGAAACTTTACCAATATGATCTTGTTTCAGGCTTTGCAGGACTTTGTCTCTCCTATGCTTTGACGTTGACTTCAGCACAAGTATTCTTGACAAGGTTCTACTCGTACTTGGAAAACTACATAATCTCTGTTGAACGAATCAAGCAGTATATGCACCTTCCAGTGGAGCCACCTGCCATTATACCAGAAAACAGACCTCCAACTTCATGGCCGCAGGAGGGAAGGATAGACCTGCAAGATTTGAAGGTAAATAATAGGATGATTGTCTTCCACAATCCCAAGAAGCTTTCTGAAAAATTGACTCGTTTTCTTCTACTAAATGCGCAGATAAGATACCGCCCAAATGCACCGCTTGTCCTCAAGGGAATCACTTGCACTTTTGCTGCTGGGAACAAGATTGGGGTTGTAGGGAGGACAGGCAGTGGGAAATCAACACTTATCAGCTCATTGTTCCGTCTCGTTGATCCGGCGGGTGGGAAGATACTTATTGACAAGTTGGATATTTGCTCCATTGGCCTTAAGGATCTAAGAACTAAACTAAGTATTATCCCTCAAGAACCTACACTCTTCAGGGGAACCGTGCGCACCAATTTGGATCCCCTTGGTCTGCATTCTGATCAAGAGATATGGGAGGTAAGAAAAACTGTCATGACTCCAAAACTATAACAAGTTTAAAGTGTGAAGGCAAATTCTTACATAACACAGTTCCTAGCAAAGCCATGTTACATACCCCTTCTGTTACCACAAGCAGTAGAAGCTTGCCATTTTTAAAGATCTAATCATACTAAACTTAGCCAATTGCTACATGCCCGTGTGAACAATAAAAGTCTCATGTTTTCTGATATGCACTGCATGCAATGACCATTTCAGGCCTTGGAGAAGTGTCAACTGAAGACAGCAATCAGCAGCACCTCTGCTCTTCTTGATACAGTTGGTACGTGAAGGTAGAATTATACCCAAAAGCAATTTATATCTTACTAAAGAGAACTAAACACATTCTGTTTGTTTCTGCAAAATAAAATTGTGGCAGTGAGTGATGATGGCGATAACTGGAGCGCTGGACAGCGTCAGCTCTTCTGTCTTGGCAGAGTTCTCCTACGCAGGAACAAAATTCTAGTTCTAGATGAGGCAACAGCATCCATCGACTCTGCAACAGATGCAATCCTGCAGAAAGTAATCAGACAGCAGTTCTCAAGTTGCACGGTTATAACCATAGCTCACAGGGTACCAACGGTGACAGACAGTGACAGGGTCATGGTCCTGTCCTACGGTATGTTATACAAAACTTTTCAGTCATGTAGCATTTGCAAAAAAAAAAAATCAATTCATTCCTCGGACTACCAGTATGATAGATAAACTATCAATGACTTGTATGATATATTTAGAAGATATCACCAAGCCTACTCTATAAGTCGATATGGACGATTCATGATGATGATTTTCCAATTTTACAGGGAAGCTTCTAGAATATGAAACGCCAGCCAAGCTGTTGGAAGACAAACAATCAGCATTTGCTAAACTTGTGGCTGAGTATTGGGCTAATACCAAGCGAAATTCAACATGATCTGTCATTGTTACAGGACATGATAAAAGATATGATCAGTTCAATCAAGACATGGAAAGATTCAAGGGTTCTCAAATCGAATCTGTAACAATACAAGGAATGTCCTCTTGATTATATGATTGATGTGATTACTGGAAGTAAATAAGAAATCGACAGCAATTCAATTTTGGTAGTGAAAGCAATTTTTCGAGTGAGGGTTGATGACGGAGAGAACTCCAGCTGGTTGATTGAACATATGGTACTCAATGCAAAATGAAATGGGGATCCACTTCTCGCGTGATAAATGGCATTTTTCACACATAAGCCTTTTTGAATAAGAGAACCGAAGTATCAAGTTATTGAATTGCAAGGAAGAATCTATGGCCAAAGCATGAGACAAGAATTATTTTCATGTACCTGATGTACTCAATACTGATAAACTTTTAGATGACTGAAAAGAAAACTGTCTCAAATGAGTAAAATACAGTGCTGAGAGAAATAGAACTTCAGATTTTATGCATAACAGTGATACGAAGATGATTCCAATAAATGTAAAGTACACAAAAATCAACACTTAGCAAAACCATAGTTGCACTACTAGATAGTTTATATTTTGTATAGGTTTTGCTAAGATTAGAAAAAGAGGCTATAGATTAGAGAATAGTTTTTAAGTGACCTAATTCACCCGCCCCTCTTAGACATCACGGTCCTTTCACTGCATGAAAGAAATTCCTCCCAGTGACAATATGGACAGGAACATGTACCAAAATAATTAAACATGGCATAAACCAACTAAAGTAGTCACGGTTGAATTAAAAAATGTCTCCCAGTGACAATATGGACAGAATAATCGAGCTAAAAACAAATAACACAGCGTAATCCATAGTAAAGCATCGTAATGAACAATATGAAACCCTAACCAAGAATCATGTGCATCGAGCATCAAGACAAAGCAAAAAAATAGGAGCCATGGTGGGGGATTTCACCTCGTGGTGATTGACAGAGGAATCAAGAACAAACAAATAGCAAAGAAAAAGGCGATTCGACCCACAGGAAGTAGATTTGAACGGAGAGGAAGCAGATCTAGATAGAGGGGAAGCAGATCTAGACGGAGAGGAAGCAAATCCGGTCCACAGCACCACCACATAGAACTGAAAGTGACGAAGATGAGGAAGAAGATCGCCGCCTTCCGGAGTCCCAACAATGATGGAGGAGCGGCGCCTTGTCCTCCAGAACCGGGCCTGGGAGCCGAGGGGAACCATGCCTCGTCGCCGGACACCAACCTTAACACGTCGCCTGTATCTCATGGGAAATCGAGTCGAAGCAAAGAGAGGAGCTCAGGGAGGGGGAGGTTATCTTATAAAGGAGGCGGAAATCAACACGTGCGCGGAGGTTTTAGGTTCCCACACGAGACACAAGATCCGCCCGAAATTGCCCGCACAAGCGCCGCCAGCGGCCGAGCCCTAGAAAGACGAGGGGGGGGGGAGCTTCGCTCAAGAGCCAGGCTGGTGAAAGGTCCTTGTGTGATTTTGGTAATTAAGTGACAACTTAGGTGAACTAATATGTGTTCAAGTGATATATACACAGGAGATTAGTTCACAGGTGATTGTGTGATGAAGGAGCTTATTGCACATGAGACATGACATGGAGTCATGTGACCAAGGTGGAGAAGATCAAGATGAGGCTTGGCTTGATGGACCGGTTGCATGTGTGAAGGGCAAGCGGGTGATGCTTGGCGCCGATGGACCAAGGCAACGGTGAAGAGCAAGTGAGGTCAAGATCGATGAACCAATACGGTCATATGATGATATAGAGTGGATCATATCATTTGACAAGTGTTTGGTGCATGTGTTGCATCAATATTGGAGATGGAGATGGAGATGGAGATGGAATGGAATGTGCAAGGAAAAAGTATAACCATAGGGCATTTCATTTCACCGGTCATTGGTGTGTAGAGAAGTATATGACCGAGTTTAGGATAGATAGCCGTACTATCAAGAGGGGCAAACTTGTTTGCATATCGGTTATCTAGTGCCACTTAGAGCGATCTAACTTTGTGATGCATTAGGATCGAGTGGCGCGGTAAGAGCAAGTGAAAATGCTTTGAAAATAATTGTGAAAATGCTAACACATATGCACAAGGTGGTGATCACATTTATGTTGGCACATGAGAAGCAAAGGAAGAAGTGCAGAGAAGTCTCGCTGAGTTTCGAGCTCCGGACGCTAGGGTCCTTCGATGTCCGGACCATTGCGTTTGAGTCCGGAACCAAACCCTAGGTTCGGCTGAAGTCTGCTGACTCCGGACGCAAGGGGCATGGGCGGTCCGGACCATTGGCTATGCGTCCGGACGCCACCCCCACGGACTGAGCAGAGTGAACCAAGGAGGTCCGGACGTTGTTCGTTGTCCGGACGGAGGCTCCGGACTTGCGTCCGGAGGTGCTGCTCGCTCTCGGGCGCTCTCAGGTGTTCTGGAAAATATTTCCGGATGCTCGGTGCAGTGCGTCCGGACTCTATGAATAGTAGCGTCCGGAGACGCGTGTCAGCGCGAGGTGAAGGCGCCAACGGATCTTTCAAATGGGAAGAAGGGTCCGGACGCGCGCGGCATGGTCCGAACCCCAGTGAAGGGTGCGTCCGGACCCTCTGCAGGAAGCCTAGTGAGTGGGCAAAACGGCTAGTTTCGATGGGGTGGCTATTTATAGCCCTTGGCCGGCCCTTGGGGCTGGTTGAGCACCTTGGGTATGTGTTGCCCTTAGTGTGTTTGGTTGGGAGCCCTCTAACTCACTTGTGCTTACAAGAGTGTGATCCAATTTGCGAGTGAGTGATTTCTAGTGCGTTGCTTTGAGAGATTGCATCGTGTGGCACTAGGTGATCGTGTTGCAAGGCGGTGGTGCTTGTTACTCTTGAAGGTTGCCACCTCCTAGACGGTTTGGTGGTTGTGGCTCCATCGAAGCCCGCAAGAAGATTGTTCGACGCTCCGGAGAAGTGCTTTGTGAGGGGTGTTGTGCTCGCCCCGCGGGAGATCGCGAAGAGCAACTCTAGTTGAGCGTGTCATTGAGCTACTCTCACTTGTCGGTGGATTCTTGCGGCGCCCGAGTTAGTGGGCTAGGCTTGTGAACGCCTATTAGCCGTCGAATCACCAAGTGTGTGGTCGACACAACGGGGACTAGCTTGGTGGCAACCAAGTGAACCTCGGGAGAAAAATCACCGTGTCAACGTCTACTCTTCTCGGTGGTTTGCATTCTCCAAATCATTAGCTTGTATTTACTTTCATATACCTGTGCTAGTGGTTTCTTGTTGCTCGTGTAACTAGTTTAGCTTTTGTGGCTTGCCTAGTTACCTTCTAGCTTGTGTAGCTTAACTAGTTGCCTTCTAGCTTGTGTAGCATAGAAGTAGCTCTTGAGTGGCTTATTGGCTTGTGTAGCCTTGTAAGTCACATTGCTTAGTTTGTGTAGCTAAGTAAGTTGAGCTCTCTAGTTTACTTGTGTAGTCTTGCTAGAGAACATTGCTAGTGAGCTTAGGTGCTTTGTGCTTTGCTTACTAGTATGTGTAGGAGCCCCCTTTGTGCTTAGAGTACTAGTTGCTTAGGTTTGTGTGACCTTGCAACCCAGACTTATTTAGGTGAGCTTCCTAGCTTGACACCTTAGTGAGTCTAATTAGTATATTTTGCTAGGTGCTAAAGTTATAGATAAAGAGGTGTAGTCTTGGCTAGACCGATAGTTTTAATTCCGCATTTGTTTCGGTTAGCCGTTGCGCTTAAGTTTTAGAAAAGACTATTCACCCCCCTCTAGTCCGCCATCTCGATCCTACAACTGGGAGGGGCGAAAGCACGGGGAGAGCCAGGCCGTCTGGTGGACCAAGCAAAAGGAACATGGGTCGTTGCCGCTACTGGGCTTGGGCCACCCTCCACGTCTTCTACCAAACACGCCCTCACTCCCTGGTTTTCTTCGTGCAATGCATGCTGCTAATAAAGTCGTAGTGCTCTTTCACTGTCCAACACAATCCTTATTAATCGTTTTTAAATCACAGAAATATATATATATATATATATATATATATATATATATATATATAGCCTGCAGGTGCATCTTTCCAGATTAAAATTTTTAGGGCAAAGCCAATACTACACAAATGATTTTGCACGACACCCCCATGGAGACCTTCGAGGCGGGCTTCTATTTTAGCTCGCCACGGTTAATTCCATAATTTACCAGGGCGGGTTCTCTTTATTTATTGTGATAGACATCTTAAGACGTCCGTCATGATAAATTAATTTAACGCGGCGAGCATCTTTTAAGACCCGCCATAGAAAATCTGACGCCTAATAGGCCCAAAGCAAGGCCCGATTTCCATCGTCATATATACACACGCACTAGAGTTTCACTCGCACTCACTCTCTCTGCCTCTGTCTCCGTCTCCGCCGTACGACCTCCCTGTCTCACAATAGCTGGTGCCTCCCTCTCACATCTCGCCATCGCGCACTCACCCCCTCCCTCCCTCTCATGGCACACGGCGGGAGGCCCCTCTCTCCCATGGCACGCGGCGGCAGGCTCCCTCCCTCCCATGGAACACGGCGGAAATATATATATATATATATATAGCCTGCAGGTGCATCTTTCCAGATTAAAATTTTTAGGGCAAAGCCAATACTACACAAATGATTTTGCACGACACCCCCATGGAGACCTTCGAGGCGGGCTTCTATTTTAGCTCGCCACGGTTAATTCCATAATTTACCAAGGCGGGTTCTCTTTATTTATTGTGATAGACATCTTAAGACGTCCGTCATGATAAATTGATTTAACGCGGCGAGCATCTTTTAAGGCCCGCCATAGAAAATCTGACACCTAATAGGCCCAAAGCAAGGCCCGATTTCCATCGTCATATATACACACGCACTAGAGTTTCACTCGCACTCACTCTCTCTGCCTCTGTCTCCGCCGCACGACCTCCCTGTCTCACAATAGCTGGTGCCTCCCTCTCACATCTCGCCATCGCGCACTCACCCCCCTCCCTCCCTCCCTCTCATGGCACACGGCGGGAGGCCCCTCTCTCCCATGGCACGCGGTGGCAGGCTCCCTCCCTCCCATGGAACACGGCGGCGGGCTTCGTCCCTCGAACGGCGTGGCTCCATGGATCCGGACTCGATGGCCCGTGGAAGACCAGATCCGGTATCGATGAGGCCGGGGAGGCCGGATCCGCATGCGGTCCTCCTTCACCTCGTGACAGCGGGCTCCTCTTCTACCACTCCGCGCGCTGCCTCCCTACCATGCCGTACGGTGGCAGGCTACCTCCATCCCTCCCATGGCGTGGCTCCACGGATCCGGCCCCGGCGGCCCGTGGAAGGCCGGATTGGGCATCGGCGAGGTCGGATCCACGCGTGGCCCCTCCTCACCGTGAGCTCGGCGAGGCTGAATCCATCGACGACGAGCTCGGGGAGGGTGGATCCATCCGCGACAAGGCTGGATTCATCGATGGGCTTGATGGCGGTGGCTCCCGACAGTGGACTATCGAGCTCGGTGGGCTACCGGGCTTTGTTAGGCTTTTTTAAATTCCTAAAATTGTTTACCGAGGCAGGTGCTTAAGGGCGTCCGTCACGGTTAATGACTATTTACTGTGGCGGATGTCTTAAGTGGCCCGTCTCACTAAATCAATTAACCACGACGGGTAAAGAGGGTTGTCGTAGTGAGGCCACGATTTACCGTAATCCTTGCACGAAGTAGACGGGTAAAGAGGGTTGTCGTAGTGAGGCCACGATTTACCGTAATCCTTGCACGAAGTAGACGGCTTTGCCCGCGGTAAACTAAAAGCGCTCATCATGGTTAAAGTTTAGCAGTGAGGGTTGTGTAACTGTTTCGCGTTGTTTTAATTTGAACTAGAGGTATATGTTGTACATGATCTACTAAAACCATAAATAATTTTACTGAGTCATGTCCTTGGTAGAAATGTTGGTGCTCGATCGTCAGCTTCCTCGTAAAACATACAGCAAGTAGAACATGATTCCGTAGTCGGGCTCGGGCCATCTATCGGCCCCTCGATCGGTCCCTCGGCCCGATGCTGGTATAGGTATATATATATATAACCACCGCAAAGCGCAAACCCATCACCGCACCACAAGAACACACACGGGGACAGAGAGAGCATGGAGGCGCACGTGGAGCGGGCGTTGCGTGCGACGCTGACAGAGGCGGAGGTGCGCGCGCTGGATTCCACCGTGCGCGAGCACCACACGTTCCGGGGCCCGGCTGTGGCGGGGACGACGACGTGCACATCGCTGGTGGCGCAGCGCGTGTCGGCGCCCGTGCGCGCGGTGTGGCCCATCGTGCGCAGCTTCGGCAACCCGCAGCGGTACAAGCACTTCGTGCGCACCTGCGCGCTGGCGGCCGGGGACGGCGCCAGCGTCGGCAGCGTGCGCGAGGTCACCGTGGTGTCGGGCCTCCCGGCCTCCAGCAGCACCGAGCACCTCGAGGTGCTAGACGACGACCGCCACATCCTCAGCTTCCGCGTCGTCGGCGGCGACCACCGCCTCCGCAACTACCGCTCCGTCACCTCCGTCACTGAGTTCCAGCCGGGACCCTACTGCGTCGTCGTGGAGTCCTACGTCGTGGACGTGCCCGAGGGCAACACCGAGGAGGACACCCGGATGTTCACCGACACCGTTGTCAGGCTCAACCTCCAGAAGCTCGCCGCCGTCGCCGAGGAGTCCGCTGCCGCCGCCACCGGCAACAGGCGCTAGTCTGATCGTTCCGCCGCTAGCTTGTGGTGGGCTGGTGGGCGCGCCCGCGCTGCACGGGGCTGACTTCCGTTGTTACTCTACTTGTCTTTTCTGTTCTTTTCCTTACCCCTTTTTTTTTCGTTTTTTGTCTTCTTTTTTCCCGCCTTTTGGTCTCGTGCATAAAAAGCCTCTGTTGCGGCGTAATCTAGCCTAGTACTACTACTTTAGTTTGGCATATCTTTGTTCGTTTCTCTCTCTAGCTATCTCTTTCTTCGCTGTTTTGTTGAGATTCTGAGTTCCGCCTGATTGTAGCATATACTTTTTTTTAATCGGTATTGTAGCATATACAGTAGGCCACACTTTAGCAATAAAGCGAGCGCTGTACAAAAGATCTCGTGCGTGATGGCGTTTCGTTCTTAATCCTGCAATAATCTACATCACTCTTATCTTCATCATCATTTGCCTTGAAGAAAATGACAATGATGAATCTCTAGCAAGTATGATCATTGTAGCCACAACCCATGTTGGACATACGCTCAAGGACCATCATCACCTTATTTGCAAGCCAGTGGTTTTCGCTTCTGCTATATGAAACTGTAGCTCCCGCAATCCGCGTCATATCCTTTGTTTAACTGTTGCAAATGGTGAAGCTAGAAAAAGTGGCTTCTTCTGCTCCCCTGACTCTATGAGAGGAAAGACGAAGGGAGATGAAAACGGCTCCTATAAACGGTGAACAATGTTTGAACAGTGAATACGACAGAGAAGTTGAAGCTGGTAGGAGCCCTACCGGGGTCATAGTAGTCGTGGGGTGATGGAGCATCGAGCTGACATCATCTCTGATCGCTACCACTGCATCCTCGGCGTGTGTGAGAGAGAGATCAAACAGATCTTTAGATCTTGTTTAAATGCACATGTATTTATCTCAATACACCTGTTAAGTAGATTGAAAAAAAAATTAAACTAACTTCCAAATGCTTTGGGCTCTAAAATGTGAGATTTCTTGGGAGCACAAAATAAACCATGCCTTATGCCATTCCAAAATTCTTCAGTTGATTCCCAAAATTTGCAATGGACAAGTTTTTCTATCTTTGTAGGTGAGCGAATTCTGACTAATGGAAGTGATAAAAAGAGTTATTGCAAAAGCAGTGGCCACAATTGCTTGGCAAGCAAAGCAGAGCACTAGCTACTTCTCCCAAAGCAACAAGATCCGGCGGTACACGTTAAGACATACTGTATGTCAGTGCACGATCGTTTATGAAATCAAGCCCCGCTCCTGTCATAAAATAGAGGGGGGAAGTCAACACGCACGGTATGCTCTAAAAAACGCACAAATAGTTTGCAGCTGACTTGTTGCTAAATTATTAGATGACTATGCTAAATTATTCGGTGACTTTCAACTGCTTGCTGGGGTCACCAAATAGGACACCCCCCGTGATGGATCGACCCACACGGAAGAAAGTGTCACGTGATCGAGCAGCAAAGAGGAATCTGACTCCTTAAAAAAACAGCATAGATCCTATATAATATAACAGAAAATTGCATATGTATTCTTTCAATTGTCCTCTCTACTTTTGCCGGTGCACACGGACGCTTGCTCAAGTTAGATTCAATCTCACAGGCGAGAGAGAATTATTTTTTATTCACCACTAGTTGAGTCCAAAATTTGCATCCGTTCTTCTCCCTCGTTCATGAGTTGTTCTCACTGGTGGCTGAGTCGATGGCTGAGTCGATTCATCTGCATGCCACTTCTGATGTCGCTTTTCCTTTCCCACTAGAGAAACCCTTAATACAGTAAAGAATCAATAACGCCGGAAGGAACTAAAGTCCCAACGAACAAGATATTGGATATGGACGTATGAGATTGGCACGTCCGATCCCACATCTCTGTCTATCTTCTGGTGTGTGTGGTGAGGATGAACCAAAGGAAGAGTTTGTTTGGCACTGAACAGCTGCATGCAGTGTCCGTGGCCCATCAAAACGTTCCCTTCTCCACACGTACAGAAGTCAACCGCCAATTGCATGGCTGTGCCACAACAGAAGTCAAAGTACCACATTTGCAGGTCGGGAGATATGGTCTGATGAAAGAGAGATATTTCAGGTTTGGCAGATAAGTAGATGCATGGGAGTATTGCGTGATTTATGCTAGCTATGTTCCAGCTGTCTCGCAAAAGGTAAAGTCTATTTGATCGGCATACCAAGTATTTTTTGACATTTTGACGGGTTCGCGATATATACGTTGGATAACGAAACAGCTCGGCTCGACACGACACGACTGAGCTTGTTCTGGCTCATCAAGATAACGAGTTAGGCTTCGCTTGTCATCTTAACGAGTCAGAAACGTAGCTTGGCTCGGCTCGTTAAAGCTTATGAGATAGGTATAAAAGGTATATCAAATATAATATTTATATTCATCTACTCCCTTCGTCCCGGAATGTGCATCGTTTTGGGAGGGGAAGTGTGTCCCTTAATTTGTGTCGTTCGTACGCATAGACGCAGGCTCCCACGATGTCATATGCAGTAGTCTTCCATTCGGTGACACCATCGCACAGGCCAGGTCAATGTTTAGATAAAAAAATCCACCGATCTGAGGGCCTGTGCTGAGGACACAGGTCTGAGGGCCTGAGGACACAAGTTGATGTGACTTGTACTGTGACATGCCCCTCCTTTCTATTAAAGTGGGCTGTTTAAAATACTAGTACTACTCATCTGCACTTGTATTGGTTTCTTAATTCATATGCCAAAGACTCAAACGACTCACATTAGGGGACGGAGGGAGTAAAGCTTAAGAATAGTAAATAATACAAAAGTAACACATGCAACTTATTTGAACCAAAAAAAATATGTGCAAACATATATACAAGTACTATGATAACTATAATATTACATCATATATTCATGATGCATCTATTTAAAACAAAACAATAGTCATAATACTCCTAGGTTTATAGGATTTAGACCGGTCATCAATAATTGTAAAGTACAAATAGTAATACAAAAACTAAATTAAGTTTATTGTTTTTTTTTCTAAAAGTGTGACTTATTTGGCTCGCAAGCAGCTCATGTGAGCCAGCTTGAGTGGTTTGTTATACCTAATGAGCTCAAATCTTGACTTAGCTCCACTTATTATGCTAACAAGTTGAGCCGAACAGAGGGAGCTAACAAACTTGAGTTTTTTTTTCCAAATATAGTTCAAGGGTGGTATGAAGTATGAGAATTGGAGGGCATCAGAGCCGTGTTAAAGATATGTAATTGATAAGAATTAAGACTCTGTTTAGCTAGATAACGAGCACACACTACCTGTCATCTTCGCCAAATAAGTTGTCTAACAATTTATTCCCTACACCTTAGACATTCTTTTGCAAAAAAGAATGAGTCAATAATAAGCGTGGGTCTAAAGTGTGGCACAAGCTATAGTTCTGACAGAGAACTAAACGTTTTGTAAAGATCATGTCTTTGATCATAACTTTTAGTTTTGAATTTAGATAACAAACGAAAGTCTAGTATTAACATATGTGTTAAAGATGTTGTGAATGTGAGCGGATAAACGACGAAGAACACAAGATCAAATCAGAGCGAGACACAAGATTTAACGTGGAAAACCCCTACAATGCGAAGGGGAAAAAACACGGGCGCAGCCAGCAAACACTCCTCACAATTATCAAGAGTCGGGTTACAACGTCGTGTGGCGGCTTACATGAATAATGAACGACTTAATCTCGGTGGAACCCTAGCGACGGGTATATGTACCGTACCGCGGGGCAGCCCCCCCCCCCCCCCTGAACGGGGGCGCACCCCGATCGGCCCGGAGCGAAGCGGAGTCAAAAGTCCGGTCTTTATCTTAGGGTATGAATTTAGAACATCTTCAATAAAAATGTATTAGACATATTACAACAAGTACTAGAAGATGGAAGAAAAGAAATAGCACAAAGACTGGCAAAGAAACGGAGCAAAAAGGACTCACCAGACGGTTCAACGTCAACAGAAATAGACAGGCCGGACAATTCGAGGAAGTGTGTTAGGTTCGGTTAAAAACAAAACCACATACATACTACATATGCACCAGGATCAATTTAGTACAAATGTAACGACTACATTAGTAGACATAGGAGTATTATCGAAGTAACTTATTACAGAGACTCAAGTCTCCACATAGCGGCATCCCCAACTCAAATCTCCATTCCTTCTGAAGCCGCTCAACAATCCATCGACGAATAAAGGATCAGCATTGCAAGAACAAAACAACAGAGAAGCAAGTAGTCCGATCGAGGGAGACGATGTCACTGGCATGAATTTTACTGTATTTTTTTTCCATAACGGTCGAAACCGAATTTCATTATCAAGGCGAATTTTACTGCATTTGTTTGGAGAAAAACTCAAACCAAAGACAGGGCACGGTACGGTAGCGCCACCGTCGAGCGCGACAGAGGCCTCGATGAGGCCTACCGCGGTTAAGTGGCGGCAAAAGTAGGCGTACGATGGTGGTGCGACGACGGCGATTCTTGTCCGCAAGACGCGGTACGACGCGACGACGGCGATTCTTGTCGAGCCATGGCGAACGATGGCGCCGACGAGCAGACACGGGAGAGATGTAGAGGGACTGCTGCGTGGCCCGTCGAGATCCTCGTCTCCTCGCGGATGCGCCTTGGCTTCTTTGATGCCTCGAAGGCGGCAGACTCGTATCATGGCCGGCGGCGGATGTGACTCGAGCGGCGGTTTTCGTGAGTGAAGCAAAGATTCCGCGGGGCGCGCGGATCGACGACCTTGGCCGGCTCTCCTGCGGACTGCGGTGCCGAACGGGAAATAAGCATGTTGTCGTGGGGTCCAGTCGCTCAGAGTAACAAAGGGAGAGCGGAACACTCGCCGACCTGCGTGGCATGTGGCTGAAACGTTGGGCCACGGCCCACGTGCCAGAAGGGGTGCGGGCTGCGGGGCTGCTGGTTAGCAGGCCAAAGTGGGACGAGAGCAAGAGCGGGGCTGCTGTCGAACTGAGCAGCGGGCCAAATTGGAGCATGCCGATATCGAAGAGTATGGGAGGAAACAAAAGAAAACAAAGAGATAGGGCTTTTAAGTACTTTTTGCAAATATTTTAAACCATTTAATTTTGAAAAATCTTAAATTTTTATAACTTCATTTTACAAATATACTTTTAAACCTGTTTTGAGTATTTTATCTTTCAAACATATTTTGAAAACATCTTTTTTTTTTAAAAAAAAATGCTCATCTTAAAGATATTTCAACCTAATTTTGAAAGTAAAAGCAAAGTATTTTTTAACAAAATTTTGAAGACTTATTTACAAAATAGATAGATCCTATTTGTGGCTTATGAGTTTTAGAAAATTATTTTCCATAGAACAAAACTTAGGCAAAGACATGAATGCAAGCAAACAAAATATATTAACACATGAAAAAGAACACATTTTGACCCTTTAAGTGACAACAAACTAAAAAATCTTGAGAAACTAGAAAAAAATACAAAATAGTTTTTATTTAATACTTTCTATTAAATATAGAAGTTTTGGGGTGTGACAAACTAAAACCTTAACAAAAATCGTATCTTGAGATTTACAAAGGCTAGCAAGGACAATGATGTTTTTAAACTTCACACTTCTACCGACAATATGAGAAATGATAGAGGTCTCTACCCCTTGAATAAGGGTCTTGTTTCACTTGGTGTTGATGTTGAAGGCAATACTTTCTTAAAGGTTCCATTGTTGTTCTTATTTTTCCCAAGTGTTATTTCTCCATTGTGTTCAGTTAGAAGAGATGCTACGGAATGCAAAACAAGGAAAAATGGGATGTAGAGCAAAACAAAGAGAAATCCTAACTACAAACTAAACTATTAACGAGTCCACAACACATTAAAACTCATTATAAATAATATAAATCAAGCACAAGCATAATAACAAGCATATAAGTGTACCCAAATAAGTTTATTTGGCCTAACACTATCTCGTTGGGGTGGTCCTGTCAGTGTCGTGTGGAAGTTTGTATTCTCTAACTCATTTATGTTGTTTCATTTACTTGTCGCATTCCAATAAATATGTCTTTTGAATCTTGTTTCTCAATGTCCTGTTCAATTGATTTTCATTGTTGGTTTAAAAATTTACCTAAGCCAGTAAACAACGCCATTCATGTGGATGTTGTTGATGCTTGTCACTAAAAGAACTATTGTGTTAAATCCTAGAATGAATCTGAGAAAATACGAGTACTCATGTCAAGTTGTGGACTTGAACCTAAGTGGCCTAGATTCACAACAAGTAACCCAACCAGCAAAGGAGTGCTCAATTCGCCACATGTGATCCTTATTGTAAGAGAAAAGTCTGCATTTTTAGAAACAACAAGAGGAGCTATTTTTGAAGGTTTGAATTGGTTCAATACTGGAACCTAGGTGTGAAAATACTCTAATCCAATCCGATCTGCATCCAAATATTAAAGATATGAAGAAGAGCTTTTAATATCCATGCGGATTCAGGTAAATCCAATTTTGATTATGGGTGGATGTGGGTAAGATATGGAGTTAGCAGAACCTGCTAGTGGATTATACAAAAAAACTTTATGATGATTAATTGATGTTTAAAATATAATGTTTGATAATTTCTCTCCCTAGACTAAAAGCCAAAAGAGCTTAGGATAAAGAAAATTTTGTTAGGGAGCACTCTTTATTTGTGATGTGGATGTTTGATGTGCTAAAGTCTAGAATGATAACTTGATTGTTGTTATTACTTATTGGCTAATAACCTATCAACTGTGACTGTACATACCTTGTTAAGTGTTAATTATGTCGGCATGATAGTTACAACATCGACTACAATGATAGATTATTGTACTAATATTGTTGTTGACTCTCAATAAATCAGTACTTAGAGCATCCCCAAGAGGAGACAATAATTGATTCTTTCCGATCCATGATTTTTGGGAAGAATGAAAAAAAAATCACCTCCAACAACTTATAAATCCACCTCCGTATCTTTTGGCACTTGGGAAAAAACCCCCTTTGCGCGTAAAGATGTACAAACTATAGGTCGCACGTATCTTCTCCCGTACCCGTATCATTCGGCCTTCGACCAATCTAAAGGTGGAAGGGCGGAAAAAGAATAAAAAGTAGAAAAAAAGTTTTTATGCAAATACACAAAAGAAAAAAAATATATAAAAGTGGTTATGATAATTTAGATATAGTATAAAATTTGTGATATAAAATTGTCCTCTATATTTTAGGAGTGAATTATTGAAAACTGTTAGAAGATGGTCTTATTTATACTTATACCTCCCAATACTTTTTGACGAGTTAAAAACTCTTATGATTTTGAGAATAATTTTTTGGAAACTCTTAGATATGCTCTTAGTAAGCATAGAGTGCTCTACATGCATATATTAATCGACTATTAAAATCTGTCTCCAATCCGATTTGAATATGCATCCTTATATTATCGGCTTTGATCTAAATCTGACAAACAAAAAGCGGATTAGGTTATGAAAGATACATTAGTTTAGAGTTTTTGGTTTGCTTGTTTCGCTGTGAGAATTTCTTTTTGAAAGAATGGCATTGCTTTGTTTTGTTTTCTTAGGAAAATAGAAATAGCTTCTTTATAAGAGAAAATGAACCAAATTTAAAATTCTCAAACTCATAGCCCAATGCAAGACCCTCCATTGATTTTTTCTTAAACTATTAGACACTCTTAAATGGCAAGCTTTTAACAACTTTCTTTCGTCTCAAATCCCATCCAAAAGTAAGAGGTGGCCTTTTCTTTTTGTTTCAGATAAGGGAATTAACCAAGTTTAAACCTCTATCATCCGAGAATACACGTGGCCTTTTCTTATTAATCGAAATGGGGTCTAACGTAAGGAATCATCAGTTTGTAGACAATTTGGAATACTCAAGTCTTCAACTTACGGATGGATATACGGTAAAGCAGTCGCCAAACATCTCATGTGGCGCGGCAGATGAAATCCGTGAACAACTTGGGAAGCGTGACCGCAACATTGTTTAGCAGTAGAATGCACAAAGATCCAATCAGCAACAGCGGCATGCTTGTACTTGAGGGCACTTCAAGTCTTTCCAAACCTTTCACTGTTACCAGCAATCATGTGGTGGTGTAACTGTAATGCCGTTCCATCACCTGAATACTGACTGAGATATGACTTCAAGTTACATGAGCATTTTTTTTCCTTTTCTTTTTGGAGTGGGAAGGTTTAAAGTTCAGTTGTAAAATGCGCACAAGGACGTACAAGGTATCTGATGTTCCTTGCCGGATCCATCTGTTTTCATGTTTGTTAAGTCATATCATTGCATCCAAGAAAGAGTCTATCTCCATGCTGACTGAGTTTGTGCATTTTTGTGAGTCAAAAAATTTTAGATTAGTAATAAGATGTGAGTCATCTTTACGTGGATCGAAATTGTTCAAGAAAACTTAGTTCCATTCGAGCAACAGCAAGCGCAAAATGAACTGGTGATCTGACTTTACCTGCATGGGATTCAGACCTCCCTTTCCGCCATTCAAAACAGATCCAAGATATCGGAAGGAAAAGTGGCAGCAAGGAGGACCTACGCTACTACATGTTGGCATGTTGCAGGCTCCGACAGTTGTGTATATACGCCAAGGCGATTACAAGGTTATACTAAATATATATAGATAGAATGATCACAGGGTGGCAGCAATGCTTGTGTAAAAGTCCCCGGAGTAACGCTGCGATTACACAATTCCATCCTGGATCTGGAGAAATCGCCATCTTAGATTTATAGCTTTAAACTGCACTGCATCCCTGCTGCTCACTAGTTCAGGCCTCCATTCCTCCGGAAGCCTTCTTGAGATCCTCGTACATCTCCTCTATCATGGGCTTCCACAGCCGAACGCGGGCATTGATGAACCAGTTGGAGACCTGCCAATGCAAATGCAACAGATGCATTTCTTGTTAGAGACTTAGAGTTGCTGAGATCTGAGATGTGAATGGAGTTGCAAGCAGGCTGAGATGGAAGCATGAAACTGTGCCTGGCTCCTGCTCAGGCCGCTCCTAGCTGCTAACATCTCCTTCTCGTTGTCTTTCGGGTACCTGAATGATGACATATGGATTAATCAATTGGTTGAGTTTGCATGCTACAGTGCGAAGTTATCTGCCATTTGCATGTACAAGGAGATGCTGAAAGCCTAAAAATTTCTCTGAATGCCAGTGAGACAGAGACAGAGAGACTTACGGGCGGAGGAAGTTCTCGAACATCCAGGCTTTGAGCACGGCCACGGACTTCTCCGGCAGGCCACGCTGCGGCCGCCACGACTGCTGATCGCCGCGCCTGAGCTGCCGCAGCGCCCAGTGCTTCTGGATGAAGGCCGACTCCCAGCTGCGCTCCCTGTCGGACAGCGACGACGACGACGGCTGATCACCTCTCCGCGTGGCCGCCGCGATCTCGCCTGTGATCCGCGCCCTGAGCCTCCGGTGCATCGCGGACACGGCGCGGAGCGCGAACGGCGCCGAGAGGGCGCCGCCACCCGGGCGCACCAGGCTGCCGTACTTCGAAGCCGCGCTCTGGATCTCGTCCATGCATTGCTTGCACCGTTGGTCCATCTGCACCAAGTAGAGTACTTATTATTTATTTACTAGCATTAAATCAAAGTGATGGTTATTCTAAGCATAAATATGTACCGTGATTGATAGAAAAATAAGAGTTGCGTTGGAAACTGGAACTATACTCACTATCTGTAACAGTTTCTGGAGATCGTTCTTGAGCTTATGGTTGTGCTCCTCCGACCCAGCAAACACGGACGGGTTGGATGACGTCATCTTGGACTTGGAACAGCTCGACGACGGCAGCGGGCAGCTCGTCTCACCGCCGCCGGCCACGACGTCTTGCAGCAGGCAGCCAACGAACTCGTCCAGCGCCTGCTGCGTGATGTCCGCGTACCCGGACCACCGTGCCAGGACCAGCGAGAAGTGCATGGGGCCCGGACGCGCCACCTGTCCGACGCCGGCGCCGGCGCCGGCGCCGCAAGGAGGCTGGGACAAGCCGGAGCCGCTGGCGCTGCTGCTCCCATGTGCCAAGCCGGAGCAGCTCACCTCCGAGGACTGGTCCGGCAGGCTGACGCGCACAGCACCTGCCGTCGGGGAGGACCCAGCGTGCAGCCTGAGCGACAGCTCGCTCGCCGCCGCCCCGGCGAACGGGTCCCGGTCCCGGTCCCGGTAGGCGTCGCCAGAGAACCACGTCGTCGGGCAGTAGTACGAGGACTCGTGGATCCAGCCGCCGCTCTCCGGCTCTCCAGCGATAATAAGCTGCTTGGCCATCCTGGGCGCGTGAGCCACGGTGACATCCAAGTCCCAGGGCGACGGGCCGTACGACGACGACCTGCCGCCGGTGACGGTGACGCCGTAGGCACCACCGTGCGTCGTCTCCTCCGGCGGCGACACGCTGTGCAGCGCGGTGGCACGGAACAGCTGGCCGGCGAGCAGCACCGAGCCGTCCGCCGAGAAGCTCGAGGCGGCGACGTCCGCTGCTGGTGGTTCGCCAACAAAACCAAAGCTGCTGCTGCCGCCGTGCGGCGTGTACACCGGGACGTGGTGGAAGAGGGGTGCGGCGGCGTCGGCGCTGATATCACTGCTGCCATCGCCGCTGACGAAGCAGCTGCTCATCATGGCGGCGACTCCGAGGCCGAGCTGCTGCTGATAAGACGCGTTGCTGCCGGTCATCTTGAGGCGGCTCGGGAGAAGGTGCCAAACGTCGTACTAGATACCTGAAACTGAATGCAGCAGCGCGAGTGGAATATATACATGAATAAATTAAAGGGAATGGTGGCGACATGCATGAACACTGGTCAGGACAAGGTTAGCAGATCGATTGCTCGTCCTACCAGGGAAAAAAAGAAAGAAATGCAAAGGTAACCTGGCAGCAGCAATCAGGGATGGACATTGCAACAGAGATGCACATGAGAGAGAGGCTAGGGCCGTAGGCGGCGTTGTTCTCCTAGTAGAGAATAAACTAGTAAGTAGACCACAGGGCCGTAGGCTGCCTGTGTATCATCTTGAAGTTGAAGTATACTCTCTACTCGTTTAAAGCACACAGTAGTAAAACAGGATGTTGGTCAACACTAAGAAATGCGTGAGCCTCAGTACTCAAACGGAAAAAGCTGGAGGCATCATCAGTTACAGTTACTGTTACTGTAGTAAAGTAACTCTCACAATAAACTACTGAACGCAGTATAGTATGCCACCAGGCACCACAGCGGACCAGCCAAAAACCCAAGGTACTGATCGATTAGTTAATAAAACAGGCTTAGCCGACATGCATGGCAACAGCTACAGCTAAGCATGTACTAGTATATATAGATGGCTTCTTGGAAGCAAAGCAATCATACCGCTATTTATCTTAGAGGAGGCTCAAGAGTGAGGACCCAAACCTTATCAAATCATCATGCAGAGAAACGCTGACAGGCTACTGAAACGCCAACCACCGCTGATGCACTGCAGGCCTCCCTCCTGGTACGTGGTGGTGGTAGCCCCAGGCTCAGCTCGTCCCAGGAGGATTAGATAGCTACTAGATAGATGAAGAAAGCAAGATCCTGCTGCTGCTGAGCCGAGAGCTTTGAAGCTGCTGCTGCTGCTGTCCACTAGGTATACTAAACTAAAACGGGAAAGGGGAGCGTTTCCTAATAAAACGGCAGCAGGGAGAACCGAATGCATTGCATTGCATGCCAGAACGAATGGCGTGCGCGCGTGTGCTTGTGTGTGTGTGTGTGTGGTGGGGGTGCGGTGTGGTGGTTGTTTGCTTTGCAATGAATATATCCCCCGGCCGGCCCGGGCGATGGAGCAGAGAAAGAAAGGAAGGAGCAGCAGGGAAACAAGGTGGTCAGGGAGAGGTTTTATCAGACAGCAGCATATGCATGCAGGGGCCGGGGCCGGGGCCGGCGCCCGGCGCCATGATCAAAGCAAAGCACGAGAGAAAGAGAGGACGAAATCATGCACATCTCAACAAGCCAATGGTAGCCCACTTGGAAAGAAAGCCGGCCGGTGGCCCCCTGATCATGATCAGACCGAGATTTGGGGCTCATGGCCTCTTGCTCACCACAAGCTAAGCTAGCCTCCTCGCTCCTAGCTACCAATTGAACGAAAGCTACGCCAACCAAGGGCCAAGGGGATCGGACGGACGCAATGCAATCACATACATACATACATACTCGATCGTGCCAAAGGCGGCAGCGCAGCAGCATATGACCGGCCGGATGCATGGCGCCCCGAAACTGAAAGTGGGCGATGCCCATACGCGGCTGGCTACAACTGCACAATGCGTGCGCACAGTGGCAGTGCGTGCCAAAGCAAAAGACACAGGCTGCTTCAGGTTGAGGCATGGGGGAGGGATCCTTTGGATCATACTATGCATGCATGACAGCATGAGTGCATCATGCATGGCCTGTGTGCTATGTGCTGCGTTTCGGAATGTGTCTGAGTCTGACTACTCAGAGAGAGAGAGAGAGAAGAGATACAGAATGGGAAACGAACTGCTTTAATTTATAGGACTCATCACCTCATGATTGCTCCGCCCCCATCCCCCTCTCCCTCTTGTATTGTATTGTTATCGAACTATTTGCACTTTGAATAAATTTGTATTAAAAAATACTAACATTTGTGAGTTCATTAGTTATAAAATATATTTATCTTTATAGCAGAATTATTTAAAGACATGCATACTCTGATACTATTTAGTATAAAGTGATCAAACATAAGTTAATTTGACTTGCACGACTTCTACACTTATATTATTTGAGGGTCAGAGGTAGCAGGACAAAATATGCACGAGGGGCAGTAGATTATTAATTTCCCCCCGACAAATAAAGCTGAAACACATTTGCACCATGCATAGGATCGAGTAGATAGATAAACAATTATATGCATCACCTCATGCATGCATACATGTGTATGCTTACGATCGAGTAGTAGGTCTTGCTTGTTGCTAATCAACAACAGGGAACAGCAGCACCAATCATGGTTCCATCCCATGATCCCAACCCAGGCAGAGGCAGGCACTGTATGTCGTCGATCTATGTGAGCTAGGTGAGGATGCGGACCGACATGTAGATCTACAATTGTGAGAAACAAACAAGGGCTCTTTCAGGACAAAGGCGGTGGGGCCACTCTCGCTCTTGCGTGCGTACCACCTGGCTCAGCCTACTACGTCTACTATAGACGCAAGCATGCGTGCAACCAGCGCGCTTTCCACTTGCCTGGGCATGCAGTTGCAAGCGAGAGAGAGCTTGCACGCACGCCAGGGCAGGGAGAGAGAGACGAGAGAGGCCAAGGCAAGTGCGTCCAAGCCACCTTTAAGGCTCTCTCTGGTGGTGTTCACCAGCGGCATGCACATGCACGCACACATGCCATATCAATCAGCAGCGTGCGGCATGCATCCGTGCTTCTGAGTTGGATACTTGGATGTATTGCAATAATAATAATAAAAAGAACTACTCCTACTAGGATGTTCGGAAGAAAAACAACGTGAAATGTGTATGTTTTTTTTTAAAAAAAAAACGAAAACGAGGAGGACAGAAACGGAGAGGGAGTCTGCTGTGTGTGCGCGCAGGCTTTTGGAGGTTGGAGGGAGGAGAGGAGAGGAGAGGACACCCTTCCCCTGCCTCCCTCTCTTTATGTCAGCGGTGTGCATGCACTTATCTGTTTGGTTTTACACACACCCCGCATCCTCACCTGCCGCGCTCTGAGAAGGGTGATCAGGGCGCCCAAAAGATCTGCAATCTGTTTGCAGTCTGCCTGCTGCTGCGGTTGCCGGTGGCAGGCTGTGTGTACTCTGCCTCTCGCAGCCTATCAGGTCTCAGCAGGAAGCTGGACATGCACCATCGAACAAACGGTGTCAGTTCAGGAGGACTTGCTGCGGACATGGCTGGCTGATTTGCTGAAATTTGAGTTTATATTAACTGTTGATGCTGATTTGTTGTGCGAAAAATATATTACTACTTTACTAAAAAAATATTACCGATAACTAAGGTCATGGACTGCCTATAATCTATAATCTATATCTATATCTATATCTAATAACAATCTATATCTATACCTAATAATAAAGAGGTAAAATTTCAACCCCCATTGTTTGATATGGCCTCCTCTAACTAACTCTGTGAATGTAAAATCGTCTCTATTTGAGTTATATTATCCTTCTCTTTATATGATATATATATATATATATATATATATATATATATATATATATATATATATATATAGGATTTCTCGAGATATTTTAGAATTGTAAACAAATAGGAGTCCTAATTGAACTTAAGGAAGCCACTAAAACTGGACTCACCAATATTGGTCTAGGAACGGACTCACTAGAGATATAAATTAAATAGGAATTCTAATAAATAGAAAAAATAGACTACAATTTGTATCTGTATACGTATATCATCTTCTCTTCTCTATATCTCTATCTCTGACACCCTGATTCTTTTATTCTCAAAATACTCTTTATTTTTGTTACGTCAAAAAAATATCCTTAAGAATAGAACCACGTCCGCTGAGGACTCTGGACTCTTGCATACAACATCTCTGTTGTATTATCAAGACCTAGAAAAGGAGACACATACCATCTTCAGTCGTATTTGATTCCCGCTCCAACTTAAATTAAACGTATGTATTGCATATAAAAGTTTCTATATGCAGTACAACCCTATATAGACCGAGAGAGTACGGTTGTCCATCGATCCATCAGACGACCATCGAGGAGGTCAACAAGGCAAAAACAAACTATGTCGCTGCTAATTAAGCCTAATTGGCACCGACGACGATTGGATCTTTAGTAGAATGTGCTATGACACACGCGCATCCTCGGGTTGGCAGATGCCGACCAGAGTCTGCGCTTCATCCCTATGGCTGGAGCTTGAGGCTGCTGGCAACGTCGGACGGTATGTCACCTTCGTCAACAACATCCTCGCGGCGCATCCATGCGGCGCCCAACACATCGGCTAGCAGCTCGTCTGAGCCGTCCGCTGCCCTAGCTCCGTGACCGGCGAACGCAGCCGAGCGTGACCCGTGTCCAAGATCCTACCCCTGGTCCGGCGGGTGAGGCCGTTGCCCAGTGGCGAGCACATCCCTGGCGGACACGGCTCCTGCTCCGGTTCTTGTGAGCGCAAGCTCTGCACGTGCGAGCGGTCCCTGAGCGTCGTCGTGTTCTCTTTGGCCACCTTCCAGTTTGGATGAACCGACGGCGACAGCGCAGAGCAGAGCTGTTCATGCCCACGACAGCGGCTCGAAGCAGGGCAACTGAGTCGGGGGCGGCGAGGATCGGATCGGCCTGAAACGCCGCCGTGTTCTCTTCGGCCGCTGAAAGTCCTCGTGTGTTTGGTTTTGAATAATTGATGAAACCTACCTAAGTACTAGCCTTAAATCTCTAAGTGTGAATTATGAGATAAGTTGGAATATGCCGTGTGATGGAGCAAATGGATCAAGGTGGTGATTGCAAAGGCTCTAACATGGCGGAGGTGAATTGAAAAGAAAATGATGTCAAGGCAAAGGTGATATAAGAACTTTTTTCGGTTTGGTGATCAAGACACCATACAGGGTGTGATCACATTTAGGATAGATAGCCATACTATCAAGGAGGGAGCTCTTGTGTTTGATTACGGTTATCATGTGCCACTAGGTTCATTGCATTGCATTTAAAATCAATTGAACTAGTGAAACAACCAACTTAATTCCAAAAAAATGTGAACTAAAAGCTAACCCACGTGCACAAGTGCTTGTTTCACTTAGTGTTAGCCCTTAAAAGCTTGGAAGAAGTTTGAGAAGTGTTTTGACAGCTGGAAGAGCTCCGGACAGAGGTCTAGATGCTAGGTTTTGGTCGGGTCCGGACCATCGGGTTGAGTCCGGAGGCACACCCTAGCTTATTTGATCTGAGGACAGAGGTCCGGATGCTGTTTTGTGTCCGGACGCGGCGTCCGGAGTTTGGCGCTCTCTGGACTCCTCTGGAGTCGAGGTCCGGAGAGTGGATATGGTCTGGAGGTGGAGCTCCGGACGCAGTGTCCAGAGAGAAGAAGCTCTCGGGTGTTTCTGGAGCGAAGTCCGGACGCTAGTGAGCGTTGGTCCGGAGGACGGTCCGGACGCGTCCGGAGACACGTGGTGAACGATAATGAGCGCGGGAAGAGAGTCGTTCAAACGGCAGGCTAACCGGACGCACAGCCATTGGTCCGGACGGCGCGTCACGCGCGTCTGGAGGCAGCGTCCGGAGTGGAGACAGAGGCTCTGTCTGTGCTGGTGAGGGGCGTCCGGACGCTGTTGTTGGTCCGGACCTCAACTGTTGCTAGCGTCCGGAGGACGCGTAGAAAGCCTGTTTTGAGGGGAAAAAGGCTAGTTGTTAGTGAGGGATATATATGTGTGTGTGTGTGTGTGTGTTTGGCCGGCCGTAGGGGCACTCTCTTGCACTTTCACTTCACTCCTACACTTGTGCTTGCTTGAGATTGTTCCACCCACTCATCTTTTTGATACACTTGCTTATTTCATGAGAGATTGAGTGAAACAAGTGTTAAAATGTATTTGAACTTAACATTATTTTTTCTCCTTTTCCTGTTGCAACACACAATGAGAGAAAAAACGGAATGTTAATTACAAACACATGGGAGTATTGTATATTTATTTATATTTTATGTTTTTTTTCTATATCTCTTTGAACCTAATTTTTTCATTATCAAACTCATTGTATTGCTCTTTTCCAAACTAAATAAATAGTCTTTTCTATTTGCATCTGTATTAGATTTAGAATCTCTATTTATCTTACTTTGAGGTATTCTATTATGAGCCATGTTTGAATATATAGAAAACTGGTTGTTTTGGATATATGCGACCTAATAAGTTTTGAAATCGAACTTTATATCATACTAGACAAAAGCTATTCAAACTTGTATAAGCACGGATAGCTCTTGTCTAGCATGATACGAAGTTCGATTTCAAAACCTATTGAGTCATGTATATGATCTAGACTCCAAAATAGCCAGCTTTCCATACAAATTCTATTTCGACACGAGTCATAACTGAAGATTTATAGAGAAAAAAAAATAAATAGCAATGGATTTCATCACAGACTTCTCTGATTTAGGACTCTGAAAAGACCATATATTTAGCTTAAATAATAACAATACAATGAGTGATGGTGAAAAAGTAGTTTCAAAGAGATATAAAAAATATAAAATATGAATAGATATGTAATACTCTTGTACGGTTTAATTAACGTTTGATTTTTTTCTCCTGTTGCAACGCACGGGCATGTTTGCTAGTAATAATAAAGAGACAAAATTTCTCTCTCCATTTTTTTTGGTCCGTCTTCCCCTAACTACCGAAGAATAAAGAGTTCCTTCCGTCCGGACTTATATATATAATCCGTCTAATATGAGTTAGAATAGCATGGCTTCATATGAAGTCCGATTTCAAAATATATTGGACCGTGACGTGTTCATAGAATTTTCTTTTTATATTTTATTTTGCATGCAAGTCTAATCTGACTCTTAGATTTTGTTGACATACGAATTTGGTTCGAGCAAAAAAAATGTAAATGTTAGTCAATTATATGGATATGGAATATTTTGATGAACCGGTAAAGGTACTACAGCAATCGGTTTGTTTAAAATATCAAGTGAAGGAAGGATTATCGGTTGGCCATTGGATTAGGAAATCACGTCCCCACTCTCCACCGTCTAGACGACACTGTTTGTGTAGATTGAAGTCCATATATGACACGCACACAGATTGGTCCAAGAAGAAATTTTGAAAATGCAAAGTAGAACACATAGCTTGATGGGAGGACTCAGTCTAGGAAGGAGTCTAATCTAATCGAAGAAAGAGCAAAACAATTTATAGTAACCATGTTGCTTTCTTAAAAAACCTAGATAGCTAGGAATCATAATCCATAAGTAAAGTTATTGAATAAGACGAGTGGTCAAACTTTAGGTTAAAAAATTAAATGAATTATCATTTGGAACGAAGGGAGTATATGTTTTTTTTATAAAAAATGGTTGAAATTAGAAAAGTTTGGTTTCTATAATAAAGCTAACATGACTATAATTTAGAATGAAAAAAGTATAATTTCATTAAGGAGAGAAAAATAAAGTAAAATAAATACAAACCCTATTCAAATCTACCGAAGGAATTTAATGAAACGGGAATGCAGCACATTTAAGGGCTAAATCAAGCTGCCGATGTCTCCTGCAGGCCCAGCCACACGGCAAACCTTGGACTCCTTGGTAATCAATATATAGATCTATATATTTAAGTGGCGAATCTAGAAGAGAATCATAGCGTATGTCTGTTAACGTAGAAGCCGTCGGATCTGCGAACACATCGTACTAATACCCAAAATCGATATCCGAAGTGTGTCAGTCGATTTGACAAGTTAATCTACAAGGACGATAACTAGAACAAACTTGAGCGAGACGACAGCGATGCGCCCGGATGTCAATGCTCTGATTTGCTCCCAACGCGGATCTTGCAAAACTTGACGGAGATCCGTCAACACCTCGTAAGAACTCGTAGATGAACTAGAACTAATGCAGTAAACGTAAATTGCTGGAAAAATAGATGAAAATAGTAAACTTATTTGATTGATTGTGTATATATTTTACACCACCCCTCGATACATATTTATAGCCCATCAAGAGGAGTTCTAAACATACACAACTCATACCTTCCTAAACAAAACTCCTATTTTTAAGGAAATAAACGACTCGCGCAAAAGTCAGATTCAAACTATAACAATAATACCTGTCTTTAAGGAAACAAATGACTCGTGCAAGAGTCAGACTTAAACTATAACAATAATACTGGATATAAATCACCAGTTTCCATATCCATCTTCCTTACGATGAAACTTTCCATCGGCAGACTTTTCCCAATCTGCAACCTTCTTCCATTACCATTGGTAACCTCCTGCTGACGTCAGCCACGTCATCCTGCACCCATCGACAATACCTTACTATCGGCAACCTCTTCCTATCGGCAAATAGCCTTCTTTTTTTCTTGACGCTTTCTTCAACTAAATCTACCATCGGTAACCTCCTTTGCTTCCATCGGTAACCTAACCGATAGTATTCTTAATGCCGATAGGACACAATGACTATCTCCTTACTGATTCAGCGCACCCGGTCCACATTGACACGTACCAAAAACGGTGTCAACACATGCCCCCTAATTTCGGAGTATAAAATATTTTATGCGCCGAAATTTTCTCTGCTGTAATCTTCTCTTCCAAGATGCATGTGCCATCTCCTCGATTATCGCGCACAATCATCGCAAGTTACCAACAACTCCCGCAACTGTAGCGCCAACAGTTACAACCCCTCGATCGCCGTGTAAACCCTTCCATATCTCTGCTCAAAAGGAAAACTCGAAAACACCCTTGGTGCCTCAGGTTTATAAAGACCACTGCTTGATCTCCCTTTTTCACCCCGAGCTCATATCTCCATCCCCCCATTTCTCTGGCGCTTCGAAGAACACTCCAGCAACATTCAACCGGCGGCTTCTTCTTCCATTAGCAAGGCGCAACCCGCAAGAGTCTCCTTCGATCCGATGGCGATCAGCTTCAACGTCCCCACGGTCAATCTCTTCCCCTCTCGCTTCATACCTTGCGATTTTTCTTTTGCACTGTTTTGTGATCTCTTTTCCTTCGCCTCTTTGCTTTCTGAATCTAGGAGATGCGCAGTAGAATAGTAATCCCTATCGATCAACCACACCTCTGTTGTTTGGGTCCGATGGGAGATACTGATCCAACCGAAATCATCAATGCAGAAATCAACCGAGTCCCTTTTAGAGCCACACATTTCGACCTAGGTTTATGGTCAGACTTATTTCGCTCTTGGCCTAAACCCACCAAAGGGTGGAAAAACTGGTACCTCAGGATGGCTAGGTCACAACAAGTCTATTGGGAAGAACGCAACCTAGACCAATGCATCAGATTATCTCTTGCCGATATGTCCAAGAATGAGAACATGATGATTGTTGCTTCTTACTTTTGGTCCGACACAATGAATGTTTTTCTATTCAGACATGGACCAGCCACCCCCACACTTGCCGATGTGCATATGCTTACCGGCCTTGACATCTCCTCTGCCGATGATGCCACTTTCTTCAACAGAAAGCCCAAACATCGGGTAGTTACCCGCAACATCGGCGGCTGGACCAGATATGTTCAAGAATACCACAAGACCGGATCGGTATGCCAGAGGGAGCATGCCATTTTTCTGAATATGTGGCTGGAAAAGTTTATCTTCTGTGGCAAGACAATCGGACCCACCAACATGTATCTCCCTGCAACAGAGCTCTTGGCTAATGGAGCAAGACTTCCCCTTGGTCGATACCTCCTCAGCTCAGCCTATCACCTTCTGCACCAGGTATCGGAAAAGCTACTGCTAGGCGAACCCATCGGCAACCTTGGAGGCCCCTGGTGGTTCATTAATATGTGGCTAAATGCCCATATGCACAAGTGCCTCCAACTTGATCTGTTCAGCCAACAATTTCCAAGAAACCTGGTTGAGAATTATGTGTGTGCCGATGACGAATCAGCAACCCGCTCCCCACTCAACTTCGGAGAAGCCATAATAGTGCTTCCGGGAACTGATATCAACGAGGAACAATTCGGCAGATTTTTTCAGAGGTTTTATTGTGGAGTTCCTGCCGCAGAACGGGCTTGGTGGCCCTACATTGATGAGGACAACCGATTCCCACTCTCCTTCAACCTTGCCGACGAAGAAATACAGAAGGATGAAGGAACTCTGAGGGCTATTCTTACTCCCCGGGCCATCCCAATCAATATCTTCGGGAGTGGGAAGAACACTTATGCTACTTATGAGTTCTACTACCCATCGACAGCGGCAAGACAGTTAGCGTTTGGTCAATTGCCGATCAATCTCAGCTATGCCAATGTAGTGAAGCCAAGAGAAGTCATCACCAACGCCATGGACTGGGGCAAGGTTGTCAATCTCCCTCCTCATGCCGATACAACCAATATTGACTTATCCACTTGGGCGCCAGTGTCCTTTATCACTGAATCATACAAGTTCAGGTGGCAAGAATGGAAAGATCAACTGTTCGCTGCATCGTCGCATTATTATCGGCACTTGATTGATGCCGATTATATCGTCCCTGATGACATGGTAAGCTTATCTTCGATTTTATTTCTGTCATCTCCTTCCAAATGCATCGGCATCTGATTTTCTGTAAACAGGTTGATGACTTGATTCCAAAAAAGAGCAGAAGTGGCAAGGCCATCAACTTGCGACCGATTAATCCTATATCGGTAATCGGCAGCAGGGCTCCTTCATTTGCCTCCCTCATGCATCGAAAGGCAACCCCAAGGTCACCATCAAGTCTAAGTCGACACTAGCTGGGGCCGTTGTCACTCCATCGGCGGCTACCGCCGTTTTGGCGCAAGCTTTCACGGTAACAAATCTCCATTTTATTTATGCCGATCGTAAAACTTTCATCGGCAACCCTTACTTAATTCTCAATTTGTACCAAACGTCTTCCCTTGTAGCAGACAAGTTCATCGACAGCTGCCCCAAGTGCACAAGCTCCTCCAATTCAGTGTGCCGATGCCCCCCAGGTGCAAAAGTCCAAATGCCAAGGTTCATCAAGTACTGCTCCCCAACCAAAACGCCTAAGGCCATCAACCTTAGCCGCGTCACCGGCAGCATCTCCTACCGATGCGTCACTACAAGAGCCAACATCGGCATCTGTCCTCGACCAGATACCCATTGAAGCTTCCATCCAAGGGACAGTGTCGGTACCGCAGGAATCGGTTGCAACAGAACCGCCACCGACATCGGCACCAGTACTGGCACTAACCCTTCCAGCTACAGAGGAAAGTTCATCGGCAATCATTGCTGATTCTCAGGAAACCACTGCGCCAGCTGCTTTGCCAAGTCCAGGGCGAGAAATTATGCTAAAGCAGGTAAATCATCTGTTATAAATCCACAAAACACAAACTTTCAATCGGCAAACTCTAATTTTTTTCTTTTCAGGCCCAAGACTCCCCCAACAGCTTATTCTCCTTCACCATCAACCTACCAGACGAGGATGAAGAAGAAGAAAGTTCTGTTCCACCATCAGACGTCATATCGGCAGAAGTGAAATTCAAACTCGAAGCCTTGCTATCCTTACTGCAGCAAAGCACATCCCAACTAGTCCAAGATTCTAACGCAGTAAGGATAGCTTTCAAGGAGATTCATGGCCAACTGTCTGCCGATATCGAAGAAACGCTCTTCCAAGCAGCGTTCCTTGAGAGCCGACAACTTCAATATCACAAGGCCTCACGCCGCATTGCCGATAGAACTGCCCAAGCAAAGCTTGAAGAAGAAATGCTCAAATTCAAACAAGCCGCTGAAGAGAAGCACAAGGGCATCGGTCGCCTGGAAGCCTCCAGTGTTGAGCTTGAAGAGGAAATCACCCGTCTATCGGCAAAAGAGGAAGAATTGCTAGCGGAGCTAGGGAAAATTGATGAAGCTTTAGATGTGGCCAACCAAAAGAAGGTTCAACTTCCCGATGCCGCTAAAACTTTACAACAAGAAAGGGATGCCGATGCTCGCCACACCCTTCTGCTGAAAAGAAGAATCAAGCCAATTGAGGGCACTGCCGACGACGACACCAGGGAAATAGAGGAAGCAGACCAAATTCTCCTTCGTGCGATTTCATCCATTCAATCCTTATTGTAATTTGTTGTATCGGCAACCTCAAACTTGATGACTAACTCATCTGTATCATACTGTCAATGTTTTTATACTTTCTGCCGATGTTTCGTACAATATTTCTTCCATCGGCATTTGTACTTGTATTGCTTTACGCGTCCACCCAAATACTAGGATAATATTTCTTAAAATATTTGCCGTTAATCGCCCTGGAGAACGTAACTCCTTCAAGTGTTTCCAAAATATAAGCATTACCAGGAATAGACTGATCTATCCGAAAACGACCCTCCCAATTAGGAGACCACTTTCCAAACTTTGAACTCTTAGTCCCAATCGGTAAAATCAGTTTCCACACCAGATCACCATCGGCAAACTCTTTCACTTTCACTTTCTTGTCATACCACCTGGCAACCCTCTTCTTGTTCTCTTCGATGCTGATCAGAGCTCTCAACCGATGACCTGCTAGATCTTCTAACTCATCCTTCATAAGGATATCATATTCATCAGTTGCCAATTGGTCCTGAGAAAACAATTGTCTAGAACCAGTTTTAATTTCCCAAGGTAGGATAGCATCATGCCCATAAACCAACTGATACGGCAAAACTTTAGTTCCACCATGACATGCCATCTGATATGACCATAAAACTTCATTTAACACTACATGCCACCTTCTGGGATTTTCCTCAATTTTGCGCTTGATAAGTTTAATAACCCCTTTATTAGTTGCTTCAGCCTGACCATTAGCTTGAGCATAATAAGGAGAGGAGTTTAAAACCTTAAACCCATACCGATAGAAAATACATCAAACTCTCCCGATGTAAACATCGTCCCTTGATTAGTCGTAATAGTCTGAGGAATACCAAATCGGTAAACAATATGCTCTTTCACAAAGTCTATCATGTTTGCCGATGTGACCATCTTCAAAGGAATAGCTTCAACCCACTTTGTGAAATAATCAGTAGCAACAAGTATAAATTTATGCCCTTTACTTGATAGCGGATAAATTTGGCCGATGAGATCGATAGCCCATCCTCTAAACGGCCAAGGCTTGATTATAGGATTCATTGCCGATGCAGGTGCTCTCTGAACATTACCAAACCTCTGGCAGTCTTGACATCCTTTGAAGTATTTAAAACAATCCTCAAGAATCGTCGGCCAATAATATCCATTCCATCTAATCATCCACTTCATCTTGAATGCCTATTGATGCGCCCCACACACTCCTTCATGGATCTCACCCATCAACTCTTTCGATTCTTCTTTACTAAGGTATCTGAGCAAAACTCCATCAATCGTCCGATAATACAATTCATCATCAAGGAGCACGTACTTGGTAGCCTGAAACCTTAGAAGCCTTTCAACCTTTTTAGAAGGATCTCTCAAATAATCGGCAATCTCTTTTCTCCAATCATCGACAACCATTACCGATGTCATTATTCCCCAAATCGGCTGATATCCTGAAGCATACTGTGCTAACCGATTAGCCTCTTCATTATGCAATCTGGGAATATGCTCGAGGCGGTATTCTTTAAATTTGTTTAATAATTGCAAACACTTTTCATGGTGCGCAATCAAAATTTCACTTCGGCATTCATATGTTCCAATTAACTGATTGATCACCAATATGGAATCACCAAAGATTTCAACGACATCGGCACGCACTTCCCTGAGCAATTCCAATCCCTTTAACAAAGCTTGGTATTCAACCTGATTGTTCGTTGAAGTAGCAACAATCGGCAATGAGATCTCATACTTCTGCCCTCGGGGTGAAATTAGCACAATACCAATACCTGCCCCTTCCTTACACGTGGACCCATCAAAGAACACAGTCCAAGGAGCAATCCCTACGGAGCTTACTGTACCACAATGCTGAGTAACAAAATTGGCCATCACTTGATCCTTAACTGCCTTAGCCGATTCATACCTCAAGTCAAATTCTGACAGTGCTAAAATCCATTTTTCGATCCTGCCACTCAATATCGGCATTGACAGCATGTATTTAACCACATCATCCCTGCATATGACAGTGCACTCAGCCGATAATAAATAATGCATCAACTTAATGCAAGAGAAGTATAGACATAAGCATAATTTCTCAACGGCCGAATATCTGGTTTCAGCATCCACTAGCCTTCTACTCAAACAATAAATTACGCGTTCCTTCCCTTCAAATTCTTGGATTAAGGCTGACCCGATAACACTGTCATCGATAGACAAATATAATCTAAAAGGCTTCCCATGTTGAGGCGGAACCAGGACTGGAGGGTTTACCAAATATCTTTTAATTTCTTCTAAGGCTGATTGCTGTTCCTCCTTCCATGCAAACTCTTGAACGGTTTTTAACTTCAACAGTGGGCTAAAAGACTTAATCTTTCCAGACAAATTAGATATAAATCTTCTAATAAAATTAATCTTTCCGATCAAGGATTGCAACTCAGTCTTGTTTGTGGGAGCAACCACCTTGTTAATTGCATCAAGAGATTTTCTGCCGATCTCGATACCTCTTTGATGCACCATAAATCCTAGGAATTGACCTGCCGATACACCAAACGCACACTTATTAGGATTCATCTTCAACCCATGTTCCCTTGTGCACTCTAGAATCTTTCACAAATCGGCAAGATGCTTCTCAAAGTTTTTGGACTTGGCCACCACATCATCAATATAGATTCTAACTATCGTGCCGATATACTTATGAAAAATGAAATTCATTGCTCTCTGATAAGTAGCACCGGCGTTCTTCAAACCAAAAGTCATCACGACCCACTCAAATAAACCGACATGACCTGGACATCTAAAGGCAGTCTTGGATATGTCTTCTTCAGCCATGAATATTTGATTATATCCAGCATTACCATCCATAAAACTAATTATTTGATGTCCAGCAGCAGCATCAATCAGTAAATCGGCAACGGGCATTGGGTAACCATCCATCGGTGTAGCCTTATTGAGATTCCTGAAATCAATACAAACACCAAGCTTTCCATTTTTCTTATACACAGGAACCACATTAGAAATCCATTCGGCATATCGATATTGCCGAATAAATCCAACCTCAATTAACTTTGTAATTTCAGCTTTAATGTCAGGTAATACAAGAGGATTGCATCGGCGCGCTGGCTGCTGATGTGGTTGGAATCCAGATTTAATAGGTAACCGATGCTCAACTATTGATCGGTCTAAACCAGGCATCTCTGTATAATCCCAAGCAAAACAATCTTTATATTCTTTTAATAAATCATTCAACTGTTGCTTACATTGGGAATCTAACTTAGCACTAATAAAGGTTGACCTATGTTTACTACCATCACCAATATCTATCTCTAGTAAATCATCTGCCGATGTGAACCCCTGCCCATCGGGTCCAGTACTAACTGCGCCATCTCAGCAGCTTCTTCCTCATCATCAACATGCGCCATAAATTCCATCGGCAATGTTACAACCATATTGATTTCTACCGATGGATCCCTGTCCTTGCGTTTCGGCCTCCACTGCTTAGCCGGAGATCTCTCTCTTGAAGGATCTTCACCGTGATACATATCCCCCTGGCGTTCACGCTGAATCCTTCTTTTTTGAGTCTTTGTCAGACCCTTGGGGCACCATTGAGGAAGCTTAGTTTTCCAAACGGGCTGGTATTGTTTCTCATCGCTTATATCTGCACCGCTCCTTACGTTCAGATCTCTAGAGAATATTTCTTCATCGGGTACTCTTGCATTAGCCATCTCCTCAAGCTCCTCTTGACAAACACGCTTGCCAAGCCTATCATGTACGCTAAGCCTGCCCCCCCCCAGCCGATCATGCGCTGATCCCTTCTCTCTGATCGGCCTGCCATAATTTGATGCCCGATCGTCCAAACAAGGTTTCTTTTCTGACCAATCAGCAGGATAGTACCCATTGCATTCGGGCAATTATCAGCAGTGGGCAATTTGATTCCTTCTTCCCAGCAATGAACAAAGAAGGGACACCTCCAATGATCTTTATGCCGATGCCATTCTTGGCGCCTTTCTTCCTCCTGATGCCGATATTGCTCTTCCTGTGATCACCGATACTCTTGCCGTGGCCACCTGTGTGTGATGACGACGCCATACGATGCATGCTTATGTCTCCTGGCACTGCTGCTTTCATCGGCAACTCTCTTGCCCTTTCTGCTATCGGTAAACTCACTTCCCTTTACTTCATGCGCAGCTATCTGATGTTCAGGATCTACCGATGCGCTTTTCCTGGTAGCTTCCGATGTCAGCACTTTAGTCTTTCCACTAGTTTCCACCATGTTATTTGGAAACGGGTTTTGGTCGATCTTCATCGGCTTCTGGGCTTTGGAATTTTCAAACTTAATTCGTCTAGATTCAATTTCTGACTGCAACCGCTGCCTAAAGACTTTGCAGTCATTGGTGCTGTGGGAAGTTGCATTGTGCCATTTGCAATACCTGATTCTTCCAAGCTCTTTAGCCGATAGAATTACTTGATTAGGCGCCAGTTTAATCCGCCCTTCTTGAAGCAATAGATCAAACATTCTATCGGCCTTGGTGATATCAAAGGTGAACTTTCCAGCTTCTTTCTGGCCAAACGGACAAGATATCGATTTCTTATCTTTTACCCATTCAGCAGCGCTGATCCTTAGCTCCTCATCCGACTCAGAATCTTCTTCTTGTCCAATGAAGGACACCTTTTTATTCCAAGTTTTTCTAGGTTCAAAAGTTTTAACGTCTTGATCGGCAATTCTCTGCACGAGATGGCTTAAACTTTCAAACCTGTGAGACGCATATTTGTCCTTGATGTGCGGCAGTAATCCCTGGAAGGCCAAATCCGCCAATTGCCGATCATCAAGCACCAAGTTGTAGCACTTGTTCTTCATGTCCCACAGCCTCTGGACGAAGCTTTCTACCGATTCATCATTACGCTGCCTCAACTTGACCAAATCGGTAATATTCTTTTCATGTACGCCAGCGAAGAAGTATTTGTGAAATTGCTTCTCCAGATCGGCCCAAGTGATCACAGAATTTGGAGGCAATGAAATAAACCATGTGAATGTTTATCCAGATAATGATGACGAGAATAATCTTACCCTTAGTTCGTCCCTGCTAGCTGCTTCTCCACACTGGATAATGAAGCGGTTGATGTGCTCCATAGTTGATGTGTCATCTTGGCCAGAAAACTTGGTGAAATCTGGCACCTTGTACCAATTTGGGAGAGGAATCAAATCATATGCCGGAGGGTATGGCGTCCGATAAGAGTATGTATTGATTTTAGGCTTGATGCCGACTTTCTCTTTCATCACTTCGGCGATCTTATCGGCCCAGTATGCATACTGATCTCGCCGATGTGCTGGCTGGATGTTGATAGGCTAAGCTGGTTGATACGCTTCTTCATACCTCTGTGGTAAATAAGCCGGAGCAGCTGGTGCAAGCGCAACATTAGCCCGCTAAATATTGTGCATCGGTTGATTTGCCGATGGACCACTTTGAACGCCCATTGGAAAAAACTGTGGCATTATATTTATCGGTTGATGCGCCGATGCTCCACTCTGAGGGTTTTCTAGGTACTGATACCTAGGTTGTACCACTTGTTGTTGGATCGGTGTTGGTCCAATCCATCTAGGATTACAAGTCAACGACATGTAATTTACCGATGGCTGATAGTTAACCGGCGCCTGTCGCTCCTGTACCCTGGAGTAGTCAACAAATTGGCCACCTTGGTGTGCTGGCACTCCAGTTTGAGGATTCACTACCGCCATGGGTTGACTCGCAATTGCCGTGCTTTGTTGCATCGGTAAAGGACTTGCCGATGGTGGCATATAAGACACTTTGGGTATCACCATCTGAAAATCTTCCGACGGCAACTGCACAATTGGAGAGGATGTAGCATAATGCGTCATCGAGATCATCGGCTGTGCAGGCATTGCCGATGTCATGGGGCCTTTCCACATTGTATTGTTACCTTGGATCAGATTAGAGTCGGCAGATGGATTTGGAGGCATACCATATCCCCACCAGTTAGCGGGAGTTGGCTGACTCTTAGTTGCGGGCCCTGACATTGCCGATGCCACCAGATCTGTGTTCAATCAAGTGACGCTTATAGGGCTCGATCTTGACGGCGTAACCACATCGGCAGATGGATCTACAGGTTGGGAATATTCCATTGAAGCCGCCAATAGATTTGTAGCAGATGCCGATCCAGGTTGATGATACGCTGGACCAACATGCTGGGGTGCCTGTCCTTCTTTGAAAGATTACATAACATTATTGTATACAGTATTGGACAACACATTGGAGTGGGTAATTAATGCCTGATTTAGTGTAGAATTAACCATCTCTTGTAATTTACCAGGATTGACGTCAAAAGTAATCTGCCGTGGCAACGGCGGATCTTGCTTCTGGATAGTTTCGCCGCTCCTGTTTAGGCTGAAGGACTTGAGATACAGCTGCTTGTACTCCTCCATAGCCTGCTTTTGGTCATCTTTCAGATTCGCTTCGGAGACTTCGATGACATTGCTTGGACTAACGCCAGTAGTATCACCCATAATCAGCTTGTAATAGGTTGAATCGTGATCAATAAATGTATTATCAGTCCCACCGGGTGTGCCAAAAGACGTGTTGATGCAAAAGCCGTCGGATCTGCGAACACGTCGGGCTAATACCCAAAATCGATATCCGAAGTGTGCCAATCGATTTGACCAGTTAATCGACAAGGACGATAACTAGAACAAACTTGAGCGAGACGACATCGATGCGCCCGGACGTCAAGGCTCTGATTTGCTCCCAACGTGGATCTTGCAAAGCTTGACGGAGATCCGTCAACACCTCGTAAGAACTCGTAGATGAACTAAAACTAATGCAGTAAACGTAAATTGCTGGAAAAATAGATGAAAATAGTAAACTTATTTGATTGATTGTGTATATATTTTACACCACCCATCGGTACATATTTATACTCCATTAAGAGGAGTTGTAAACAGACACGACTCATACCTTCCTAAACAAAACTCCTATTTTTAAGAAAATAAACGACTCGCGCAAGAGTCAGATTCAAACTATAACAATAATACATATCTTTAAGGAAACAAATGACTCGTGCAAGAGTCAGACTCAAACTATAACAATAATACTGACATAAAATCACCAGTTTCTATATCCATCCTCCTTACGATGAAACTTTCTATCAGCAGACTTTTTCCAATCTGCAACCTTCTTCCATTACTATTGGCAACCTCCTGCTGACGTCAGTCACGTCATCCTGCACCCATCGGCAATACCTTCCTATCGGCAACATCTTCCTATCGGCAACCTCTTCCTATCGATAAATAGCCTTTTTTTTCCTTGACGCTTTCTTCAACTAAATCTAACATCGGTAACCTTCTTTGCTTCCATCGGTAACCTAACCGATAGTATTCTTAATGCCGATAGGACACAATGACTATCTCCTTACTGATTCAGCACACCCGGTCCACATTGACACGTACCAAAAACGGTGTCAACAATGGCGTAAAAAAATTGTATACAATTTGGTAGCTATTTCGATAAAAAAACATTTTTCAAAACTCATACAATTATCGTACATCATAAAAAAATCACATAGGTGAACCACAAACCAATCTCTAGTCAGTAACGACCAGGGTTAACCTTACCGTTTCGGAACCGGTAACCGCTGGGGGCCGGTCGGGCGGTTACCGACCGGTTTGACCGGTTACCGGTCCAAACCGAACGGTTCGCATTTTGAATTCAAACGGCGCAGTGCAAACGGTTTTGGACCGGTAACCGGTCGGTTAGGGCCGGTTACCGGCCGGTTTGAACGGTAACCGGTCCAAACCGCTGGGTGTCTTTTTTATTATTTTTTTTGCTTGAAAAAATCAATTTTTTTTGCATGACCTTTGTGCATAATGATGTAAATAGAACACACAATTCATATAAAATAGTGTGATACAAATGGCCAACCCCACAATAATATCATAGTGATGCACTAGCCACAAATTCACAACGGAAATAACGTAGTTCACCGTTGCAACAAGAACAAATCATCCATGGAAATACCTCGTGTTGTAGACATGCGAACATCATGGTCACTACTCACTGGCGTCGCATATAAGGGAAGATCCCGTTTCGGCACCCCTCCTCATACTCCGCGGTGGACATTAGAGCGATACCGCGCGACTGTAGCCCGGCCTTGTACTCTATCCATGATTGACCCGTCCAATGAGCTGTGGTCTCCCATTCCTGCACTAACATGTTGTAGAAATCCGGGTCTTGCCATTCGTAGACCCATCTAGTGGCCGGCTGTGTGCTGATGTCAGGAACGGGGTAGGTATAACCACCACCGTACGATGTATCACTGTACGAGGAAGAGGAGTACTGTGGCGTGTCGTAGCAGTCCGTCGGGTCGTACGCTCTCCTCTGCGATTCCGGCTGCCCATGGTCGCGGTCCTGAGTAGCATGTGTGAAGTCCGTCTCGCCTGCAGCCGACCACAATTAGTACTAGTGAGTAGGCATAGACATTAAAAAAAATATCTGTAACAATCCATACCTGTGAAACGAAGTCCACCAGCATCACCAGCACCATCTGCAGAACCCCCAGCCACACCACCACCAACAACAAAAGCAGCTCCATGGTCATCGTCACCACTATGACCGTCTCCACTGTCAGTTGCTGAGCTGCTGTGATCGGACTCCTGGTACCGTGGACTTTGCTCACCCTCCTCGCCATCATCTGTCGAATCATCGCTGGGGACAGGTTGTTGCACTCGCTTCCCCTTTTGTTTCTGGCTAGATCCCGTCTGGTATTTTCTTTTCCCAAGATGCGTGTCACCCACATGTCTACGGGCCCAATCACTGATGGGCCCAAGATCGTCGGGGTCCACTTGGTCGCTGTCGTCACAAAGAATGAATCATATTATTAAAAGTATGGTTCGTCAGTGGCTAACAAAGTACATCAACGTACCTCACGATATGGGACGGAAGAGGTATGTTCGTTTCTTCATCCTCTTCGTCGAGTACTGGAGCCTAGTTGGATCTGCCATACTCCATCCAGTCTCGAACCGGATTATCCCATTCGTAAAAGGACATCTGCGTGAACTGGTCAATGAAGTCTTCTTCCTCACACCTAGGTGGTCCGGATGCATCCGCGAGTCGCAGCCGAAGGTTGTAGTTCACATACACTAGCTTGTTCAGTTTTTTGTGGGACAAGCGATTCCGAACCTTCGTGTGCAGCAAAGCAAATGTACTCCAGTTGCGCTCGCATCCACTGGAGGATACACACTGTGCAACAAGCCTCAGCGCAAGTTTTTGAAGATTTGGAGTGCTCCTACCGAACAGCATCCACCATTGAGCTGCAAAGTGGAACTCATTATGTTAGGTACGCGCTGAAAAAGACAAAAAAAATGAGTTCAAAAGTACTCTTACATGGGGTTGTGTTGGGGTCCGAGGCCATTTTAATGGCCAGCTCGCTGCCAAACTCCCCAAGGTGTCTGCGGAATGATTCTGCCTCCTGTAATGCCAAGATAGCGGAGTGCACATCCGTCATTTTCCCAAATGCTTCCTTGAGGCCAGCAAACATTTGCGGGGTTGGATTGAAACGGTATACAAGCCTTGGGTTGAGGACAACAGCTGCAACATACGATGCACGACAAATTAGCAAATGGTAAATACTCAATATGTAGAGACGGCTATTTTAACAATGGTTGTGATCGCACCTGGTCCCACATGCGTGCCTTGGTACACGTCCGCAATCTTGGCATCCATGATAGCCTTGTACTCACGCCATGTTGACACATTTGTTGCAAAGAACTTCTCCATCTCGGTTTTGCAGTCTTGGAAGTTGTAGACAACCTCACACAGGTTAGGTCGCTTATCCTGATCAGCGAACCGAAGGAACCTGTAAATTGGTGCCACTGAATCGATGATGTATTTGAGTGTGTCCCACCACTGTAAGCTAGACAGCCTTGCGTGAGCATAGTGACCTTCCTGGGATTTTCCCCACCTGCTCTGCAAGAACTCGGAAGATCCCATCCACTGCATAAAACGATCACGCTTCCGATGGAAGCTCTCCATGAACATGTAGTTGGTCCCAAACCTAGTGGCATTCCATTTGACCAACTCACCACCAATGGCTGCCCTCATCATTGCATTCAACTGGCCATGGTTGTGCAGCCAAGCTGAAATTCGCTTGCATGTTGAGATCATATCTGCATGCTCCGACCTTTTACCAATGTCCTTCAGCATCAGGTTGATGGTGTGTGCAAGGCAAGGTGTCCAAACAATATGCTTGTACTCATCGCTCAGTCTCTGGCATGCTCTCTTGAAGTTGGCGCCGTTGTCCGTGACGATATGCACGATATGCTCAGCACCTATCTCCTCAACCACCTTGCGAATCAGCTGCACAAGTAGGCACAACATTTAGTGGAACCGAGAAAACATAGTGCATGTGAACTGGCATAATATTTTGGACGTACCCCCAGCAAATAAGACGAATCTTGGCTCCTGCCCGTCGCATCAACTGACTTGTGGAACCACATGACGCCATTGCAATAGATCAAAAAATTGATGACGTTCATTCTTGTCAGGCCCGTCCACGAATCACACATCAACGTGACCCCAAACAGGGGCCACTCCTCCTGAAACTTTGCGTACCTCATCTGCAGGTCCTTCTCGTTATGATCGAGGTACTTCCCGTCTATATCCTTTCCACTGGGCGACGCGATCCCTTCACCTGCAATCGTAAGCGAATCATGAGAATAGAGAAATATACGTAATGAATTGAAGTCTCCAAGTATATGTACTTACCCCACTTCTGCGTCTCCCTGACCGCACTAACAAAGTACGGATTGTCCGCCTGTTTCCCGGGGATTCCTGCAGTATGGAAAAACTTTCCCCAAGCTTTCCCAATTGCGTCCTTCGCGTTTCTTCCCCTCTGCGTCCATGCCCCTGTATCAATCCGGGTCTGCTGGAGTCCCCCCCTCGTACCCGCTGCCAAGTTGTAGTCCTGCACCACCGCAGGGGTCTGCCTCTGTGAACTAGACCTCCGAAACATCCTCTGCAAAGGATTGCCCCCCTGCGAAGCAGTACCACTACCACTGCCACCTCCACGCTCGTAAGCGCCTCCTCTCCGCTGCACCCCCTCCTGGTACTCATATTCTGCTCTGGACTGATTCAGGGCTTCCCGCAACCGAGCCTCGTACTCGTCATCGCCAAGGGGGTGGTTGCCCTCCGCTGCAGCAGCCTCTCGTGCAACCCTCTGACGAGTGCGGTCACTAGCTGCCTGCCTAGTTCTGTCGATCTCCTGCTGAAAGTACTCCCGGACTTCTCTGGGCACCTTGGTGCAGTGGATCACCTCCGTCCCGCGCGCAGCCAAATGCTGCTTGAACCGGGAAGATCCACCCCCGGCTTTTTGTTTAAGACAGTAGTTGCATTTCCAACCGGGAGCAAGATTCTCTCCATGCTCCCATACCACGTCTCTGCGGTCTCTCGGCATCTTCCTGCACAAATGGACAACACAAAAAAATCCAACACATGCATCAAATCATACCGCAAATATATAGCAATACAACAAATATATTTTATAAAGAATCTAATGTTACTTATTTACTATACTAAATACTAAAATCTTAGTATATAAACTCAGCTAAATCTAAGACTATTTGATTCAGCACTATTTAAGAATAATATCATCTTTAGGACGGAGCGAGTACTATATTTATTATAAAAAATAGTTTCCAAGGATGCACCTTTTGTTTACCTTAACATATTTCATGGGAATTACATCATGTGTCAATATGGACCCGTACTAAATCCTAAATCCTATATCAATAAAATCCTAAATCCTAAATCCTACATACATCCTAAAGCAAATCCTACCGCAAATCCTAAATCCTAAACCAAATAAACCTAACTCCTACCTAAACCCTAAGTCAAATCCTACCTAAATCTTACAATAAATATTTTCTACATCATATACTCCATCAATACTACATATTAGAACTAAATCCTACAACTAAAGCAACTACAAATGCAAAGAAATGAAAAAAAAAAACAAAAAAAAGACTTACCGAACGACCCGCTCGGTAACCGCTCCGGGGGGTCGGTAACCGCCGCGTCCGGTCGGTAACCGCCGGGGGGGAGGGCGCGTGGCGAGCTGGTCGGTTACCGACCAAATATCTCGGTAACCGCCGCCGTCCGGTCGGTTACCGAGGGTCGCGGTCGGCTGCGGGCGGCGCGGGGGCGGAAGAGGAGGGGGCGGGCGCGGATAGGGTTCGGGGCGCGGAGACAGCCCCCCCCCCCCCCCCCCGGCCGACAGCGGCTTAAATAGGAGGCGGCAGGAGACAATGGGCCGCATGGGCCCTTAACGGGCCTCACGGTTTTTTTCTTTTTTCTTTTTTTCAAACTTAAACACGTCCAAAAAAATAGCAAACGAACTCCAATTTGAAAAATTTTTACACCATTGGACTCTATAAATCGTGAACTATTTTTAGGAATTTTTTCAGAATTTTTTTTAAAAAAAATTCAAATTTTAAATTTAAATTCAAACCGGTACCGAAACCGAACCGGTCCCGACCGGTACGTCGGTTACCGAGCGGTTACCGTGGTAACCGAACGGTTTTGAATTCCACAAATGATCTCAATAATTTCTCTGATACATAGATAATTATTTATAAGTACTTATGAATGGATTTTTTTTATAGAAAAAACAGATGATTAAAATTCAAGTCTTGACGTTGTGACCAAGTTTTTTTTAAAAAAAACAATAGAATGATTCATGACAATAATTACAACCTCATATGTAAGGAAGAAAACGGATCGGATACGAACGGATACTACTGATATTACATTTGTTTTTATATTTCTGTCCGGATTCGGACTCGAATACAGATAAGGTCAACCATACCGAATAGGATAAGATCCGTTATTGACATCATAAATATACGATTTAAGCATTTGGATACGGATACGGTATCGAATGTTGAATAACCGGACGTGAATACAGACTAATCTAGACCCCTCTAAACGAATTCGATTTCGAATTCGGTTGGAAAATATCCACACCGTTTACGTGATAGCCTACATGAGATCCATTTTCACTCCAAGTCTTCGTGGCGTGCCGACGTGGGGAGACTGGCGTTGTGTTGTTCGTGCGTGCACGGTGCAGCGGGACGGACGGCAGAGGACCAGCGGGGCCGGGCTGCAGATGGAGATGGGACCGGGAAGTTCCGGGAGACAAACAAGACGCCGCCGAAGTGCTGCGGTGCTGCCGACAGGAAGAAGATCGATGGAGATGGCCTGTGGGCTGTGGCCGGCTGGCCGTATCTTGATGGATCCAATTCAACATTGAGCTTTTGTTTGGTGTATATGTATCTACTTTAAATCCATATGATATAATAGATTAAAATAAATTTTAATTTAAATACACTTCAATCTAGTTCAACACCTTTGAGTTGCAATAACTATATGCACATCCAAAATAGGCCTAAGATGGATCAAATCTCGAGCAAAGCGGATAGGCTACTGTAGTTCCCGATGCGTCAACGGATGACGAAGTGTCCCAGAAATTGGAGTGATAGTCGCACTACTACATGATTGAATTTCCGCAGTGTCACCCCGGTGGCCTCTGTGGTGGGTTCCTATTTTAGCCCGTCACGATAAATCCCACGATTTACTAAGGCGAATATTTTTTATTTATCATGACGGACACGATTTACCATAGCCGGCGGCCGGAGTCTTAAGACGTCCGCCTCAGAAAATAAGTTATTTTCCGAGGCGGGCGTCTTAAGATGCCCGCCACGGTAAATTGATTTAGCATGGTGGACATACTAAAAGACCCATCACAGAAAAAGGTTGGACCAATTTCGGCCGATAGCAGTCTTGACATATAACGCAGCACTGACCGATGGGGTACCGGTGCAGTGAGCGGTGGCGAGCGTGCGGAGGAACCATGGGGAGGAGACGAGTGCGCAGAACACGCAGCTCGCCATCACGGTGCATGCCAGGGCAGAGCGCGACGGCAGGTGGAGCAGGATCTCGTCCTTGATGTCGTCGAGGAGCTCACGGGTCGATTCCTCTCTATCTCCGCTGTAGTCGCCTGCCTCGTGGCCGGCCATGCCGCCCTGGCTAAGCCGAGCTAAGCAGGTTGGTGAGGTTTGCGTCTTGACTGAGTGGGACTGGGTAGATCAATGAGTTGCGGTGGTCGGTGGCATGAATCCGATCAAGGAGGAGGTATGCCCCGTCAACTTCTCTCTCCTCTCTCAGATTTAGTGCACTGAAGGTACGTACGCCTCTTTCCTTCTTCCTCTCTCTTTCCCTCTTAATGTTGCTCACTCGTCCTTCTTTATTCTCCCCTTTCTAAATCCGGTGATGGTGGCCACATCTAACTACAAGCGGGCCAGATCTGGGAGGTGGAGGCCGGTCATGACGTCACGCCCATCTCTAACGGTGGCGGGGGCTGTGCTCTGATGTGGGGCTGACTGTATCCGACGCGAGGAGGTGGAGGCGAGCGGATCCAGGGACGACGATGGAAATGGCACGAAGATCTCGGGGCGCTAGGATATTGGGCTATGATTGGGCTCGCCGGTGGGATTTGAGTTTCTTTTTTGTTTTTTTTTTGTTTCAAATGTTAACTGATGCGGGCATCCGGTTAATTGATTTACCATTGCGGGCACTGGCGCCCATCACAATGGAGTCATGATTTACTGTGACCTTTCCACCATGGCGGACGTCTTTGCTTGCCACGGTAAATCCAAAACGTCCTCCTTGCAGAAAGATTTCTAACTAAGGCCTCTCCAACCCCTATCTGGACCTCTTTGTGAATCACATTAAGAAGTATACACTTATGTATACCTAATAATAAGGAGGCAAAGTTTTAGGTCTTTTTTCGGCCAATCCATTTTTGTGTCTCTTACCTCTAACTACCTGACAATAGAGAGATTCTTTCGTACGGACTTATATATAACCCGTGCTCATACAAGTTTGGATAGATCTTATCTAACATGATATAGAGTCCGATTTCTAAAACCTATTAGGTCGTGTATGTGACCCAGACTCAGTAACAACCGGTTTTCCATACGAATTCTATTCCAACGTGGCTCGTGACGGAAGATAAAAATATTATATTCTTCATGATCGATTATTTTTTAAAAAAAGTCAGTTTTTCAATAGGAATCATATTCCGACATGACTCATGATGACAGATATAAAACCAAAACTAGACAACCAATGAGGTCAAAGTTTATATAATAGAAAAAAATGAATATATGTCAAGAAAAAATCAATAGTTATGGACTTTATAATAGTCTCTCCCTTCCACTAGGACACGAATGAAAAAAATAGAAAAAAAACAATAACGTAGGTAGGGAAAAAGAATAGAAATAACAAATAGCAATGGACTCCTTTATAGACCCCTATGATTTGTAGGAAAAAAAACAATAACATGTATTATAAAAAAAATAGAAATAAAAAATAATTAGGAATGGACTCTATCACATGGACTACAAAACCACGTATATGTAAAATATAAATAATTCTGCAACATGTCTGCATTTTTCAGTAATCTTTAATTTTTTCTCCCGTTCCAATGCACGGCCACGTTTACTAGTAATAGAAAAAATATATGTTGTACATATATTCACTTGTATATGGACATCTTTTCTATGAATTGTAGTACAAACATAAGCCGACAGGCACAACATTTACATCTGAAACAACTTCATTAAATTTTAAGATAACTTTTTTCAAAAATATGAACACCTGTATTTGAGGATTTGAATTCAGATCGACATGTTCCACCGTACATATGTGCCTATGTGAAATCGAAAAAGGAATGGGTAAATGGGTTCCTTTCTCTGAAATTCTGGAAATGTTTCATCATTGGGAAGGTGGACAGATTGAGGTCAGAAAATTTAGATAGAGGCTAGATATCTGACAGTAGTTTATGGGTCCACGATGTAGCAAAGATTAACTAGTTTTTCCACAGGTTTTCTTACAGCTGAGCTCATGCGTGCATAAGTGCATTCATATCAATCCTAGCCACTGTTATTATAGTTAGTTAGCAAAAAAATGTACTAATAATTCACATGAACGCCAGCTTTGCCTTCCGTACATCCATATAGGCTCGCGCTTCCACATGCTGACATGCATAAGCTAGCACATGGTAGTAAATTTGAAGTTGATGGCTTTGAGAAATACACGACGTCTAATAGGGATCGTCACAACATATAATTAGGTTGATATTTAGGGCTAGTTTGGTAGAACTTTTCTTTCAGATTTTTAAACTTCACTACTTCTTAATTCTCTGATGGATTAATTCTAGTGTACTATAGAGTGGGAAGTAGACGAGAATAATTTTACAGTGATTTTAGAAGTGATTGAATGGGGGAACTTGGAGGTTTTTTAAGCTTCGAGCTTGTAGTGTAGATAGACAATATAAGACAAATGTTTCTTTTGTCAGGCCGTACTGTCCTACCCATAGGCGGATCTACAATGGTGCCTTGGTATTTCTGGGAATACCCAATTTTTTTCCCAACAATAAGTATATATACAAGTATACTTAGATATATAATGTATAATGGTGTTAATTTAATCATATTCAAGCACAAATTGAGTCCACCACCAATTCTCACGGCCTTCTTCCGTTTTCAGCTTCTAGGCCGGCCCGCAAGGGGCAAGGATGTCTAGTAAGCCTTGGCTCCGGCCTTCCCTCTGTTCGGCGTACAGACACGCCGAACGTTACCATGACTCCGTGATGTAGAGAGGGAGATGTCAATTCCCCAATCTCCATTCCCCAACCCTAATCTCCTCCAATCTGGAATCCGGAGACGGCGAGTGGCCGACGACAGTGCTCGACCTCCACACACACACACACGGAGAGCGGCGGCAGCAGGCTGCAGGTAGGGCGGGTGGACCGACAGAGGCCGGAGCAGGGCGGTTCCACACTGCAGGCCGCACGGTGCCATGGCGGCCGGGTGAGAGCGTGCTAGGCCGGTCACGACTGGCTGGCTGGCTTGCGGCTGTCGGCTGGGGGAGTGGGAGAGGCCGGAGGCGTAGGACTAGGAGGGGCTGCCGAGCAGGCCACTGGACCGGTGTTGCAGTGCAGCAAGCCAGCAAAGAGCCGAAGGCAAGGGTTTCCTCCAATCACGATTTGGTCATTTGGATTTAGCCATTTAGGAATATCCGAATTGACTTTGAGCTAGTCATGGGCGGATCTACAGTGATGCCTTGGTATTTCTGGGAATACCCAATTTTTTTCCCCAACAATAAGTATATATACAAGTATACTTAGATATATAATGTATATTGGTGTTAATTTAATTATATTCAAGCACAAATTGAGTCCACGACCAATTCTCACGGCCTTTTTCCGTTTTCAGCTTCTAGGTTGGCCCGCAAGGGGCAAGGATGCCTAGTAAGCCTGGGCTTCGGCCTTCCCTCTGTTTGGCGTAGAGGCACGCCGAACGTTACCGTGACTCCGTGATGCAGAGAGGGAGATGTCAATTCCCCAATCCCCATTCCCCAACCCTTAATCTCCTTCTACAATCTGGAATCCGGCGACGGCGAGTGGCTGACGACAGTGCTCGACCTCCACACACACACACACACACGGAGAGCGGCGACAGCAGGCTGCAGGTAGGGCGGGTGGACCAACAGAGGCCGGAGCAGGGCAATTCCACACTACAGGCCGCACGGCGCCATGGCGGCCGAGTGAGAGCGTGCTAGGCTGGTCGCGACTGGCTGGCTGGCTCGCAGCTGCCGGCTGGGGGAGTTGAAGAATCATGGCCCTAATGGTTTCGGTGATTTTCGACATTGCAAGGTTATTATGGCTAATGTGTGTTTGCAGAGGCTATGAGTAGCTTAGCCATAGTGACTAATGTGAATGGGCATCAAATGGTTATCTATTGCCACCAAGATGGATATCGTTTCGGATTTTAAAGAGAGTTGATGAAGACCCTAGAATGATAGGTCTAAGTGCCATAAGGAGATGAAGGGCACTTAGTATAGATAGAGCTTTATTTGATCTTTGACCGTACTATCAAGAGGGGTTTGGATGAGTAGCTTGACTTAGGAAAGCTTCATGACTTAAGGTGTGGTGCACACTTGACAACCATAGCTCTAAGCAAGCCCTAGATGACCGTAAGATAGCCTAGAACAACTTCCATATTCATCACGACGAGTTTCAGAGTTGAGAGAGCCCTTCTAGGTGACGGACGCTAGAGTCCTTTGCCTCAGACGTTGTCCGTCACATCAGACGCAGGCACCGGACGCTAGGGTGAAAACCTAGCAACGTCCGTTGGCAGTACAACAAGGTTCCAGAGTGGCTCGAAAGCCATTGGACGCATCCGTTGGCATGGCATCGGACGCCAGGAGCGTCTGGTGATTTATTTGAGGGAATTTCCCAGAAACCCGAGAGCAGCTATTTTGCATCAGACGCTGCCCCGCAGCGTCCGTTGGCCAGCACCAGAGCGTCCGTTGGATGGGGTTTCAAACAGCGACTAGCCGTTGGGTAGGGCATCGGTGCGTCCGGTGCAAGGGTATCGGTGCGTCCGATGCCAACTTAAAACGCTTGTTTCCTGTGCCCGTGGGATGGTTGTGTGATGGGGTATTTATACCCCATTGTTTGCCTTCCAAACTTGTATTTGCTCATTTGGATTGCTGAGAAACACCTTATGAGAGGTTTGGGAAGAGAGCAAGAGCCCTAGTGAGAGATTTACGAATCCATCCATTGAATCCACTCACTAGTTCATCCAAGAGTTCAAGTGTGCATCCATCCATCTCATGAGGCTTGAGTGAGTCAAGTGAAAGTCCAAGCTTGTTACTCTTGGTGATCGACATCACCTAGACGGTCTGGTGGTGCTCGGAGGAAGGTAATCGCTGTTGATGGTCGTTAGCGCTAACTTTTTAAGCAATTATAAATAGAATAAATGGATCAATCAAATATAATATCTAAAAATATAGGGCTTTATCTAACAAATTCCACGAGTTTTGGTGTTTTATTATTTTTCAGGGACTATTCCAGAAAAGAGGATAAAGGAAAGAAAATTAGAGAAGATATCGAACAAATCCCACGGAGAAACACCTGCCAAAATACTCACGAAGGATCTCGCAGACACCAGAGAGAAGCGGAGCCCCGAACCCCACCATGTGGGGCCGGCCAGCATGGGGTGGGGCCGGGCGGCACCCCCTGGGCCCACTGACCACCGTCTTCTGGAAGCTTCCTACACAGCCTTTGAGGATTAATCTATGTCCTACGTGAAGTCGGTTTGATCCAATGGCTATCATGCATCCCACCAGGCTATAAATAGAGCCCTGTACCCCCAGGAGGCACCAGATCAGAAGAATAATTGATCTAGGTCAGGTCAGAGCAAGAATAGAATAGATCTAGGGTTTCCAGATATTATATTAGAACTCTAGTGCTTCAAGTTATTAGCTAGGTAGCTAGCAAGATTCAAGTGGTGTTGGGCGATACGCTCAGGATTCCAGATTCGTTTGTTTGGAGATTGGTAATTTATCTTGTATCTCATTATGACTTTATACTTCATTATTATATTGCTACTTATTGAGTGCTTAGATTATTCTATTTTCATATTAGATATAGATAAAATTGGTGATGATTATATTTATAAGATCGTAAAGCATCTAATTCAATACTCGAGTGGGTTAGGTGGTATATATTATGTAGGCGTGGTGCCTAGATATTATATGTACCTACGGATGTCTCCTCATGTGTCGTGTTGTGTGGTAGCTCGCGTAGGTGACTCTTATAGCTGCGTTGATTGCTCTGTAGTCCTCCCTTGGCACATAGGCTTGGCAGAGCGCGATAGCGATGGAGGTGAGGGTTCCGTCTTAATAGCATCCCTAGTTGATGCTCCTTATGATGTTTTCTGAGTCAGTTATGCTATAGATGATAGTATGTAGGTACGGTGTGCTTAGTTCCTTTTTATATGGTAATTACTTAGAATTCTTTTACTCTAACCTGTCTCTTGTTGCCTGACTATATTATTAGTGAGTCTATTTCTATCTCTGGAATACCATTTATCTTATACCTTATTTATCATATTTATTTATCTTGACATGAATTACCCCTGCTAAAGCATTAGAAAGGTTGGTCTAATCTTAGGTCTACACATTTATAGTCTAAACTATAGGCATTTAGGTTTCCTTTTCTATTTAATTCCTGCAATTAGTTGAAAGTTTTCCTTTTGGCATAAACAAATCAACGATACTCGGAGAATCTCACCGGGAGAAATGCTAGAATAGGAGAATTATCTGTGCGCTTGCAGATATATTCTAGACAATTATTTTATGAAATGTCAAGTGTAGATTTTATTTCAACATTTTCTGATATCATGCTAGGGATGACAACTTAGTGTTAAGTGATGTTAGAAGGTGACTCCTGCATTTCTAGTGTCGTGCTAAGGATGGGGATTTATCTCTATTTTTTGTATGTCGCTAAGAAATGTCAACAATCGCCAGAAGGATTGTCGGCGGCCCTTCTCCATCGACTTATGATCGGCTGTGGGTGGTTCACCAAGCCGGAGTAGGGAAGAACCAGCCCGTAGAGAGCACTCAACCCTTGCGCGGATTGAGGGGGAGCAATACCTTGTGAAGTTCTCCAACGAGGACTAGGGGAGTGTGTCGACTCCTCGATACCTCGGCAAAACATCGTCGTGTCAAGCTTTCTTCCCCCTAGCTCCTTACTTTCCGCAATTATATTCTGCACTTGTTCTTACATTCATACTAGAATTGTGTAGGGTGTTCTTCCATTCCTTGTCTTGCTACCACTTTCATAGTCTAAGGCACACTATCGGTAGGCACGGGGGAATTGACATTGCTTTAGAAATTTGAAATAAGCCCAATTCTCCCCCCCCCCTCTTGGGCATCTTGATCCTTTCAATTGGTATCGAAGCCTTGTTGCTCTAAATTAGGCTTCACCGCCTAGAGCAAGATGTCCCATGGGGATGGACCGCCACCCATGTTTGATGGGGATGACTTTCTGAAGAATCATGGCCCTAGTTGGTTTCGGTGATTAACGACAATTAGCGATTATTATGACTAACGTGTGTTTTGCAGAGGCTATGCGTAGCTTAGTCATAGTGATCAACACGAATGGGAATTGATGGTCATCACTCAGCCCCTAAGATGGATATCGTTTCGGATGTCAAGGAGACATGATGAAGACCCTAGAATGATAGGCTAAGTGTCATAAGGTGATGAAGGGCACTTAGAAATAGATAGGGCTTCTCTTTTTATCTTTGACCGTACTATTAAGAGGGGTTGAGACTAGTAGCTTGACTTGGGAAAGCTTCATGAACTAGGTGTGGTGCACACTTGTCTTCCTTAGCTCTAAGCAAGCCTACGATGACCGTAAGATAGCCTAGAACATCTTCCATATTCATCGCGACGAAAAACGAAGTTGAGAGGCCTGTTTTCTGAGCGACGGACGCTCCTGACGGAGGCGTCGGACAAAGGCGTCGGACGCTGGGTGGTTAAGTCCACAGTGTTCGTCGGCCTTCCAGTGGCCATGTGTTTCTGGCTAAGTTTTTTAGGGTCCGACGGATGCTGTCCGTTGGTCAGGCGTCGGACGCTTGGAGAGCGTCCGTCGACCTTCCAGAGAGGGTGTTTTTCAGCCCAAGCCAGAGTGCAGCGTCGGACGCTGGGATGCGCATCCGTCGCCCCTGTGACGGAGTGTCCGTCGCCGAGAGATCGTGTCAGAGTTAGCCGTTGGGCAGGGCGTCGGAGCGTCCGTCGCCCAATCTTTGTGCAGAACTAGCCGTTGGGGCATGCGACGGAGCGTCCATCGCCTAGTCGACGGAGCGTCTGTCGCCAACTTAAGTTGCCAGCCCGAGGCAGTTTTCTGAGGGGTTATTTATAGCTCCTCACACTTCTCTCCCAAAGTGCCTTTTGCTCATTTGAGTTGCTGAGTTTGTTGAGAAGATTGGGAAGAGAGCAAGAGCCCTAGAGTGAGAGAGTGATTCGTGAATTCATCCATCCTCTCCACTAGTTCATCCAAGAGTTCAAGTGTGCATCCTCTAGTTGTGAAGCTTGAGTGAGTCAAGCGAAGATCGAAGCTTGTTACTCTTGGTGATCGACATCACCTAGACGGTCCGGTGGTGCTTGGAGGAAGGTGATCGCCGGAGGATTGTCGGCGGCCCTTCTCCATCGACGTTGTGATCGGTTGTGGGCGATTCACCGAGCCGGAGTGGTGAAGAATCAGCCCGTAGAGAGCACTCATCCCTTGCGCGGGATTGAGGGAGAGCTATACCTTGCGAGGTGCTCCAACGAGGACTAGGGGGGAGTGTCGACTCCTCGATACCTCGGCAAAACATCGCCGTGTCAAGCATCTCTTTCCCTAGCTCTTTCTTACCACATTACTTTCCGCATTTGTGTTTCAATTCATACTAGAATTGTGTAGGAAGTTTTTGGTTTCTATTGACTTGCTACCGCTTTCTAGCTAGGAAACACAAGCGGTAGGCACTAGGGGGTTAATTGGCTCTTTATAGGTTTAATTCTTATTTAGAAATTAAAAAGAGCTCAATTCACCCCCCCTCTTGGGCATCTTGATCCTTTCAATTGGTATCAGAGTAAGGTTTGCTCTAAATTAGGCTTCACCGCCTAGAGCAAGATGTCCCATGGGGATGGGCCACCTCCCATGTTCGATGGAGACGACTTTCCTTATTGGAAAGTTCGTATGGAGGCCTATCTAGAGGCCGTTGACGTGGGCGTGCTCAAAGCCGCCACAAAGGGAGGTACTCTCTTCGTGGAGGACCTCAATTTTGATAAGCACAATGCCAAGGCGAAGAACATTCTTTTTCGTGGCATTTGCAAGGATGTCTTCAACCGAGTGTGTAATGCCAAAGACGCATTTGAGTTGTGGACTACTATTTGTGCTCTTCACGAAGGCACACAGAGTGAGCGTGAGGAACACTATCACTTGGTCATGGCTAAGCTCAATTCTTTTTCAAATGCAAATGAAATGTACTCACGTCTTAACATTATTGTAGAAGAATGGAATGGGCTCGGTCTCAATCAAATGGCACCGGCCGATGTGGTGCGCAAGATCCTTTGTGTCTTGCCAATTGAGAAGTATGGCCACATCGTCACAAAGATGCTGGTGGATGGTGGAGCGTCAATCAACATAATGCCGTACGTCATGTTCAAGAAGCTTGGGAAAGGCGACCAAGACTTAGTCAAGACGGACATGAAGCTTAAAGATTTTGAAGGCAACGTGTCGCCAGCTATGGGAGCCGTATGTGTTGAATTAACCATCAGTAGTAAAACTTTGCCGACAACATTTTTCGTGATCAGTGGCAAAGGTACCTACAACTTGCTCCTAGGAAGGGATTGGATCCATGCTAATTGCTGCATTCCTTCTACAATGCACGAAAGCCTTGTGCAGTGGGTTGGAGATAAAATTGAAATCGTCCGGAGTGAGACCCCATCAATGGTTGCATCGACAGAATCGAAAACTTATGAGCAAACCAGGTGCATATCAGGTGAAGCTTGGGACACGGAGTTCCTCAAGGTTGCCGATTACCGTATTACACCGATCCAAGCAGTTGGTCCTGAAGAAGAGTTTTAATGGATCGATTCGCCGATGATGGAAAACTGGGACAGGGGTTCACGTCGGCCGATGATTTATTAGAAGTAGATATCGGCGATGGCAGTAAGTTTAGGCCAACTTTCATTAGTGCTAAGTTAGATTCCCAATGTAAACAACAGTTAACTGATTTGTTAAAGGAATACAAAGATTGTTTTGCTCTAGATTATATAGAGATGCCTGGTTTAGACCGATCAATAGTCGAATATCGGTTGCCTATCAAATCTGGTTTCCAACCGCATCGGCAACCTGCGCGCCGATGTAATCCTATGGTGTTACCTAACATTAAAGCTAAAATTACAAAGTTAATTGAAGTTGGGTTTATTCGGCAATGTCGGTATGCCGATTGGATTTCTAATGTGGTTCCTGTGTATAAGAAGAATGGAAAACTTCGTGTTTGTATTGATTTCAGGAATCTCAACAAGGCTACACCGATGGATAGTTATCCGATGCCCGTTGCCGATCTGCTGATCGATGCTACTGCTGGATATCAAGTCATTAGCTTCATGGATGGTAATGTTGGATATAATCAGATATTCATGGCTGAAGAAGACATATCCAAGACTGCTTTTAGATGTCTAGGTCATGTCGGTTTATTTGAGTGGGTTGTCATGACTTTTGGCTTGAAGAATGCCGGTGCTACTTATCAAAGAGAAATGAATTTTATCTTTAATAAGTACATCGGCATGATAGTCAAAATCTATATTGATGATGTGGTGATTAAATCTGGAAATTTCAAAAAGCATCTTGCCGATTTGCGAGAGGTCCTGGAATGCACAAGGGAACATGGGTTGAAGATGAATCCTAACAAGTGTGCATTTGGTGTATCGGCAGGCCAGTTTTTGGGATTTATGGTACATCAAAGAGGCATCAAGATCAGTAGAAGATCTATTGATGCAATTAATAAGGTGGTTGCCCCTACAAATAAGACTGAGCTGCAATCCTTGATCGGCAAGATTAATTTCATTAGAAGATTTATATCCAACTTATCTGGTAAGATTAAATCTTTTATTCCATTGTTAAAGCTGAAAGCCGATCAAGAGTTTACATAGAAAGAGGAACAACAGTTAGACTTGGAGGAGATCAAAAAATATTTGGTAAACCCTCTAGTCTTGGTTCCACCTCAACACGGGAAGCCTTTTAGGTTGTATTTGTCTGCCGATGACGGTGTTATCGGATCAGCCTTAATTCAAGAATTTGAAGGGAAAGAACGTGTCATATATTATTTGAGCAGAAGACTGGTAGATGCTGAGACAAGGTATTCGGCCATAGAAAGCTTATGCTTATGTTTATATTTCTCTTGCATAAAATTGAGGCATTATTTATTGTCGGCCGAATGTACTATTATCTGTAAAGATGATGTGGTTAAGTATATGCTGTCGATGCCGATATTAAATGAGAGAATCGGCAAATGGATTCTAGCACTTTCAGAGTTTGATCTGAAGTATGAATCGGCTAAGGCAGTTAAGGGTCAGGTGATGGCCGATTTTATTACTCAGCATTGCAATATGGTAAGCTCTGTAGAGATTGCTCCTTGGACTTTGTTCTTTGATGGTTCTACGTGCAAAGAAGGGACAGGTATCGGTGTTCTCTTAATTTCACCCCGAGGATGGAAGTATGAAATTTCGTTGCCGATTGTTGCTACATCAACAAACAATCAGGCTGAGTATTAGGCTTTAATAAAAGGGTTGGAATTACTCAGGGAAGTGCGTGCCGATGTCGTTGAAATCTTTGGTGATTCTATGTTGGTGATCAATCAGTTGACTGGGGTATATGAGTGCCGAAGTGAAGTGTTGATTGCACACTATGATAGATGTTTGCGGTTATTAAAAGAATTCAAAGAATACCGCCCTGAACATATTCTCAGGTTGCATAATGAAGAGGCTAATCGGTTAGCACAGAACGCTTCAGGATATCTGCCGATTCAAGAAGTTATGACATCGGTGATGGTTGCCGATGACTGGAGAAAAGAAATTGCCGATTACTTAAGAGATCCATCTAAGAAGGTTGAAAGGCATCTAAGATTCCAAGCTACCAAGTATGTGCTCCTTGACAATGAATTGTATTATCGGACAATTGATGGAGTTTTGCTCAGATGTCTTAGTAGAGAAGAGTCGAAAGAGTTGATGGGCAAGATCCATGAGGGGGTGTGTGGAGCACATCAATCGGCATTCAAGATGAAATGGATGATTAGGCGGAATGGATATTATTGGCCGACAATTCTTGAATATTTCTTCAACTATTTTAAAGGGTGCCAGGATTGTCAGAAGTTTGGTAATGTCCAGAGGGCACCTGCATCGGTAATGAATCCTATAATCAAGCCTTGGCCGTTTAGGGGATGGGCTATTGATCTCATCGGCCAGATTTATCCGCCGTCAAGCAAGGGGCATAAATTTATACTTGTTGCTACCGATTACTTCACGAAATGGGTTGAAGCGATTTCTTTGAAAAAGGTGACATCGGCAAACATGATAGATTTTGTAAAGGAACATATTGTTTACCGATTTGGTATTCCTCAAACTATTACTACCGATCAAGGAACCATGTTCACATCGGGAGAGATAGATGAGTTTGCTGCTGATATGGGGTTCAAAGTATTGAATTTTTCTCCTTATTATGCCCAAGCTAACGGTCAGGCTGAAGCGACTAATAAAGGAGTTATTAAACTTATTAAACGCAAGATTGAAGAAAACCCTAGAAGGTGGCATATAGTGTTAAATGAAGCCCTATGGTCGTATCGGATGGCGTGTCATGGTGCAACCAAAGTTTCGCCGTATCAGTTGGTCTATGGACACGATGCTATCCTACCTTGGGAAGTTAAAACTGGTTCTAGGCGATTGTTTTTTCAAGATAAATTGACAACCGATGAGTATGATACTCTTATGAAGGATGAGTTAGAAGACTTAGCAAGTCATCAGTTGAGGGCTTTGATCAGCATTGAAGAAAATAAGAAAAGGGTTGCTAGGTGGTATGACAAGAAAGTAAAGTTGAAGGAATTTGCCGATGGTGATCTGGTATGGAAATTGATTTTACCGATTGGGACTAAGAGTTCTAAGTTTGGAAAATGGTCTCCTAATTGGGAAGGTCCTTATCGGATAAAACAATCTACTCCTGGTAATGCATATATTTTGGAAACCCTCGAAGGGGTTGCATTTCCCAGAGCAATCAACGGTAAATACTTGAAGAAATATTACCCTAGTATTTGGGTAGATGCCTAGAATACCCGTTGGAATGCTGATGGAAGGAAAGTTGTATAAGACATCGGTAAAAAGCGTACTGGCATTATATTACGAGCAAAATCAAGTATCAATATTACATTTGCTGATACAATGGATTGTGACAAATTACAACAAGGATTGAATAGTTGATATCGCGCGCAGACAAATTTGCTCTATTTCATCCATCTCCTTGGCATCGTCATCGGCGGATCCTTCTATTGGCTTGATCTTTTTCTTCATCCGGAGGGCTTGACGTGCATCGGCATCTCTTTCTTGTTGTAGAGTTTGGATAGCATTTGGAAGTTCGGTCTTCTGTTGATTGGCTGCAATCAAGGCATCGTCAACTTGCTTCAGCTCTGCTAATAGCTTTTCTTTCCTTGCCGATAGATGGGCGATGTCTTGATCAAGCTCACTGCCAGAAGCTTCTAGGTGACCTATGTCCTTGTGTTTTTCATCCGCAGATCGCTTGAATTGAAGCATTCTCTCTTCAAGTTCTGATTGAGCAGTCCTATCGGCTATACGACGAGACAGCCTTTGATATTGGAGTTGCTTGCTTTCAAGAAACACCGCATGGAAGAGTGTTTCTTCTATATCGGCAGATAGATGGCCTTGAATGTCTTTGAAAGCTATCTTTACTGCAGTGGAGTCTTAGACGAGGTGAGATGTGTCTTGTTGCAGTAAAGATAGCAATGCTTCGAGCCTGAGTTTAACTTCTGCCGATAGAGCTAGAGCAGAGCTTTCTTCGTCTTCGTCTTCATCAGGGAGGTTGATGGCGAAGGAGAACAAGCTATTCGCTGGAGCAGAGCCTTCTTCGTTTTCGTTTTCATCGGGAAGGTTGACGGCGAAGGAAAATAAGCTGTCAGGAGAGTCTTGGGCCTGAAAGAAGGAAATTAGAGTGTGCCGATCACAAGTTTATGTTGCGAGTTCTATGACAGTTGGCTTACCATCTTAAAACGGATCTCTTGCCTGGGACTTGGGAAGGCAGATGGCATGGTGTCATCTTGAAGATCGGCAGCGGTTGCTGATGAACTTGCCTCCGTGGGAGGAGCGGTTGGTGCTGGTGGTGTTGTTGCTGGTGTTGCTTCTGTTGTGGCGGTTGACCTTTGCGGCGATGATGTTGTCCTCTAATCAGGAAATTCATCGGGTGTAGGTGCTGGTACCGATGCCGATGCTGTCTCCGTTGCTGCAGCTAGTTCCTGTGGAGTCGGTATCGTTGCCTGGTCGGGAGTTTCTTCCAAGGGTTGCTCGGGGATAGACGCCGATGTCGGCTCTGGAGTTGGTGCATCAACAAGGATTGGTGATGCAACTGGGGTTGATGGCACAGATGGGGTGGCACGCCTCAAGCGTTTCTTCTTTGGAGCAACAGTTGGTGAGCCAGTGCGTTTTGGCTGCGAAGCTTGGGGGGCATCGGCAGCATGAGTTGGAGAAGTTTGTACATTCGAAGCAGCTGCTGATGACCTCGTTGCCTGTAAAATATTTGGTGCAAGATAAATAAAGTAAATGTTGCCGATGAGAGTTTGTAATCGGTATGAGTGAAATAAAAACTTACTGCAAAAGCTCGCGCCAAGATGACAGCAGCAGCCGATGGAGTAGCGATGGTCTTTGCAGGTGTCGGCTTAGGCTTGAGGATAACCTTAGGTACCCTTTGAGGTGTGAAGGCAGCCAATGTGGGAGCCTTGTTGCCGATGATTGATACGGGGCTCATTATTCGAAGGTTGAAGTGCTTGCCGCTCTTGCTCATTCGGGGGATTGGATCATCAACCTATTAAGTAAAAGAAGGTCAGGTGCCGATAGTAGAAAAATAATGAGATGCATTAGAGTGAAGAACTTACTGCATCATCGGGAATGATGTGATCGGCGTCGATCAAATGCCGATAATAGTGCGATGATTTGGCGAACAGTTGGCTTCTCCATTCTTGCCACCAAGATTTGTATAACTCTGTCATAAAAGATGTTGGTGCCCAGGAGGATAGGTCGATGTTTGATGTATCGGCATGGGGAGAAAGGTTGACAATCCTGTTCCAATCCATGGCACTGGAGATAATTTCTCTTGGCTTTATCACATTGGCGAAGCTAAGTTTGATCGGTAATTGGCCGAATGCCAGTTGCCTTGCCGCTGCCGATGGATAATAGAACTCATAAGATGGAGGAGAGTTCTTCCCGGTTCCAAAGATATTGACTGGAATGGCTCGGGGAACAATGCTGGCCTTCATGATTGTTTCATTTTGTGGCACGTTCCAATCGGTAAGGTTGAATAACAACGGGAATCGGTTGTTCTCATCGACATAAGGCCACCAAAGCCGTTCTGCGGCAGGGATTCCATTGTAAAGCTTTTGGAAGAACCTACCAAATTGATCTTCATTGGCATCGGTTCCTGGTAGCACTATGATAGCCTCCCCAAAATTGAGTCAGGGACGGGTTGCCGATTCATCATCATCAAATACATAGTCCTCCGATATATCCCTTGGAAATTGCTGAGTGAATAAGTCAAATTGGAGGACCTTGTACATGTGTGCGTTCAACCACATGTTTACAAACCACCAAGGACCTCCAAGGTTGCCGATGGACTCGCCTAGCAATAGCTTCCTGGATACTTGATGCAGGAGATGGTATACCGATCCAAGAAGGTATCGACCAAGAAGGAGTTTTGTTCCATCGGCCAGAAGCTCTGCTGCGGGAAGATACATGGTGGTAGATCCAACTGTTCTGCCACAGAAGATGTACTTTTCTAACCACATATTCAAGAAGGTGGCGTGCTCCCTTTGACCTACCGATCCAGTCTTCTGGTTCTCTCGGATGTATCCGGTCCAACCGCCGATATTGCGTGTGTTCAAAGGTTGGAGGGATCGGCAGAAGAAACATCAAGGCCGGTAAGCATATGCACATCGGCAAGGGTGGGAGTAGCTGGTCCGTGTCTGAACAAGAAGGAATTCATTGTATCGGACCAGAAATAAGAAGCAGCCATCATCATATTCTCATTCTTTGCCATATCAACAATAGAGAGTCTAATGCACTGATCTAGGTTGCGCTCTGCCCAGTAAACTTGTTGTGTTCTGATTATCCTGAGATACCAGTTCTTCCATCCCTTGGTGGGTTTGGGCCATGAACGGAAGGCATCTTTCCATAACCCTAGGCTGAAGCACTCGGATTTAAAGGGAATACGGTTGGTCTCCGCATTAATCAGATTGATAGGATCGGGATTTCCCATTGGGCCTAGGCACTTGAAGTTGGATTGCTCAACAGGGATTACTACTTTGTTGTACATTTCCTAGGTTTCGGAAAAAATCAAAGAAAGGGGAAAAAGGATTACGAAGTTAATGCGGAAAAGAAATTTGCAGAAGATGAAGCAAGAAGGGAGCAGATTTACTTTGGGAACTTCGAAGTTGATCGCCATTGAAGCTGGGGAGGTCCTTGCGGTTCGTGCTCTGTTTGAGGAAGTCGCCGTCGCTTGAATTTGCAAAACTGTTCTTTGGAGTCGTCGCCGAGGTTGAAGATGAGGGCAAATGAAGGGGAATGCAGGCTTAGGGTGAAAAACAGATTGGATGGTGGTAACTTTTATAAGCCTGGTCAGGGGTATTTTGAAGTTTTATTCGTACTGAGCAGGAATATGGAAGGGTATGCAATAGGAATGCGTGGCAATCGAGGAGATATGATTGGGCTTGAAACTATTCGTGCTGCAGTCGCGGAATTTTGTTGATAAATTACGATTTTTATGCACGGTAATCGAGGAGGTCGTGCAAGTATCTTGGGGGAAAGGTTACAGTAGAGAAAATTTCGGCGCGTAAAATATTCTACACTCTGAAATTGGAGGGCATGTGTTGACACCGTTTTTCGGCATGTGTCAAATGAGCTAAGACTTGCATCGATCGGTAGCCGTTTTCCATCGGCATCGGAAGGGCATCGGTCAATGTTACCGATGAGGGTGAATGTTGCGAAAAGAATAAGTTTGTTGCCAATGGAAGCTGGACGATTCTTACCGATGGGAGTTAATTGGTAAAGACAAGTTACCAGTGGAGGTGAAGAGTTGCCGATTGGAAGGTATTGCCGATAAGGATATTACCGATAAGGATGTTGCCGATGGAAGTGAAGAATGGCCGATTGGGGATATTACCGATAAAGAGATGATGCCGATGAGCACAGGATGACGTGGCGGCTGATTGTCAGCGGAGGATTGCCGATGGCAATAGAAGGAAGTTGCGGATTGAAGAATCTGCTGATGGAAAGTTTCATCGAGGAAAAGACATAAGGAAACTGGTGGTCCCATACCAGTGTTGTTATAGAAGTTTGAGTCTGGCTCTTGCATGAGTCATTTATTTCCTTAGAAATAGAGGTATTTGTTTAGGAAAATGTCATTGTCCGACTCCTGCGCGAGTCAGTTGTTTCCTTAAAGATAAGAGTTTTGTTTAGGAAAGATATGGGTTGTGTCTGTGTACAACTCCTTTTGTTGGGGTATAAATATGTACCTAGGGGTCGTGAGAAAATAATACAATCATATATCAAACAAATCTATTACTCTTATTTACTTTTACTGCAATTTACCCTTTTATTGCATTAGTCTTAGTTTATCTACGAGTTCTTCAAGCTTTCGACGGGCTGTATCTCCTTGATCTCCGTCAACCCTTGCAAGTTCCGCGTGGGAGTAATCTGAGCCTTGACATCCGAGCGCATCGCTGTTGTCTCGTTCAGCTCTGCTCTAGTTATCCTAATCAAGTCTGAGTCTTGACATCCGGGCGTATCGCCGTTATCTTGTTTGGATCTTGTTCTAGTTATCGTCCTTGTCGATTAACTGGTCAAATCGACTGGCACGCCTTTGGATATTGAATTCGGGTAATAGCCCGAGGTGTAGTGAGTAAATCCACATCGCGACGGAACTCACGGTCCTCTCTTCCCTGCGAAGAAAAAAAAGAGAATCGTGCACTTTGTGATGCTGACCTCTGGAGTCCGCTGCTTGAGCTGGAGAAGCGTGTGGCGCTCATGGTTTCATCCACAAAATCTGAACCTAGGGATGTGCCTTCTTCTTGAGCTGCATATGCCATGTTGCGTGTCGTCCTTCGACCTGCAAAACTTCTACGCCCTTCTTGTGTGTCTGTAGTAAAGGTTAGTTGCCTACACCTATACAGTTTAAGTCTTTCACAAAGGAGCTGAACTCTTTTTATGGGATCATTATTCATATATATGACAGATTCATGCAGCCCATGCATCAACGTGTGACCTTGCACAAAATACCCTATGTCTAACACAGCTCGTGGTGTGGTTAAGAAGAATTGATAATTATCAAGCTGAGTCGTGTTGTTCAAGATTTTAGTGATCATACATGTAAACTCAAAGGGTCCTTTTCTGCTATTGGCTGAGCACCAGTGATCTACCATGGCTCTAACAGGAGAGACAGGAATTTTATTTACCATGGCAAAAAGTATTCTTAGCTCAACATTTGTTACAGGCCTTACATCATCTCTAGGGAACAAGGTTATTCCTATCCAGCTATGCATAAAACGTAAAGTAGGATTATTAATTTCACTTGTTCGTGGATGTCTAGAACTATCTTTTCCAGAGATCAGTTTCCAAAACTCATTCCTATTATATCCTTGTGTAGCATGCTCAAGATTAACAACACATTTTCTTTACAACCAAGAACATGACTAAACTCTTTCCAGGTTAAAGATATTGGATGATTAAGCAACCGGAAAGAAAGCCTTTGAGCATTAGTATTAACTGTGCTTAGGAACTCTAGAGTTAAAAGTCTACTTCTTGGGTCGTTAGTGATATCCCAAAACTCACGAGTCCACCCTATGGCTCTAAAAACTTCATCAAACTCCTCATCTAATCATGTTTCAGCTAAGAGGGTAGGATCAATTACCTTGGTGTGCTCGTAGTCGCGGTCCTTCAAGGTGCTGAAAATAGCCATCTCATGAGGTGCGAGCTGGATGTCGATTTCCGAATCAGTGACCCATGATGTTTGATCTCCCGAAGGCTCGGTCGGTTCAAAATGACCGGCACTAGGATGTTCTTGCTCATAATCACTATGACTAGCACTGCTAGCCATGATTTCGGTAGCACCCAAACCATGTACTGACTCAGACCTTGTATCAATGGACATAAAATCAGTACCTTGGGATGAGCTACCTCCCTGGGAATTCTTGGAAGAACTCCCACTGACTGAGCTTCGTGCCTTCTTAAGTGCCTTCTTGAGGGACTTCATCTCACTACTCTACTAGCTAAGCTTGTACCCTTCTCTGAATTAGCGGTGCGGCTAAACGAAGAGAGATGGTAGAGGATTTTTTGTTTGGCTTTGTGAGCTGCTGTGGTCGAGAGTGTGTGTCTAAGGGAGTGGCTCTATTCGTGTTCATATAGCAGAAGAGAGGGGAGAGTGATTGGAGGTGTGGGCCTGATTGGTCGACCACCACCCATGGCCTCTGAGTGCCCTTCTTGCAAGGTAGTGAAGTGGAGGAGATGCCCGACGAGGATTTGAGAGGAGGGGGCCTTGCTTTGGATCGGCCGATCCTCCTTTGGATGCTCTTGTGATGATTTTGCACCATGCCACAATGGATGGTAGTGGGGCACAAGGAGAGGATATAGGCCATGCTGCTCTGCCTGAAAAATGGCCAGAGATGCCCCCCCCCCCTTTGGCTTGGAGTGCTTAGAGAAGATGGCATGGTTATTTGCTAGTGTGTCATGATCAAGAAGTTATGATGATGCTAGGAGTTTTTAGGCTCCTAACGATTAGTGACACACTTCTTGAGATTGGTGATGAAGAAAATTGGGATTGATTATAGGAAGAGGTATGGTGATAACGATCTTCTTATTTTGGAAGAGATGAGTGGTAGTTTAGAATTCTCTTGCCAGGATGCTTCTCGGTGGAGTGAATTTGCAAAGGACAACTTTGTGCATGGCATGAAGAGAGAGATGGAGGGGGGCAAGGAGGTGATGGGAGGAGTCAATACATGTCCTCCTTGGCTCTAGCTTCATTTGTTTGGGAATCAAACATGAAGCATCTCGAGGTGGAGAAAGAAGAAGAGGAAAGGAGAGAGATAGGGGATCGGCCGATCACTTATTGTGATCAGAGGGTCGTGGCATACTGCCCCAAGACAGGGAATCATGAGGTAGGGTAGGCCAGAGGTAGTGGGGTCGTGGGCCCGGTCGGCCGACCCATCTGGGTCCACCACAGAACCTGGATTTGTGATGCTAAACCTCCTATGCTAAATTAGACGCAATGCAATCTTTCGTGGACAAGAAAAGTTCAAGATTTTATTATTTTTGTGTTTTCAAATTTTATTATGGCTAAACGTGATTATGCTTTGGAATTAATTAAAAGATATGATCATATGATAAAAAGATTTCAGGAATTAAAGAGGAAGAGAATGAAAAAGAAAACTTACCTTTTATGAGACTTACCTCTTCATGTAGCCATGCTTTCAATTATTTGAAGTAGGGTCATCCTCCTCATTTGCCCGTCGGATTTGCTGACGTGGTTTTGGAGGTGGAGCGGCGCATGGCTTGATCACCTTTTTCCGACATACTCATTTGGGTTTCGCTCGAGGTTGTTGCTTCACTTTTGCCAGGTAAGTATAATTGACATAAGGATCGATTTCGAATACCTTGACTATGGAGCATTGCTCGATCTTTGGCTTGAAGTGGTGTTGATAGCTTCGGCCCAAAAAGAGTGACTCACATTGTACTCACTAAGCATAGACCTTGCCATATCAATCAATGTTCTATTCTTCCTCTCAACAAGGCCATTTGATTGTGGAGTGTACTTGGCCGAGAATTGATGTTTGATTCCAAGCTCATCACATAGCTCTTCAACTCTTGTATTCTTGAATTCACTTCCATTGTCACTTCTCACTTTCTTGATGGTGGTCTCAAACTCATTATGACATCTCTTGACAAAAGATTTGAATATGGCAAATGTATCACTCTTGTCATTGAGAAAGAATATTCATGTGTATCTTGTAAGATCATCCACTATCACAAAGTCATACTTGTTGCCTCCAATACTTGTGTATGTTGTTGGTCCAAATAGATCCATGTGCAACAACTCAAATGCTCTACTAGTGCTCATCATGCTCTTCTTGGGATGGGTGTTACCAACTTGTTTGCCGGCTTGACAAGAGCTACAAAGTCTGTCCTTCTCAAACACAACATCTTTCAAGCCTCTAACTAAATCATGCTTGATCAATCTATTCAATTGCTTCATGCCAACATGACCAAGCCTTCTATGCCATAACCAACTCATACTTGATTTAGTGAGCAAACAAGTAGACAATTGAGACTCACTAGCATTCAAATCAACTAAATAGAGGCTCTCATATCTAAAGCCTTTGAAGATCAAGTTTGAACCATCAACACTAATGATCTCAACATCATCTACCCCAAATATGCATTTGAATCCAAGATCACACAATTGAGCCACGGATAGCAAATTAAAGTTCAAGCTCTCAACTAGCAAGACATTTGATATGCTCAAGTCATTGGATATAGAAATCTTTCCAAGACCCTTGACCTTTACTTTTCCATTATCACCAAATGTAATACTATCAATGCCATCATTGGTGTTGGAGTTGATTGATTTGAACATTCTAGAATCCCCGGTCATGTATTGAGTGCACCAACTATCAAGCACCCAATGTCTTCCTCTGGCTTTGTAATTGACCTACAAAAAAAATTAGTTCTTCTTAGGTACCCACACTTGTTTGGGTCCTCCAAAGTTAGTGATCAAGGACTTTGGCACCCAAATTGCCTTCTTCTTTGGGCCAACAATGGGTGTGCCAACATACTTAGCAATTACACCATCTCTCCCTTTGGTAAGCATATAACATGAATCAAAATGCATGGAGGTGGATTTAGCAAACTTGGTTTAGCTCATGTTAAGTTTGTAATATTGGTCAACATGCCCCACTTGCTTGCAACTATTGCAAAACCGACCATTGCTTATCACAAAGCTAGGCTTTGGAGTCACAAAGGCCGCCTTGCCTTTCTTGGGGGTATAGCCCAATCCCTCTTTGCTAAGGGAGAACCTTTGGCTACCCAAGCACTTTAGCAAGCGGGTATCTCCACCATATGCCTTACTCAAAGCATGAGTGAGTTCATTAACATCATTTTTCAATTTTTCATTTTCACTCACTAGTGTAGCATTAACCTTTGAGCTCTCACTAGTGGATGTGCAAGTGGGGTGCTAGTGTCGGTTGGGGTGACAATGATAGGAGTGAAAAATGATTCATCAAGTATATCACAAGTGACTCCAATATCACATGATGCAACAACCTTATCCTTGTTTTGTTCAAGGAGGGAGGAGTGAGCTTTTTCAAGCTTGTAGTGAGTCCTCTCAAGCTTCTCATGGGCTTCCATTAACCTCTCATGAGAGCCATTGAGCTCATCAAAGGATTGTTCAAGAGCATTAAGCTTCTTGTTCAATTCTTTGCACTTCTTCCCCTTTGTCTCAAAGCAAGCATAAGTTTGCTTCATCATGTCTACTAGTTCCTCCTTTGGAGTACTCCTCCTCATCATCACTATCACTATTATCATGAGATTGTACCTTAGATGGCTTAGCCATGAAGCATGATGGAGTGTCGAAGATGGATGGCTTGTTGTTGATAGCAATGCTAGCCAATGCCTTCTTCTTTGTCTTCTTCCTCTCATCATCACTAGAGTCATCATCGGAGGAGTCACTACTATCCCAAGTCACCATATATGATTCACCCTTCTTCTTCTTGGTGAATGATAGCTTCTTCTTGTCATGCTTGCTCTTATTCTTCTCATCATCATCACTTTGGTTGGGACAATCCGCAATCATGTGATCGGTGCTCTTGCACTTGTAGCATCTTCTCACATATTCTTTGCTCTTGATGTTGTACTTCATTGGGAGTGATCTTTTCCAAACCATCTCTCCTAATTATTTGCCTCATGGTTTTGTATTTCTTGGGCAAACAACCAAGAAACCGGTTTGAGAAGTCCTCATCCTTGACCTTCTCACCCAAGCTCTTGAGGTCATTGATGATCACTTGGAGCCTATGAAACATCTTCGGGATAGACTCATCATCCTTCATCTTGAAATGAGATAGCTTGTCCTTGAGCATATACAACTTGGCATTCTTCACGGTTGTGGTGCCCTCATATGTATCCTTAAGTCTCTTCCATACTTCACTAGCCTTCTCAAGATCTTTGATTTGCTCAAACACCTTAGAATCAATGCCATTGTAGATCACATTGAGTGTCATGGTGTTGCATTGCCGGTTCTCTTGCTCTCTAGGTGTGGGAGCGGTTTCATCAAGAATGACAAAGTCATGTTCGGTCACACTCCTTACCTTCTCATGTATTGAGCCTAGATGCATCTTCATCTTCATCTTCCTCTTCCAATAATCAAAGGATGTGCCATCAAACATTGGTGGTTTGCTTCCAACATGGTTGAATTGTACTTGAGCCATCACTAACACCGAAGGTTGTTAAGCCTTGATAGTAGCGGTGACCATGGCTCCAATACCACTTGAAAGGTCCTAGATGTCTAGAGGGGGGTGAATAGCCTAATAAAAAATTCTACAAAACACTAGAGCAAAGGTTAGATTAACACTTAAGCAAAGCTTTTTGCTCTAGCTCTACTAGGGGTGCAAAGTCACCTATCCAAGCAATTCTAGTTAGCTAAGTGCCTAACAAGCAATAGCAAGAACCTAAGGCACTCAACTCTAGCTAGGAAGAACTACTAACAAACTAAACTAACAATCTAGCAAAAAGCTAACTAAGCAAGATATGAATGAAAGAAAATGCTAGGAAGAGGGTGATTGTTATACTGATGCCTTTGTGATGAATGAATACCAATATGAGGACCAATCACAATAAGATCACCAAGAGTAGCCGGGAGACAAGATTGACACAATGATTTTTCTCCCGAGGTTCACTTGGTTGCCACCAAGCTAGTCCCCGTTGTGTCAACTACTCAAATGGTGATTCGGTGGCTAATAGGCAATCACAAGCCTAGCCCACTACCCGGGCGCCACAAGAATCCACCCAAATGAGAGTAACTCAATGACACGAGCAATCCACTAGAGTTACCCTTTAGCGCTCCGCCAAGGTGGGTACAAGCCCTCTCACAATCGACGAAGCCGGCCATGAACAATCACCAACACGTGCCGAAGCTTCTCCACAATCGTCAAGCCGTCTAGGTGTTGGCAAACACCAAGAATAACAAGAAATCCCGCGGCGATGACGATGACCAAGTGCCACTAAGATGCAATGCAATGATCAAGCACTTGGTTCACTCAAACTCTCATGAATTAGCAAGCAAAGCAAAGAGATATGAGTTGGGGGCCTTCTCAAGCAAGCACAAAGAGTGAGAATGAATGGGAGGTGCAAGAGAGTGCCCTGGGAGCCGACCAAAACACTTAAATAGCTTTCACCACCGAGCTAGCCGTTTTGCCCCTTGATCACAACTTTTTGCGCCAGTCCGGACACTACCTGCGTGGGGGTCCGGACCATTGGCCACGCGTCCGGATCCTCTGCCTTTTTGAATTCAGCCGTTCGCGCCTTCGACTAGTGTTGACACGTCGCCTCCGGACGCTCGCAACAATGCGCGTCTGGACCTTCATCGCCTTGCGTCCGGAGTCCAGTAGAGAGCTCCCCGAGAGCTATTTCTCGCCCGGACATCGTCCGGACTCTAGTGTCCGGACACCAACTTGCATCCGGATCACCCTGCAGAGAAGACCAGAGAGCTCTAGCTCTCTGGACGTGCGACCAGAGTTAGCGTCCGGACTCTAATCAGCGTCCGGACCTCCTGTCTAGAGAAGCCGAGAGCTAGGGATAGCTTCCGGACGCGTCTGCGTTTGTCCGGACAAAGCAACCCCAACGTCCGGACCTTGCGTCCGGACCTCTTTTCTTGTCCAAGCCGAGCTTCTTTCATCACTCCAAGTCTTCAAGTGCTAACACATGGTGTTCCAACCACTCAAGCTCAGTGTTAGCCTTTTCTTTGAATTATCTTGGATTTGTTTCACAATTTTAGTCACTTAGGTTCATTTTAGATATGCAATGAAAATGACCTAGTGGCACATGATAACCGCAATCGACACGAATTTTCCTTTCTTGATAGTACGGCTATCTATCCTAAATGTGATCACACTCTCTATAGTGTCTTGATCACTAAACCAAAAATGGTCCTATGATATACCTTTGCCTTGAGCCCATTTTTGTTTTTCTCTTTCTTCTTTTCCTTAATCCATGAAGCACTTGATCAATGCACCATTGTCATCCTTTTAGCTTCATGTGTTAAGGTGGATCACCCTAGCTAGATCATGCACTTAGCACTAGGGTTAGTCCATTGGTTTCATCAATTAACCAAAACCAAACATGGGCTTTCACCATGTGTCGAGGAGAAAACATTAGCAAAGGTTCTTCAACGACGCCTTCAAGAAGGGAAATCTCGTCGCTGGCACAGACAAGTCTGAGCTGAGCTTTCGCCCAGAACTAAAGCTAATGCTCCCAAAGGCGCGCTCACAACTAAGGAACGCCTAAACTGAGGTGGGAAGCCGAACGCCGCAACACCACGCGGAGCCGTTTCCGGACTCGCCCGCGATAGTAGAACGCCTAGACGAAGAAAAGGGGGTGCCGACCACCGCGCGGAGCCATTCCCGGACTCGCCCGCAACGGGGGAGGCCCGCACTAGCAAAACGTCCATACCTAGAGAGAGGGGGGCTGTCAGTCCGCGCGCCGACAAGCATCCCTCGCCCGCTGGCCGCCGCCACACCACGCAGAGCCGCTCCTGGACTCGCCCGCGATGGTAGGAGGCGCGCACCAGCAAGCTTTCTCGACTGGACGGGGGTGTCGGACACCGCCGCACCGCACGGAGCCGCGTCCGGACTCGCCCGTGACGGCGGCAGGTGCGAACCGGCACCGCCAACTCGCTGTCACCCAGGACTTGTCGTGGCCGACGTCGACGCTCTGCCCAAACAGCACGCGAACACGCAGCCCCGCCACCGGCAAGCCCGTGGCCAAACCATGCGCACAGGACACTGCAGCTGGGACCCTGCACACGAGGCGAAGAAACACGGGCACGCAGCCCCACCGCCGTCACACCCGCGGCCAAACCGCACGCCCTGCGACGCTGCAGGGCCACCTCGAGATGGAGTCAACATAGTAGCATGTTCGCCTTGTCAGCAGTAGTAGCATGTCCGCCGCGCCATGTCCCGTTACCGCATCGACGACCGCCGTCCGCCGCCCGCCAGCAGATCCGGCCCAGGGGGGCGAACCGGGCCTCCGGCGACCACAACCCACCAGATCTAGTTGTGGCCATCCCAGACCCGCAAGCCCCCGCCAGGCTAGGCCGGCTGAAGGGGAGGCTTGCCCCGGCTGGCAGTAAGCGGATCCGGCCGTGGGAGGCCGGGATCCGGTGGCCTTGCGGCCCGGCCACCCCAGCTCGCCAGAGACGACGATGGGGAGGGGGGAGGTCAAGGACGAGCCGCAGCCGCCGCGCACGGCCGCCCCAACTCGCCGGAGACGGAGATGAGGGGGGAGGTCAAGGACGAGCCGCAGCCACCGCACACCGACGGCGACACGGAGGGTTCGCCCCCCGAGTCACCCGTTCGGGGGAGCTCCATCGGGCGAGAGGAGGCCCCGTCGCCACCATCCCGGCGAGCTGCGCTAGCCTTGCCGACGGCCTGCTCCGGCGGCAGCACGGAGGGTGAGGGGAAGGAGGGTGGGGGCGGGGGTTCGGTCGCCGCTCGAGTCGCCCAGGTTGATATTTTAGTTTCCTGCATATGTAGTCTTGGCACTACGCATTTGGTACAGCCAAAGAATTACCGATGACAGTTTGTTCGTTTAAATAAAGCAGAATAGTCCAAAGGTTTCTCCAAAATGTCCCTGTCTCACATTGTATCAATGCACAATGCCTAAACATATCGAATTAAGTTTCGATAGATAAAATGGCAACACCAATAAGCATTAATACAAAGTTCGTTTTTTTTCCTTTTTCGGGTGCCCTCATTTATGAAATGTGATAATCCTTCATGCTTATAGTAAGCATCGGCGGCCAAGTTCATTTTTTGATAATTCCAGTAAAAAACAAGAAACAAAATGCAGCTCCTCAACATAATGGTACAATCAGGTAACCAGAAAAATGGTAGTAAACCCAATTATAAGTAAAGAAAATATTTATCATAACTGACTTCTCGACGGTCATAGCATAATTATCTTCAAGGGGCTGACACGGGCCAAGCAGTGCCAGATTACAGGCCAACCATCTTCACAAGCTTTGGATAGATTATGCGATTGTCCCTTGCAGAATTGCTCTCAACAAGAGCAATTTGAACCAAGTCCTGCAGATAGCAAACAGCACACCACTGTTACAGTCATTACAACTTAATCATATGTTGAGCCATATGTTGAGCAACAAGCAGAATCATCCTAAATGCTTGTTGAGCGCACCATTGTTAGACAGTCATTACAAAACTGAGCATGTGTTAAGCAACAAATATAATCACCCTAAATGCTTGTCAAGAGGAATCTATGTTTGGCACCTCTCAACAGACTTGTTGCTTTCAACAACCCCCTTGAACTACCAGTTTGGCTTGATTTACTCCAACTATTTCAGTTGGTCCAATTTACCCCTTACGAATGCCTTTTTGTTTCTCCAAGTACAAGTTGAGTTCTAATTTCAAATATTGTAAGATAATAAAGATCAAATTTTATGTTAAGAATAATTACAAATTTTTCATGATGTTACAATTCTGTATCACTAGTGTTCATTTATTTTTATTATTACATTTCCTAACCTATCAAAATAGTGACAAAAGTTTGTGATGATGTGACAAGAATTATGATGTCCATCACCTCACAAATCAAGTTGTACATAAGGGAAACCAAAATAACACATCTTTCGTAGTAAATTGAACTACTAAAATAGTTAAGAGGCAGGGAGATGAGTAAATCAATCCTAAACTGGCAGGGAGATGAGTAAATCGATCCAAACATGAGTTTAGAAGATATATCTAGACATAGGTAAAACATAGGGAGTAATTTAGGCTTTTCCAATCAAATATCTCACCTTCACATCCCTGCTTGATAAAAACTTCCCCAAGTTGTAAAGAATACATTTTAAATCATCCACCTGCAGTTGTGAAATAATGATAGTCCGTGACCACACAAATCAAAATTGTGGGATTGATTTTGAAATAATAGGTCAAGCTCACATAATACCTTGAGATATCCTGCTCTATTTATGTCAAAGTACCTAAAGGCCTATAAGATCAAGGGAGAAAAGATCATGATAATAATATTAGCTGGCAGACAACAAACCAAACATCGCCCGTGTCAAAGAAAACAAACATTACCTGTAATAGGTCCTTGTCGACCACCTCATCTTTTGCTGGCTTAACCTCCTTATTAACTACCTTTTCTCCACCTCCCACCGAATCTCCTTTCTCTGCCACGGGATGCTTTTCCTCCATTGAAGCAGGTCTTTCATGGATATTAGTAGGGTTTTCTACTTCAGGCTGTGTTGTACTTTTGTTATTTCCACCATCTGCTGACACTACTTCTGGCTTCACCTTGTCATTTTTGTTCTCATTCTGTGCCACAAGAAAATGAGGTGCCACAGACAGATTAGGCGTGGTTGTTATATCTCTTGCATAAAGCTGAACTCAAACATAAAAATGGTGAGATGATATTACCTGTGAAACCACACAATATGACAATACTACTTAGTAAGATCTTAGAAAAAAGTAAAATGTAAGATTGGTGATAGGCAGTCTCAAGCCCTATATGGATGAAGTAGGCTACTAGTGATGACCATGACAGTGCCAGTGATTGCCACAAGCTATATAAGCCCAAAACTTATAAGAACTGCATAGTTAACTTTCATATGTTAAGGAACAGAAACTTATAGTGGAAATTTAAGAAAACAAGGTAATAAATGGCGTGTCAGTTCAAATGATAAAGCTGAATCAACGAGGTCAAAAAAAATGTGGAAAAACCTGCTCGGCAATCTGTTCTTCAGTATGAGCATCATCCATGTCCTCATCATCTTCATATATTTCTATTTCTTCAGGATCTTCCTCGTATTCAGGATCTTCCTCCATATTTGTATCAGCTGCAGGTTTATCAAGAACAGCTTCTGAATGACCAATGCTTGTATTTTCATTGCCCTCTTTTGCTGGTTCACCATGATTAGCAATTGGATGGTTGGTGCCAAGTTTTATCTGACCCTCAGCATGGACATTTGCTGATTGATCTGTACTCATTTTTTCTTCACCCTCTTTTGTCATTTTAACACTGCCTCCTGGATTATCAACACTTTCAGTTATAGTCTCATGAGTAGTCTTGGATCGCTTCTCTGAGGATTTCTTTTCTTCTTTCTTTACATCTTCCTCTCTTTGGCGTTTACGTTGATTCCTCTTTACAACATAACACCTGTATAGTTTCTGTGAAGGAAAAAGAACATGTATTGAAACATATCAATGTGCCAAAAGGCCCAAAACATACTGCAGATGAGCATGGTCACAATACAGTGCCTACTTTCACAGTAGGATGAACCTAATTCTATCATATGACAGCCTCTAACAGTAAACCTACAAAAAAAAAATTAGGACCGCGGACTGCCACACAAAAAAAAATGCACCATCACCAAACACCGGATCAAGGTCGCCCATGAAAAATTGGGATAAAATGAGTGTACCCAGACTCTTCTGGGTCCTAAAAACCTTCACCGTATTAGACACACCACACCTGATTCAGATTGCAAGTGATATTTAAGTCCAAAACATTTTGCCAATTTATAGACCCATGCCAATGTCCAAGTAACAGTGACACATAGTGAAATAGTTTTAAGAGTTGCTGTCTTCAAAAAGAGCAGCTTCAGTCTCACTTGTAGTGGGCTAGTGCAAAGCAGAATAGTTAACTCATAAACAAAGAATAAGAGATCAGCCACTGAATTATCAAATAATAGTGAGCAGCTGATCATTCAGAAACAAAGCATAGAACCATCAGGTTTAGAAGGTATACATGAAGAGGCCGAAGGGAACCGCAGAACTGATGATGAACATAATAAAACACCAAAAGCCACTCATTACAATATTTTGCACCAGGGCTTCTTAAATTACACGACAGTACATTAAGTCTCTGAGACATGTCACTAAAATAATAACGAGAGAATTATTTGAATCTTAGCTAAATCATTTGCAAAGCACAAAGAATTTACCTCAAGAAAAGACAGGATAACACAACCCATTCTGTGTTGAAGCATTTCACCAAATGACTCAGCAAACAAAGAAAGCTGAAAAAGAAATAGAAGAACATATCAGTGTACATCCACATGAGCTCAAAAAAACTGAAAAGAGATTTTATGCTGTGACTGCAAAGGATATAAAGGCGCATGAGAGGTGGTCTATTTTGATATACTAACAAAAAAATGATAACAGAACACAGACCTCAAATACCGACTCCTCTATGTCCTTGGCAGTATAGTCTAGGAGGCCATCCAACGAAAGGGATGTTGAACGGAGCTGCAAACAGAGTTTCTTAGATATCAAGGACAATTCATCCAAGTACATTTGAATAAGAGGATTATATATAAAAAAAAAGGTCAAGTATGTAGCATCTAACACATACTTTAGATTCTTTATTCCTTTTCGCCTGAAGAATGAATCCTGGATACTTTGGAGGTTCATCAGACCTCTTCTTTTCTTTTGTATCATTGAGTGGCTTTTGCTTTGGATCCATCTTGAGGTCTCTATTCTTCTCTTTATCGTCCTTTGTTTTATCCTTCTTTCCATCCTTTTTCAAATCTTTTTGTTCCATAGCTTCCTTGTGATTCCCTTTATCCTCATTTGAACTGTGATCAGTCAATGGGTGTTCCTTTTCCTCTAGCTTCTCTTCTTTCTTCTGATTTGAGATATCTTCAGATAGAATTTTTGACTCTTCATGCAGCTTGGACTGAGGATTTCCAGCATCGGTTGAGCTATCGACATTTTTATCTGGCTGAACTTCTGTTTCTTGCTTAATAGTTTCAGGTGTAGCAGGGGCTGCCAACTGAGAACCTGAACCAGAAACTTTCCTTTTAACAATCCTTCGAATTATTTTCTTCTTTCCAGTTTTCTTTGCTTCGGGCAGTTGTATGCCAGCTCCCACTTGTTCTTTTCCAGCATCCTCATTCTTTTGTTGACCCAGCCCCCCTTCTGCAGTTTTGTTTGCAGATTCTGCTACAGCATTCTTGTCCTCAGAAGAACATTTATCAGCTGAAGATCCGGTTGTTGCTTTTTTCCGAACAACTTTCACAACTTTTTTTATTATTTTCTTTTTTGTGGGCTTTTTATCCCCAGCTGCATGGTCAATAGAGGAGTCACCCGCAGTTTTTTCTTCAACATCCCCACCCATCTTCTGAACGGGTTCCTCAACTTTAACCTTACCCTCTCCATCATTACCTAGCTGTTTCATATCAGCATCAACTTTCTCATTTTTCATATCACTGCAACCAAGATCACCCTCTTTTATTTGATCAGCATCTAAACTTTTACCCTTGTTCAGCTCCCCTGAAAATGTTAACAGATGTCTTTAGTTTTCTCTAATAACAAAGAGGTAAAAAAAATTAACATTGAAATCTTCCAAACCTTGCATCTGCTCTTTTGAATCACCAGGGCTCTGAAACAAGCAACGAAGATAAAAATTGTTAGTGAGAACTCCAGAGAAAAAAGAAGTTCGCCAAATCAAAAGGCCATAATAGGACAAAGTAACCTTTTCCTTTTTAACAGTGAGCTGCTCCCTTTCTGCCTTCGATTTTTTGTACAGAATCCAGTTATTCTTCCAAACATCCACTGAAGGCAGGCATTCCGACAAGTTTGGCACAAACAGAACAGTAATTTCTTTATGACTGAAGAATCCATCTTTGCCTATTCTATTGTAATGTACCTGCATGTTTAATGATGCATTAAGTAAATATACATCAACATGCAGTGAGAAGTGGAGGGACTACCGGATACATTCAAGTAATGTACAAATGTACAGTATCCCAACCAGTTGTAACCCACAAGTTACCAATCATACTGAAATACTGAAATATGGATAGTGTGGCTATGATACAGCTGAACTTCAGCAAAAGCTCACAAGAATTTGATATAAAAAATGCAAATTACTCAAATGTTAGTATTAGTCCCCCAACTAGGAAATCATGATTATAAGTGCACAATGAAATAAAATTTGGGTGGTACCACTTTCCTATTACTACACGTAATCTAATCGTTGGTCAAAACTTGCAAAGTTTAAAACTTGATATACATCCATGCCTCATAAATTTGACATACGGAGTGAAGTGTTGGTAATTGTATTGGCTAGTTTATTGTAATAACTATAGTTTTCTTAATCCTGAATGCAGTGAGTAATAACATTTCATAAACATCCTTTTGGGTTAGACATTGTAATCGAACTTGCAATATTACACAAGGCAGCAACATCATAAATAGGCTTGTTTCTCTTACTAAACAAAGCAACATACATTTCTTAAATTCAAAAAGATGGACAACGAAAAACAGTAGCAGTGTCAGGTACTAGGTATGAAAAGATAGCATCCAGTACATACAAAGTTCTTTTTAAGTGCTGAGAAATATATATTCAGTACCTCGACAAAACGGTTCCAGTGGGTGCAACTAGATAGATCAACCTGAATCATTTCCTTAACACATCTGTCCAAGTAGGATAATATCAGTACCACAGCAAGTTGGTCATCATACCTTATTTGATAACAGCATACCTGATGGCAGTTCGAATCAAGCAAGAACAGTCAACTGATGGGTCACCACCATCTATTGCTGCATTCCAAGGGCCTCCAATTGCAAAAAGAGAACGATCCTTCTTGAATACAGCAAATTTTAAGATATTGTTCAAGTGCACAACTCGTTCCTCGGTACTTCTCAATGAAGTTATGTCAGCAAAGACACCTTTGCTCATGCCACTCATCAATAGTACCTGCACACGATCACATTTATAAGCAGCACTCCAACAATAATAACTTGGAAATTACTTCTATAATTCAAAAGTTATATATAACAAAAAAATGCTATTCCATATGGTAATTATCATTGGAAGTGAGATAAGCACAAGCATATCAATGCCCAAAAAAACAACAGTATTTTAATGCCCTTGGATAACTTAAGGCAGCACACAAAGTTATGCAATGATCTATTTGCATGCAACAACAAATTGTTCAGTTTCTAAAAACATGAGTAGCAATACTACAGTTTTCTCAATACCATAAATACTGCTGCAGTTTTCAAATACTGGTCTTTCAAAGACAACATTCAAACAGACCTGAAACTATATGCCATGTGTTTCCTTCAGATTCACTTATACCATGTACGACAGTATAATGAGTTACTCCAGATCAGCAATTTATCTACTAGCCACCAGAGCTACAACTTGAAACACGTACAGAAAACAAAATCCCTAAATTGAAGCAGATACAAAACTGTAGATAGAGACCTTTGCATTCCAAATGGTGGCTGTTGTAGTGAAGCTTGATGTTTTCTCAATAGAGAAAATTGGTCCTTCATCAGCACCATCATCTGAATCATGAATATCATGCTCCAAGCTGTTTCACAACAATTGTAACATAGTGCAAATTGTACAGTTAATTGGAAACATGAGAAACTCCAAGAAGGATCACATCTATAACAGTATTTATGCATAGCAATGTGTTTCCAAAAAAGGCATACCTCACTGGTGTATGCAGATGAAGATTTAAGTTTTCTTTAGCCCAGTTCAAGACAATCTGTGCAACAGCAAATTATAGAAATTAGAGACAGAATGTCAAAGCCACATTTAATATTGATCAGAAGCAAAAGTTCAATGGACAAAATGCCCAACCTTAGAAAATTCTGGAGTAATTGCAAGTCTGGGATACCGTTTTGTCAAGGACAGATAATCCCTCTCATCATCCACGAAGCGAAATGGAAAAACCTGCAAATAACATCTTAGTTAGCATTAAGTTCACAGCAGGATGCAAAATGAAACAACCCCATAACTGTACGTAAAAAACTGTCTTGGTGAAATATTAAATATAAAAGGAAGACAGAATGGAAAAAGGAAGACAATCATTCATGGCTGCTCAATCATACACTCTTGTGCAATCAAAGATCAAGGTACGGCGTGAACGCTCTTCAAATTTCGGTGGAGTCATGACTTTCCATATCACAAGAAAAGTACAGCAAAGATTCTGTACCAGGAGAGAGAAGCCTAATAGAATGACAAAAGGAATAATAGATGAAGATGGAAGATGGACCAGAACAAAGGAACCTTAAGATCGGAATGCATCAAGGAGGATATTGAAGAACTAACATGTCAACTGATTTCAGCAATAACACTGACAGACACAGGTTTCTATTTACCTTGCAAATATATTCTCTCTTTATTTCTTTAACAGGTGAACGATGCCTTCAGCACAACAAATGAAAATGTTAGTTTAAAAAGCTGCACGAAAGACGAAGCAGCAACCTATTTCATCCACAAAGCTGCAGTAGAGACATGGAAGTCCACCTATGCACAGCATCACGACGAGGGGAAATTCGTCGCACAGGCTTCTCGGATCTAACAGAAGAGGAGCGCCGCCGATCACCAGGACCTCTAGGTGGAGTGTGCTCCCGCCTTGGATCAGCTCCGTGCTTCCTATCCCGCTCTCTCTCCTTCTCCCGGCGCTCACGAAGGCGTTCCCTTTCACGCTCTCTTTCACGTTCGCGTTCCCTTTCTCTTTCACGTTCTCTTAGTAATCTTTCATGATCCCTTTCCCTTTCACGGTCTCTTTCTCTTTCACGGTCTCGGAAGTCCCGTAACTCACATTCCCGTTCGCGTTCCCGTTCCCGTTCCCGTTCTCGCTCCCATTCAAGCTCCTTTTCCCTTTCCAGTAGTAGGTCCCTTCTGCGTTCTTCATCTCTTAGATCCAGTTCACGACGATAACCAATCCGATCAACTCTACGATCATCAACCATTGAGACGCCTGGATGTACACGGGGTAAGATGCTATCTCGGTAATCAGGATCTGAAGATGGATGGAGCAGGCCTTTTGCCGAGGCATAATCACGTCCAGGAGGAAGACCGGCGCCATAACCAGTGCTTGATGATCCTTGTCCATAGAGGCTGTCAATGTTTGTCCTGGGAGCTCCTTCCAACAATGAGGTTGCTTGCTGTCTTCCATATGGAGCAGTCCCAAGAATGGACATGTTGCGATTATCAGCTTCAACTCTTCCATATACACCAATTTCCTGGGATGCTTGATGGATTGGAGCAGACCTTCCTGCAAAGTAATCGGCTTGTCTGCCAGAAATGCATACTATACTCAGTGCATGCGCCATGTTCTATTGCAGTGATTAACGCACAAATGATTGCTACTAATTAGTCTTCCAAGAATATCAATGAGAAGTACCAAAACAACTAACGGAAACAAAGACTACGGCATAAATTGTTTAGCAAACACATGGTCATTCAATTGATGCACAGTTATATCATGTGTGACACTAAAATTTTAACAATAATCAACAAAATTCTAGACTCATTTCATATAACCTGACTGAGATAGTGTACCTTGTATCAGATCCAGGCTGCAGCTGACCTTTCAGGAGCTGTTGGTGGCGCATCGATGAACCCTAGGAAATTAACAGAATTTGATAAACAACATATACTATCATAAAGAACAAAGCAGCATTTTGTAAGTAGGGAAACAAAAATCTACCTGCTCCATATGATCATGAACCTGAGAAAAAAACAGAAGGTTTACAACAGTGCACTGATTATTACAATCTAGAGAAGGTAAAAGAAAAAAAAAACAGAGAGAAAAGAAACCTGATGACCAGTAGCTATCTGGTCGGTGTATCTTCTATCCAAATCACTGAGGCCATCTCTCCTACCAAGATTAGTTGAGTGTTCACCATACATCCTTCTCTCTAGTGGATAATCAGTGCCGTATTGGTCTAGCTTCTGTGCATAACCACGCACAGCCATATAGTCATCATTTGGTCTTGCCAGGCCAGACGCCACAGGTGCAGATGAGAACTTGGATGACTCAGCGAGCGCAGTTGGACGAGTTGGCAAGCTAGGAAGACTAGAAGATGGACCTTTGCCACCAAGTCCACCAACCTGTTGAAAAGAATGAGGATGTTCAGTTGCAATACTTGCCAACAAAATTGTGGGAACGACATGCAACTGCAGCAGTACAAGTTACACGAGAAGAGAATTCTAACCATAAGTGGCTGAAACAGCTAAAACATGTGATGATTGGCGATGGTTACCACGAGGAAAGGGTCACTTGAGTGACTAGAATAGGGGCTAAACACAGCTCAAATAACAGAAGTGTACATGAATGGTTGGCACAAATTCCTTTCATAGGCTCATAGCAGACACTATTCATGGTACGAACTTAGTATTATGGTTTTTAAATAACCAGTTATACATATATAGATGTAAAATGTAAAATGCAAAATGCAAAAAGCTTAGCATGTTTTGTACAGGGGAACCTAATAAACAGATTTTTTTGTTAACTAACTTCTCTTTCTGAAAGTATTTCTTGTTCCAAATTGTGTAGGATCTGATACACATTTTTGCTTAAATTGTTGCAAACTGTTCTAAAATTATTATTGATTAATATGACCTTTTCCACCTAACTTCCAAAAAAGAAAATTCATTAAGTCCTATATTTTTGTATTTCAAATTGCAAATTCAAACGAATAAGACAAGCATATATTAGGAAAATAAGACGAGCTTTTACAATACAGATTGGCAAGAAGGATAGCCAAGCACAAGTAGAAATTCTGCCAGCAATACTTCACAAATATTTAATTGACATAGACGGGAATCAACAATTCTATCCCAAATGTCCATGTTGATCCATCAAATTTTCTAATGCCAAAAACAATGCAACTTTGTACCACTTTGACCCTATTACTACAGACCAAGGTATCAAACTAGCAGCTAATAAACTTCAATATTTTCCTTGAATCAAGGTTCCTCATTGATACACAGAACACAAAAAACTCGCAAAAAGCAAGCTACACGACATGTGCGCCAATCATATTAATGGTTGAGAATCAACACCGATGGATAATAAATTGTGTACTGACATCTAGAAAAGAACAAAGAAGTTATAGTTAACCACCTGTTGCGTGCCATACACTGATGCATAAGGCCCTCCATACTGCGCAGCAGCCCCTTGTCCTGCACGCGCACCAAACCGACCACCATCAGCACCACCTGCCACGGTCGGGGCTGCAAATCCAGTGCTACTAGGCTGAAATAGAGAAAACATTCCAGCCAAAGCGGCGGGAACACAAATGATTATTTCATAACGAATCTGCGTCCAGCAGCAAAAGAAAGCAGCCAGAGCCTTACGATTTGGCCGTACGGCTGCTGCCCGCCATAAGGCGGCTGCTGCCCGTAGTGATTGGGCCCTTTGGGAGGAAACATGGCTGTTCCGCCCACCTAGGGGCACCTGCACCTGCACGGGCACGAGACCCGGACGAAACAATCCACGCGCACGAACAAGCGCCTGCGAGAAAAGAAGGAAACCCTAGATGTTTTAGCACCAAAAAGAAACGAGCCTACAACGAGTCCAACCCAATACAGCGACCGTATCCGCAGATTCGATCCGCTGCCCGATGCATGGGCTAGGGTTTACCTGCGAGATGGAAGAGGAGGCCAGATGGCGTCAGATGGAAGTGAATCCCCCGTACGATGGCTTCAGGATAGTGCCGGGCCGGCGGCCGAAGCCCGGAAGCAACGGTTGGCAGTGGAAGAGCGGCGAGGGTTGGCGGCGGGCGGCGGAAGGGTTTCGGCGAGGGGTTCCGAGAGCGCGAGATAGGGGTGTAACCTGTTGCGCCTGTACGACCAGGATGCTCCCTTGTATTGATGATTTTGTTCCGCCGGTGGAAAAGCTCGCTGACTGAGGAGGTGTGGATTCAGCTAAGTTTAGATATCCAATATTTCGATGATAACTACGAGGACTAAATATAAATTAATTATAAAACTAATTACACCCGTTGTAGACTAATTAGTGAGACGAAATTATTAAATTTAATTAATTTATCATTAGCAAATGATTGTTGTAGCATCACATTATCAAATTATGAGCTAATTAGACTTAATAGATTCTTCACGTAAATTAGACTCAATCTGTAAAATAGGTTTTGTAATTAGTCTGTATACTCCAAATTGATATTAAATATACGATGTGACAGGTCTAAAGTTTTGATGTAGGGAACAAACACTCTCTGAATATACGCAGTCCTATTTCGTTCATGGAAAAGCCGCCGATCCAATAAGTTCAAAATAATCTGATTGAATAATGTTCAAAATAATCTAAGGGACCATTTGGATCCTTTCATTTGGAGGAATTGGAATCTACTTTAACAAATTAAGCTATTTGATTTGGAAGATGACATTCCACCACTTTCCAAAGTTCACATTTAAGCCTATCTCAAATTCATAAAGTGAGAGATGAAAATTTATTCTATAGCTCATAATTTCATATTTCTATTCGCAACTAATAACATGTTGTTCAAACTGCCTCTTCTATGATAGAAATATAACAAATAAATATGTCTCTCATATAGTGAACAATATTATACAATTATAATTCATATACAATCATATTAGCTTAATTAATATGTCTCTAAATATATAATTATTAAAATGAATTCAATTCCAGGGATCTAAACGAGTCTAATTGAATAATGTTCTGTGAGAGTAGATCAACCGAACAGGACCATGAGGTAAATATGTCGGTGCACAACGGAAATACATTTTACTATTATACCAACATACGTAATTCATGTGGTTGTTGAGCGGACACTTCTGTAGCAGTCAGTGGCGGATCCAAAAATGGGCTCCGTCCCAGGCTGTAGTGAGACAGTTTGCTGGATTTTCTTCTTTTCGGGGTGGGCTAATGGGCTGATAAGTCTTTTTATGTCATTTTTATGAAGCAATTTCTCACTGTTTATGAGCCTCACCCCGGACTATAGTCCGGGCAGCACGGGCCTGTATCCGCCCCTGGTAGCAGTACGTGACCCGGAGGCTGTAGTTAAGCTGGATGTGCCTTGATAGTGCTCTTTGTGATTAAGAGAATGACACGCATGAAGTAGACTAAATTGTGTCATTTGCACGTCCAAACGGTGAATGTCAGTTTGGCAAGAATTGCTAGACCTCAAGAGGCTTAGGACCTATTTTTGCAGGGTTTTAGAGTTTTGCAGGGCTCTAGCTTCAAAACACAGCTCCAGTGCACGTTGTCCATCATGAAATAGCTTTATTGTGGAGCTTATACTCAAAATTTCTTTTATTATTATATAAGTACTATCAAACGTGCTCGTGTGTTGCAACAGAAAAAAAACCGAATGTGATTAAAAACACATAGGAGTATTATATATTTATTCATATGTTATGTTTTTTCTATATCTCTTTCAACCAAATTTTTGTATCATCAACTTATTGTATTGCTATTTTCAAGCTAAATACATGGACTTTTCAGAGTCTCGAATCAGATGAATCCATGATGGAGTCTATTGTTATTTATTTTTTATTTCAAATTTTTATCTATAATATGTGTCATTGCTTTTTTTTACAAACTAAAAGAGTCTTTGAGGAGTCTAATGCAATTCTTTTTTATGACTAAGTTTTTTCCTCTTTACGCGCCATTAATTTGTATTGGAAAATTGTTTTTAAGAGTCATGTCGGAATAGAATTCCTGAGTCCAAGTCACAAACATGACTTAATAGGTTTTGAAATCGACCTCTATGTCATGCTAGACAAGAGCTATTTAACCTTATATGGGGATTATATAAAATTTAAAATAGATCATTACTCTTGCCTTCTACTATTTGGATTTGATTAGAATTAGAACCCTATTTATCTTACTCAGAGGTATTCTATCATGACCCATGTCAAAATAGGAATCATATGGTATCTAGGTCACACACGTGACTCATTTTGAAATCGAACTTCGTATCATGCTAGACAAGAGTTATTCAAACTTATATAAGCATAAAATTATATATATATATATATATATATATATATATATATATATATAAGTGTTATTCTACGCTTTAGGTGTAGAATACTTATATTACACCAAGGTGTTATACTGAAAAAATTCAGTATCGTTCAGTAATCACATGTCAGTATTATTCAGTATTTTCGTGGTGCTAGGTGTAGTATTGATTGTAGTACTCAGTATTTTTTTCAAGTCAATTTTGACTTGTGGTGTAGAATAGGTGTAGAATGGCGTTGCCGATATATATATATATATATATATATATATATATATATATATAATATATATATATATATATATATATATATATATATATATATGTCAGTTAAAATATTTCACATTTAATCAAGTTTTCAGTAAATAGTATTTATACTTATGTTTTCAAATTAAGTTATTATGAAAATACAATCCATAATTAATCTAATATTGTTTATTTGATATAACAAATATATGTACTTCTTAATCTTTAATTGATCAAATTTGGCTTACTAGACCATGACACTATTACATAATTATATTATTTTAGGTACGGAGGTAGACCATGACACTATTACAAATTGTATTATTTTAGGGATGGAGGTAGTACCAAACATCTCTCAGCCAGCTTGATTTGTCAACCGGATTACCAAAGTCAAACAAAATAAGGTGTATGTCACCGGCCGAACTTATATAATTGGGTACAAGATTCTTTCAAAAAATATATATAATTGGGTACGTGCAAAACATGACAAATTACTCAATCCAAGTCCCTCGTTATCCAAAAACTTTACGTTTGTAAAATACTGTAGCATTTCATTTGTATTTGTTAATTATTGTACAATCACGAAGTAAATAGACTCAAAAGATTCATCTTACAAATTACAGTTAAACTGTATAATTAGTTTTTTTACCTATATTTAATGTTCTATGTATACGTCTAAAGATTCGATGTGACAAGAAATTTTGTAAAGTTTTAAAATTTTAAAGCGATTTAAACAGCGCCTAATATTACATTTGTTGTGCTGCCGCATCAACGAGATCTCATGCACACAACCAGAGATGACACCACAACATACCACCAACCACTTGATAAAAGACCGCTAACAAAAGAGAGGCTTCTGCAACAATTGTCTGCCATCTGAACTCATTTAGAAGGCCGGAATCGTTCGTCAGTCTAACTTACAACCTGATAAAAAATGTTAATGTTGAGGCCCTAACTTTTGGCAACAACTCATCTTCCTTATTATTTCTTTTCTCTTCAACAAATAATCTGTGATAATTTACAACTGTTTTAAGGCTACAAATCAATGGAATCGAACCCCCACCCAACCCTGACCCTACTAATAACCTCTTGTCTATGTACATCGCGGAAACAACAGCTATGTCACTTCACCACAAAAAATCAAGGGATGCGCATCAGTTCCTGCGCCTTCTCATCATCTGTTCCTATGCTTTGAGGTTGGCTCGTGTTTTGATTGGCTTTAGCTTAACCCCCATGCTCTCGGGAGAGAGGAGCTCCGGTGATATGCAAAACGGATTCAGAGGGCTGCGAGGGCTGCAGTTTATCTGGCTTGGCCTGTATAGACCATATCCCATGAGGAAGTATTCCATTGGTATCAACATTGCATGAGGTTGCTCCTCTGTGACAACCGAACCACAAGCTTGTACCTGTAGCAATGCCAAACTTGGAATGTAAAACCCTAAAATCAATTTTTAAAAAATCTGTGCGCAAATTGATACCTCCACAAGAGCACTATATCGCCGATCAAGCTTTGCAGTCATGTGAACAGCTTCAGCATGGAACTGGGAATTCTCACCAACAAAAATTAGTGTTCTTCTGCACTGTAGTTGCTTCAGGTTCTCTGTCAAGTCTTTTCTCCTGTATAAAGCATGGCAAAATATTTGGTTCCACTCATCCACTGACTCAGGTATGACTGTCTGAGTTGATCATATAAGCTTTAGAGATAAAAAGGACATACTCATTGATAGTTTGGATAAATCTCCACACATTCATGCACTGCCGTTGATCTAGAAACTTCATTGAAGAAAAGGAGGGTTAAACATCATAAACAAATACATCGTAACTCATAATAGATGCGAAGTCTTAGCGCATACGCTTCTACAAGCCTGCACAATGTCTGATTCGGGTTCAGTTGAGCCTCCACGTACTCCCTAGCAATCACAAAATTCAAACAAAAGCTTTAAACAGCTACGCAGATATCACATCACATGACATAACCTAAGCCATTTAGTTACCTTTCCAAAGTAGCGCTGCAACAAAATATCCTTCACAACATTGCACATGCCATAATAATATAGTAAATTTGACATAACCTAAGAAAAAAAAATTGTCAGTACAGAATCATTATTCTGAAGCTAGGTTCTTAGAAGCTAAATATCGAATAATTACCTTATTATAAAAACCACTCAGACCATGAGGGAACTTTACATAGAGGTGAAATGAGAATAAGTCCTAGTACTCGCTCTCTATACTTTGTCTGCAATAAAGAACTTAAATTACTATAAGCAGTTGTGCAAGAAGCACAGAACACACTAGTTTAGAAGAAATGCATACTGCAAACAGAGTAAGAATGTATGCGCCCGCAGTGACACCTAAGCACATAACTGAATCCAATCTGGAAATACACAAAAAATGAACGAAGTTACTTCACAAATGTAGAAATTCTGAGAACACTTTATTAATAAAATGTGCAAATATCTTACCCAAAGAAATCAAGTATGTCCGCGATTTGATCCGCTAAGTCATCAACAGATGCTACAGGTGTGCTTGGCAAAATCGGAGCAGCTCCTAACTGCATGATTTTTCCAAAGATCAGTAAACCATACAACCATGAAAATGTTGATTGAGTATCACCAAATGCATCATGCTAAGGCCCCGTTTGGGAGAGCTCCAGCTCTAGCTTCTCCGAAGAGAATCACTCCCACCAAGCCAAACGTCTAAAATGCCAACTGATTCAGGTGGACATCAGCAGAGAATCACTTCTCCATTTACACTACGAGGTGGGAGCTAAAAAAACCTGCTTCACCCTGCTCCCTAAGAATCAATTCCCATCAGCTCTCCACCCCGCTCCCTCATAGGAATCCAAAGGAATCACTCCATCGGAGAATCAAGGCGCATAGCTGAAGAATCAGGAGCGGAGCTCTCCCAAACGGGGCCTAAGATAAACACAGAAAGAATACACTTCACTATAACAGCAAACTCGACTGACCTCATGTCCTGGGGGGCTGATATGGTAAATGCAAAAATTATGAAGCAGCAGTGAAGCTGCTTCAGGACAGAAGAGTAGTCCTTGAAAGCAAGACATATCTGATCAAGAATAAGGACTTAAGTCAAACTGCTGAGGAATTCTTAAATGACCTAGCATAGGGTAAGCATGATTGTAAAACTTACGGTTCAAAGCAATATCTGGGTAAGTAATAAGAGCAGGCTTATCATGGTCGCCATATATGGCAACAGATACAGATCCATGGTTGGTTTGTATATGATGTTCCTGAGGAAAGCAAGAGAAATTTGTCAAAACTTGGAAGAAAAGATGGCAATAACAATTAAGAATCCACCAAGTTATACTTCACACCAGATAAAATTTAAATGAAAATTATTCCTGTGGGTGGGTGGGTGGAGAAGGTGGCAGATGAGTGGAACTTGTGATACCTATTAGATTCATGTGCATCCCCTGCACTTAAATCTATACCTTTATGGGGTGCTCAATTTGTAAGTTAATAATCTGCAGAGCCATTTATTTCTCCAGATGAAAGAGAGAAACCAGCAGTACCTAAAGATTATTGAAAGGAGGGGTTTGCAAACCAAAGCAAAGTTTGTAAATCACGACTGAAGTTATCTAATTCGTGCATGTTACTAAACCCTGTAGGGTGCTAACAAAGAAAAAAAAACCTTAACAGCTCCATTATAACGTGGCGTGTCACAATAATGGTTTCTAGACCACATCTCCTAAGAAAAGGAGGAAATATAGCACTAAGTAACAATAACAAGAGATTCCTCACCAAGAAAATAGCTAAAAATAAAAATAGCAAGAAAAGCATATGGTAGGAAAAATACAACTAGCTGTACTTTTCCATCACAGGAAGGATAACAAGTGGCAACAACATCATAGCCATCCTAACCTGTCAGAAAGAGACTAATACAATTAATTATCATTGGATCATAAATCCTACATATACCATGTAGGCTGCCAGGAATCATGTGGACCTGGCTAAGAGAAGTCCAGTTAGCAGAGAAGAGGCTGCTACAGACATATCTGTGAGTGTGAGAAGCAATCAAGTATAGAATTTTGTCCACTAATCAGTGGGTCTCACACTCCATATTTTGATATAGTTTACTTAGCTAACCATACTGATTCTTAGACAGCCTTTTGGCCCCTCTGCACTAACCTACTGATTTTCTCCCTACATCCTTTTCACTGGTATTGCAAAGAATTATTTCCATACAAGCTAATGATGAGTGGTTTATCTTAAAAAATGATACCACAGTTCTGTAGCTATATGAAAGATCAAATTCAACAGCATCAGATTTCACATACAGAGTACATATTCCACATTCCCCAACCGATGGATGAATGAAGCTAGAACAGCATCCACTCACAAAAAAAGGGGGCCTTTCAATCCTTCAGACCTTACTCCAAATCAATTTGCAGTCATGCCTAAAGTTTAAGTTTGTTCCACACATCGAGGAAGGATTTAGTGCGTTGAACTTGGCTAGAAAGCCCAGCTAAAGCGTTAAACAATTGAAGATAACAATTAATTCAAAAGAAATAAAGGGGGCAGTTAGAACACCCAAGCTACAACCCAAAAGCCTCAAAATCACATCTTTATGGTTTCTTTTCTTCTGGTGATAAGCACGCACAAAGAAAGCGACTGATTACTTAAATTGATCTGCAAGATAGACAAACTCATATAGGACCACATGACCAAACGAGGACCACAAACCGTCGCAAAGAAATCAGCATGGGCAAAGGCAGGTAGAAGCCAGCACCCACTTGAGGATGCAACCCAAAATAAATAAATAAATAAATAAATATATATATATATATATATATATATATATATATATATATATATATATATATATATATATATATATATATATATATATATCATAGCAACGATGGTACACGACGGCTGTCAATTCAGAAGACACCGAGACGCATGAAGCAAGTGACAGGCCAGTGGTAGCAAACGATGACATATCTGGGGAAGCAGCAGCGGAGAAAGGCAAAGCAGGAAGAACTGCCAAATTCCGAGCAAAAATTAACACGAATCAAGAAGCGAGTGCGCCCCAAAGTTTACAATCTAGGTGATCGAACTTAAAATTCAAACTATGATAGGCTGAATCTTGATACAACAAACAAGACAGGTGAAATCCTACAAGAAAAAAAGGCTTAAATCTGAAACCAATACTACAATGCACCCAAAACAAGCAAGCACAGCTAGTGGAAATTAAGAAATATCGCTCCCCCTTGCAACTCCTAACCCTACCACGCAAAGAACTAAACCGAAACCGAACTGAACCCCGGCACCATCAACTTCGCATCTTCCGGGCGTCCAATCCAAGCCTCTCAATCCGCGGGACCCTGCCTGCCGACTCCTTTGCCTTCCCTCCCCTCCCCTCCCCGAAGAACAGAAATCAACCGTAGCAGCGAAGAAAGCAAGGGAGAGTAGGGGGCTGCCCAAACCTTGCCGCCGAAGGAGATGCGCTCGACGTCCACCGACACAACGGAGCCGCCAGAGTCGCCCATACCCGCCGCAGCCGAGCGCACGGGCTTTGCTGTCAAGCTGGCGTGGCCTCTCCTCTCGCTCCCTATCCCTCTCCTGTCGCCTCCGGTTTCACCTACTACCACCCCTTCTTCCTCTGTCCAGGATGCTCCGGCCGCCGCTTGCTTGCTTCCCCACCTTCGCATCTCGTAGTTCTTGGCCTCTTGGCTTATAAACCGAGCGTCTTCAGCGGCGCAGCGCTACCTGCGTTTTAGCCCTACAAGTTTCCGATTATTACGATCCAGTCCAGCTAACGTGGAAACAAGAAACCGACAGGCCAAGAGTCCATCGTATATCTACCTCCGGTCAAGACTCCAGAACACATTTTCCGCTGTACACTGCTTTGACCGTTCTGAGGCTTTGAGTATATATATACTGTATATGTATGCAAATAAATAATTACTATACATCTTTTACGGGCTCAGCTTTTAGCATATTTGTTTTCAAGGTATATTTTGATTTCTAATCAGTATTGTTGGGAACATGTAATTGTATGCCTATATTAGAAGACATATAAACATTTTTTCCAAAATTATTATTTTGAATTCACTATTTACTAACTATGGGGTCATTTGGGAATGCTCCATGGAGCTGATTCTTAGAGAGAATCTCTCTGGCTATCAAACGTATATTTTGAGTGAAAAGTGATTCGTTGCTGCTTATTTTATGAAATGATTATATTAAATGAACTAAGAGGCTGAGAGATAAAAAAATAGCTTCACCTAATTATGTGAAGTGATTTTTAATGTTGATTATGAGAATTTAGGCTAAATAATTAAAGAAAATTATTTTTAGACACAGAATCACTTCATTAGTGAATTAGGGAACACGGGTACACAACTAAAAAATTAGGAAGTATAGATTTACCAAACAGGTCTTATATCTATATATTTGATATATGATCACTTGCAACTTTCTTGAGGAAAATATTGTATTCCTTGCAAGCTTTCTTGAGGACATTTCAGCGAGCGAAACGAGAAACTTGTGAGTTAGAGTTCCAGAGAATCACTGTCAAATCATTCTTGATTGGCATTTGACTCATCACTTGTATGATATTAATTTTGCTCTATCCCTTTTTTTTACATCCCCATGCCTCCACACGGGAGATAACATGGGGACGCCAAAAAAGGGAATCAAAAGTTAAAATTGCTATCTTGATAGGGATCCTATAAAAACATCTTTTGAGGAATGGGCAAGCTAACTTGAGTAAAGCTAAGGATACAAAAGAATTGGTTAAAACGAAGCTAGCTCTCAAATGGGCTAGGATACGATGAGAGGCTTTAGTAGGTTTATTGATAGAAATCAATAGTTTATTCCCATATGTTTTGCCCTGAGTACATTCTCCATAGGTTCCTCTTAGATCTTTTTTCTCCAATCTTGGGTTAGGGAAGAAGGAGATATTCGCGACTACTCGTCTGCTTCTAGATTGACTTTGAATACGAGCTTTTTTGAGTTGTTCAAGGGCCCCTCTACGCAATTCTTCCAAATTCGTAAACTCATCGTCATGGGCTCGTGTCTCGACTATGAAACTAAGAACACTTTGTACTGATAATACAAGGATTGATCATGGTCCGAGTTCAGGTGGTATGGGTGGTGTTCCCATAATCCCATGAAAGAAGATTTGGGGCCTTAAGGGCACATTTCGTTGCCTGGCCAAACCAGGCCCGCCAGCTGTCATCTCTGCACGTTTAGTTTCCTGCTCCACGTCCTTGGCCACGCTCCGCTCGTGCAAAATGCCCCTCTTGGCCAGGTCCTACAGGAACGTGGAAATCAATCGTTTCCTTGGAGCCAGGCTACACTGGTACAAGTGCGAGCACATGGGTGTGCGCATGGATGAGCGTGACATAAGAAATCAATTTTGCGCTAGATGTGAAGGCAACCAAATAACATCAGAGCGAGCTTGTATGCATGTGTATGAGAACCAAACAAACAGCTCTGGCATGTGGTGAGCCGTGGGCCTATATGCGGCATGCTAGCTAGGTTGTGCCCATCCACAAACCAAACACGCCCTAAGTGCCCAAAAAAAGTCAAACATTGTCCAAAAAGGCATGCACATGATAGCTTACCCATGCATATGAAGCTATGAGGTTGTGGGATGGAAGTTGATACAAGATATCTGTTGTGTCATATAGATTAGACGAGTTCGTAGTGTGTAGAAGTTGGTTGAAGTGACACATGTATGGTTGTGGTTGAGTTTAGTATCACTTTAGAAGTTTAGGAGGGTGAGGCCAATTTATAATCCTTGTCGTTCCAAATATAGCACCTTCGAGTTAACCCTTTTACACGAAGCGAGGACAAAAGTCTAGAGGGGTGCTACATGTATGTATGACTACTGAGCTAGGTCATATAAGCAGTTTGGACTTGAGGTATTAGAAATGGTATATTTGTAGTATCAACCCTTGCTACATATGCCCGTGGAGGAGTGTACCAAGGGATGTTCCTGGACACCTGCTATGTATGTGGTGAGCTGCTGATGGTGCCAACCTAACCTAATAAGTAAGGACAAAAGTGTAAGAGGGGTGCTACACGTATGTAGACTCGTTTCACGTGCGAAGTAAGACTATATAAGCAGTTTTGGACGTAGACGAAGATGGAGGACATCTCTTTTTTTTTTAAATGCAAATATGCTAAGGTGGTATGGCGTGAGCTCTTGTTTGCTACAGATGCCCTCTTTGGATATGGTGGTGAATGATGCCCTCTTTGGATGTCAGTTCTTAACGTATACCGAACTTGTCCGTGAGGGTGTTAAATATCCCCTGGGTTAAATATTCCCGGGTTTTGTAACCTTGTAGTAGATGCTTTAGTTAAGATGGGTGCGTGCTTAGGGTCAGACACTGTTAATCTTTGGCCAGAGTGTAATCCTGCTGCTGTAAACCTTTTGGTGGCCGCTGATCAGGTGTTTGGAGTTGTATTCCTTTGGATTAGATATATTGCTTTAGGATCAGTTTTGATTGCTTTTTCTTTAGGTGCAATTCAGTTCAAGCTGGCTTGTCTCTGTTGCACGATTTCTCTACACATGCGGCAGTTCAGCGACAGTGCACCCAGCCACAGATTAGTCTGTTCGGCTGATCATTTGTGCGGCTGATAAGCCGTCTGATGTTTGTTTTTGCTGTTTTGTTATGAAATAAAAATATTATATCATGATTGATAAGCTAAGCGAATAAAGTGTTTGTTTTTCAGATTAGCAACAACATCTAGTCGACTGAAATTCTTGCATGTTTGAGCCAGGGAGCAAGGTACCAAGTACTGACGTCGTTTGGCACAATTTCTTGTGTCTTTTTTGAATTTTTATTCCAACTTCTGCAGAAGTTTTGTACACAATCTATATTGCAAGTGGGCAACACGTTAAGCAGGCTGACTCTGTCCTCATCATCCCAATTGAGCAGACAAATACTCAAATCAACAGGCGGGTACAGCTCTAGAACCTAACACACTTCCTTTATCTGCTCCTACAGAGCTGGCCGTAGGCAACGGTGGAGAGGGCATGGAGATGGAGCAGGACACCACTTACAATGGACAGACATTGGGTCTGGTGCTAGGCCATCTGCAGAACATACTGAGCTCCCCTACTGTAGAATTTTCCTTACCAGTTGATGCTGCCAAGGAGGCAAGAAATAGTCAACAGCCTTATAGCTCTAGTGAGACTCTGGGTTCATTTTTAGATGATCAGCTTACTGAAACCATAGAAATTAAACCTACGTTTGAGGTGCCCACTTCTGCACAAACACATCCAGTCTTAAATGCAATTGTTTAAACTTCTGAACAAGGGGGACATGGCAAATAATGTAGACAGCCAATTTTTTCGCCCATAGATAATTTCTTAGATTCAATTTCACTGCCCATCATGCAACCTTTGTTTGACGGAGTTCCCACGACATCTATGACACAATCAACTAGAGCAACTGGTATTAGCATGAATATAAATCCTACATCCAGTACCAGCAAAAGGCATAGCCCTAGATTAGCACAAAAGGCAGAAACTAATTCGGGCAAAGGCGCCATCCAAATTGCACAAGAGCTGTTAGTCAAGAAGTTGGGGGATCTGTCCGGAGAAGAACAACAGCATAATCTTGATGAATTTGATTTCTATGCGCAGCACTTTGACAGGCCCATTGACAAGTCCAAGATGGATGCCATCCAGGTACTCATTTAGTAAGGGAACAAGATGCACACGAAGAGAACCAAACACAAGAGCGCGAGGGTGGCGCCAGGTCTGGCGGACTAGGCGCTAACTGCTAGTAGTTCAAATGGAAAATGTTAGCCCCTACAGGCAATGGGGGTTGGGCTGATAACCCACTGTATTGTTTTTTTTATTGGAACCCCACTGTATTGTTTGCTTTTCGTTGTTAGTAGAGCCCTGCGTGGTGCTTACATGCACCTGTTGTTGTTGGATGATCGCTTGCTGGCCTAGTAGCCTTCGGCGGATGGATTGTAAGCGTTTCTCTCAGACCTGTGGGGCGAACTCCATTGACCTGCTGGCTGTTGCCTTCGGTCGCCCCCACCTCTACTGGTAATATGTATGGAATGCAGATGACATACCTACGATGGTTATTCGGGATATTGCTGAAAGTAGTCCAAACCTCTACTGGTAATATGTATGGAATGCTGACAGTTATTCGGTATATTGTGTTGGAATATTAGAGGTTTGAACGATGGGGCAAAGAGAGCGACAATTAGAAACCAAATCCTTTCAACTGGGGCTACAATTGTCTTTCTACAATAAATAGAAGTCACAGTCTTTCAGCACTACTTCTAACACTACTTTTCAGTGAACGAACAGTATTTTCCTCTCATCACAAATCAGCATAAGCATTTGAAACATAAGTATTTAACTAATCCAAAGTTCAGCAAAATAAACAGGGACATGGTTGGACGTGACATGGCGAGTAATGCAGTTTGGCTGCCGTCTGTTGGTGTATGTGGCGGTATTCTCTTGGCAACGTCGGAACACTACTTTAAGATACGTCAATCACATTTATCAACCAACACGATATCAGGAAGGAGATGTGGATGATAACACAGAATGGTCAATTACAGGTGTTTATCGAATGGTCAATTACAGGTGTTTATCGGCCACAATTCGACGCAGATAAAATCCTCTTATTGCAAGAAATCAGACCTACAACAGCACGTCCATTCGGCGTGGTTAGTACTTGGGGATTTCAACTTAATCCTTAATGCACAGGATAAGAACAATTCACGTCTAAACGTGCCGATGATTAATAGGTTCAGAGCCACGGACAACCTTGAGCTAGCTCCGATTAATCTGAGGGGGGGCGGGGGGTGGGGGGGGGGGGGGGGGGGAATAGTCACCAATAATGACAAAAAACGACCATATATATGTTAGCATCAGCAAGTTGGCTAGAGATTTTCCCAAGAGCTGACATACAAGCGCTCGCCTGTCTTGGCTCTGAGCCTCTGACCATTGTGCTTTGTTCCTTCAAGGAGATGTGGAATTTGACTTCTACAGGGGATTTAGATTTGAGGCGTACTGGATAAATATGCCCGGCTTCCTGGAGATAGTCCAGGAAACATGGAATAAACCGGTAAATTCGCAATATGCTATTTTGCACATTCATGTGAAGCTGTTGCGCATAGCAAAAGCATTAAAAAATCGGAGACGCAAATCACTCGCTGGATGGAGGATAAGTTGGGCTATCATAAATGTTACTTTGGCAAATCTAGTAAAGGCAAGGAGATCAGATCACTCACACCAGACGAGATAGAATTTAAGAGTTATCTTAAGCTGAAGGCTTTAGGGATGGCAGCAATGCAAAAAGCCCGGGTTCGTCAATATTCAACAATAACGTGGATCCGCAAAGGTGACACAAAGGATAAAGCATTGTGTAACAGAATCGCTCAATTTATACTAGATTAAGTAAGAAAATCACCTGTCGTAACAGATGGTTAACCGACTTAATCTAGCACAAACCTGGTAGCCCGCAGAGTGTTCCGAAAAACCTCGGTAATTCAACTTTACAACCAAGATCGCGTGATCAAGCAAATACAAATCACTTACATGAAGATTACAGCGGAAATAAAATTACATTTGAGTTTACAAATAAATAATACAAGTATGAGTTTCAAAACCATTTATTGAAAACATCATTACATTGAAATGATTATAAACCATAAGTTGAAATACATTGCTAGCTTATACTGACATCTTCTAATAACATAATTAAGATGAGAGATAATATAGAGTCACCGAGCCCACCAGTGGTTAGCTACACCTTTAGTAGCAAGAAACCTTCACCTGCAACAAAGTGGGATAAACCCTGAGTACTCGAATGTACTCAGCTAGACTTACCCGTCATAAACTAAAATAAATGACACCAAAGATTATGCAAGACTTTATAGTAGTGGATTGACTTGACTCATTTTGCGGAAAAGCATAATAATTCTTTTAACCTTTAGTTAAAGATGTAGCATCAACTTTTAATCATTATTACCTGTCATCTACATTAACCACTAGTTTATGCCAAACAAGTTGATTAAAACATACAATAGATTCCATCATCATTCCAGGCTTTCTATTAAACCGGATCACCAACATTAGTTTCATAGTCGTGTAAATGTTGTCATTACCCTAGTCAAGTGCTCTCTAACCAGGAGCGATGACGATTCGAATCGGATTCCTACTCAGCTGAGGGGTATTCCCTACACAAACCACCCTCACAAGCCACGTGAGTTACAGGTCACCGAAGACGCTATTCGGGTAAAGTCGCGGGATGAACAGGGACCACCGACACCCAAGGGCCGCCCGAAAGCCAGCACGTCTGAAGGTCTTAGATCGCGCCCCTGTGTCCGAACCTCGCCTCGCACCAGCACGATGCGTCACGATCCAAACCCAGCCCGAATAGTGTATCGGCTTCACGGTCTGAACGAGTTATCCTTCCAGTTAAGTGTAGGGCATGCGTTCAACATGACCAGAGGCACGACAACATGAACAGTCATTAGTTGACACGGTCGAGTCATCCCCATCCAAAATACAGGGAGTTTTCCACCGATCTTAGCTCAATTAACCATTCCGGCTATCATTCCGAGATGAGCCTTATCATGTGAGTAGGATATTCACCTACGTCTTGCGGGCAATGAGAATCACCCGACTTCTACTGAACTATGCCAACTAAGCATGACTGACACGTGATTGATAGGGTAACAAGGGTAGTGGTAATAGTAGAGTGAGCAAGACATAATGCAACAACGGTTTCACCCAACTCCTAAACTTAATGCATCAATAATAATAACTTAATTAAGATTGCATTTGTAAAGATAGGAGGTTTGTAATGCTCCGGGGCTTGCCTGGGAACAGACACTAGGTCAGTACATGTTAAATGATACTCGATTGGCGAGCATCTCTGATCCAACTTGTTACTTTGATGGTCCTTCCATCTTCTGTATCCATCTATCAACACCACCTTCAGGTTAGGTCCAGTCCTCACGTCCTTCATGTATGCACTTACGTACCTAAATGAGATACGAGATGCATGTGCATGAATATGAAGAATGGTAACACGAAATACACATATACAACCACTTAAGACAAACTCAAGATCATGAAAGGCATAAGCAAGCAATTAGAGTTATTTATCTAATTATAACACGAGCACAACATAAAAGTAGAGAAAACACCTCAAGCATGACATACTATTTAATTTAAGTCGAACTATGGCAATATTCATCCATCAAGGTTACTTAATAGATTAAACTAGCAAGAACAAGTTAAAGTAACTAACTCATACATGTAAGTTTGGGACAACAACATAGCAATCACGGTTTTAATCATAAGTGGAGTTATATAAATCCGACAAATATGAATCATAACAATTTGAAAAACTGATGAAAAACACTAAAAATCATTCAACATCAGCAATTCATGATTCACAATTTAACTCAGTCAAAAAGCACTTTGACTCAGCTCTGTTGAGAGGTGTGGGAAGATTTCAATATCAACTTAGTAAAATGCATATCTCTTAAACTACTAAAGATATGACCACCAAAATTTAACAACACCTAGATAGTAATATTATCTACAACTTTGGTATTCACCATATCAACAGAAAACATCATTTAATACATGATAAAATTTATTTCGTAACCACTATGCATGTAGCCAAAACAACAATATATTAAACTTGTTATTTTTATAAATCATAAACCATTCAACAAACAGTCATGAAATTTTAACCAAACATCATTCATCATATAAGGAATACACCATAATTATTTCATAATTTTTGGAGCACTCCTTAACAGCGATAAATATTTAATCTACACAATCAAGCTTCTAAACGCAGCAGCACAAAAACATTTTTAGAGCAGTTCATTCAAACTGAAACATAGCATGCATTAGATCTACTGCGTAGAGAAATTCATAAGGATTCCAAAAAGTCCAAGAACACTATCATACGATTTTCTATGATTTTATATGATTTTTCAAATATCTGCTGTATAGAGAGGAAATACTGGATGACCCTTTCTGCTTCGTTTCATCGGGGGATTTCACGGGACGGAGGAGGACCTGACCGGAGCAGGCACGGGAAGACCTCATCGGGGGATTTCACAGGACGGAGGAGGACCCGGCCGGAGCAGGCACGGGAAGATCGGTGGCTTGCTGTGGGCGGTGCAGGGGCTTGGCCACGGCCAGCGGCGCCAGCAGCAAGCAGCAACAGCCACCGGAGGAGGCGGCAGCAGCGGCGCCCTTCGCGCAGCGGCCCAACAGGAGCCGCGGGTGCCGCCTGTGCGGCAGCTGGTTGCCCGCGCGGCCAGCCGGCCAGCGCGCGCACGCGGCAGCGCCCGACCAGGGGCGCGGAGCAGGCAGCGTGGCGGCGGGCGCAGGGTAGGGCAGCGGCCTGGGTGCCGCGAGCTCGGCTGCTCGGCCCGCGCAGGCGTGTGCGTGCGCTAGCAGCAGCAGCAGCAGCACGGCGCAGGCAGCAACCGGGAGGGAGAGCTCCTGCCATGGCCCATGGGGAGGAGAGGGGAGAGCTCTAGGAGGAAGAGAGAGGAGCCGGGTGGGAGGAGGAAGTGGCGTGAGGGAGAGGAGAAGGAGGCCGACTGCTCCCTTTATTTTTCTCGGGCAGAGCAAAAGTGTCGACATCCTGTTCCCCATCCTCATCTAATATTTCCAATTATTTACGAAACTGTCACGGTCTTCGATTTCTCGTTTCCGGATTTAAAACCGCTAACTAAAAAGTTCGTCCGAATATACCGTTGTGAAGATATCGTCGATTAGAGCGACTTTGCTTTAAGAACCTTTGTCAAACTTCAAACGGTTTGTGAAATATGAGTTCCCGGAGAAAATCTCGCGGGTACCGAAAACTGCCAATCTGACGATCTTCGGGCATCTGTTTTCGCTATTTTCGGCTCTGATTCAGGTCTCGATGATTGAACGAGTTTTGTTCATCTTGATCCAACCTACAACTTCTCTTCATATTGTGTCGACATGCGAGATCTCCAAATTGCCGGTCAACACCTGTCAAAAACGTCCTCGGTTGCGTTCGGATGAGGGTTCAGAATATTTTTCGAGCATTTTCTCTGTTTCCGGTCAACATGAACCTTTCACGATTTTTGTTATACAGTTCAACTGAAGTATTTTGGGTAAGGTTGCAAGACTTGATTGAACTTAGATAATTATATCCACTGACATCCTTGACTTTAATTACTGCTTAGTTTGTAATTAATGCTCGGGGTGTTACACATTGCCAGTTGTATATGCGGCCGCGGTGCATATACAAGTCACATGATTGGTTGTTTTTCGATGCGGGACCCGCATACATGTAAACTTTCCACCACCACATGTACATGGACCCACATGCATGCAAACTTTTACCTGAAAAAGTACGCATGCGCATGGACCTCACATAAAAAACAACCAATCACAGGGTCACATTTAAGCCCCACGGTCGCATATACAACTGGTATTTTCACTCTCGTGACACAAATACAAAAATTTTCCAGCTGCATGCAAACATGAGAAGGAAAAAGAAATTCATTAGTACACTCAATGGGGAGACAGGACCAGTAATCTCACTGGAAAACAAATCAAGTCTGGTACATAACCATTTCTCGGCCATCTTGGGGGCACCGAGTATAAGATCCAAAGCTATTAATTGGAACGAGCTAGGATACATCCACCATGATCTGCAAGATCTAGATGCCTCAATCATAGAACAAGAGATGGAAGGGGTATCAAGGAGATGAATGCGGAAAAGGCGCCAGGTCTAGATGGCTTCATTGGGCTTTTATTTTTTTTATTTTTTAAAAAGTGCTAGAGGGTTGTCAAGGAGGACATGATTCAAGCGATCATGAGCTTTTACAATCATCGCGCATCAAGATTGGGTTTAATCAACAAAACAAATATAGTGTTGTTGCCGAAAAACCAAGACGCAACTTCTTTGTCAGATTTCAGGCCCATAAGCCTGATAAACAGTATTGTCAAAATAATCAGAAAAATCTTAGCTAATATATGGGCGCCAGATATGAACTCTGTTGTCTCAAATGACCAAAATGCTTTCCACAAGAAGAGATGTATCCACGATAATTTCATCTATGCACAAAAGGTCATCCAACTCTTACACAAAAAGAAAAGGTCAGCCTTATTTATCAAGCTAGACATCTCAAAAGCTTTTGACTCCATAGGTTGGAGCTTCCTGTTGGAGGTTCTTGAAAACTTGGGATTCAGCAGAAAATGGAGAGACTGGATAGTAGCACTTTTAGGCCAAGCGACATCCAAGGTTTTGGTAAATGGCCAGTCAACTAAAGAGATCAAACATGCAAGAGGACTAAGACAATGCAATCCCCTATCGCCGCTTTTATTCATCTTGGCCATTGACCCACTGCAGCGCATCATAGAAGCAGCAGCACAGAGAGGCGTCCTAAATCTGGTGCTTCTAAAAGCGGCAAATTTACGTTGTTCATTATACGCAGATGACACGGCAATTTTTGCAGACCCAAGCAGTATCGAGCTTGATCATCTATACAAGATCTTAACTTTTTTCGAGATTGCTCCAGGCTTAAAATCAACATCTCCAAGACCGAAATATTCCCCATTAGGATGGACATCAAAGTGGCCGACCAGTTAGTCCAAAATTTTCCGAGAAACAATTTGCAAATTTCCTGGGAAATTCCTTGGCCTTCCACTGCATATTTAGGAAGCTGCGCAAAGTTGAAGTCCAACCACCCATGGATAAGATTGGGGCTAGACTGCCAAGCTGGAAGGGTAGATTTCTTTCCATAGCTGGGAGAGAAACTCTAGTAAAGACAGTGTTATCATCTCAACCGATATATCGCTTAATTAACCGCATTTCCGGAGAAAAAATGGTTAATCAAGAGGATCAACAGGTTACGGTGAAGTTTCCTTTAGAGGGGTGAAACATCTGATAAGATTTATGGGGGACATTCGATAGTCAATTGGCCAATGACTTGTCGACAGAAAGATAGAGGGGGCCTAGGAATTTTAGACCTGGAATATTTTGCACGAGCGCTAAGACTATGATGGTCATGGTTCCAATGGAAGCAAAGGGACCAAGCGCGGAACAAGTTCAACCTACGTATTGACAGCCATGACAAAGACTTATTTGTGACATCGGCAGTGGTGACGATAGGCAATGGGAGAGTGGTCAAGTTCTAGACATCGTCATGGGCGAAAGGGAGAACCCCTAAAAGCATCGTGCTGACTTTGTTGAAAAAAAGCAAAAAGAAAATATCACGGTGCAGAAGGCGCTACAAGGAAATTGATGGATTGCATGTATCACTCTATTACTACAGCTAATGAAATACAAGAATATGTTATGTTACAAAAACCATTGTGCAGATTCAACTTGATGAAAATAAGTAGGATAATATCGCTTGGCGTTGGACAGAAGATGGTGAATACACAACCAAGAGTGCTTTAAAATACAATTCCAAGGGACCTTTAGTCAATTGAAAGTTGAAACTAATGCCAATATGGAGAACAAAGGCAGAACCCAAATATAGATTTTGTTTTTGCTTGGACACTGTTGCATAAAAAGATCTTAATGGCAAACAACTTGATGAAAAGGCAGTGGCCAAATGACCCGATATGTAAGCTTTGTGGAAATGACCATGAAACACTAACACACTTATATAAAGATTGTGTGTTTTCAATGCAGGTTTGGGCGTTACGGAAGCAGTGGTTTGGTCTCTACGTGATTGACACCGTGTGAATAGATGGACACACAAAGATCAATAGAAGGCAAAGGAAAGTGTTCGATGGCATTATTATCTATTTTTGGTGGAACATATAGAAGGGGCGAAACCAAAGAACTTGCAGCCAAGACAAGTGGCTCTCCTAAGCAAGGAAGAGGTAGAGAAATATCAGTTGGTGACAAGAACTAATGCATAAAGTTTTTTAGTCACAACAACAAAGGAAGAGGTGAAGGTTTTAGTCTATAAAGTGTTTATCTGGTTCTGCTCAGTGTTGACGGTCGTTAGCGTCAACTTTTTATACAATTATAAACATGATAAATTGATCAATCATGTATAAAATAATAGAAATATAGGAGGTTATCTAACAAATTCCACGAGTTTTGGTATTCTATTATTTTCCAGGGACTATTCCAGAAAAACATAATAAGGAAAGCAAATCAGAATAAATATAGAAGAAACCCCGTGGAGATATAGTTTCCATCGCACTTAGGAAGGACCCAGAAGACACCGGAGCGAAGCGGGGCCCGAGACCCTGACATGTGGGGCCGACCGGCATGGGGTGGGGTCGGGCGGCACCCCCTGTGGGACCCTTCTCCCCCCTTCTGGAAGCTTCGTCCACCGCCTTTGAGGAGTCATCTCGGCCCGACGTTAAGTCGGTTTGATCCAACGGCTGTCGTGCATCCCACCAGACTATAAATAGAGGCCTTCACCCCCTAGAGCCAAGCCAGATCAGAAGCTCAAGAGCATGAAGCCATAACTCCTATCTAGTAGATCTAGACCAACAATCAAAGAGAGATTAGTTTCATGTAGAGCTAGCTCTATTTAGAGATTAGAGATATAGAGTTGGAGGGTGTAGTTCTAGAGGAGTTCCGGCCTGTCGATGCTTCTTCATCGCTGTATTCTTTGGGATCAAGTCCTCTTGCCCAGGATTTGTATTCTGAGATACCCTGATAGTCTACTTCTGGTTCAAGTAAGCAATATTATCCTTATTGTTCTTTTTGTTTGCAACTCTTCTTGAGTACTTTGATCTTGATGGCCTCTTGATTAAAGTAGTAATTTGTAGTGTACGCGTGGTGCCTAGGCTAGGTTTACATGTGAATGTCCCCTGATTTTCTGGACAATGGTAGCTCGCGTAGGTGACTCTTATAGCTACATTGATTCCTTTGTAGTCCGTTTCCCGTAATAGGTTTGGTAGGCACAAATGTGTTTGGTAGGAGAGAACTTGTAGATGAAATATGCGTCACAGTCTACCTAGGGGGTACCCTATGGTAGTAGATTGTAGGCGGAGGTGTGGCGACGTCGATCAAGCGTAACACAAAGAGCGTAGACACGGCGATTTATACAGGTTCAGGCCGGCAAGTCGCCGTAATACCCTACGTCCTGTGTTTTGGTGGCTGGATTGATCTTGTGTATTAGGTTACAAGATCTGTAGATGATCTGAGAGAGGTTGTGAGAGAGTTTTCGAGGGGGGGTCCCTGCTCGCCTTATATAGTCGGGGAGCAGGGTTACAATTTCCATATCCTAACAGATTACGATCGGTTCCCTATGGCAAGGGATCCGAGTCTATCTACTAGGATCTTCCTTGGCGAGCAAGACTTCTTCGGAGTCCTTGGTGAGCACGACGGGCTGGTCGCGTGCCGCAAGGCCTCGCGGGCTGGGCCGTATCCTGGTCGGCAGGCCCATAAGGTCCCTGGGGATATGCCGAGGTAAAATCCCCAACAAGTCCCCAAGCACGTTGTATTATTCTGGCGAGCCCGCAGCGTCATCCTCGGAGGTGTTCAGCTGGTCGCCATCACGCGGAGTGGTCGTCGTAGAGCCTCGACCAGGGTGGCTGGTCGAGGTGCTTATCAGAGAAGTCTCCCGACCAGGTCGAGCTGGTCGAGAACGTCGTAGCTTGATGCGCGAGCTGGTCACCTTGCCGGATGCTGTGGCTGCTTGTTGGAAGAATGTGATGTGCTGAAGAAGAATTTTTTTTGAAAAGTCCTTCGCTGGTGAAGTGTACCCACTTAGGCTCTGCAAAAACAACTCACAAAAAACAGCAGAGCTTCGTCGAGAAGAAAATTAGTACATTCACCACAAGGTGAAGTGTACCCACTTAGTCTCCGAGCATGGTAGCAGGTGAAGTATGCACGTGGTGCCATGCTTTATAAAATGGTGCATAAGGTATGTAAATGAACATTGAAACACGAGTTTTGTAAAAAATGACTGCAAATACCCGTAGTCCCCGAGCCTGATGTAAGAAACTGGGAGCTTCTTGTATCAGGATCATGTATGTGGAGAATAAAGAATTGAAATACTAGTTTAGTAAGATACGATTACAAATACCCGTAGTCCTCGAGCCTGATGGAAGGAGCTTGAAGAGGTTCTTGCATCAGGGTCATTTGATTTTTATTCGCAGTCCCCGGGCCTCAGTCCTCGGGTATTGTCCTTCGATGCCTTAGCCGCAGTCCCCGAGCCTTGCTCGGCGTGAGGTTGGACGAAGCCCATGAGCCTGGTTGGGAATGCGATCAGCACTCGGGTCGTAGTCGCTGTCGATGTGGTCCCCAAGCGTGTTTGTGCCGCCCACTTTGTGAATCTTGTCGACCAGATTACTGTAGTCATCTACTGTGGCTGCAAAAATAACAAAGATGCACGCCCAGTCCCCAGGACTGTAGCGTTGGTGATACTGCAAAGAAAAATTATTAGCCGTAAATCATGTAATTGACTATAAGTGAATGTGTAAGGAAGAGGAAGTAAATGAGCCGTGTTTTATCTGCGTGATTATCGACCCGTTTTTGAGGCGCAAAAGGTAGGCGGCGTGGCGGTTCCGTATTTAATCGTTGCGGTTTCCCAAAAACCCTTGAAGTCGAAGCGCCACGCCGCTTGGTATAAAAGGCTACTCTGATGGTTGACGGAACGGGAAGGGTTCGCGTTTCTTTGCCTTAGTGCGATTAGGATTCGAATAGCCAGCGATTCGGTGCCATATATTCTTGGTGATCCAAGAGGATTCCCATCCGTCTTGTTAATAATCTCCGTGCGTGCCGCCAGCAAGGTTTAGGCGAAGAGTAGGAGAGTTCGTCGGTGCTAGGGTTTGGTCGGCAAAGATGGAGGGAGACAGCGCGCGCCTTGCGGTGGGTTTCGCCGCCTTGCTGGCTTTGCCAGAGGACTTGGTCTTTCGGATTCTTCTTCATGTGATTGACGGTGGCGACAATGTGCGTGAGTATGCGAAGATTCGCCCAATCTGCCGTCTCTTTTGCTGATTTTGCGACGACGCTTTGACGATTCGGCTCATGTCTCTTCGGCGTGTTCAGGACTTTTGCTGGCCTTACTATCCTTTCCTGGAGACTGCCTTCGAGCAGCGCTTCCTCAATGTCGACCACCGGGAGGCATTGTTCTTTCGCGGTTTGGAGCGGTTGATGTTGCAGGAGCGGTTGATGTTGCGATGTACTTCAGGGCCATGATGTTGTATTACGCTCATTCGGCGAATCCGGAGACGCTTGCTATCCTTCATTGCCTCGGCGGAGGTGTTCTTCTAGATGGTCGGTTTTGTGATAGAAGCTTGCGTCGTCTTCGGGAACATTCTTGTGACGATATGCACAGGATCTGGCGGCGGTGGTGGATTCGTGCCCCGGAGGATGTGCCCAATTTGGTCGTCGTCGTCGGTCCTCATCTGTGCGTCTGGAACGAGTGCCGTCGCTTTGGTACCAACATGCCTGGGATTATTATGTACTGTAGCCTGCAATGTCAGCTTCGGCATGAGTTTGATCTCTGAACTAGGAACATTAGTGAGGTGGTCGCTTATCGCATTAATAGGATGAGGTTGTAATCATTGGAATGACTTGTCTTTAGGTGTGGTTCCTTCTGTCTTGGAGTCTTGAATTTGGTGTCATGCTTTATTTTGCTGTGGGATAGCGATAATTTGTATCTCGGATACAAGTATTCGGATGTATAAGTGAAACACTACAAAACTGTAATATATCCGGGGCGGTGAGCTTTTGTTTCACTTGTATGTCCTGTCGTGCCCGCTAAGTCGTGAGCCGTAGCGATGAATCATTCGGCCTTGGGTCTCAAATGGTCCAGATCGTAGGGCTAGCGCCACTTCACACGTAGGATACATAAGGACTCCCAAGGAGGCACGCTGCTGGCAATCCGCGGCGCAGAGGGCGAACAGCTCATGCACGCTTAGGATGATACCAGAGACAGGTCCTTTTTCCGAGAGGCTCGATCATGGCGTGACTAGGGCCTGTGGAGACCGTTCCTGCAGACATTGGGCAAAAAGCCATGCTGCTTGTAGAGTCGTCGACCGTACCGTGGTCGTGTACAGATTCTGGGTGCATAGCCTCATGGCTCCCGACCCAAATGACACCGCCCGGTTGCTGGGGAAATATCATTTGGGAGGTCTGTCAACGTTGTCGTAGTGCTTAGGGTAGCTACTTCTATTCGCTATGAACCATTGACAGACCAGCTTCAGGAGCTTTCTGGTTATGGCCAGACTGTTTGGAGAAATGCCCTGTTGCGTTTTGGCGAGGTCGTCGAACACTATGGGAGTGTTTTGGAGAGGTCGTCGATCGTTAGTAGCCGCACTGTCGTGGTCGCCGAATGTTATTGATGTTTTTATGATGACGATGATACGGCGTGGGTGTTTTTGGAGCGGTCGCTCTATGCCGTGAGCGTGTTGCGAAGATCGTCGTACGCCGTGAGCGTTTTGCGGAGATGGTCATACGCCGTGAGCGTTTTGTTCACATAAGGTTCGGTTAGATGAGACAAGAGAAACAAAGCACCTTTATTCATTGTTTGGGGAAGAAATAGTACAAACTTTGTTGAACTATGCTTATGTTAGGACATTGAAAGTGCAATCAAGCCTTAAGTGGGTTTTGGTGACATGACAATGCAACTAGAGAACTAATGAGACTTTACAAGTATGACAAGCAGGTTAAACTTAAGGAGGTTGATGAACAGGTTGACGGACCCCTCCAATTTCAAAAGTGCATGATAACAAGCTTAAAGGAGTTCAAATTCATTTTATACTTTGAAATTGAGTTAGGTATGCCATACTATTAAGAGGTATTCAACACACATGCCAACAAGTGAACCAAATGCAATATCTATCCAAATACATCACACCTCCACACACATAGAAGGCAAATCAGCCAACTATTCGAAGATCCATTCTTTGCTGGTTCTGCCAAGCCGACAGTGCCGGGCCCCAGGCCGGCACTGCCGCGACTTGTTCTGACCGTTGAGCAATGAAGGGGTATTTAACACCTCCTCACTCACTCCCAACGGCTAGTTCTGCCATTCCATTCAGTCTTCGTGAAACAGACAGAGAAAGCTCTCTTCTTGCTCTCCCCTTCTCCCTTGGTGCTCAACCACTCTCCTCCATTGATTTGCAATCAACCTTTGAGCGATTGAGCCCCCAAGATTGAGAAGAAGCTTCTCCCTCGGATCTTCAACTCCTACAAGCATTTGGTTTGCATGGTGGCCGGCGGTTTGAGTTCTTTACTCTTGGAGCGTTGCTCCTAGATGGCTAGAGGTTGCCCTTGAGCTTGCCTCCTTCGTGTGGCAGCCTAGGGAAGTTTGTATCACCCAACTATTGCTAATACATTCCTCTCATCTCAAGAGTTCATTCTCTTGACTTGAGACCGAGGAAAGAGCAAGCCTTGTGTGGCGCACCTCAACAACGTGGATGTAGGCAAGCCTTGGTGGCGAGCTGAACCACGGGTCAAATCTTGTGTCCCCTTGTGTTTGTCTCTATACTTTGATATATATTATTTGCAAGGTGATTTCTAGGGTTTGAACCCGATCTACTCGGTGGGTGTGCTGCTACCACTTTCAGGTGGTGCTAGAGGTTCCCTACACCTCTAGGAAGGTTTCTATTCAAGCACAATTTACATTCAGTCCTTACATTTTGAATTGTGTATATCTCTGTTCTGGTGACCAGCACTGCTGCTCTTAGCCCAGCAGTGCCGACCACCCCGGCAGTGCCGGCCTCGAGCCAGGCAGTGCCGGTCTGTGACTAACAGAAAGGTTTTAAGTTTTATAAACATGCCTATTCACCTCCTCCTCTAGGCTAATCAGATCCTTACAAGTGGTATCAGAGCAAGGTTACCTCAGTAAGCACTTTACCGTGCGAGGTAATGGCCGAAGAGGGAAATATTGTGATGATTGATCCCAAGAAGGTGGACTTGCATGAGACCTCAAGAAGCGATGAAAGTGTCGACACGAACAAGTACCAGACCACTGCTGGTATATCCACTGGAGAAATAGCAAGAAGAAAAGAAGCTAGAAGATTGAGAAGAGAAGGCAAGAAATTGCAAAAAGAAGAAAAAGCAATCAATGAAGCCAAAAGCTTGAAGCTTGCCGAGAAGTTTCATAGAAGAGAAGTAAGAGCTCTCAAGAAGGAGCTCAAGGCCAAGGAGGAGGAGCTCAAGAAAAGGAAAGAGCAAGCATCTCATGTGGAGGTTGATTCAAGTAGCTCCGACGGTGATGATGATGTATCATACCAAGCCTCCAAGATTGCAAAGAAGGATGAGAAGAAGAAGAAGGATGATGGAAGCAAGAGATACTCCGCCATATCCTTTGATTATTCATCTATTTCAAAGCATGAGCATAAACCTCTATTTCATGTTCCCACCGGCAAGTTGCCTCATTTCGATGGGACCAACTTTGCCAAGTGGAAACACTTGATGAAAGCTTATCTTGTAGGTCTTCACCCCGGTGCTTGGGAGATTGTTCACAAAGGATGTGATCCTCCGGTTGATCTAACAAGTCCCACTACCACCGAGCTCCGTTGCATACAACTCAATGCACAAGCAACTAGTGTGTTGCTAAGTGCATTGGATGGTGATGAGTACAACAAGGTGATGGGATTAGAGGTTGCCAAGGAGATATGGGACACCTTGCACCTTGCACATGAAGGTGTGAGCAAAGTGAGACAGTCCAAGATTGATTTGTTGATGGCCAAGCTCAACCGGTTCGTGATCAATGAAGGTGAAGGGCCACAAGAGATGTTCGATAGATTGATGACTATGGTTGTCAAGATTAGAGGCCTTTGTGGTGAAGAGGTCAATGATCACAAGGTTGTCAAGATCATGCTTGAAGCCTACTCTCCAAGAAATGAGACCGTTCTGACATTGATTAGAGACAAAAAAGATTTGAGTACTTCACCCCAAATGATGTGCTTGGAAGGATCATCACCTTTGATCTACAAAAATAAGAAGCTTTAGAGAGGAAGAAGCTTGGAGAGATGCAATCAAGGATGGAAGGGATGAAGATCAAGGATGTGGCTCTCAAAGCCAACAAGAGCTCAAGGAGAGCAACCCCTAGCTGTCCTAAAAACAGCAAGCAAACATCTTCAAGCAAAGCTCAAGCATTCAAAGCCATCAAGCATCAACCCGAAGCTCCAACATCAAGTGATAGTGAAAGTGAAGATGAACAAGCGCAGAACATAGATGACATGGCCCTATTCATGAGAAGATTCAACAAGGGCATCAAGAAGAATGGGTACAAGCTCACAAGAAGGAAGTTCTCAAACAAGAAATCAATAACTTGCTTTAGATGTGGTAGCACTGAGCACTTCATTGCCGAATGCCCAAATGAAAAGAAAGATGACAAGTTTGGCAAGGGCAAGAAAGAAGACAAGGGTGACTACAAGAAAGGGAAGAGATATGTGGGTGAAGCTCACATTGGACATGGTTGGGATTCATCAACCGATAGCTCAAGTGAAGATGAAGATATGGCCACCATTGCTATCCACAAGCCATCCACTTCACCGAGGCTCTTCAACAACATGTCCAATGATGATGAAAGCTTCCCTCCCACTTGTCTCATGGCAAAGGGTGAGAAGGTAAAATCAAAACCCAAAGCCATAACTCCCCCCCAAAGACATCTCTAGTAGTGATTCTAGTGATTACTCTAGTGATGATGAATCTAGTGATGAAGAAATCAATGAAATAACCAATAACATGGATCCTAAAACCAAACTTTTCATTGCCAACATATTGGATGAATTAGAGGCAACCAAGGCTGAGCTAGCATCTAGAGAAAGGACTCTTATCAAACAAGAGGATCTTTACATTGCTAGTGAGGAAGCTCTTGCATTAGAAAGAAGTGAGGTGAGCTCTTTGACTAAGGCTTTGGCTAAGGAAAAAGAAGCTCATGCTCTCACTAAGAAGGAGTGTGGTGACCTCAAGCAAAAGCATTGTGGCTTAGTTGAAAAGCATCAAGAGCTTGAGGCACAATACTCTCTTCTTTGGGAGGGCAACTCACATCTTCCTAAAGCAAATGATGCCTCTTCTCCATCCACTAGCCAAGGTTGTGGAAAATGCTATAATATTGATTGGAATGATTATTCCACTAACCTTGCCAACATGGAGGCCATGAAGAAAGAAATAGCAAGGCTCAACAATGTCATCTCAGTTTCAAAGAAGAATGACAAAGACAAAGTTGAGCCAAAGAAGATCCAATACAAGGATGGAAGACATCCATCAATGAAAGATGGGCTTGGACACACTCAAAGAGGTAAAACCAATGGAAGATAAATAGTGAAAGGCATTGAGTGTGTCAAGTTTGAGAAGAAGGGAAGCATTGGTGTAGATAAGCCTGCACAGATAGCAGCTCTGCTAGACCAGAGGCCGGCAGTGCCGCGCCCCAATAAAGGAAAGGATACTAGTGCTTTACGTGATCAAGCTCAAGCCAAAGTCCATGCCAAGAGGATGCCCCAACAAAAGCAGGTTTCTCAGAAACCCAAGGACTCAATCTGGGTGGCCAAAAACAAGTATGTATACAAACCCAAGAGAAGGTCACCTCAAGGAAGCTTGTCTTCGTGCTACATGTTGAAATGCAATGACCGTGGTAAAGTCATTGCAGAATTTGTGGGTGATGAGAAACATGATAAAAGAAGCATGAACATTTGGGTACCAAAAATTGTTGTGACTAACATGCAAGGCCCCAAGATTGATTGGGGACCTAAATCGAGGAACTAATTTGTTTTGTAGGCATACTCCTCCGGTGGATCAAGTTGAGTGCTTGATAGTGGATGTACAAATCATATGACTGGAGAGAAGAGTATGTTCTCATCATATTCCCCAACTTCAAATGCAAGTGAGAATATCATCTTCGGTGACAACTACAAAGGGGAAGTGATTGGTCTCGTAAAGGTGCTATCACTCATGAACATTCTATCTCAAATGTTTTACATGTGAATTCGTTGAGTTACAACTTGTTGTCCGTTTCTCAATTGTGTGAGATGGGCTACAATTGTTTCTTTACGGATAAGGGTGTAGAAGTCTTTAAGAGGGAGGATTCCTCTATTGTCTTTACGGGTCATTTGAAGGGCAAGCTTTACCTAGTTGATTTCAACAAAATTAAGGCTAAGCTTGAGACTTGTTTAGTGACAAAATCTAGCATGGGTTGGTTATGGCATCGACGACTAGCTCATGTTGGGATGAGGGACTTGGCCAAACTCCTAAAAGATGAACATATTCTTGGACTAACAAATGTTCATTTTGAGAAGGATAGAATTTGTAGCGCTTGCCAAGCCGGAAAGCAAGTAGGTGCACCTCACCCATCCAAGAGCATTGTCTCCACCAATCAACCATTGGAGCTAATTCAAATGGATCTATTTGGACCGGTGGCCTACATAAGCATTGGAGGTAACAAACATGGTTTAGTTATTGTTGATGACTTTACTCGTTTCACTTGGGTGTTTTTCATGTATGATAAGGCCACAAGAAATCCAGGCCACAGAAGTGGAACCTCAAGGTGAAGAAGCTACTGCCCCAAGACTTGAAGAAGAAGGGTTAGCAGTGCTCCCTGGTCAGGCCTCTGTGCCTGTGGCCGGCACTGCCAGACCAGAGGCTGGCACTGCCAGACCCAGCAGACAGGCAGCAACTAGCCCCTCACCTGCCACTCCAAGGAACCTACAACCTATCTTTGAAGAGCATGAGTATGATGACCAAGATGAGCAACAAGAAGCCACAGAATACCCAAGATTGAGGCAAACAATTCAAAAGGATCATCTTGTTGACAATATACTTGGGAGTCTCCGAAGGGGGTAACTACTCGTTCACATTTGGCAAATTTTTGTCAATTTTACTCTTTTGTCTCCTCTTTGAAACCTCTCAAGGTTGAGCAAGCTCTAGATGATCCAAATTGGGTGATGGCTATGCAAGAAGAGCTCAACAACTTTGAGCGAAATCAACTTTGGTCCTTAGTGGAAAGACCAAATACCAATGTGATTGGAACCAAATGGGTCTTCCACAACAAGCAAGATGAGCAAGGCATGGTGACAAGGAACAAGGCAAGATTGGTGGCTCAAGGCTTCACTCAAGTGGAGGGCTTGGACTTTGAAGAGACATATGCACCGGTGGCTAGACTTGAAGCAATTCGAATGGTTCTAGCCTATGCTGCCCATCATGACTTCAAGCTATATCAAATGAATATGAAGAGTGCATTCCTCAACGACCCCATTCAAGAATTGGTCTATGTTGAGAAGCCACCGGGTTTTGAAGATCCCAAGTTCCCTCATCATGTCTTCAAGCTCCATAAGGCGCTCTATGGGTTTAAGCAAGCACCAAGAGCATGGTATGAATGCCTTAAGGAATTTATACTCAAACAAGGCTTTGAAATAGGCAAAGCGGATCCTACTCTCTTCACTCATAAAGTCAATCATGATATCTTTGTGTGCCAAATATATGTCGATGACATAATATTTGGTAGTACTAACCAGTCCTTTTGTGATGAGTTTAGTAGGATTATGACTAAGAGATTTGAGATGTCTATGATGGGTGAGCTAAAGTTCTTCCTCGGTTTTCAAATCAAGCAACTCAAGGAAGGGACTTTCTTATGCCAAACCAAGTACACCCATGATATATTGAGAAAGTTTGACATGGTGAATTCAAAGCCAATCAAGACTCCCATGTGAACTAATGGACATCTTGATCTTGATGGAGGGAAATCCGTGGACATAAAGGTATATAGCTCCATGATCGTCTCTCTCCTTTACTTATGTGCATCTAGGCCGGATATAATGCTTAGTGTGTGCATGTGTGCTAGATTTCAAGCTAACCCGAAAGAGTGCCACTTAGTGGCCGTTAAGAGAATCTTGAGATATCTAGTTTTCACTCCTAACCTTGGCTTATGGTATCCTAAGGGCTCTAATTTCGATCTACTTGGTTATTCGGATTCCGATTACACCGGTTGCAAGGTAGACCGAAAAAGTACTTCGGGGACGTGTCAATTCCTTGGACGGTCCCTAGTGTCTTGGAGTTCTAAAAAGCAAAATTGTGTAGCCCTTTCCACCGCCGAGGCCGAGTATGTTGCAGCCGGCGCATGTTGTGCTCAACTACTTTGGATGAGGCAAACCTTAAAAGATTTCGGATGTCAATTCACCAAGATACCTCTCTTGTGTGACAACGAGAGTGCCATCAAACTTGCAAATAACCCAGTTAGTCACTCTAGAACAAAACACATAGACATCCGTCATCACTTCTTGAGAGACCACGAATTAAAAGGAGATATCGCAATTCGCCATGTGAGTACCGAAAAGCAACTAGCCGATATCTTCACTAAGCCTCTCGATGAGACATGGTTTTGTGTTGTGCATAGTGAGCTGAATATACTTGACTCTCGTAACGTGGTTTGAACTATAGCACACATTTGTTTGTCCACCTAGCGACTTAGGCAAAACTTTGAAAATTTCAATTATGTGCTTCAAAATAAATTTTGAAAGAAACTTGAATGTGTTGGTCATAGTATGATTGATGATTTGCTTACTGACCAGCATATGGCAAGGGGTATGTGTCCACAATTGCATAAATATATAGTATAAAGGTGGCATAGTGCCTCACTGCCTGGCAAGGCCAGCAGTGCTGGGGTGCCCGGCAGTGCCGGGCTAAGGCCAGCAGTGCCGGGACTTAAGGGCACCGAGCTTGTCGGGCCCAAGTCCAACCTCTCGGGTCCTCCTTTATTTCCTACCCCAGACCTGAGGGGACTCCATCCCAAGTCATTTTCCCCCAACAGAAACACCTCTCCTCTCCTCTCTCAACCCTAAGGAGACCCAGGGAGCCCGGAGGTCCCTCTCTTCCCCCCCGGCAGTGCTGCCCCTTTGGAGGTGCTGCCATTGGAGGAGGTGTGGAGGATCTTCCTCCCTGCATCAAGCTCCGTTCAAGCCCGACCTTCTTCTTCTCCTTCCCTCTCTTTCAAAGGTAATAACTTGAAACCCTAACTTGGGTCGATCTATGCAATGTACGGATTTTGAGATGGGATTTAGGTTGTTAGTGGTTGCATTATGTATGGTGATGTATCTCCAGTAGTTAGATTTCGTCAAAACCGAGATTCTATGGTGGATTGGAAAAGCCTGCATAGGTGTTGTCTGCACCAGGCCGGTAGTGCCGGGCTCTGGGCAGCAGCACCCATGTATTTGCTTCTCCAATCAACCTAGACTCTCGTTTTTGATCAAATCTCTCCACTAGAGTTCCAGTTACTATTCTAAGTGCATCAACTTAACCTTCTCTCTTTTAAATGCATAGATGGACGCCGGTGGATCGAGTCGTGCAGGAGGAAAGAGGTCAAGGACCAAGGCTCATACTCCCATAGCTGATGATGGCCTGAATCCTAGGCAGAGGATCATTCAAGAGGAGGAATTGCAAAGGGCAGGGAGAACAATCAGAGAAGGTGTTTGCCCTAGGACACCTCCAGATTTGGGTTTGTTTAATGCTTTTCATCTTGTTGAGCATCCTGAGGAGGTGCTTGTCAGAGAGCCTCAGGACAACCGTGCAAGGCAAAGGGTGAGCTATCAAAATCAGTGGAGGACTGTCCAAGAGCAGAGGGCCATCTATCCCTATGATGTGCCAAAGGACATGGGTGTGGATTACAGGTTCTGGAACACTTTTCACTCAGACTACTATTCCAGTGTTCTCTTTCATGCTACCAAGCCTAAGATCATCAAGATGAAGTATGTTGATTGGGAGCATCTGGAGAACAAGAGAGACCCTGTGTTTGATAGGATCATTGACCAGTGCAGACAGTTAGGTATGTATGAGTGGATGGGCTTTCAGAATGGCTGGAACACTGAGATCATCCATCAGTTTTATGCCACTTACTACCTTGATAGGGAGAATCATGTGATGCACTGGATGACAGAGGGCAGGCACTATAGGCTTGACTATGTGACTTTTGCCCTTCTTCTAGGCTTTGGTGAGGATGATAGAGCATGCTTCAATGTTCATGATGAAAGAGGGCTGACAAATGAGAAGATTTCACAGCTCTACATTGAGCCTCAGTATGCAGATGGTCTTGTGAAGGGTTTGAGGAGTAAGTATTACATCTTGAACAATCTCTTCAGGACCACACTCTATCCCAAGGTGGGATCTGCTTCAAACCTCTATGCCAAGTCAAAGAATGTGCTTCGGAGGATGAGAGGTGGAGCACCACCATTTTCATTGGCACGTTTCCTTTGGGATGAGATCTTCCTTGCTGCTGCTGATGCTAGGAACGGGCTTCCTTATGCTCTCTACCTCATGTTCATAATTGAGATGGTGACTGGTCGGATCTACAACAAGAACACTGTCCATGAGCCTTTCAAAGCAGAGAAGGTCATTCACTCTTCAGCAGTTCAGGAGATAGTGACTCCTCCCAGAGATAGTACCAGGGCAGCAGCCCATGACCTTCCTGAGTCCTCTAGAGTAGCTACCAGAGGCAGGAAGAAGGGTAAGCTTGGTAGGATGTTGAAGAAGATCTTTGCTGGCATTTGTTATGCCAATGACCATGCTTATCAGACAAGGCTGGAGATCAGGCAGCTCAGACAGGAGCAAGGTCTCAGACATATTCCTTCTCCTACACCTTCACCACAACTCAGTGAGGAGTCTACTTATGATGAGGATGATGATGATGATGAAGATGAGGATGAGGAGGAGGAGATCCAGCTGCCACAGACTCGGAGATGCAGCAAGCGTGCATCTTCTCCTAGTGTTCACTTCACCGCTCCTGATGATGATGATGAAGATGAAGATGAACAAGATGATGATGATGACCATATGGAGGAGGACAGTGACTAGCTTGTGCTCTTTTTGCTTGGTTCTTTTTCTCCTTTTTGGTGACTTGTTGCCAAAGGGGGAGAATTACTAAGTGAAGGGGGTACAACATCTTCGACATGGTCATGGAGGAGCAGCAACTGCTAGTTATCTTAGTTTTTAGTCTTAGCTTGTGAGATGAGAGAGCAACATGAAACTATTTTATTGTAATATTGCCACTTAAGTACTTTATTTGTGTCATTTGTGGACTTGTACTCTCTCATATATATCATGCCTGTCTTAGTGTGCTTTTAGCTTATCTTTATATCTTGTTGTGTGGTCGTGTGTTAGCTTTCGCAGCCTTGCTGGTGGCAACTAGGCCGGCAGTGTCGGACTACTGTCAACAGCAAGCAACTCTGTTGTGTTGAGACAGGTTCATATGCATCATGTATATTCTTGTGACACTTTTTCAGCACCCCACAACAGCCACGGATGTAGGGAGAGCCCTATTTCACTCCAATGTGTGAATCTTGGCTTTTTATGCCAAAGTGGAAATTCAAATTCCTATTCACACATTTAGGGGGAGCTCCTACACCCATGACTTGCATTGTCTCAGATTATTATTCACTTTTGTAAGCTCTAAGTGTGTTGTCATCAATCACCAAAAAGGGGGAGATTGAAAGTGCAATCAAGCCTTAAGTGGGTTTTGGTGACATGACAACGCAACTAGAGAACTAATGATACTTTACAAGTATGACAAGCAGGTTAAACTTAAGGAGGTTGATGAACAGGTTGGCGGACCCCTCCAATTACAAAAGTGCATGGCAACAAGCTCAAAGGAGTTTAAATTCATTTTATACTTTGAAATTGAGTTAGGTATGCCGTACTATTAAGAGGGATTCAACACGCATGCCAACAAGTGAACCAAATGCAATATCTATCCAAATACATCACACCTTCACATACATAGAAGGCAAATCAGCCAACTATTCAAAGATCCATTCTTTGCTGGTTCTGCCAAGCCGACAGTGCCGGGCCCCAGGCCAGCACTGCCGCGACTTGTTCTGACCGTTGAGCAGTGAAGGGGTAGTTAACACCTCCTCACTCACCCCAATGGCTAGTTCTACCATTCCATTCATTCAGTCTTCGTGAAACAGATAGAGAAAGCTCTCTTCTTGCTCTCCCCTTCTCCCTTGGTGCTCAACCACTCTCCTCCATTGATTTGCAATCAACCTTTGAGAGATTGAGCCCCCAAGCTTGAGAAGAAGCTTCTCCCTCGGATCTTCAACTCCTACAAGCATTTGGTTTGCGTGGTGGCCGGCGGTTTGAGTTCTTTACTCTTGGAGCTTTGCTCCTAGCCGGCTAGAGGTTGCCCTTGAGCTTGCCTCCTTCGTGTGTCAGCCTAGGGAAGTTTGTATCACCCAACTATTGCTATTACATTCCTCTCATCTCAAGAGTTCATTCTCTTGACTTGAGACCAAGGAAAGAGCAAGCCTTGTGTGGCGAGCTTGAGCCTTGTGTGGCACACCTCAACAACGTGGACGTAGGCAAGCCTTGGTGGCGAGTTGAACCACGGGTCAAATCTTGTGTCCCCTTGTGTTTGTCTCTATACTTTGATATATATTGTTTGCAAGGTGATTTCTAGGGTTTCGATCCGATCTACTCGGTGGGTGTGCTGCTACCACTTTCAGGTGGTGCTAGAGGTTCCCTACACCTCTAGGAAGGTTTCTATTCAAGCACAGTTTACATTCAGTCCTTACATTTTGAATTGTGTATATCTCTATTCTGGTGACCAGCACTGCTACTCTTAGCCCAGCAATGCCGGCCACCCGGCACTGCCGGACTCGAGCCCGGCAGTGCCGACCTGTGACTGACAGAAAGTTGTTAAGTTATATAAATAGGCCTATTCACCCCCCCTCTGGGCTAATCAGATCCTTACAGACATCTTCTTGCATTACTCGGAGCTGGCGACCTCTATATTTGTTCGCTGGCGGGGTTGGAAGTGGTCGCTGCTTGTTCTGCTTCCTTCTGTTTTTTCACGGCCGAGCTATCACCATCTTCGGAGTTGTACATGTCCAGGACACAGGGCTTATCGATGGTGCTTATCGTCTGCTGTTCGCATTCGTATGCGATCTTGAGATTGGCACAGAGGCTAACGATGCCTTGCTACGTCGGGATCTTGAGCTCCATGTAGGTGTAGTGCGGGACCGCCATAAGCTTGGCGAGTGCTAGCCGACCAAGTATCGCGTGGTAAGCCGTTTCGAAGTCGACGACGATGAAGGTGATGTGTTCCACCCTGAAGTGGTCTTGATTGCCGAACTGTACAGGGAGGGTGATCCGGCCTACCGGTGTTGACGCCTTATTCGGGATGATGCCCCAGAAGGAGAAGTTCGCGGGCATGAGGTCCTTCTTGGAGTATTCGAGTTGGCGGAAGGCATCGGCGAATATAATGTTGAGGGCACTACCACCGTCGACCAATACCTTCCTGAAGCGGCACGTGGCAATGGTTGGATCGACAATGAGCGGGAAACGGCCAGGGTATCTGTAATCTGTCCACTCGTCTTCTCCGGAGAAGCTGCTGGGTTGTTCTGACCAGTCTAAGTGGCGGGTGTTGTTCAAACCTTCACCTGTTGCTGCTACCGAGTAGACATCCTTGCGTACCTGACGGCGTCTCCTTTCTCCTTCAACAACCACGACACCTTCGAAGATGGAGTACGTCATTGATGGTGGGTGAAACTCCGGTGCTGGTGGTTCTTGGTCTCTTCCCTTGTCAGGGTCGTCCTTTCTTGCTCTCTTGTCGCTTCTTCCCTTTACCGCCGACTGAAGGAGATCGCAGTCACGCATGGAGTGCTTGGAGTTCTTGTGTATGGGGCAGGGGCTGTCGAGGATCTTCTCATAGCTGGCGTTGTAGTTCTTCTTTGGTCGAGCCTTCGTGTTGGCGACGTAGTGGTTGTCTCACCTTTGATCGTACCTCTGCGGGTAACGCTCGGAGTTGCTCGATCGGTAGTCCCGGTAGTCACCGGCTCTTCCATCGCTATGGTAGTCTGATCGGCGGTCCCTGTCCCTTTCGCGCTCCGGGGAGCGGGAGTAGCGTCGCCTGTTCTCCCTGCTTCATGCTGCGTCATCTTGGTTGGCGTAAGGATTCACAATCATCATGAGTTCTTCTATGGTTGTCACGTTCTTTCGTGCCAATTTGTTTCTGAGCTCGTTGGCCCGCAGGCCGTTGGAGAAGGTGGCAATGGCCTCCAGATCGGAGATCTCTGTGATGCTTAAGCATTTATCGGAGAAACGCCTGATGTACTCGCGGAGACTCTCGTTGCTCCTCTGGCGGACGTTTTCCAAGTCATAACGTGTCCCTGGATGGACACATGTGGCTTTGTATGTCTTGATGAAGATTTCCTTGAGCTATTCCTAGCTATCGATTGTGCCTTCGGGGATCTTCTAGAGCCAACTGTTGGTTGAGGTCGACAACATCACCGGTAGGTAGTTGGCCATGACGTCTTGGTTTCCTCCCGAAGCATATACGGCGATCTCGTAGGTGGACGCCCATTGCTCTGGGTTTACCTTGCCATCGTACATGTCCACGGACGTTACTCTGAAGTTCAGGGGCCACCGGACAATATGCAGGTGAGGGGAGAGAGGGCGCAAGTTCCCAACAGGTGGTGGTGTTAGGTCGCGTCGTCGATTATCATCATACCACAGAGATCTGCGTCGGTACTCCCTCGGAGGTCTTCGTCGTGCCGGCTCCAGTGTTCGTTCACGCCGCGGGTCACTAGGTTCCTTGTCGTCTCGTGGGGGGGATCTTCGCCTGTACTCCCGCGGAGGGCTTCGGCGTGCCTGCTCCGGTGTTCGCTCGCGCCGAGGGTTGTCGGGGGCTTCGTCGTCGCACGACGGAGATCTTCTCCTGTACTCTCGCGGAGGGCTTCTGGAGTGGTTTCTACTTGGTCGGAGAATTCAGTTGGGCGAGCCGCTTTGTTTACCTAGACCATTGCCGCCATGAGATGGGCTTCTATCTTCTCGACCTCTGGCATGGGTGGGAGTTTGGACAATTCACAGGTTGCTGCGCCCAGGTTGGCGCTTGGGGTTGGGTATACCGGAACGTTGCCTATCTGGTCAAACTCATGCTGGAGATTGCGTCCTGGCATGCGACCTCCATTTCTCTGGTCCCACTCGCGCTGTTCACGTGCAAGTCGTTCGCGTTCGCGGCGCTCCTCGTCTCGCTTCTCTTGCTCGATGCGCTCCCGTTCGCGCCATTGTGCGTGCTCGATGTTGCGCTGCTCTCTTGCGATACGATCGGCCTCCGTCTCATTGTCGCGGGGAGCGCTATTGGCGGAGACTTGAAAAATTATTCCCCCGAAACCTGGAGGGAATTCCGAGAGACTGCTGGTCGATCCGGAGGATTTGGCAGTCTCAGACTCTGCAGCGGTGGTGGAGCCCGACGAGATCGTGCCATCTAGAGACACCGCCTGGTCAAAGTCACTGGAGATCGCGGTGATCATGACGGTGTTCACGACTGGCGCTGTATGGATCTGGTAGAAGCTTGACCGAAGCATCTGGCGTTGGAGGATTGTAGCCTGATTGCTAAGCCCATGAGGCATCGTTGAAGGATGGCGAGCGCCCCTGGTCATCAAAGCCACTTTTGCTGGGGTTCGGCGGCGGCGTGGTCGGCAGCCGTGATGACCGGAGAGTCGGCGTCGTGCCTCCTGCACGAGGTCGACGCAGTCGATGATGGCGGCGTTGGAGCGATCGATGGCATCGACCAGATCGTCGATGCTGATCTCTCGTAGGTAGTATTCTTGCGTGGCGGGATGGCGTGCGGTCGGCGGTGCACCCGCCCCGTATGACGTGGATCCGATGGTCCAGGATATAGATCCGATCTGGAGCATAGTGCCGATTGCCGGGAGGACCATCAAGTCTGGGAAGGTGACTGCTTGACGAGCCATGGAGTCGATGCACACACCCCCTACCTGGCGCACCAACTGTCGATGAAATATGCGTCGCAGTCTACCTAGGGGTTACCCTACGGTAGTAGATTGTTGGCGGAGGTGTGGCGACGACGATCAAGCGTAACACAGAGAGTGTAGACACGGCGATTTATACAGGTTCAGGACGGCAAGTCGCTGTAATATCCTACGTCCTGTGTTTTGGTGGCTGGATTGATCTTGCGTATTAGGTTACAAGATCTGTAGATGATCTGAGAGAGGTTGTGAGAGAGTTTTTGAGGGGGGTCCTTGCTCGCCTTATATAGCCGGGGAGCAGGGTTACAATTTCCATATCCTAACAGATTACGATCGGTTCCCTATGGCAAGGGATCCGAGTCTATCTACTAGGATCTTCCTTGGCGAGCAAGATTTCTTCAGAGTCCTTGGCGAGCACGGCGGGATGGTCGCGTGGCGCAAGGCCTCGCGGGCTGGGCCGTCTCCTGGTCGGCAGGCCCATAAGGTCCCTGGGGATATGCCGAGGTAATATCCCCAATAGAACTCTATTTTATGCTCCTATTTAAGTCATCGCCCTTAAAGATCATAAAAGATAATACTTACCCAGTGACCAGAACTAGATAGTCCTTGATTCTTTCTCCTCTTATCAATAGTTGTCTATACTTGTTTGTGAAACGGGTTAAGTTTATAGACTTAGTCTTCCTCACAACACTGTTCCTTTGGGTTCTATATTTAAAACTAGGTTATCTCGGTGAAGTGCTACATCGGTGTTTATTTGTACGCTTGCGGATAATTAACTTACTCGTGTGCATCTAAGAAATACCAACACTCATTTCTAGTGCCGTTGCCGGGGAACGGCTGTTTCTTCTTTGAGATTGACTTTATGTTTAGCTTCATCTTGTATTATACTTTTATCTTTATTTTTAATTTTCTGTATCACCTTATGGATTCTGTAGTTTCATTTATCGAGCACACAGATTCCAATCTACCCTATTTTTACCTGTTACCACTTGGACGAAAACTCTAGTCTAGCACAACCAGCTAAGCCTATCCTTTTTAGTGACTATGAGCTACATCCATATTTGATAGATATGATCCGGAAACCATCCTTTTTGTCTAAAAACATAACTTATCCTTTTATAGAGGAAGCTCCGGATGAGACCCATTCTAGACTCACCAGTCTAAGTGGATTTTTAAACAAACAATCAACCATAGAGATTGGTGAGGAAGATGACATCAATGAGCATGGAATCTACTCCATAACCATTTCATTAAACCCATGCTCATATAATACATCTCCCATTACCATACATGCCATCTTCAGCACCCTCAACCTTTCTGTTTATAAAAACTTCAAAAGGGTAGTTGTTGATGCATATATTTATAATAAATATTGCAGATCTCGTTGTGTTAAAACTTGAGATAGATGATGGAGGGGAAACCACTTAACCAAATCACATCTTAAAAAGTTTCCCCAGGACAACTTAATGTCCTAAAACCATTACCACTTAGATCCTAACATAAATGTTCACCTTTTTATTGCCTTGTGAAATGAGCATAAAGATATACTATATTCCTTCGGGTATTCCTGTCACTAACCTTTCTAGGTTTGGAGCAGAAAGATTGAAGGAACAACAAGCATAAGATATGTCCAACTGATCATCATGCAACATTGAATTACATTCATCCAATCTTGATTTTTCCAAAATTCAAGCTTGGAGGTAAACCACCATAAAAAATATCTTTTGCCATGTTGCTAGATTATCTAGGTTGTTCCTACCTTTGAGGCATGCTCAAAGTACTAAACTATTAATCATGCTCTTTCATCATCACATGAGTAAATCACTATAATACTTTCATGCTACCCTTGTTTTCTATAGTGTATGTTTAGGTTTTGAAGAATTTTCATATATCTTTTAAATTATGCATGGTGCTTAGTTTAAATCAAAGGTATTTGGATATTACTTCTAAAGGCTTTTAAATTAAGCGTGGTGCTTAGGTTAGAATGTCTTCCTAAATCAAATTAGACGTGGTGTCTAGGTTGATTTTTGAACTGATAGTATGCTATAGTAGATATTGGATATTTTTGTTGGACTAATCCCTGCAAGAAAACTTTCATATCAATTTGGGAAAGTCCAGAGATGAACTCATACAGAGACGAAGAGAGACACATGAACTTCAACAACTTTCACAAAGAAGACACGGCTAATCCATCATGCTAGATGAATCCCATGGAGCTAGGAGATGACAAAGAACAATCAAACCACACACTCCATGGAAGAGGGTGAACACAATTTCAAGAAAATAAAGACCAACAAGATCAGAGGAACAAGGATGAGAACAGAGTGGAACAAAGGAGGTAAGCTATTAATGCTCAACCAGTCGATCAAGGGAAGCTTCCATGAGGTGTTATGACGCTATCATTCTTCAACAAAATTAAAGGTAAGTAATCATCACTCTAAAAGCATCCCTTTGATTTTGGTATTCACATAAATAAATATCTAAACATGTTTAAACTACAACTTTATTTTGATCCAACCTCATTAACTCAACATGTTAATTTCTTTAAAGCTTGTTCCTAGTACCATATTCTTATTCCCACAAATTTAATCATATGGGCTGATATGTTGCACATCCAACTTTGGAAGATGATAATCTCAATCATATAAAATTTATACATTATTCATAGACAAATCCTTCCATGTGCTTAAGCAATCTGATTTGCTAAGTGTTGTTGAAGTGCTACATTCATACTTATCTTTTGATCTTCTCACCCATGTTATGGTTAAACAAAATACTCAATTTTGCTCAATATGTTTAGGCTAGAGAAGAATGATTAAAATTTTGGTTCTGTTGGTGTTTTCCCACCAACAGAGCCCATGCATTTGATCTCTATCTTGTTTATACGAGTAGGACACCTCTTCACCATGCCATCAAGGGCATGCGTGGATGACACCCTACCAATGAAGATAGAAGATTCAAGAGACCTATCATCCCAATCTCCATTGGAGCTTACACTTTTGAGGAAGCTGTATGTGACCTTGGAGCAAGTGTCAACATCATGCCAAGCTTGTAGATTAGACACTATGCTACCCCAAGAAATTCCTTAATATATCAGCATACGAGTTGGACACTCGTTCGTATTAGTAAACCTTGTGGTTGAAGAAACAAGTAGAGATGAAAAATCACTCATTATCTTGGGATGTCCATTCTTAAGCACAGCTAGTGCCATCATCTACACGGATAACACCAAGATATGTTTCACAATCAAGGATGGGAAGGAGAGGTTCACTTTCATGAAATATACACTCAAGGATCTTACTCATCCTTAGAGGTTGTACATCTACGAGGATACAACTGTTGCTACAAGAAAGAAGAACATCAACAATAGAATGAGGAAAAAGAAAGCTCAACAACCAAAAGAAGACCCAGATGATCAACACTATTGATTTAGGGTATGATCAACTCCTTCTATCACAATACCTTGATAAGCTGGGTGATCCAAGAGTATCTACCATTGATTGCAAGATCAAGGAAAGTACATTCTACAAGATATTCTGCAATATTGGATTAAGTAGTAACATAGTGTCAAAGGTATCCTATCAACATTTATATGGTAGTACCAAACATATGTGTAGCTATAGCTGGCAGACCAATTATTCTGATTTTCGGAAGGAATAACTCCATGATCAACATCAAGAGATCAGTATGTTCCCGCTGACTTCATGGTTCTGTATATGGGTGAAAGGATCAAGATGCCCAAGAGGGGGGGGGTGTATTGGTCTTATTTCAAATTTCTAAAGCAATTATAAAATCCTAAGCAATGCCAATTACCCCCTAGTGCCTACCGATAGTGTATCCTAGCTAGAAAGCGGTAGCAAGTAAATGAAAGGTAAAGACAACCTACATAATTCTAGTATGAAAGTAAGAACAAGTGCGGAAAGTAAAGAGCTCGGGAAAGAGATTCTTGACATGGCGATGTTTTGCTGAGGTATCAAGGAGTCGACACTCCCCCCTAGTCCTCGTTGGAGCACCTCGCAAGGTATTGCTCCCCCACAATCCCGCGCAAGGGATGAGTGCTCACTACGGGCTGGTTCTTTGCCACTCCGGCTCGGTGAACCGCCCATAACCGATCACAAGTCGATGGAGAAGGGGCGCCGACAATCCTTCCGGTGATCACCTTCCTCCGAGCACCACCGGACCGTCTAGGTGATGTCGATCACCAAGAGCAACAAGCCTTGATCTTCACTTGACTCAATCAAGCCTCACAACTAGAGTGGATGCAAACTTGAACTCTTGGATGAACTAGGGAGAGAGGATTGATGGATGGATTCACAAATCACTCTCTCTCTAGGGCTCTTGCTCTCTTCCCACACCTCACAAGGTTTCTCAGCAAATTAAATGAGCAAAGGCAGGTGGGAAAGGCAAGGGATGGGGTATAAATACCCCCTCACACAACTAGCCTTCGGGCTAAAAAACAGACAACTTAAGTTGGCAATGGACGCTCCGATGCCTAGGAGACGGACGCTCCGTCGCCTGCCCCAATGGCTAGTTGCTGTTCATTCAAACAGGCGCCGGACGCTCTGTCGCTTGGGCGACGGACGCTGAACCTCAGCGTCCAGCGCAACTGGCCAAAAACAGGCCTCTCTATAAGGTCGGCGGACGCTCCTCAGCGTCCAACGCAGAGCCGACGGACAACGTCCGTCGCGCTTGAGCTCTTCTGACACTCTCTGTTAGGCCGACGGACGCTCGAGGGTAAACACCCCAGCGTCCGACGCCACTGTCTGGTGCGACAGACAACGTCCGTCACCAAGGACTTTAGCGTCCGTCGCCCAGAAAACAACTCTCTCAACTCTGGTTTTCATCGTGATGAATATGGGAGATATTTTAGGCTATCTTACGGTCACTATAGGCTTGCTTAGAGCTAAGGTTGTCAAGTGTGCACCACACCTAAGTCATGAAGCTCTCCTAAGTCAAGCTACTAGTCTCAACCCCTCTTGATAGTACGGTCAAAGATCAAATAAAGCCTTATCTAAATACTAAGTGCCCTTCATCTTCTTATGGCACTTAGTCCTATCATTCTAGGGTCTTCTATCGATGGGATATCCTATAGGGTACCCATGGACCGGCTTACCTAAGCTTTGGGCCTCCTTTCCTCAGCCCACAAAGGAAGATGGACAGAAGAAACCGAATTCTACTCGGTAAAGACGACAAGACCGAAGCACAACTTAGGACTCTAAGTTTGTAACCGAGTAGGATTAGAGCAATCCTCAGCCAGACCCTAGACTAAAAGGGCTGGTGAGGGTACCACCCGAAAAACAACCTGAACATACTACACAACACCCGATACGCAAAGCGGCGCACAACACTTTGTATTACGATTAAGAGAAATAACAAGTGACTCAACTGGACGTAAGGTTATTACTCGACCTTGTCGAGGGTCTGAACCAGTATAAACCGTGTGTCCCTATGTGTCCAACCACCAAGGTTTCACTATTCGCCGAGGCACGAACTACTGTCTCGGGTAACCCCGTGGCAGGCTATCGGCGGTAAAACATCGACAGCTGGCGCGCCAGGTAGGGGCTTTCGGCGAATTTTTTCTCGAAAGCTTGGTGGACCACGACCTCAAGATGACGAAATCGATGTAATCCACATTTTTCTTCGGATCATGGATCTGCAAGATCGACGACGACGGAAGAATTCAAAGCCGACTTCGAGAAGAAGGAGTGGATAAAAAATCTTCAAGAATTGAATCAAAAAATCCAAAATCTCATGATTTCGAAACCAACCGCATCAGCAGATGAGGAAGGATACGAAACCAACTTAGAGGAGACATCAACATATGACAATTCCAAGACCAACTCGAAAAAGCTGATCACAAATCAAATCAGAATACGCAGCTGAGCTTCAGTCAAAGACAACGTGGAGGCAGTCAAGTACTCGGTACCTTACGGGTTACGCAACTCTGCATCTACATACAGAAACTTTCTCCAAAAGAAGATGACAAGAAGCATAACTTTGAGAGGCTCTCAAGAAGGAATGATAATGTCAACAACTCTAGAGGGGTGTATCGTGCACTGGCCAAACCTATTCCCAAGGATGTAGGGTCAGGACGCAAAATTACCTTTCCAAATAGGAAAAGAACTCGGAATGTACCAGGATTTGTCATACAAACCAAGGAAAAGAAATTAGCCAACAAGAAGAACTCGGAGGGCACATACCATATATATGGCAGAACTAGAACCTTATCTAGAACCACCACAAATACCCGACTTGAAATCATCAGATGAATCAGAAGGGGATATCTCAGACGACGAAGAAGGCGATGACAATGAAACCAATGATCACAAGACTGCAAGGCTGAAAAAGAACAAAGCTAGAGCAGGAAGGAGAAATCGAGCTGCTCAGAGAAAACAAATCTGGATCAAATACAAAGCGGAATTGACAGAATACAACAAGAAGAAGATGGAAAGAGAATCCATGAAGAACTCGAAAAGAGAAAGAATTGAAGAACTGACAAAAGAACTAAACATTCTTACTAAAGTGGAAAGAATCATAGACGAACCAATCAAAGAAGACGGAGACCCCAATAAACAACCCGATGACAACACACCTCAAGGTGGACAAGGAGAGAAACAAGAAGAACAACCGCCCAAGAAGTCGATATTCCACAGACTAGGGAAGTCAGGGATACCACAACCATCGAAAAGATAGGAACAACATCTCGGATTAGTAAAACAAAACAACCCGGATTGGGATCAATGCTATCCGGAAGACTATGGTGAATCCGAATACATGGGGGACAGGGACTATTACCGAAGAGATTGGTCACCAGACTTCAACAGAGCAGAACAATACGACAGATTCCCATGCTTTGCAGGAAGACTGCAGACGTTGAAATTACCACACAAATTCAAGCCAGCAAATCACTCCAAGTATAACGGAAAAGTAGAACCCAGACAATGTATAAGAGTATATTCTCAATCCATTGAACTCGTAGGAGGAAACAATGACATCAAGGCCCTATACTTTCCGATGGCACTCGAAGCCATGCCTTTACAATGGTTCGATAAACTAAAGCCAAGGTCAATCAAGATTTGGGAGGATTTGCAAGAAGCGTTCTGCAACAACTTCGCGGGAATAATAACACATCCCATGACAGCGGCAGAATTGAAGAACGTAAAGCAAAGAAGAGGAGAAACCCTGAGGGAACATTACAGAAGATTTGGAGAACTCAAAGCTCAAATACATGACATTACCGATAGATAAGTAATAGAAACATTTACGGATGGAATCATAGCAAATTGGCAGTTCAAAGATTACTTTAATGAAAATCCGAGATTAAATGAAGACTTCAAAAGAGCTGTCGAAAAGATGATATCGTCAGAAGAAAGAACTCAGCACAGATTCACCCGAGAGTTGTATGAAAATAAAAGACCAGATTTCAGACCCAGTGATAAAAGACTAAGACAAGACAACATGGTAGCAGCAACGAACAACAAAAGAAGATTCAACGACAATGACAAAGGAGGGTACAACAACAACTACAACAACAACAGAAACATAAACCAGAATAACATGTACTCAAATAACAACTACCAAGGCAACAACTACACAAAAAGACCAGCAGAAAGGATAGAAGACCTACCCTGCTACATACATCCTAACGCAAGCCACAAGCTAGTTGAATGTGATGTATTCCAACAAAGATTCACAAAGAAAGAGGATACACGAGCAAACAACTCGGAACAAAGAACAGAAGGATCAGGGAAGGATACCAAGAAAGCAGAGGGGAATCATCAAGAACCCCAACAACAAATAGCAGTAATATTTTCTGGAGCATCATACACAAGAAATAAAAGGCACGAAAAGCTAGCACACACAACCATCATGGCAGCAGAACCAGCTACCCCAAGATATCTGGACTGGTCAGAATACCCAATTCAATTCATAAGAGAAGATCAATGGACAAGTGCAGAAAATGCGAGCTACTATCCCCTAGTAATGGGACCAACAATAGCAGGAGTGGCACTCTCCAAAGTACTCATCGATGGAGGAGCAGGATTAAACATAATCTTCGCAGACACCCTAAGAAAGATGAACTTGGACTATGAAGGCATGATCACACCAACGAGTATTCCTTTTTATGGAATAGTATCCGGAAAAGCTTCCATACCATTAGGACAAATCACTTTACCAGTCACCTTTGGAACATGCATGGAAACCCGAATCACTGTTGGAAGACCTAGAAGAGACCTTCAAGAATCTAAAAGCATGGAAGTGGAAGCTCAATCCAACAAAATGTGTTTTTGGTGTACCATCAGGACAACTACTCGGTTTTCCTAATCAGCAACAGAGGAATTGAAGCAAGCACAAAACAAGTCAAAGCAATAATGGATATGAAGCCACCAAAAAAGATCAAGGACATACAAAAACTCACAGGATGTATGGCAGCTCTCAACAGATTCATATCAAAATTAGGATAAAAAGGACCACCCTTCTTCAAACTCCTAAAAGGAAAATAGAACTTCGAATGGACAGAAGAAGCAAATCAAGCTTTCATCAAGCTAAAATAATATTTATCATCATCCCCAGTAATGACACCACCAAGAAATAAGGAGGACATGATGATGTATATCACGACAACAAAAAACGTAGTAAGTGCAACAATCATCGTGGAAAGAGAAGAACCCGGACGTACCTACAAAGTGCAAGACCAGTATACTACATCAGCGAAGTACTCATGGAATCAAAAGTCAGATACCCACACGTACAGAAACTACTATATGCAGTACTCATATCATCAAGAAAGTTGAGGCATTATTTCCACGAGCACAAAGTAACAGTAGCAACCAACTTCCCGTTACAAGACATACTCAGAAACAAAGACGCCATAGGCCAAATATCTAAATGTGCAGTGGAACTCGGATCTCTAAATATAGATTTCAAACCAAAGACAACAATCAAGTCACAGATATTACCCGACTTCATTGCAGAATGGATAGAAATTGCACAAAAAGAACCCGAACCAATAAGAGACCACTGGAAGATGTACTTTGATGGTTCTCTGAAACTTGGAGGGGCTGGAGCAGGCGTACTACTGATTTCCCCAGAAGGAAGACAATTAAAATATGTACTACAAATATTATGGCAAGCAACAAATAATGAAGCAGAATACGAAGCACTCATACACGGATTAAAAGTAGCAGCCACCCTGGGAATCAAAAGAGTTCTTGCTTATGGAGATTCAACAGTAGTAATCAATCAAGTAAACAAAGAGTGGGATTGCTCAAAAAACAACATGGATGCATAATGTGCAGAAGTAAGGAAACTCGAAAAGAACTTCGAAGGATTAGAAATCCACCATGTCTTGAGAGATTCAAATGTGGCAGCAGATATCTTGTCAAAGTTGGGATCAGACAGAGCAAAAGTACCACCGGGAATATTTGTAGAAGAACTCACAAATCCATCAATCCAAGAAATCAGTAAACAAAAAGAAGACCCAATGGACATAGACAAGACAAAAGAACCCGACACCTCAATGCAGATCCTCAACATTGAAAGCGATTAGAGACAACCATTCATCGATTATAGGAATGAAAAAAACTACCCGGAGACAAAGCAGAAGCAACAAGGGTTATAAGAAAAAGCAAAGCTTACGTCCTCGTAAAAGATAAATTATACAAAAGAGCAGCATCTTCTAGAGTATTACTGAAATGCGTATCTACGCAGGAAGGAAAAGAGATATTGGATGAAATACACTCGGGGTGCTGTCAAAATCATGCAGCATCCAGGACATTAATCGGCAAAGCATTCAGAAGTGGATTTTATTGGCCAACAACACTCAAGAACGCAGAACAATTAGTCAAGACATGCAAAAATTGTCAAATGTTTGCAAGACAATCACATGTTCCAGCACACAATTTAATCTGCATACCACTAGCCTGGCATTTTCATGCTAGGGGCTAGATCAAGTCGGACCTCTCAAAAAGGCAAAAGGAGGATTTTAATACATATTTGTGGCAGTAGACAAATTCACCAAGTCGATTGAATACAAACCACTCGTCAAATATAGTGCAGAAAAAGCAACAAAGTTCATATAAGACATCATGCACAGATTTAGGATGCCCAACAGAATAATCATAGATCTTGGATCACCATTTACAGCAAAGGAATTCCAATATTGGGCAAGAGATTGCAGAATAGAGATAGACTATGCATCAGTGGCTCACCCCCAAGCAAAGAGACAAGTGGAAAGAGCCAATGGGCTACTATTACAAGGCCTAAAACCAAGGCTATACGAAGACCTAAAAGACTCGGAAGCAAGTTGATAGAAGAACTACCAAAAGTGGTATGGGGCTTAAGAACCCAAATCAGCAGAGCAACAGACTACTCACCTTTCTTCCTGGTATACGGATCAAAAGCCGTATTACCAATTGACTTGATATGGCAATCACCAAGAATCGAATAATACGATGAAGGAGAAGCCGAAGAAACAAGGCGACTAGAGATTGACTCAATCGAAGAAATAAGAGACCGTGCAGTAATACAAAATGCAAGATACTTACAAGGCTTGTGAAGACACTACGACAGAAATACGCATCCAAGAACGTTAAAACCAAGAGATCTGGTGCTACGACTAATTCAAAAGAAAGAAGAAAGACATAAACTACTCAGCTCATGGGAGGGTCCTTTTATCATCAAGACAACAATACAACCCGGAACTTACGAGCTAATGACAGAAGAAGGAATTCAACTAAGCAACACTTGGTACATCAGCCAACTTAAGAAATTCTACAACTAAAAGCACAAGATACAAGACATCAAGAACAAACCGGCAGTTTGCACAATGAGAGGCACTGTCTGGAGTCAGTTGTTTTGTGAGGCAACTTGACAAACCGATTGCTTTGCACCATGAGCGACACAGTATGGTTTATATATATAAAGTCTACCATTTCGTGAGACGGCATGACAAGCTGACAGCTTTGCACCATGAGCGGCACTGTCTAGCATCTTTAAGTCGGTTGTTTCGTGAGGCAACCCGACAAACCGACAACTTTGCACTATGAGCGGCACTGTCTAACATTTTTAAGTCAATTGTTTCGTGAGGCAACTCAACAAACCGACTACTTTGCACCATGAGCGGCACAGTCTAGTTCATATATAAGTCTACCGTTTCGTGAGGCGGCATGACAAGCTGACAACTTTGCACCATGAGCGGCACTATCTAGCATCTTTAAGTCAGTTGTTTCGTGAGGCAACCTGACAAACCGACTCCTTTGCACCATGAGCGGCACAGTCTGGTCCATACATCTACAAGTCTACTGTTTCGTGAGGCGGCATGACATCAAACTACTCGGCGCAACAAAAAGCATCAACCTACCTCGATGACAAACCGACTGCTTTGCACCATGAGCGGCACAGTCTGGTTCATACATCTACAAGTCTACCGTTTCGTGAGGTGGCATGACATCAAACTACTCGACGCAATGAAAAGCATCAGTCTACCTCGATGACAAACCGACTGCTTTGCACCATGAGCGGCACAGTCTGGTTCATACATCTACAAGTCTACCGCTTCGTGAGGCGGCATGACATCAAACTACTCGGCGCAACAAAAAGCATCAACCTACCTCGATGACAAACCAACTACTTTGCACCATGAGCGGCACAGTCTGGTCAATATATCTACGAGTCTACCGTTTCGTGAGGCGGCGTGACAAATATCAAACTACTTGGAGCAACAAAAAGTATCAGTCTACCTCGACAAATTTCAAAGACAGTCACTTGTATGACACAGCACAACTGCTTGAAGAGCAACACAAAAGCGGCACAACAAAGATTACAAGCTGAATACTATCATATCAGAATCCATTATCGGAAATCACTCGACAAAGCTATCTCCAAACTACTCGGAGATCATTAAACGCAAAAGGCCTACAAAGAGGCATTCTGTGAACAACAATATCTACAATATAATCATCAAGGCACAAAGGCCAAATAGTATTACCGAGCAAGAATTCGGGAATTCAGAAGTATCTACAGACCCTAATGCAGAGGCACAATACTACAAGTATCAATCAAAAGAACTCGACATGGCTCACAAATATCCAAAAAATAAGGTATTCATCAGAAGGACAAGCAAGTCAATCAGAAAACAAACTGCACGGCAACAGAGACAAAAGCATTACAATATCAGGACGAAGCCTGACAATATATTAAGCAAAAATATCATTCAGAGTATACTACAAGACCATCAAGGAAAAATAAATGTTATCAAGGAGAAGACGACAACACTTTCATCTGGCTAAATATTTGGCGACAAAGCAGCTGAACTTCAGGCTTCGATTGTTCCCACCTTGTCAAGAGATCGGCGTCCATCGGATCTTCGAGAATTCGGTCCAAAGGCACATCAGGAGCAAGGGCTCGAACAAAAGAAACAACATTGTTTATACAGTTCTCAAAGCCATTTTCAACAAATTCTTTAAACCGAAGAGGTAGTGCAGGAATCAGGGTCTTCAGGCCTTCCTTAGCGTCCTCTTCATGACAAACAGCAGCCACAACAGGCCTCACAGCAGCATACAAAATCTTGTATCGGTCATGAACCTCCGAAAGCTGAGTTTTCAAAATTTCCTCCGATTTCAATGACTGAAAAGGGCAAAAAAATCAGAAAGACTAAGAGAGAAACAACAAGAAAATCAGAAGACAAAAATAGTTAACTTACAGTTTCAGCTCTCTTCTCCGATGCTTCAAGACGAAGAGATAAATCTTTTTTCTCCTCATTCCAAGCAATGGAAGCCTGATCAGCAGCTACAAGTGTTGACAACCGTTTTTTCGGCACATGTCAAATGAGCTAAGATTAGTATTGATCGGCAGCCGTTTTCCATCGGCATCGGGAAGTCATAGATCAGTATTGCCGATGAAGGTAAAGGCTGTGAAAAGGATAAGTTTGTTGCCGATGGAAGCTGGATAATTCTTGCCGATAAGGGTTAATTGATGAAGTCAAATCACAAGAATTGCAAAGTTGCCGATGCCGATTGCCGATGAGGAGATGTTACCGATGCCGATTGCCAATGAAGAGATGATGCCGATGGGCATGGAGTGCCGATGGGTACAGGGTGATGTGGCAGTTGACGTCAGCAGAAGATTGCCGGTGGCGAAAGAAGGAAGTCGCGGATTGAAGGAGTCTGCCGATGGAAAGTTTTCATCGAAGGAAAGACATAAGGAAACTGGTGATTTTATACCAGTGTTGTTATAGTAGTTTGAGTCTGACTCTTGCATGAGTCATTTGTTTTCCTTTAAAATAGGGGTGTTTGTTTAGGAAAATAATATTGTTATCTGGGTCCGGCTCCTGCGCGAGTCCGTTATTTCCTTAAAGTTAGGAGTTTTGTTTAGGGAAGGTACGAGTCGTGTCTGTGTACAACTCTCCGTGCGGGAGTATAAATATGTGCCCAAGGGCTGCGTAATATATCAATCCTATCAAATCAAATCAATTTACTCTTATTCTACTTTTACTGCAATTTATCCTTTTTGCATTAGTCTTAGTTTATCTATGAGTTCTTCAAGCTTCGACGGGCTGCATCACTTTGATCTCCATCAAACCCTTGCAAGTTCCGCATGGGAGTACCTCTAAGCTTTGACATCCGGGCGCATCGCTGTTGTCTCGTTCAGCTCTGCTCTAGTTATCCTGATCAAGTCTGAGCCTTGACATCTGGGCGTATCGCCGTTGTCCTGTTCAGATCTTGTTCTAGTTATCATCCTTGTCGATTAACTGGTCAAATCGACTGGCACACCTTGGATATCAAATTTTGGGTAATAGCTTGAGGTGTTCGTAGATCCTAACGCTTTTTGTGTCAACACCTCTTTTGGCACGCCCAGTGGGACCATTATACATCTATCATGGGTGATAACTCCGACGTTAACCAAAGGAACGTCATTGAAGTCTCCGAGGCCGATCTAAAAGATGATCAGAGGCTGGCTATGGAGCGGGCTATGGAGGAGTACAAGCAATTGTATCTGAAGTCCTTCAGCCTAAGCAGGAGCGGCGAAGCCATCCAGAAGCAAGATCCGCCATTGCCACAACAGGTAAGTTACAAGAGATGGTTAATTCTGCCTTAAATCAAGCATTAATTAGCCACTCCAGCGTGCTGTCCAATACTGTCTACAATGCTGTCATGCAATCTTTCAAAGAAGGACAAGCACCCCAATATGTTGGTCCAGCGTACCATCAACCTGGATCGGCATCTATAAACCCATCGGCAACCCCAATGATGTCTTCCACTCCCGTGGATCCGTCTGCCGATGTGGCTACACCGCCGAGACCAAGTCCTGAAAGCGTCACCAAGCTTAATGCAGATCCAGTGGCGTCGGCAATGTCAGGACCTGCCATCCAGAATCATCCAGCTCCTGCCAACTGGTGGGGTTACGGTATGTCTTCAAATCCATCCGCTGGTTCTAATCTGGTCTAGGGAAATGGTTCAGCTTGGAAGGGCTCCATGACATCGGCAATGCAATCACAGCCGGTGATCCCTATGATACATTACTCTACGTCCTCTCCAACTGTACAAGTGCCATCAGAAGATTTCCAATTGATTCCTAAAATACCTCTAATGCCACCATCGACAAGCTCTGTGCCGATGCAACACAGTATAGCAACTGGAAGTCAACCTGTGGTTGTAAACCCTCAAGCCGGAGTACTAGGACATCAAGGTAACCAATTTGTTGATTACTCTAAGGTGCAGGAACAGCAGGTGCCAGTCAGCTATTAGCCATCGGTAAGTCACATGCCGATGATTTATAATCCTGGATGGACTAGTCAGCCGCCAGCTCAACAGCCTGGCGTACTAATGTATCAATACAGAAGTCCTGCAAACACTCAGAGTGGACCATCGGTACAACAACCGATGAATATGATGACTCAATCTAATCTACTAAGTGTGCAAAATTACCCATCGGCAAGTCAGCCGATGCCTAACGTCCAGATGACTGGTGCTGCGCCCATACCAACTATTCCGAATCATCTTCTACCAAGACTTGAAGAGGCGCATCAGCCGGCTCCACCAGTCAACAACCAGCCAATGAGTCGGCAAGAGCAGGATGCGTATTGGACCGATAAGATTGCCGAAGTGATGAAAGAACAATTCGGCATTAAACCCAAGGTTAACACATATTCTTATCGGACACCGTATCCTCCCGCATATGATCTAATTCCTCTCCCAAATCGGTACGAAGTGCCTGATTTTACTAAATTCTCCGGCCAAGATGACACGTCAACGATGGAGCACATTATCCGCTTCATTATCCAGTGCGGAGAAGCTGCCAGCAGAGAGGAATTGAGAGTGAGATTGTTCTCTTCATCATTGTCTGGATCGGCCTTCACATGGTTTATATCATTATCTCCAAACTCTGTGATTACTTGGGCCGATCTAGAAAAACAATTTCACAAGTATTTCTTCGCTGACATACATGAAAAGAAGATTACTGATTTGGTCAAGCTGAGACAACGCAATGACGGATCGGTAGAGAACTTTGTTCAGAGGCCGCGAGACGTGAAGAACAAATGCTACAGCCTGGTACTTGATGATCGGCAACTGGCAGATTTGGCTTTCCAAGGACTACTGCCGCATATCAAAGATAAGTATGCGTCTCAAGAATTTGAAAGCCTAAGTCATCTGGTGCAAAGAATCGCCGATCAAGATGTCAAAGCCTTTGAACCTAGGAAGACTTGGAATAAGAAGGTGACCTTCATTGAGCAAGAAGAAGATTCTGGGTCAGATGAAGAGCTGAGCATCGGTACGGCCGAATGGGTGAAGGATAAGAAATCTGTGTCTTGTCTATTTGGCTAGAAAGAAGGTGAAAAGTTCACCTTTGACATCACCAAGGCCGATAGGATGTTTGACTTATTACTTCAAGAAGGGCGAATCAAGTTAGCGCCTAACCAAGTAATTCCATCGGCCGAGGAGCTCAGGAAGATTAGGTACTGCAAGTGGCACAATGCAACTTCGCACAGTACCAATGACTGCAAAGTATTCAGGCAGCAGTTGCAGTCAGAGATTGAATCTGGACGAATTAAATTTGAAAATTCTAAAGTGCAGAAACCGATGAAGATTGATCAGCACCAGTTTCCAAATAATATGGTGGAAACTAGTAGAAAAACTAAAGTGCTGACATCGAAAGCTGCCAGGAGGAATGCATCGGTAGACCCTAACCATCAAGTAGCTGAGCACGACGAAAGAAGGTTTGCCGATGACAAAAAAGGCAAGAGAGTTGCCAATGAGTGTCGCAGCGCCAAGAGGGCTCCTGGTGTTGTAATCACGCATAAGGAGCCAAGGCAGGAGTATCGGCAATCGCAGAGGGAGCGATATCGGCAGGAAGAAGAAGAGCACCAAGAATGGCTTCGGCATAAGGACCACTGGAAGTGTCCCTTCTTCGTTCATTGTTGGGAGGAAGGCATCAAGCTACCTACTGCCGATAATTGTCCTGAATGCAACAGGTACTACACTGCCGATCGGTCAGGTAAGAAACCTTGTTTTGATGATCGAGCATCCAGGTATGCCAGGCCGCTCAGAGAGAAGTTGGCACATGACCGACTGGGGGCAAGCTTAGCGCGCATAACAGGCTTGGCAGGCGTGTTGATCAGGAGGAGCTTGAGGAGATGGCCAATGCAAGAGTACCTGATGATGAAGTATTCTCCAGAGATCAAAACATCAGGAGGGGTGCCGATGCAAACAATGAGAGGCGGCATCAGCCCGTTTGGAAAACTAAGCTTCCTCAGTGGTGCCCTAAGGGTCTAACAAAGACTCAGAAAAGGAGAAAAGGAGAAAATGACTTGTATGACAATGAGGATCCTTCAAAGGAGAAGCAGTGGAGGCCAAAGCGCAAGGATAGGAATCCATCGGCAGAAATTAATATGGTCGTCATATTGCCGATGGAGTTCATGGTACCTGTCAGCGATGATGAAGAAACTGCAGAGATGGCACAGCTGGTGTTGGATCCGATGGTGGCTGTCTTTTAGAAGCCTGCCGATGATGAAAGGCAGCACCTAAGGGCTCTGTTTGTTAAGGGCAAAGTGGATGGACAGCCTGTAACAAGGATGCTGGTAGATGGCGGGGCGTCAATAAACATAATGCCATATGTCATGTTCAGAAAGCTTGGGAAAGGTGACCAAGACTTAGTCAAGACGGACATGAAGCTCAAGGATTTTGTAGGCAACGTGTCGCCAGCCATGGGAGCTGTATATGTTGAATTAACCATCGGCAGTAAAACTTTGCCGACAACATTTTTTGTAATCAGTGGCAAAGGTACTTACAACTTGCTCCTAGGAAGAGATTGGATCCACGCCAATTGCTGTATTCCTTCCACCATGCATCAAAGCCTTGTGCAGTGGGTCGGAGACAAGATTGAAGTCGTCCGAAGTGAGACTCCATCGATCGTTGCATCGGCAGAATCGGAAACTTATGAGCAAACCAGATGCATATCAGGTGAAGCTTGGGACACGGAGTTCCTCAGAGTTGCCGATTACAGCATTACACCGATCCAAGCAGTCGGTCCCGAAAAAGGGTTTTAATGGATCGGTTCGCTGATGATGGAAAACTGGGACAGGGCTTCACATCCGCCGATGATTTGATAGAGACAAACATCGGCGATGGTAGTAAACATAGACCTACTTTTATTAGTGCTAAGTTAGATTCCCAATGTAAACAACAGTTAACCGATTTATTAAAGGAATACAAAGATTGTTTTGCTTGAGATTATACAGAAATGCCTGGTTTAGACCGATCGATAGTTGAACATCGGTTTCCTATTAAGTCTGGTTTCCAACCACATCGGCAACCTGCACGCCGATGCAATCCTACCATTCTACCTGACATTAAGGCTGAGATTACAAAGTTAATCGAGGCTGGGTTTATTCGGCAATGTCGATATGCCGATTGGATTTCTAATGTGGTTCCTGTTTATAAGAAAAATGGAAAACTTCGTGTTTGTATTGATTTCAGGAACCTCAACAAGGCTACGCCGATGGATGGCTATCCGATGCCCGTCGCCGATCTGCTGATTGATGCTGCTGCTGGACATCAAATCATTAGCTTTATGGATGGCAATGCTGGATACAATCAAATATTCATGGCTGAAGAAGACATATCCAAAACTGCTTTCAGATGTCCAGGTCATGTCGGGTTATTTGAATGGGTTGTCATGACTTTTGGCTTGAAGAATGCCGGTGCTACTTATCAGAGAGTAATGAATTTCATCTTTCATAAGTATAATCGGCATGATAGTTGAAATCTATACTGATTATGTGGTGGTTAAGTCCGGAAGCTTTGAAAAGCATCTTGCCGATTTGCAGAAAATCCTTGAATGCACAAGGGAACATGGGTTGAAAATGAATCCTAACAAATGTGCATTTAGTGTATCGGCAGGTCAATTTCTAGGTTTTATGGTGCATCAGAGAGGCATCGAGATCGGCAGAAAATCTATTGATGCAATTAACAGAGTGGTTGCTCCTACGAACAAGACTGAGCTGCAATCCTTGATCGACAAAATTAATTTCATTAGAAGGTTTATATCTAACTTATCTGGTAAGATTAAATCTTTTAGTCCATTGTTAAAGCTGAAGGCCGATCAAGAGTTTATATGGAAAGATGAACAACAGTTAGCCTTAGAGGAGATTAAGAAATATTTGATAAACCCTCCAGTTTTGGTTCCACCTCAACACGGGAAGCCTTTCAGGTTGTATTTGTCTGCCGATGACAATGTTATCGGATCGGCCTTAATTCAAGAATTTGAAGGGAAGGAACGTGTGATATATTATTTAAGTAGACGGTTAGTGGATGCTGAAACCATGTATTCGGCCATAGAGAGATTGTGCTTATGTTTGTATTTCTCTTGCATGAAATTGATGCATTATTTATTGTCGGCTGAATGCACTGTTATCTGCAAAGATGATGTGGTTAAGTATATGCTGTCAATGCCGATATTAAGTGGAAGAATCGACAAATGGATTTTGGCACTTTCAGAGTTTGATCTGAAGTATGAATTGGCTAAGGCAGTTAAGGGTCAGGTGATGGCCGATTTCGTTACTCAGCATTGCAATGTGGTAATCTCTGTAGAAATTGCTCCTTGGACTTTGTTCTTTGATGGATCTACGTGCAAAGAAGGAGCAGACATCGGTGTTCTCTTAATTTCACCCCGAGGACGGAAGTATGAGATTTCGTTGCCGATTGTTGCTACATCAACAAACAATCAGGCTGAATATCAAGCTTTGATTAAAGGGTTGGAGTTACTCAGGGAAGTACGTGCCGATGCTGTTGAGATTTTTGGCAACTCTATGTTGGTGATCAATCAATTGACTGGAGTATATGAATGCCGAAGTGAAGTGTTGATTGCACACCATAAGAGGTGTTTACGATTATTGAAGGAATTCAAAGAGTATCTCCTTGAGCATATTCCTAGATTACATAATGAAGAGGCCAATCGGTTAGCACAGAATGCTTCAGGATATCCGCCAATTCAAGAAGTGATGACATCGGTAATGGTTGCTGATGACTGGAAAAAGGAAATTGCCGATTACTTAAGAGATCCATCTAAGAAGGTTGAAAGGCGTCTAAGGTTCCAAGCCACCAAGTATGTGCTCCTTGACAATGAGTTGTATTATCGGACAATTGATGGAGTTTTGCTCAGATGCCTTAGTAGAGAAGAATCAAAAGAATTGATGGGCGAAATCCATGAAGGTGTGTGCGGAGCACATCAATCGGCATTCAAGATGAAGTGGATGATCAGGCGGAATGGATATAATTGGCCGATAGTTCTTGAAGATTGCTTCAACTATTTTAAAGGGTGCCAAGATTGTCAGAAGTTTGGTAATGTCCAGAGGGTACCTGCATCGGCAATGAATCCTATAATCAAGCCTTGACCATTCAGAGGATGGGCTATTGATCTCATCGGCCAGATTTATCCGCCGTCAAGCAAAGGGCATAAGTTTATACTGGTTGCTACCGATTACTTTACAAAATGGGTTGAGGTGATTCCTTTGAAGAAGGTAACATCGACAAACATGGTAGATTTTGTAAAAGAACATATTGTTTACCGATTCGTTATCCCTCAAACTATTACTACCGATCAAGGAACCATGTTCACATCGGGAGAGTTTGATGAATTTGCTGCTAGTATGGGGTTCAAGGTATTAAACTCTTCTCCTTATTATGCTCAAGCTAATGGTCAGGCCGAGGCAACTAATAAAGGGGTTATCAAGCTTATCAAGCGCAAGATTGAAGAGAACCCTAGAAGGTGGCATGTAGTGTTAAATGAAGCCCTATGGTCATATCGGATGGCTTGTCAACACAGAGAGCGTAGACACGGCGATTTAGAGAGGTTCGGGCCGGTAAATCACTGTAATACCCTACGTCCTGTCTTTTGGTGGCTGGATTGATCTGAGTATTAGGTTACAAGATCCGTAGATGATCTGAGAGAGAGAACTTTTGGAGGGGGTCCCTGCTCGCCTTATATAGAAGGGGAGTAGGGTTATAATTTCCATATCCTAACAGATTACGATCGGTCCCTTAAGGAAAGGGATCCGAGCCTATCTATTAGGATCTTCCTTGGCAAGCAAGACTTCTTCGGAGTCCTTAGCGAGCACGACGGGCTGGTTGCGTGCCGCAAGGCTTCGCGGGCTGGGCTGTCTTCTAGTCGGTAGGCCCATAAGGTCCCTGGGGATATGCCGAGGTAATATCCGCAACAAGTCCCCGAGTACGTTGTATTCTTCCGATGAGCCCGCAACATTGTCCTTGGAGGTGTTCCGCTGGTCGCCATCATGTGTCGTGGTCATCGTGAAGCCCCGACCAGGCTCCCTGGTCGAGGTGCTAATCGAAGAAGCCTCCCGACCAGGTCGGGCTGGTCGAGAGTATCATAGCGTGATGGGCGAGCTGGTCGCCTCGTCTGGTTCTGCGGCTGCTTATTGGGAGGATGTGACGTGCTGAAAAATAAAAAACTTTTGAAAAGTCCTTCCCTGTTGAAGTGTACCCACTTAGGCTCTGCAAAAACAATACATAAAACAGCAGAGCTTTGTCGAGAAGAAAATTAGTACATTCACCGCGAGGTGAAGTGCACCCACTTAGTCCCCGAGCATGGCAGCAGGTGAAGTATGCACGTGGTACCATGCTTTATAAGAAGGTGCATAAAGTATGTAAATTGAAGCATGAGTTTGGTAAAACGACTGCGAATACCCGCAGTCCCCGAGCCTGATGTAAGAAACTGGAAGCTTCCTGTATTATGATCATATATTCAAAAATTGAAATACTACTATATGAGTTTAATGAGAAAAAATTGCGAATACTCATAGTTCCCGAGCCTAATGTAAGGAGCTTAGGAGGTTCTTGCATCAGGGTCATGCTGCTTGATTTGCAGTCCTCGGGCGTCAGTCCCCGGGTGTTGTCCTTCAGTGCCGTGGCCGCAGTCCCCGAGCCTTGCTCGGTATGACTTTTGGCCAAGTCCCCGAGCCTGGTCGAGAATGCAACTAGGCAACCGAGTCATGGTTGCTGTTGATGGAGTCCCCGAGTTATATCGCAAGCTTTTGGGTCTTACCGACTAGGCTACTGTAGCCATGTTACTGTAACTGCACAAAAATAGACTGTAACAAGATTACTCATCCAGTCCCCGGGACTGTAGTGTTAGTAATATTCAAAAAATCATTAGCCGTAAATTAAGGGAATTATCTAGAAGTAAATATGTAAGGGAGAACAGAAAGGAAGTAAATGGGTCAAATTTAACCGCGCAGTTGGCGGCCCATGTTTGAAGCGCAAGGAGTGGGCGGCGTGGCGGTTCCGTATTCGGTCGTTGCGGTTTCCCAAAAACCCTGGAAGCGCGAAGCGCCACGCCGCTCGGTATAAAGGACAACTCCGGCACTTGGCGGAACAGGAAGGGTCGCGTCTCCTTGTCTTACCGAGTGCGTCGGGGATATGAAGAGCTGGCGATTCTGCGCTATATATGCTAGTGATCTGAGAGGGTTTCCGTCCTCCTTGTTCAATAATCTCCACGCTTGCTGGACGCGAAAGGTGATCAAAGAGTAGAGGGGATTCATTAGTACTAGGATTTCGTTGTGGAGATGGAAGGTGGCGGTGCGCGTCCTGCGGTGGGTTTCGCCGCCCTACTGGCTCTGCCGGAGGACCTGATATTTCAGATTCTTCTTCGCATGATTGATGATGGCGACAATGTGCGTGAGTATGTGAAGATTCGTCCGATCTGTCGTCTCCTCCGCGACTTTTACGATGACGCATCGACGATTCGGGTCTTGTCCCTTCGGCGTGTCCAAGATTATTGCCGGCCCTACTACCCTTTTCTAGAGACTGCCTTCGAGCAGGGTTTTCTAGCGGCTGATCACCCCGAGGCGTTGTTTTTTGTGGTGTGGAGAGATTGATGTTGTGGGGGGAGAGATCCTAATGGGCAGTTGCTTATCAAGCGAGCGGTGGCTGCTGGAGATGAGGTCGCCATATACTTTCGGGCCATGATTGTAACAGAACCACCCAAATTACAAAAACTTAAGTCCAAAAATCATCGTCAACGCAACAACCTTCGTCCTTAGGCTTTCATAATCCCGGTAGTCCGCCGAGTGTCCCGAAAGACCTCGGTCAATTAACGTCACACACCCGAGAATCGCTAGATTAAGTAAATACAAATCACTAAGCTCAGAGTTTGCAGCGGAATAAAATCACATTTGAGTTTACAAATAAATAATACCAGTCTGAGTTCAAATCCTTTTAGTACAAGAACATAGCTTTGAAATCATTGTAATAATATAAGTGGAAATACATTGCTAGCTTTATTCATCATCCTCCAACAACAGCATAGAGAGAAGAGATAATATAGAATCACCGTGCCCTCCGGTGGTTAGCCACACCTTCAGCAGCATGAGACCTTCACCTGCAACAACGTGGGATAAACCCTGAGTACTCGAATGTACTCAGCTAGACTTACCCATCATAAACCAGAAATAAAGGACACCAAGGATTATGCAGGGCTTTATAGTGGACTAGCTTGACTCATTTTGCATAAAAGCATTAAAGTAGTATACATGTACTTCATTGGAATTATGCCATCCTTTAGTAATCGTTACCTGATATCTAAATTAGCACCTGTACTAAGAAATACACTTGATTAACAAGAAAGGATAACATGTTCACCCTTCTGGTCCATCATATCGTTTTCATCGTAACCGTTCAAGTAGATTATTTGTTCCCATGCCAGTGTAGCAATTGTCAAGTTCTCACTAACGGGGAGAGACCGCGATTTGAATCGAATTCCTATCCAGCTGGAGGGTTTATTCCTCACCCAAACCTCACAGCCCCTGTACGTCAGGGCGCGACAGTCGCCTAGTCTACCATTCAAACCAAGAACGCTTCCCATAACCCCTGAACAAAACCGAGGACCGCCCGACACCCGGTCCCTACTGACTAGGGATGATCTAGCCAGACACTCGGCCTTACACTCCGCGTCCTCGTCACCCCGCACCGAATTGCGGTTATGTTCGTTCTTGGTTCGGCCAGTAGGTAGGTTTCGCGGCTCGAACGAGTTATCTTGCCAGCTAAGGGTTGAGGCATGCGTTCAACATGACAAGAGGGACACCACCCGATCAGCCCGCCAAAAGGCAGACACATACGCAAAATACCGGCCTAGGGCGCACAGCCCACCTAGATGTTGCTAGTATCAGACGTACAGAGAATTTATCAACCTTCCCGGTTACCTTTCCATTTTATGATATCTTTCAACCTATCGGTGTGCAACGTAGGGCATTACGTAACATTGGATCACCGATGTTCCATATTAATTTAGCAGTGCTAAGCCTCTATCTTTTACTATACTATCAGGTTGACAAGGATATAGGGATATCAATAACAAGGAGGGTGATATGCATCAAATAGGTTCACACAACTCCTATACTTAATGGAGCAACATAGTATAACATAGTAAATTGATATCATAAAATAGAGAATTAGAATGCTCCGGGGCTTGCCTGGGACCAACACTAGGTTAGTGTTCGTTAGAGGTCACTCGCTTGGTGAGCATCGTCGAAGACACTTCCATCCTCGGACTTCGTCCATCAACATCACCTTCGGGTTAGCTCCAAGCGTCATGTCCTTCACGTATGTACTTATCGTACCTAAATGAAATGCCGATGCAAGTGCATGAATATGGGGAAATAATAACACAAGACACACTTGCAAGCATTCCACACAAGCACAAGTTCATACAAGACATGCATAAGCACTTAGAGTTAATTACCTAAGTAACACTCAAATATAACATAAGCGATGAAAGCACATTACAAGACATACCTAGTTACCCAGATAGAGAGCACGCCAATCATGATATACTATTAATTTCAAGTCAAATCATGTCAAACACTTATTCACTAAGTATACTTAGTAGATTAAACTAGTAAGAGTAAAATAAAGCATTTAACTTACACACGTATGTTAGGGACAACATAGCAGTCACGATTTTAATCATAACGGGAGTTATACTAATCTAACAAATATGATTCTTATAAATTTGGAAATCTAATTAAGTTTTCTACAACTTTCTTATAACCAAGAAAAGGTAATTTAATAGTTAAACAACTCGAAATAAATGAAGAATGCATCTCTGTCCAAAAAAGTAGACAGATTTGTCACCTCTTCTTAAAACAGCCATAACTCAAGATCTACAACTCCTAAAAATATGAATCAAAACAATCTGGAAATTTTATTAAAAGTTCTACAATTCATTCCACATCGCCAATTCAAAATTCATATTTTAAGTTAGTCAAAAAGCACTTATAAACAGATCTGTCCAGGGAGTTCGGCAGATTACAATACCAACTTAGAAAATGCATATCTCCCAAACTACTGGGGATATGACCACCAAAATTTAACACAAGCTAGATAGCAATATTAGCTACAACTGTAATATTCATCACTCCAACAGAAAACATCATTTAATACATGATAAAATTTATTTCCTAAACACTATGCATGCAGCCAAAACAGCAATATATGACAATTGATATTTTTATAACTCACAAACCATTTAACAAACAACCATGAAAATTTAACCAAACATCATACATCATATAAGGAACACACCATAATTATTTCATAATTTTCGGAGCACTCCTTAATGGCGATAAATATTTGATCTACACAATCAAGCTTCTAAACGCAGCAGCACAAAATCATTTTTATCGCAATTAATCCAACCTGAAACATAACATGCATTAGATATAGTGCGTAGAGAATTTCATAAGGATTCCGAAAAGTCCAAAATCGCATCCATGCTATTTTCTACAATTTACTACGATTTTCTAAAGTTCGCCGCAGAAAAAGAGATTAATTACGAGAATAATTATTTGCATCCAAAACCCTGCATTTAGTTAGCAATTAAATAAACCCATAATCGTAAATCACTGAGTCACGCGCATCTTTCACAAAAACCTGGCCAAAATCTTCAGTGTACTAGATGACCCTTTCTGCTTTGTTCGTCGCGGGATTCACGGGAGACGGCGGATCGACGGAGGAACCGGCCCGGGACGGTGGTCGAGGTCGTCGGCGAGGGGTGCTGGCCTTCACGGCGGCCAGCAGCTGCATCCGGCCGCAGCAGCACCGGCGGCAGGCCTGGGGCGTCGCGGGCTCGGCTGCTTGGTCGCGCAGGCACGTGGGCGAGGCGGAGCCGCGGCTCGGGCGACCGGCGAACGCGCAGGGGCGCCAGCCGCTGGGCCACTGCTCGGCATGGCGGGCGGTCGTCCTGGCTCGACACGCGGGAGTGCAGGCAGGCGCGCCGTCGGGGCTTCGGGTGCCGGCGTCAGCGTCGGCGGGGCGCGGTACAGGCTCGGGCGAGCCACCTGCTCAGCCCGGCCAAGGGAGCTGCAGCTCAGGCGAGCACAGGGAGCAGCAGCCCGGGAGGAGGAGCAGGGAGGGGCGAGCAGGAGGGCCAGGGTGAGGGCTCGGGAGAGGGAGAGATCTTGGAGAGGAACCATGGAGGAGGAGGCCGAGCTCCTGCTGTTCTGCTCGCAGAAATAAGGGAGGGAGAGGAGAGAGGGCGTGGGTGGAGAGGCTGCCGACCGGGAGAGATGCCGGCCTTTTATTCCCCTCCTCCTTCCCCACCAAATCCATTAATTGTCACTGTCCCACTGGGATTAATTACGAAATCGCCACTGTCGTCGCGTTTTCTCACTTTTCAAACCGCTTGTCCGGTCGTGAATCCGAATGTACCGTTGCGAAGGTCTCGACGAGTAGAGCAACTTTGCTTTTACCAACTTTTTCAGATTCGGGTTACTTTTTTCGATATTAATTCCGAAAGAAAATCCCGCGGAAACTGGGAACCGAATTTCCGAATTCCGACCGATCTTCGGACCTTGTTTTCTCTATTTTCGGAGTTGATTCAGGTCTCGATGTTCGAACGAAATTTGTTCGCCTTGATCCGATGTACAACTTCTCGTCAAGTTGCATCGACATGCGAGATCTCCAAATTGTCAGTCAACGCCGGTCAAAAACGACATCGGTTGCGCTCGGGTCACGGCTCTGAATATTTTCCGGGCATTTTTTTCTGTTTCCGGGCAACACGAACCTTTCACGACTTTTGTTGTAGAGTTCACTGGAGTATTCTGGGCAAGGTCGCGAGACTTGGTTGCGCTCGTATAATTATATCCGCTTTATAAAGTAAACCGGTTAATTATAAAAGTCGTCCTTGTCGATAGCCCTCCTGGCTATGTGACCATGGACAGTCTCCACCTTCAGACTGTCATGTGCCTCATTCCAGACAGAGACTACCACCTGAGCCTTCCAGTAGCTGGCCTCCTGAGGATGCGAGAACTCTGAAACTAGGTACCTTACTGAGGTATCCATCTCAGGGTAGTACTCCTCCAACACCTTCAGCAGCAGGTTGTGGAAGTAAGCCGCTGGAGCAGGGTACTTATAGTACTGCTCCTCAGTCCATCCAGGCTGCTCATCCTCTGGTGGAGTCGCCAGAGCAGGTGCTGGTGCTGGTGAGAGAAGTGGTGCAGGAGTCGGTGAAGGCAGAGGCGACGGTGTAGCAGCTGGTGTAGGAGCTGGTGAAGCAACCGGTGTAGGAGCTGGGGGTGGAGCTGGTGCTGCAAGGTTGACGTCCATCCACTCCTGCTCATCCTCCATGTTGACGTCCTCCACCAACACGTGCTCCTCCTCCGGGTCCTCCTCGGTCTCAGTCACCATCTCATCATCTGAGATGTCCACCACTGGCTGAGAGGTCTGGGAAGTGAACTGAGCCAAGTAGCTGCTGGTGCTCAGTCGGCGGGACCTCGTGACAGGCGGCATCTACAGAATTTTATTTAAACTCAATTAGAACAACATTTTAAATAATAGAATAAAGACATAGAAGCATATAAATTTTGTAAATAACAAGAGTAAGATAGAAAGCAGTAAAATATAGAAGCAAAGGATCCTAAAACGACCATTGCTACCTAGGCTTGCGTCCTACAGTCAACTCAAGCTTTGATACCAATTTTGTCACACCCAAATTTCAAGGACGAAATAGGGTGCATAACATTATGTGTGCCCAGGAATAATCCACACATAAGTTCACAAATTACAGAGTACCATCACAGAGTTTAATACATATCGAACATATATCCATTACAAGAATACATAAAACAAGTAAGATAAACTAGCTCTTGTGGCTCCATTCCACAGGGAAAGGTCAACTGGTTGACCAAGCCTAGAAGTCTTCGGGAAACCCCTCATAGCCTCCAGCTTCTGTTACCCATCCGGGATTTTTATCCAAAATAGAAAAGAAAACAAGCGTGAGTACACTCGTACTCAGCAGTATAACATGGGGTTATGAAGCTCAACAGGCTTACACTGGCTTACTGCATTTAGCACTTTTAGTTGGTCAAGGTTTTATTAACAAGTATCATCAGGTTATGCTTAAGCCCCAAATGATCCCACTTATACCACTGCCAAAGTTTAAAGAATCTTAACCATCATCATAAAAGAGGTGACAACAGGAACATAAGTGTTGGTCAAGTTAATTAATTAATCCATCGGTTTTCCGGGCCGCTCGTGACCGTGAGCACGGCTGATATATCAGTTTTAACACTCTGCAGAGGTTGTGCAACTTTACCCGTGAGTCGTGATGCCCCGATTGCCCGGGTTAATTACTCCCATAACACTGCCAAGGTGAGTGGGCGGGGTTCACTATGAAACCTTTCATAGTATCTCGTCTAACAAGATTAGGGCCGCTAGGATTGGCAAGGGGCGATAGAGCTCCCCTTCCGAGTAGCATAACGACCCGCAGCCTACGCTCAAACTCGGACAGAGGCCGCACTATAACCAGCTCGGCAAGAGCCTAATGCGCCCTTTCGGGTAACCGCCAACGAGCTAGAAAAGAGCCTACTACTAAGTTAAAGCCAGAGCCATGTAGCTCCCACGGAAGCACTGTCAGTCCCAGCTTTTGCCAACAGTGGGTTATTAAAAAAAATTATGTTCCAATTGCCATAACAGGATCACCAATTCATTCAAAGCTTTAACATTTGGCAGGGATCAAGTATTCATTTATGTAAAGCACTAGCCATCTATCCATATGCATAACCCATAGGAATCAAGGTAAAGGGTTTCAACTCTAGGGAATTAAACTACGGGTATCAAATTAACACATGCACATGAAATGATAATTATAGTGAATAGGATAACAAGGAAAGTCCCATGCTATGCTATACTTGCCTTGGTTCTCAAAGTCCTGCTGGTCAAAACACTCCTGATCAAAGAACTCTTGATCACCAACAAACTCCTCACTGCCTGAACTCGATCACGACATTGCAACAACACGCATTCCAATTTCATACATACAAAGCAAACAAGACTATCATTAGAACAGTACACCAATAACAATAAACAGAGTTAAAAGGTTTATAAAAATATACTACGCACTGCTATGATCATTTCAACACGAATTTCACGAAACTCGGATTTAAAACGCAAAAGATATGAATTTAACTGGTTCTCTAGGAGCATTTTTTGTATTTGAATTATCATTGAATTTAAATAATTCAAACATGAACAAAAGATGTTTTAACATGTAGAGAATTTCATTACGAACCTAACGCAACTCGAATCGTCCAAATCGGAGTTAAAATAAAGATTTTATAAGCAAATTAATGCAGTGGCAAAACTGTAAATAGGAATTTCCATTTTTAGAATAAACCGAGAAGGAATACGTTTTCTGAACCGAGAAGACGTAAACCCGAAAATGCGCCAGCGCTGCGACGCGGGGTCGGCAGAGCTGCCACGCGGCGGCCCGGGACTGGGCGGGTCCACGGACACAACCGTGCACCGCGCAAGTGTTGCGGTCCACCGGTCCACCGTGGACCGGGGTTCATACCCCTTCGGGGTTCTAATCCTGACCGCACAGACCCGATCCAACGGCGCAGAACAGATCCAAGTGAGAGAGAGGGGGGATCGGCGGCCGGAGCAGAGACGGCGCGGCGGCGCCATGACTACAGACTGCCGAGCTCGCCGGAGTTGCACCGGAAAAGCTCGTCCGATGTCCATTTCGATCACCAATTGCGTGGGAGAAAGAGGGGAACGAAACGAAGCCCGTGGTGCACTCGGTTGAACGCGGGGAGGCAAACAGCGACGGCGCCATGGATCCCGGCGGCTCTGGCTCGCCGGCGAACGCGGGGATGGCTCTTCCGACTACCGCGGGTTCAACCAAATACACAGAAATGATCTACAAGCTCGTGCGAAATTAATAGAGGGTTTGGTGGATGCAGTGGCTTGCCGGAACGGGGGGTCCGCGGCGGCGCCATGATCGAACTCGATCTGAGTATGCGGCCGAGACAGTACGGCGCGCTAGAACCCAAATTGAAAACCTAGGGACGTGCGGCGTGTCAGTGCGGTGCTAGTGAGGTGCTCGGATAAGACAGTGCGTCACCGAGAGGGGCTGGCCATGGCGGCGCCATTGTTGCCGACCTCGGCGTGTGACGGTGCGGCGCATACAGGGTCTAATTGACCGAATTAAGTGGACAGGGAGGAAGAGAGGGCGACGGCGAAGCTCACCGAGGCGGTTTGGAGGATACAGGTGGCTCTGTGCGGCTTGTCGACGCGGAACGGCTGTCGGTGTCGCGGCGGCGTCCGAGAGCTCTGCGTTCGCGATGTCGAGTGTTCTGCTGCCCAAAACGGAGCACAGAGAGAGATAAGGCTTCTGAGATTCGCGAGGTGATTGCGGTCTTGGAACGGCACTCACCCAGACGGATTACCCTCCGGTGTAGCTTCTCCGCGACAACGACGACGGCGGCGGCGTTCAGCGGAAATGCGAGAGCTCAGAGGGGAAAAGGAAGAGCAGGGATGCGGCACTTTGCTTTATAGCGAGCGAAGGATCGTGCGGGGCGTGCGGTGCTGCTGCGGCTTCGTGGGCGAGATGCGGGGGTGGGAGCGGGGCGTGCAGGCGGTTGCCGTCCGCGACGCATCCGCGGCATCCGAATTCGGCGGAGGGAGGGCGACGGTGCTGACCCGTGGGGCCAAGCAGCAGCGAGAGAGAGGGCGAGGAACGTGCGGCGGTTCCCAAACTCCACGCGTCCACGCGCGCACTCGGGCGAGCAGAATGGGCGTGCGTCGCGCGGCGGTTACGGTGTTTTGCGCCGCGTGAGACAGAGGGAATCGGGGGAGAAGAAACTGACGCGCGGGCCCGGCCGATCAGAGAGAGAAAAGGAGAGAAGAGAGAGGGGGATCGGCGCCGACATGTGGACCCTGCGGTGTCAGTGAGAGGGGGAGGGAGGTGGGAAAGAGTGGGCCGGCCTTTTAACTGGGCCGCCGAGAGAAAGAGAGAGGGGGTGAGGTGGGCTAGGCATTTTTTCTTTTTCTTTTTATTTCCTTTTTATTTCTCTTTTCCAATTTCATTTCAAAAACAAATTTGAAACCATTTGCAAAGTGAGTTTTGTAAATTCAAACAAGCAAAGAAAATATGCAACTGCATGAATACATCAACATGTTTCTAAACTAGAATAAGTTTTATTTGCAAGAATTTTAATATTCCTCTAAATGAAATGCTCACATAATTCCAAAATTAAATCATTTTCTATTATTTGAAATTCAAACCAAATTTTGGGTGTTACATCTGCTAACCACTGTAGCATAGCCACGCGAAACTTGCGTTAACTTGTAGCTTCTATTTTATATTGATGGCTTCCTGCTTATCCACAAGTCCAAAAAGTAATCCACAGATGGAGCATCTAGAATGTACTTTCCATAAGAGATGATTTCCTGAGTAGATAACCATCCTTTGGGACCACGAGGAACCAACTAACTAACAAGAATGTTTAGGTTAGTCGTAACTTGTCCGATTTTTTTCTCAGAGGTCACTGATGGAAAGCTACATAAGGTTCCATGTGTGTAATTCTCTTTCTCAAATGACAACACTGTATTATCTGAGTCCGTTGAGAGAGCGGTGAATGTAATAGTTGACTCTGTCGGCTCAACGTCTTGGCTGAACCTCCTTGAAAGAAATTGTTGCTTACCAACGACAACACCTATCAAGGTTGAATTTGATGCAACCTTTTGGGTGAAAACACAAGGAAGGCGCTAAAACAAGGTATGGTTATAACCCATTGTGCTTTCGCTGTGCACTTTGATTACTAAGAAGAGTGCTAACAAGGTCTGGAGAACAACAAAAGTTGTAAACCTTTCCCAAACTCGAGATATAATACACAATCAAGTAGTTGGATGACCTTCCTACATGATGCGGATGTAAAGTACCTTGAGTTGAATTGCACTATCGCCAAGTAGTATTGTTGGACTACTTTTGACATTGAAAGGAAGACCCAATGTCAATGAACAACTCCAAAATATGTCGTTTGACATTTTTCAAATTGTTTGTTACTTGCCATTGTACATATTGAATTGTACAACATCTTCACTGATCAACCATTGTTGATATGTGAAGGTAAGATCAAGTCACAAAAGGGTGTAACTAGCCTTTTAGAGGGGTATCCAAGGACTTATCCAAGGGCAACACATTGGCAATATGTTGCTAGTCTTGGCACTAATTACAACACATTCCTCAAAAGGGAGGAAGGATTGCAATCCTTAGGGAAAAAATCATAGACCTAGTATATCTTTGTTCTTAGTTTCTAACATCCAAAATTATTTCATGATAGTTCATGAATTTTGGTAGGCACATAGGTTCAAAAGTACCCTGATTACTCAACCAAAATTTATCTCCAACAAACATTGTCTGGTTATCCAAACAACATCCATTAAAACTTTTTCGGTGTTGAAACTATAGCAACCAACCAACAAGACATCTGTCATTTTCAGGCTTCACTCAACTCAGCTCTATCCAACTTAAGACATTGAAGTGCCCTAAGCGAGAAAGGAGCTCATTGAGTTCGGCAACCAATCATGTTCACGCCTCCAACCAATTGCTTAGAGGCAACATAATTAGTGTCGTGAAATCCTGATAGATTTTCCGTTCTTCTTTGCTTCACACATTATGGTGTGTTCAGCACTTTTGGGACTCTTCTGGTTGTAGTTGCTTTCTCTTACGGAGGGGAGAGGTTATGTGTTTTTCCATACATACCTTCTAGAAAACAACCATAACTGTGCATTGAGATACCAACTGACAACGCACAAGTACTTGTTTTGTGGATCATCTTCAAAGGGAATAATGCATACCCTACAAGAAAGAACAATCCAACAAAAACAAAGTACCTCTTCGGAATGTCCTTTTGTGCTTCATACCATAGGATTCTGAACGAATCCTCCTTGTAGCACTGGAAACATCATGATGCTGACTAACGCTAGAAACATGTTGTCACTAGCTCCTTGACTTAGATGACACAACACCTTGTAGTATTTGTGTGATTGTCCAAAGTGGAATTGACTCGATAACATAGGTTTTAAACAAGGAGCAGCGCTTGTATTGCTGACAAGCATTGTTTTCCTTGCTCAACATTGTTCTATGAGACATAGCCTTCATAGCTACCAAGGAGTTGTTAATTAACAAGAAATTAACATTCCCAAGGGTATCTATTTGTCTTTGAACACCAAAAAGCTCCAAGGATGTGACTATGATAGGAGTCAAAACCTTTTGAGATACAACTATATGCTGGCAGCCACTGGCAACATCAGCAACACGAAACCATATCGGAGAAGGCTACTCCTGACTGTCTGGTCATCTTGCCTATGGTGATCGAGAACTTGAATCCAAAGATCATAAGCACTAGATGACTTACTCTAGAACATAGCATGCCTAGGAAAATCTTGTCCAACTAGCACTTATCCAACTTTAAGTGGTATGTGTCCTTTTGATCCAACAGGGAGGATACATGATTTGCTTGCCAGATGACCGATGTCGTCCTAGGAACAATCAAGTAGTCACTCGTCTACCACTTCTTGCAGTCTATTAACGTTTAGGTCTGTGACCTATTCTTCAAAGGTCACCCTCTTTGCATCTTCAGAAAGGAGTATAACTTCATTTGTCCAAGATATAGATCTTCGGATAAGATTTGGGAGATAATCAAGGAGAAGCACACACGAAAATATCACACCAGTGTAACTTTCACAATGGATTAGGACTAACCACTCACGATACCAGCGTGTGCCGAGCAACGCAACCTTGTGTGTGCACCCACAAGAGGCTCTCGGTTTCGTCGCGGCACCGTAGAGTGCTCATTGCAGCACCACTACCAAACCTACACCACTGAGAAATTTCAAGTGACACCACGTGGGTTATAAAAACAAGCACCACACAACCAAGGGATAGCAAGCAAAGGTAGTCATAAGGTTAGGAGTCAACAAGGGTTGTTCCAAGGTAAAGACAAGGCATATGAGAAACAAGGATTGTCACATGCAGACAAAAAGAGCATTAGATTCTTACTTCGAATCTACGTACGACTTGCGTTTACCAAGGAGATTGTGAGACAATAGATTAACATGGGATTTGATCTTGTTGAACAGCAACAAAAGATCCAGATAGAGCAACATTCAGAGATATAGGATAGTTGGAGATCAGCATGTGAGATTCCAAGGACGGAGTTGATACAAGGATCAAGGATTTAGTTGATAAAGCAATGATATGATCTATTAGGAAAAGATTCCAAAACCAGGTAGATAAGGATCGACGTTGCACTGAAGACGATTTGGCACAGAGAGATCTGATAGAGAGGGGGTCTTCACACATGAGAGCAAAACATTCGCACAAACAAGCACCAAAGGGAACTAAGCTTTAGTTCAGGAGACAACTAAAGTATAGCCACCCAACATTCAAAGACTAACAAGCGCGTCTACCGGTTTTGGCTTCTAAGAGAGAGAACTTGATTGGAGATGGTGATCATGAGATTAACACCACTTGAGAACTGATCCAAGCTAAGGCTATTCGACACTCGAATGCTCACCGAGGACACGGGAGGTGACAACTATTGTACCATCTTGGTAACAACACAACCATACATGCATCATGATCTCAAGCAAGCATTGGAAGAATCAATCAATTTAGCTTAAGCAATCACTAGCAAGCACAAAACTTGACACATGACAAGCATTCGGCTATACCAACATGAACAAACACAAACATGCAAAGCATGGTGATTAATTGTTCTATGTTTTATCATTTAATTTCTTTTAACAAGTAGGTGTAGGCCTCTTCTCAGGTGGAGAAGACAAGTTTTACTTTACATTTAGCAAACTGGTTTTCAACCATGCATGGCATAGCAACATCGTTACACTAACATGTTACCATACCAGCAAACTATATGAAAAGATTAAACTTACTATGGTTACTAGGTTGGTAACATGAAAGGATGAATGAACTTCATTTAATAGAAACCAATGTTCCTACTAAATGGTTAAGATACACCCTAATCATGCTAGCAAAGTTATTGATTTGCCTTTCAATGGTTTACATGCTTTTATCAATTTACACATTTAGCAGGATATAATTGATAACTGTTACTACTAATACATAGTAAGTTTCTAGATTATTCATAGCAACTTAAGTATTCTATTAAAAGTTACTATAAGCACTCATGATTTTTAAACATGCATACCAATCTACTAAACCTTAGCAAGCATGTTACTAGAAAGTTATGGCAATTTATTTTACCTCTATGTGATACCTTTAATTCTCATTTTTATCTTGGCATGAGACTAAGTGTTGACATAGGTTAAAGCATAACTGTCTAGTAAGACACTTACACAGCAGGTTCAAAGGATTAGTTGTTACATTACGTGGCAAAGCTAAATAGACACTAAAGAATGTATTATGGTACATTCTAGCTTCAAGTTTAATTTAATGCTTCGAAAGCACCTACCAAGGCTAAAAGTCATTGTATGCAAAACATTTTCACACTACAACTTTTATTATTTAACTAAGTAAGGCAATTATCAACTTAACCATGCAACCTACAAAATATCATTTGACAACAAATTTTATTGTTTGCATTAAGTAGAGTGTTTCAAGACAAGCTAACCAAAATGGTTTAACCAAAGTTGGACATCCCTAGCTCATGTAAAGCATTTTAAAGATCGAATACTGTTTATTCACACAAGCAAGGAGACGTCACAAGGCATACCATAACAAGGCTATTCAAGCAACATGGTTCATGGCACATCTCTCTAATTTCTAACAAGAACTAGCAAATCATCTTGATCACACATCACTTATCAATAGAAGCAAGGATGAGAGGAGCATAGTCATACAGGATGCAACAATCATGATTATGTATGCTCGTCCTACTCATCCTCACAAGATTGGCAGCCTGAGGCGCAATCACGTTCTATGTCGGTGGCATAACACGCACTCTCAATATATAGCTAGTCGCTAACTAGTTTATACGTATTCGAGGTTAGTGTACGCAGAAGATCTCATTTCAGCCCATTCCAACAGTATGAATATCATGCATTTCTGAAATTAAATCTAGATACTCACTTAGGTGTACACCCTATATACACGTAAGCAGTATATGCACCCAGTCCTCATCCTAATGACGGCATCGTCTCAACAGACGGCAACACCCACACATGGATGCCTTCTCATAATCGTGTGTAAAACAAGATTATTGTCCAGCATCATATAAGCATTCCCCTAGATTAGTAGTGTATCCGATCATACTCTCACAACTCACCTTACCTTAGGTGTAGCGGCAAAATTTGATCCATACAACACCATTCAAGTGAATGACCCCCATACTATTCCAACCTGTATGGACAGGTAAATAGAAATATGATGCAATTCCCCCATGTTAGTACTTAAATAAGCCACCTAGAGTCCTAAGTTGGGCTTAACTGGAGGATGTCGCTAGTATAATTTTGCAAATTAGTTTTGACAAACTTGCCTATAGCTAAAGTTTTCCAAAATAGCATTTTGAAAACAAAACTTTGTTTTAAAAGCCGAGTTAATGACAGTATTATCCTTAATCTATGCTCTGATGCCAGCTGTAACAGAACCGCCCAAATTACAAAAACTTAAGTCCAAAAATCATCGTCAACGCAACAACCTTCGTCCTTAGGCTTTCATAATCCCGGTAGTCCGCCGAGTGTCCCGAAAGACCTCGGTCAATTAACGTCACACCCGAGAATCGCTAGATTAAGTAAATACAAATCACTAAGCTCAGAGTTTGCAGCGGAATAAAATCACATTTGAGTTTACAAATAAATAATACCAGTCTGAGTTCAAATCCTTTTAGTACAAGAACATAGCTTTGAAATCATTGTAATAATATAAGTGGAAATACATTGCTAGCTTTATTCATCATCCTCCAACAACAGCATAGAGAGAAGAGATAATATAGAATCACCGTGCCCTCCGGTGGTTAGCCACACCTTCAGCAGCATGAGACCTTCACCTGCAACAAGGTGGGATAAACCCTGAGTACTCGAATGTACTCAGCTAGACTTACCCGTCATAAACCAGAAATAAAGGACACCAAGGATTATGCAGGGCTTTATAGTGGACTAGCTTGACTCATTTTGCATAAAAGCATTAAAGTAGTATACATGTACTTCATTGGAATTATGCCATCCTTTAGTAATCGTTACTTGATATCTAAATTAACACATGTACTAAGCAATACACTTGATTAACAAGCAAGGATAACCAGTTCACCCTTCTGGTCTATCATATCATTTTCATCGTAATCGTTCAAGTAAATTATTTGTTCCCACGCCAGTGTAGCAATTGTCAAGTTCTCACTAACGGGGAGAGACCGCGATTCGAATCGAATTTCTATCCAGCTGGAGGGTTTATTCCTCACCCAAACCTCGCAGCCCCTGTACGTCAGGGTGCGGCAGTCGTCTAGTCTACCATTCAAACCAAGAACGCTTCCCATAACCCCTGAACAAAACCGAGGACCGCTCGGCACCCGGTCCCTCCTGACTAGGGATCAGCTAGCTAGGCACTCGGCCTTACACTCCGCGTCCTCGGCACCCGACACCGAATTGCGGTTATGTTCGTTCTTGGTTCGGCCAGTAGGTAGGTTTTGCGGCTCGAATGAGTTATCTTGCCAGCTAAGGGTTGAGACATGCGTTCAACATGACAAGAGGGACACCACCCGATCGGCCCGCCAAAAGGCAGACACATACGCAAAATATCGGCCTAGGGCGTACAACCCACCTAGATGTTGCCAGTATCAGACGTACGGACAATTTATCAATCTTCCCGGTTGCCTTTTTATTTTTTGATATCTTTCAACCCATCGGTGTGCCACGTAGGGCATTACGTAACATTGGGTCACTGATGTTCCATATTAATTTAGCAGTGCTAAGCCTCTATCTTTTACTATACTATCAGGTTGACAAGGATATAGGGATATCAATAACAAGGAGGGTGATATGCATCAAATAGGTTCACACAACTCCTATACTTAATACAGCAACATAGTATAACATAGTAAATTGATATCATAAAATAGGGAGTTAGAATGCTCCGGGGCTTGCCTAGGACCAACACTAGGTCAGTGTTCGTTAGAGGTCACTCGCTTGGCGAGCATCGTCGAAGACACTTCCATCCTCGGACTTCGTCCATCAATATCACCTTCGGGTTAGCTCCAAGCGTCACGTCCTTCACATATGTACTTATCGTACCTAAATGAAATGCCGATGCAAGTGCATAAATGCGGGGAAATGATAACACAATACACACTTGCAAGCATTCCACACAAGCACAAGTTCATACAAGACATGCATAAACACTTAGAGTTAATTACCTAAGTAACACTCAAATATAACATAAGCGATGAAAGCATATTACAAGACATACCTAGTTACCCAGATAGAGAGCATGCCAATCATGATATACTATTAATTTCAAGTTAAATCATGTCAAACACTTATTCACTAAGTTTACTTAGTAGATTAAACTAGTAAGAGTAAGTTAAAGCATTTAACTTACACACGCATATTCGGGACAACAACATAGCAGTCACGGTTTTAATCATAACGGGAGTTATACTAATCCAACAAATATGATTCTTATAAATTTGGAAATCTAATTAAGTTGTCTACAACTTTCTTATAACCAAGAAAAGGTAATTTAATAGTTAAACAATTCGAAATAAATGAAGAAGACATCTCTGTCCAAAAAGGTGGACAGATTTGGCACCTCTTCTTAAAACAGCCATAACTCAAAATCTACAACTCCTAAAAATATTAATCAAAACAATATGGAAATTTTATGAAAAGTTCTACAATTCATTCCACATCGCCAATTCAAGATTCATATTTTAAGTTAGTCAAAAAGCACTTATAAACAGATCTGTCCAGGAGTTGGGCAGATTACAATACCAACTTAGAAAATGCATATCTCCCAAACTACTGGGGATATGGCCACCAAATTTTAACACAAGCTAGATAGCAATATTAGCTACAACTTTGATATTCATCACTCCAACAGAAAACATTATTTAATACATGATAAAATTTATTTCCTAAACACTATGCATGCAGCCAAAACAGCAATATATGACAATTTATATTTTTATAACTCACAAACCAATTACAAACAGCCATGAAAATTTAACCAAACATCATACATCATATAAGTAACACACCATAATTATTTCATAATTTTCGGAGCACTCCTTAACGACGATAAATATTTAATCTACACTATCAAGCTTCCAAAATGCAGCAGCACAAAAGTATTTTTATAGCAATTAATCCAAAACTGAAACATAACATACATTACATCTAGTGCGTAGAGAATTTCATAAGGATTCTGAAAAGTCCAAAATCGCATCCATGCGATTTTTGTACGATTTACTACAATTTTCCAAAGTTCGCTGCAAAAAAAGAGATTAATTACGAGAATAATTATTTACATCCAAAACCCTGCATTTAGTTAGCAATTAAATAAACCCATAATCGTAAATCACTGAGTCACGCGCATCTTTCACAAAAACCCGGTCAAAAGCTTCAGTGTACTAGATGACCCTTTCTGCTTCGTTCGTCGGGGGATTCATGGGAGACGGCGGATCGACGGAGGAACCGGCCGGGGACGGTGGTCGAGGTCGTCGGCGAGGGGTGCTGGCCTTCACGGTGGCCAGCACCTGCATCCGGCCGCAGCAGCACCGGCGGCAGGCCATGGGTGTCGCGGGCTCGACTGCTTGGTCGCGCAGGCACGTGGGCGAGGCGGAGCCGCGGCTCGGGTGACCGGCAGACGCACAGGGGCGCCAGCCGCTGGGCCACTGCTCGGCATGGCGGGCGGCCGTCCTGGCTCGGCACGCGGGAGCGCAGGCAGGCGCGCCGTCGGGGCTTCGGGCGCCGGCGGGGCGTGGTACGGGCTCGGGCAAGCCACCTGCTCAGCCCGGCCAAGGCGCGCAGCGCCTGCAGCCGCAGAGCTGCAGCTCGGGCGAGAATAGGGAGCAGCAGCCCGGGAGGAGGAGCAGGGAGGGGCGAGCAGGAGGGCCAGGGTGAGGGCTTAGGAGAGGGAGAGAGCTTGGAGAGGAGCCATGGTGGAGGAGGCCGAGCTCCTGCTGCTCCTGCTGTTCTGCTCGGCAGAAATAAGGGAGGGAGAGAGAGAGGCGATGGGAGAGGAGAGAGGGCGCCGGTGGAGAGGCTGCCGACCGGGAGAGATGCCGCCCTTTTATTCCCCTCCTCCTTCCCCACCAAACCCATTAATTTCCACTGTCCCACTGGGATTAATTACAAAATCGCCACTGTCGTCGCATTTTCTCGCTTTTCAAGCCGCACGTCCGGTCGTGAATCCGAATATACCGTTGCGAAGGTCTCGACGAGTAGAGCAACTTTGCTTTTACCAACTTTTTCAGATTCGGGTTACTTTTTGCGATATTAATTCCGAAAGAAAACCCCGCGGAAACTGGGAACCGAATTTCCAAATTCTGACCGATCTTCGGACCTTGTTTTCTCTATTTTCGGAGTTGATTCAGGTCTCGATGTTTGAACGGAATTTGTTCGCCTTGATCCGATCTACAACTTCTCTTCAAGTTGCGTCGACATGCGAGATCTCCAAATTATTGGTCAACGCCGGTCAAAAACGTCATCGGTTGCGCTCGGGTCACGGCTCGGAATATTTTCCGGACATTTTTTTCTATTTCTGGGAAACACAAACCTTTCACGACTTTTGTTGTAGAGTTAACTGGAGTATTCCGGGCAAAGTCGCGAGACTTGGTTGCGCTCGTATAATTATATCCGCTTTATAAAGTAAACCGGTTAATTATAAAAGTCGTCATTCCATGTGACATTTTAATTCCAAAGTTCACGAAACTTTTTCCAATAATTCATATAGATGGAAATAGATATAAGGCACGTAGAATAAATACCTTATCATAATTTCCCGATGTATGAACTATAGTCTCTGATTATCGGTTGATCCGATATAATTAGGCTTAATCACTTCTTAGCCCGTGATTAACATCGGGGCGTTACAATGATGTTGTATTATGTGAATCCAGCAGATATGGAGGTGATGGCTATCATCGATCGACTCAGCAGAGGTGCCCTTCCAGATGGTCGGTTTTGTGATCGAGCTTTGCGTCGTCTTCGGGAGCGCTCTCGTGACGATCTTCATGTCATCTGGCGGCGACGGCGGGTTCGTGCGCCGAAGGATGTGCCGGAGTTAGTCATCGTCGTCGGTCCTTATCAGTGCATCTGGGACGAGTGCCGCCGTTTTGGTAACAATATGCCTAGGATCATCATGTATTGTAGCCTGCAATGTCAGCTTCAATATGCACTAGTACAGAAACACTTTTTGGAGGTGGGCATTTTTTGTTAATGGAGGCGGGCAAGCACGTCCGCCTCCAATGGAAGACCTCGGTTAATAAGAGATTAACCAAGGCGGGCGCCTTACAAACGCCCGCCTTTGTAAATCGATCTGAAAAAACAAAAAACCCATTAGCCCACCAGTGAGCCCATTCCCAAGCCCACTGGTGAGCCCAATCCCCGCGCGCCGCCGCCGCGGATCCGGCCTCCCCCGTGCGCCGCCACCGTCGATGATGGAGGAGGGATCCTCGTCGCCATGGATCCGGCCGCCCCCCACACTTGGCTGCCGGAGTTGGAGGAAGGAGCCGCCCTACGCTACTCGCGTGGCCTCCCCCGTGCTCCTGGCCGTCGATGATGGAGGAGGGAGCCACGCCGCCATGGATCCGGCCGCCCCCAACACCTGGCGTTGCCGGAGTTGGAGGAGGGAGCCGCCCTGCGCTGCTCGCCTGGACTCCCCCGTCTGCCCGGTCGTCGATGATGGAGGAGGAAGCCTCGCCGCCATGGATCTAGCCGCCCCCCCCACACCTAGCTGCCGGAGTTGGGGGAGGGAGCCGCCCTGCCTACACCGAGGGGAGGAGGGACGCATGCCACCGCCAGAGCCGAGGAGAGGAGGGACGCCACCGCTGGGGAGGAGGGACGCCACCATTGGAGAGGGAGGCACCGAGCGGTGCAGAGGGAGGTGCCGAGAGGAAGAAGAGGACAAGAGGGAGAGTGTCGGGCACTCGGGCAGACGGAGAGAAAGAGGCGGCTAGGAGGGAGGAAGTGGGAACCCTAAGTCCTCTTATATACGAGCCCGGTAGAGTAATGTGTCTGGAGTTTGAATGGGCCAGTAGTTGGGCCACTATTTATTGAGGCGGGCCTTTTAATATGACCGCCTCCGTTAATCATTAATGGAGGTGGGCATCTTAAAATGACCGCTTCCATTAATCATATATTAATGGAGGCGGGCATCTTAATATGACTGCCTCCATTAATCGATTAATGGAGGCGGTCATATTAAAATGCTCGCCTCCGTTAATAGATGGTTAATGGAGGCGGACAAATTACGAAGCCCGCCTCCATTAATCTTTAATGGAGGCAGGCGTTTGGGCGTTGCCATGGCGCTGGCCTAACAACCAATAATGGAGGCGGGCAAAAAAAAGTGTCCGCCTCCAATCAAGAAATCACACCATCTTCTAAAAGAAATTTTGTACTAGTGATGAGTTTGATCTCTGGACTAGAAACATTAGTGAAGTAGTCGTTTATCGCATCAGTAGGATGAAATTGTAATAATCGGAGTGACTAGTCTTTAGGTGTGGTTCCTTCTGTTTGGGAGTCTTGATTTTATTGTCATGCTCTATTTTGCTACGGGACAGCGATAATTTGTATCTCGAATACAAGTGTTCGGACGTGTAAGTGAAAACTACAAAGCTGTAACATATTCGGGGCGGTAAGCTTTTGTTTCACTTGTATGTCCTGTCGTGCCTGCTAAGTCATGAGCCGTAGCGATGAATCGTTCGGCCTTGGGTCTCAAATGGTCTAGATCGTAGGGCTAGTGTCACTTTACGCATAGGATACATAAGGACTCCCAAGGAGGCACGCTGCTGGCAACCCACGGCGCAGAGGGCGAACAACTCATGTACGCTTAGGGAGATGCCAGTGATAGGGCCTTTTTTTGAGAGGCTCGATCGTGGCGTGACTAGGGCCTGTGGAGACCGTTGTTGCAGACGCTAGGCGAAAAGCCATGCTGCTTGTAGAGTCGTCGGTCGTACCATGGTCGTATACAGATTCTGGGCACACAACCTCACGGCTCCCGAGCCAAGTGATGTCGCCCGGCTTCTGGTGAATTGCCACTTGGGAGGCCTGCCAATGAAGTCATAGCGCTTAGGGTAGCTACTTCTATTCGCTATGGTTCATTGGCGGGCCAGCTTTGGGTGCTTTCTGGTTATGGCCAGACTGTTTGGAGAAATGCCCTATTGCGTTTTGGAGAGGTCATCGAACATTGTGGGAGTGTTTTGGAGTGGTCGTCGATCGTTTAGTAGCTGTATTGCCGTGGTCGCCCTACGCCGCGGTGGTTGTTGAAGTGGCCCTTGTGCGCTGTGATCGTTTTGCAGGGGTTGTCGAACGCCATGAGCGTTTTGCAGAGGTCGTCGTACGACATGAGCGTTTTGCTTGCTCAACAGGTTCTGTTAGAAAAATATATGCAAACCGAGAAGCCTTTATTCATTATTGGAAGAGTATATAGTACAAGATTTTATTGGACTATGTTTATGCTACGGCATCATCTCGCATCGCCCGGGGGGGACGGTCTTCTATGGTTGCTCGTAGAGGGGGTCGGCGGTGGTCGCTGCTTGTTCTGCTTCCTTCTGCATCTTTGTGGCGGGGTTGTCGCTGGCTTCGGAATTGTACGTATCCTGGATACGGGGCCTCTCGACGGCGTTTATCGTCTGCTGCTCGCACTCGTATGCAATCTTCAGGTTGGTACGAAGGGTGAGGATGCCTTGTTGCGTCGAGATCTTGAGTACCTTGTATGTGTAGTGCGGGACTGCCATGAGTTTGGCGAGTGCTGGTCGACCAAGTATCGCTTAGTAGGCTGTCTTGAAGTCAGCGATGATGAAGTTAATGTTCTCCACCCTGAAGTGGTTTTGGTCGCCAAACTGCACAGGCAGGGTGATCCAGCCTACCGGTGTTGACGCCTTATTGGGGATGATCCCCTAGAAGGAGAAATTTACGGGCAGGAGGTCCTTCTTAAAGTAGTCGAGTTGGCGGAATGCATCGGCGAATATGATATTGAGGGCACTGCCGCCGTCGACCAACACTTTCCTGAAGCGGCACATGGCGATGGTGGGGTCAACAATTAGTGGGAAGCGGTCGGGATATCAATAATCCGTCCACTCGTCTTCTGCGGAGAAACTAATTGGTTGTTCTGACCAGTCGAGGTAGCGAGCGTTGGCTGAATCACCTCCTATTGCCGAGACCGAGTAGACATCCTTGCGAACCTGGCGACGTCTCCTCTCTCCTTCCACAACCATGCTGCCCCCGAAGATGGAGTACGTCATTGAAGCTGGTCGGAACTCCGGGGCTAGTGGTTCTTGGTCCTTGTCCTTGTCGGAGTCATCTTTCTTTGCTCTCTTGTCACTTCTTGCCTTCACTACGGACTCTTTTTTTTTGCGACGCCTTCACTACGGACTCAAGGAGCTCACAATTGCACATGGAGTGTTTGGAGTTTTTGTGTATAGGGCACGAGCCGTTGAGGATCTTCTCATAGCTGGCATTGTAGTTCTTCTTTGGTCGGGCGTTCGTGTTGGTGACATAGCGGTTGTCGCCCCTATAATCGTACCTTTGCGGGTAACGCTCGGAGTTGTTCGATCAGTAGTCCCGGTGGTCGCCGGCCCTTCCTTCGCTGCGGTAGTCTGGTCGGCGATCGTTATCCCTTGTTCATTCTGGAGATTGAGAGTAGTGACGCCTGTTCTCCCTGCTGCGGGTGGCGTCGTCCTGATTAGCGTAAGGATTTGCGATCGTCATGAGCTCTTCTATTGTTGTTATGCTTTTCCGCGCCAGCTTGTTTCGAAGGTCGTCCGTCCGCAGGCCGTTGGAGAAGATGGCGATGGCCTCTGGGTCAGAGATCTCTGCGATGTTCAGCCGCTTGTCGGAGAAACGCCTGATGTATTCCCGGTGGCTCTCGTTGTTCCTCTAGCGGACGCTCTCTAAGTCGTACCTCGTCCTGGGCTGGACACATGTGGCCTTGTATGTCTTGATGAAGATTTCCTTGAGTTGCTCCCAAGTGTCGATGGTGCCTTCTGGGATCTTCTAGAGCCAGCTGTTGGTGGAGGTCGACAACATCACCGGAAGGTAGTTAGCCATTACGTCTTGATTTCCTCCGGCGGTGTATATAGCTATCTCGTAGGTGAACGCCCATTGCTCTGTATTTGCCTTGCCGTCATACTTTTCCACCTACGTAACTCTAAAATTTGGGGGCCACTGGACGGTGCGCAGGCATGCGGAGAAGGGCCACAGTCCCCCGATTGCTCTTTGGGCTGGTGGCGGTGTCCGACCACGGTTGCCATCATCGTACCGTGGGGACCTATGTCGACATTCCCTCGGAGGGCTTCGGCGCGCCGGTGGCGGTGACCTATCACGCTAGGGTCTTTCATGCTCGCCGTCGTTGTGAGGTGGTGATCCTCGCCTTTGCTCCCTCAGAGGGTTTTGGCGCGGCGATGCGGGTGCTCGATCGCGTCGGGGCCCGTCGAGTTCTTCATCGTCGCGGAGTGGGGATCCTTGTCTGGGCTCCCTTGGCGGGTTTCGTGGGTGGTTCCTGCTGTGGGACTGGCCAGAGAATTCGAGCGAAGGACACACCTTGTTGACCTGGACGACCGCTGCCATGATGTGGGCCTCTATCTTTTCGATCTCGGGCGTGGGGGGAGCATGGAGAGCTCGCAGGCGGCTACCGCTAGATTGGCGCTGGGGGTCAGGTACACCAGAACGTCACCCACCTTGCCAAAGTCCTGCTGGAGGTTGCACCGTGGTGGGCGATCACGATTCCTCTGCTCCAGCTCACGTTGTTCTCGAGCAAGCCGCTCCTGCTCGCGGCGCTCCTCGTTGCGCTTCGCTTGCTCGCGGCGCTCCAGTTTGCGCCTCTGCGCACGCTCGGCGTTGTGTTGCTCTCTTGCGACGCGTTCGGCGTCCGTCTCATTGTCGGGGGCGACGCTGTCTGCGGAGACTTGAAAAACTAATCCTTCGAAGCCTGGAGGGAATTCCAGCAAACTGTCGGTCGATCCGGAGGAATCAGCGACCTTTGTCCCTGCGGCGTCAGCGGAATCCAAAGATATCGTGTCATCGATGGAAACTTCCTGGTCAGAGTCACTGGGAACCATGGATATGACGACAGTGTTCACGATCGGAGCTGCCGAGACCTGGTCGGAAATCGTTCGGTGCATTTGGCGCTGGAAAACTGCCGCCTGGTTGCTGAGTCCATGAGGCATCAACGGAAGAGGGCGAGTGTCCCTGGTGGTCGCGGCCATTGTCTTCGGCGGAGACCGGCGGCGGCATGGTCGGCGGCCGTGGTGGCCGGACAGTCGGCGTCGTGCCGCTTACACGAGTTCGAGGCAATCCATGATACCGTTACTGGAGCGATCGATGGTGTCAACCAGGTCGTCGATGTCGATCTTCTTTCGCGGGTGGTATATTGGCACAACAGAATGACGCACGGGCGGCGACACGTCTACGCCGCGTGGAGTAGATCCGACGATCCAGGACATAGATCCGATCTGGAGAACGGTGCCAGTCTCCAGGAGGACCATCGAATCCAGGAAAGTAACCGCTTGACGAGCCATGAAGTCAATGCACACACCCCCTACCTAGCGCACCAACTGTCGACGAAATATGCGTCGCAGTCTACCTAGGGGATACCCTACAGTAGTAGATTGTAGGCGGAGGTGTGGCGACGACGATCAAGCGTAACACAGAGAGTGTAGACATGGCGATTTAGACAGGTTCGGGCTGGCAAATCACCGTAATACCCTACGTCCTATGTTTTGGTGGCTGGATTGATCCGAGCATTAGGTTACAAGATCCGTAGATGATCTGAGAGAGAGAGCTTTTGGAGGGGGTCCCTGCTCGCCTTATATAGCCGGGGAGCAGGGTTACAATTTCCATATCCTAACAGATTACGATCGGTCCCTTAAGGCAAGGGATCCGAGCCTATCTACTAGGATCTTCCTTGGCGAGCAAGACTTCTTCGGAGTCCTTAGCGAGCACGATGGGCTGGTCGCGTGCCGCAAGGCCTCGCGGGCTGAGCTGTCTTCTGGTCGGTAGGCCCATAAGGTCCCTGGGGATATGCCAAGGTAATATCCCCAACAATGGTTCATAGCATTCTCAAATTATTCCTAATCACATTGAAAGTGTCGGCATTAGGTACCAACAAAGTCTACAAACATAGGAATGAGCTCACCTTGTTTTTAGCTTTCATAGATGTATCCATAAGTGTCATGTCCTCATTAGGTTCTTCTCAAGCATTGCTCATAGAAAACCTCTAGTGAGGACATCTAAAAGTTTTGGTGCTTCCCATTTTAGCTAGTTGTTGTGACCAACCATTGGTGACTGCTGGAGCTCTTTTCTCTGATGGTTCTCCTGTTATCATAGGGTGATGGCTCCAAAACCTTTGACAAAAAGCCTATGTAGGAGCCTTTTGTCTAGTGTTTGTTGGCATTTCTAACGTCATTACCAAGAATAGAGGTCCTTAGAAATGGCGCCAAAAATGTATGGTATGTAATTAACTTGTCTTTAGTAACTAGCCACTATATTTTACCTTATACTCCTAAGCATGGAACTAGGTTGTCATCCCTAATTATAAAGCTAGGAATAATTAATGGTACTTATGAAATATTCTATTTTATGTGTGACTAGGCAGAAATAAATAATGATGGATTATAAAGAACAATTGATTCTGCAAGCGGACAAATTAATACACCATTGTAGCATTTTACCTAGAGTATTATCAGGTTGTCGATTTATATTTACCACTAGGAAGGTCAAGTTAAACTGATAATCTATAGTATTGATAACATGCATATGAAATGAATGAAGGGATTTAACCAAGCCAAGAACTCTACTCGTAGCAGGGGTAAGTCACATGATAAATATATATATATGATAAGGGTAATGATCAGTCATCATAATAAAAAAGATAAAGTTCTTAGAGCACTCTAGTCACTACACAAGCGTCATCCAATGCAAGTAATAAAGAAATAACTCCTAAGTATTCTAGCTATAGTTAAAGCTACGTCATTTAGTGCAAGTACATCTAGCAATCATCATTAAGTAATACTACCAATGTTCCCAACCACAATGGGGCCATAAACAGAATGAATTGAGTTCAGAAACCTCAGATATATGAATATATCTTCTACCTAACAATCCCTCCTAACCAAACCATTGCAAGGGGGAGGCTGTCGATGTTTTACAACCGATAGCCTGCCACGGGGTTACCCGAGACAGTAGTTCGTGCCTCGGCGAATAGTGAAACCTTGATGGTTGGACACGCAGGGACACATGGTTTATACTGGTTCAGGCCCTCGACACAGTCGAGTAATAACCCTACGTCCAGTTGGGTCGCTTGTTATTGCTCTGATCTCGTAATACAAGGTGTTGTGTGTCGCTCTACGTATCGGGTGTTACATAGTATGTTCAGATGTTTTTTGGGTGGTACCCTTACCAGCCCTTTATAGTCCAGGATCTGGCTGAGGAATGCTCTAGTCCTACTCGGTTACAAATTCAGAGTCCTAAGCTACGCTTCGGTCTTGTCGTTATTACCGAGTAGAATTCGGTTTTGTTTGCTTGCCTTCCTTCGTGGGCCGAGTGATTGAGGCCCAAAGCTCTGGTAGGCCGGCCTATGGGTAGCCTATAGGATATCCCATCGATAAGCCCCCGAGCATCTCATGATTTTTCTTCAAAGCGTTGGGTTGTTTTGAAAGCAAGCCGAGTTCTTTTTGAAGCAAAATCATGGGATGATCTCTTGTGTCTTCGTCTTGTAGTCTTCTTGCGCTTTTTTGTTCTTGGACAAAAGGTGCACTCATTGAGTGTAGCCCCGAGCCTCTGATTACTTGGTACAAGTATTCGGAGGATCCGAGAAAAAACTTTGTGTGTCATCTTTTTCCAGCCCCCGAGCCTTCTCCGAGTTCTTTTTAGCGAAAAGGAACTCGGCAGAAGCGTCTGAAATGCTCTGCTTCTGTCTGATTTTGTTCACGGGTGGGTGTTGTGCTTTCACGGATGTGTGGAATCTTGCTTTCACTCTTTGCTTTGGTCAGCTTTTGTTGTTTTCTTGCTTTTCTTTCTCGTGACTTTTGGCTTTTGGTGATCCTTCCTTGCTATATATTGTGTTGTGCTTGCATTGGTAGTTTGATCTCTAGAGTTCTCCTCTTTCTTTTTAATGATCATGCTGCTAAGTGAAACTGAGCAGCCCCGGGCTTATGTCCGTCTTCTGGTATTTGAGTGGGTAAAAGAATTCTTGTGAAAGGAGTTGGAGGTAGACTAACTCCGTAGTTAGATTTTCCTGAGAAGTTTGGTGTAGCAGGTATAAGAAGTCTTGTGATGCGGCTTTCATGCCTTCTCTATCTGTCTGCTGAACTCCGGGCTATAACTGTTGCCGCTCCTGAGTTGGTTGATGTCCGGGTATTAGGCCTTCTTTGGTGGTAGACCTGATATCACCCTGGATGTAGCCTTTATATTTTGCCACTTGTGGTCTTTTGTTGTAGATGAGATTTATATTGGCCTTGTATTGGTAGCTCCTGGTTGTTGTATTTGTAAGATTACTGACTAAGTTTTTTTTGGTATCCAATGAGTGTTCCTGGTTGTATGATTGTCCTTGGAATATTCTTCTGGATATTCTATCTAGTACCCTGATGTACTGCTTTTATTGTAGCCATTTATATCTCATCAATGTAGTTCTTGTAGAATCTTTTGCCTTTACTGCTCCCTTTATGTACTATTATTGTTGTTGCCCGTTCTTCATGGACCTGGTGTATGTGCACCCCTTGTTCTTCTATAAATAGCTACAGTATGGTTCCCTTGCCTTATATCTTCTATTGTCCCTTGTAAAGATCCCTGTTGTATCATGGATATTGTAGTTGGCGAGTTTGACGAGCCCCCGGGCTTCTTTCTTCCCTTTCTTGGTTGTAATCTGGTGAATGGTGTAGATCTTGTGATAGAGACTAGTAGACAGCTAGTTTCGGGGTAGGACTAAGCTGTGGGCGGTTTTGAGGCAAATGGTGTAGATCTTGTGATGAGGCTGTCGCATGTTGTGCTGTCTGATCTACCAGTGTCCTAATCCAGTGCCTCTGACTGTTCTGGTGGTCTTGGTTGAAGAAGCGTTCCTTGGTCAGTCCTGTGCTGTGTCATTTTGGTGAGTGCTGATGTTGATCCGTATGACTTGAATTTAGTCATTACTATTTTACTGTGTCTCTCGCTGCCAATCTTGAATGGCTTCCGAGTTCTGCTTCTACTACCTTTGGCAGCTTGGGTGTGTATTGCTCCGCTGGGTTTTGCACAAATCTGAGTTGTTTGGCTCTGTCTGTCAATGTTGAATCTTGGTTCAGGTTGGCCTAACCGCGAATTCGACCGGGTTCCTTGCTACTAACTTGTACTAGTTCCTTTCGGCAGTTACTATTTGTACCATCATATCTAGTCTGTACTCAAAGTTTGTATTGAGAAATGAGGAATCAATGAATTGTTGTCTCAATCTTCCGAGTTCTTTTATTCTTGTATCTTGTCTTTTTTGTAATGCCCGAGTTCTTTTGTTCTGCGAGCTATCTGTGTACTCTGTAAAAGAAATAACACCTGACTGTTTGTTTTACTTCTGCGTCGTTCCATAATTCCTGGTGGTCCTTTGTAACCGTTGCGTAATTGACGAAGCTTGCTGTTTTTACTCCTTTATAAATTTGTCTTCCCTTTTTCCTCTCGTTTTTTACCCTTCGGTAAAAACTCTTTCCTTTGCTTGCAAACCCTAGTTGCCGCCGCTGCTCTGGTTGTCTTCGATCTGCCTCGGATGGTGAAGAAGAACAAGAACAAGAACAAGGCTGAATTTGTGGACGGGGATACTGTCTTGGATCGTATAGAGAATCTTGAGTACGTCGAGATGTCTCGTCAGATGAAGCAGTCTCCTAAACCTTCGACTTAGGAGGCGGATTTGGATCTTCTTGTTGCGCATGGGCTACTTCAAGCGTGGGTTTATTCTGGCTACTCCATTCCTGGTGAGCATGTGATTCCCAGCCCTTCTCCTGATCAGTATATTCTTTTTGTTCCCTTTGTCCGTGCCAGACTCTGCTTCCCCCCGTCAGACTTCTTGATGGAGGTCCTCCGCTTCTATGGTATCCAAATTCATCATTTGTCCCCTAATGGGATTCTCTTTCTTGCTTCGTTTGTGCATTTGTGTGAAGTGTTCATTGGTATCCCCCCTGTCTTCTTCTTCTTCAGCACTTCTTTCGTGTTTGTTTTCATGAAAGTAAGCCAAGCTGTTCTGTTGGCTGTTGTGCCTTACAATTCTGTCAAGGGGTAATTACTTCTCCTTTACTCTTTATGATTCTGTTAAGGATTGGGCGGATAAGTGGTTCTATATTTCTAAGCCCGATGCTTATTTCTCTTCCAATCTTGCTGCTCTTCCAACTTCTCTTCCTAGTTGGAATGATCTTTTGTCCCCTTCTGAGTCTTTGGCTATTAAGCCTCTGCTGACTCAGATAAGTTTCTTGAAACAATCTGGACTGACTGGCAATGGATTGATTGCCAGTTTTTATCTTTGTCGAGTTCAACCTCTTATGTAGAGGGAGCATCTTGGCTTTGAGTATACTGGTTCTTCTGACCCCTCTCGGATTATTCCTAATTCTGAGTTGTCTGATGAAGATATATTTGACTGTTTGGGGAGGGTTTTGAGTGGTGTATCTCCTATTTCAGAATACAATGCTAGAAATCCTCCTCCTCAGGTTAGTGATCTTGTAGTTCATTCCGACTTCTTTTTTCTGAGTTTTTTATTTGTTGATAGCTTGCTTTGTGTTTTAGGATTATGGTCACTCTTTTAGGCTTGACTTGCCTTTTGGGCCAAATGCCTTTGTTTCGGCTGAGACTGCTGCTGAAGTCATTGTTGCTTCGAGTTCTGCTTCCAGGTTGATCCCCGGATTCTGTATTACTGATGGGTATGTGCCATATACTCCTGATCCCCGGATTACTCAGCTTCTGTTATTTTCTAGGAAGAGGAAGCTTGAGCCTTCTGCTCAACCTCCTCCACTTGCCCCTGTTACTCATCGTCGCACTTCTCGGCCGCGTACCCCCACAGGTAACATTATTGTAGGTGAGCGTTTTTGCTTTTAGTCGAGTAGTTTTGTTTACTATTTTTCTTTACTTTTGTACTTGCATTTCATCAGGTGGTCAGTCTATCCCTCTTGACGAAGAATACTCCGACGATGATCCTCCTCTTATTCGGCCTCCGTGAGTTTCTTTCTTTGCTGCCCTTTTTGTTTTTTCTTTGTTTTAACTTTTCTTTTACTATAAGTTTGTTTTAGTCGTAGGTTGTCTGCTGGCCAATCTTCTGGTGAAGCTGCCCCAATGCCCTCGGTTGTTCCGATCTCTTCTTCTTCATTGCTTGATGACGATTTTTCTTTTGATATTCCCAAGCTTTCATTTGCTCAAGTTGCTGCTTCCTTCAGCAAGTCTGTCAAGTAAGTTAGATTTGCTGCATAATGTTTGTATTTTTAATTTTATTTTGCCTAATATTCTTGCTTTTTCTTTCCTCAGGCCTACTTCGGATGCTCCTGCTTCATCCCAGGACGGTAGGGTTCTTTTGTCTTGTTGATGAAGATTTTTGCTTTTTGTTTTTTCTCTTAACTCTTCCTGTTTTGTCTCTTGTAGGACTTTGCGCTCCTAATGTTGCAAATGTTGCTGGTGCTTTTGAGTTGGTTGGTGCCTCTCCTCTTACTGGCGTGCCTCTCCTTGAAGTACCTGAGTTGAGTATCTCGGGTAAAGCTCCAATGGCTCCTTTGCTCCTTCAAGGGCCAGAAGTTCATCTTAGTCGGGTTGATCGAGTTCAGAAACTTGTTTCTTCTTGGAATGACTTGTCAATGTCTTTTGGTGCTGAGTTAAAGGTATTTGCTCCTATTTTCCCTTCTTTTATTTATCTGTCTGTACTTTTGTTTCAATCTTTATCTCTTGCAGGAAGCCTGTCAGGAATTGGTTGCTTCTACTTCAGAAGTTCAATCAACTGCCATTCTTCAAGCTGATCTTGATAGGGTCCATCTCGAGTTATCTCAGGCTCGAGCTGCTTTGGAGCAGGAGAAAATCTGCGAGGAGCTGCTGAGGCTTCTTTGTCTGCTGCCCTTTCTGATTTTAAAGAAAAGACGGCTGGTAAGCATCTTCATATTTTCCTTTGTTCTTGTGGTTCTCCTTTCTGATTTTTGATATATTTGTCTTGTTTATAGCGGCTAATCAGGCTTCGATGGCTTGAATTGAAGAAAAGAGAGATTTGTCTCTTCGTCTTGATTCTTCCGAGAGGAGAGCTGAGGTTGTAAGTTGATTACTTATTGGCCTTTGGTTTTTCTTGTTGTAGTTTTCTGAGTTCTTTGCCCTTTTCAGTCATTGAAATTGGAGCAAGAGTTACAGTCTCAGCTTCTAGATGTTCATAATCGATACAAATCTCTGTATTCTACTGTGAGGCCTGTCGTAGCTGCTGTCTGTCATGAAGAGGATGCTAAAGAAGGCCTGAAGACTCTAATTCATGCACTGCCTCTTCGGTTTCGAGAATTTGTGGAAAATGACTTTGAACGTTGTATAAACAATGTTGTTTCTTTTGTTCGCGCCCTTGCTCCTAAGGTGTCTTTGGACCGAATTCTCGAGGATCCAATGGATGCCGATCTCTTGGCGAAGTGGGAGCAATCAAAGCCCGAAGTCCAGGAGCTTTGTCGCAAGATATTTGGCCAGATGAAAGTGTTGCCTTCTTCTTCTTGATAACAAATACTTATTTATCTTTAAGTGATGGTCTTGTAATATACTCTGGATGATATTTTTGCTTAATATATTGTCAGGCTTCGTCCTGATATTGTGATGCTTTTGTCTTGCTTTGTCTTTAAATTGCCTTCTAGTCAACTTGCTTGTTTTTCTGATGGGTACTTTATTTTCCAGATCTTGTGAGCTATTGTCGAGTTCTTCTGTTTGATGTTTGTAGTATTGTGCCTTTATATTAGGCTTTGTAGACTCGTCCGTATTCCTTGAGTTCTTTCTGATAGGTATCATCAGTTTTCGTGTCTTGACATTTATATTGAAAATGTTGTTGCTTATATCATGCCTTGTGCCTCTGAGTTAAGCTTTGTAGACTTGTTTGTATTCTCTGAGTTCGTTTTGAGTAGTATTATCGATCTTCGTGTCTTGATGACTATACTTTCAGTATTGCTCATAGAATGCATTATGCTTCTGAGTTTAGGCTTTGTAGATCTTCATCTTTTAATGACCTCCGAGTTGTTTCGGGGTAATACTGTTGTCTTTGTCGAGTAGTTTCCAATGTTTGGAATAACAAACGCCACTTCTTGTAATAGTACTCGGATTGCAGCCTTTGTTGCGCCGAGTTAGTGCTGCTTTTCCAGCAGTTAATGTGTTGTCACTTTGTACAAGTGATTGACTTGGATGTCGTCGAGGTAGGCTGATCTTCTTTGTTGCGCCGAGTTGTTTGATATTTGTCATGCCGCTTCACGAAATGGTTGACTTGTAGATATATGAACCAGACTATGCCGCTCATGGTGCAAAGTAGTCGGTTTGTCAAGTTGCCTCACAAAACAACTGACTTAAAATGCTAGACAGTGCCGCTCATGGTGCAAAGCTGTCAGCTTGTCATGCCGCCTCACGAAATGGTAGACTTATATATATATATATGAATCAGACTGTGCCGCTCATGGTGCAAAGCAGTCGGTTTGTCAAGTTGCCTCACGAAACAACTGACTTAAAATGCTAGACAGTACCGCTCTTGGTGCAAAGTTGTCCGCTTGTCATGCCGCCTCATGAAACGGTAGACTTATATATATTGAAGGACCGAGAACGGCGACCAGAGGGGGGGTGAATGGGAGCCTCAAATTTCTCTAGAAATATTCGGGCCACTCTTCCCAAAAGCCAAACCCAGTTGCTGGGTGCTCAACCTCCCCCGAGCAACGCGAGCGGGGATTCAGACGAAATCGGAGAAATGAGAGCTCACCGGCAGTGGAGGAAAACTCACCGGAAACCCCCAAGATAGAGTTCTCAACCCCTATGAGAAAGAGGCAAAAACCCTAAGCAAAACAGCCAGAAAAACAGGCGACGGACGCTGGAAGACAGCGCGACGGACGCTCCAGGACAGGGCGACGGACGCTGGCGACGGACGCAGAGAGATCGTCCGTCGACCTTCCAGAGAGCACTGCAGAAGAGAAGCAGAAGGCAGGGCGTCGGACGCTGGGCGACGGACGCTTGGATGAGCGTCCGTTGGCGTCGGACGCTGCGCGACGGACGCTTAGGCGAGCGTCCGTCGGCCTTCCAGAGAGCCAGACGAAAACTCAGAAAAACAGGCAGAAAACCCCACGCGACGGACGATCGCGACGGACGCTGGCGTCCGCACGACGTAGCGTCCGACGCCTAGACGGAGAAGCCTCGACGGACCGTCCGACGCCCAAATACAGAGCGTCCGACGCACCCGAAACGCAGAAAACGCGAAAAACGGATCTCTCTCCGCCAAATCTTTCCAAAACTCGACCAAATGATCACCAACTGCTACCAAACTTTGTAGGCATGATCCTTGAGCAGTTGGGGAGCTATCCCGAAGAAATCATCGCTCAATTTGGGTCGGAAAAACGGGAACACTCGGATTTGGGGGAAAAAGGGAAAACGAAGCACACCGCAAAGAAAACGCCCGATCTGTGTACTCGAGAGGTTTGAGGATGGATCCTTCGGTGCAAAGATGCTCCTTTCGAATACGAACAACTTGATTCAAACGGATTTGCAAGAGCTACTCCCTACAAAGAGAAATCATCTCGGGAAAAGAGAGAGCGAAAGCAAAACGCGAAGAACACAAGCAAAACGGGGTCACGATCAAGAAATCGAAGCCGCCATGGCTTACGGAGGTTACGGCCTCCGATTCCTTGCAACAAACTCGAGTTCTTACAAAGGTTGGTGGGATCAACCTAGGGATCTCATGAACTAGAGAGAGGTTAGAGAGAGAGAGAGTTGGGGCAAAAATGATTAGGGTTCAAGAGATAGAATGAGGATACCCCTTCATCCTCTATTTATTAGAGGCTTTGGCTATTTCCCAAAGACCCCCCTAGATACAATGAGTGAACTACCTAGCCTAAGCATTGCAGTCCAAGCTCCGGTAAATATCTCCCTCGATTTGAATGGACGGCCCTGCTTCCTGCCAGGAGTTGCCGTCGCCTCGACGCAACCTCCAGGATTCCGCCACGTGCCATCCCCGCTTCCTCGGAAGCTCTGCCCGGGTTTTGAGGCCCAAACCCGCGAAACCCGCCACCGGTAGCTTTCGGCTCAACTACCGAACCCCGAGTTTTGCGGCCCAAACTCGGAAACCGACGCGGATGGTTTTGAGGCCCAAACCACCAAACCACTCGACGCGAGCCACCTTGTCCTCGCCCGGTCGGACTTCGAGTCCCCTGAGCCTCCGCTCGACCCGCTCGTCCGCCGTCTTGACTCGATCGACTCGGTCTACCTCCATGTCTTCTCGCACTCGCCGGTGCCAAGTACTAGCCACCACAGCTAGTCCGCCGGCGCCCATGGTCCCTCAGTCCGAGCCCCGCTTCCGCCCTTCACCGCTCTCAGTCCATCGGCACGGCAAGCCTCTACTCGACCTTCTCCACGCCATTGACCACTGTCACTAGGCATAGCACCTGCACACCACAAGCCGATAGACAGACACACATTTGCTTTCGCAAAGAGGTTAGAAGTAGACGCTCAAACTGAAACACTCATGTGTTGGACAATCGCTCATCATCAAAACTAAACATCATGGGCACATATCAACCATGTGTTCGCATATATGAACCAGACTGTGCCGCTCATGGTGCAAAGCAGTCGGTTTGTCAAGTTGCCTCACGAAACAACTGACTTAAAATGCTAGACAGTGCCGCTCTTGGTGCAAAGCTGTCAGCTTGTCATGCCGCCTCACGAAACAGTAGATTTATATATATGAACCAGACTGTGCCGCTCATGGTGCAAAGCAGTCGGTTTGTCAAGTTGCCTCACGAAACAACTGACTTAAAATGCTAGATAGTACCGCTCTTGGTGCAAAGCTGTCAGCTTGTCATGCCGCCTCATAAAATGGTAGACTTATATATATGAACCAGATTGTACCGCTCATGGTGCAAAGCAGTCGGTTTGTCAAGTTGCCTCTCGAAACAACTGACTTAGAATGCTAGACAGTGCCGCTCTTGGTGCAAAGCTGTCATCTTGTCATGCCGCCTCACGAAACGGTTGACTTGTAGATCGTTTGTTCTTGAAGTCTTGTATCTTATGTCTTTAGTTGTAAAATTTCTTGAGGTGGCTGATATGCCAAGTGTTGCATAGTGAATTCCATCTTCTGTCATCAGCTCGTAAGTTCCGGGTTGTATTGCTGCCTTGATGATAAAAGGACCTCCCAAGGGCTGAGTAGCTTGTGTCTTCCATCTTTCTTTTGAATTAGCCATAGTACCAGATCTCCTGGCTTTAGTGTTCTTGGATGCATATTTTTGTCGTAATGTCTTCGTAAACCTTGTAAGTATCTTGCATTTTGTATTACCGAGTTGTTTCTTATTTCTTCGATCGTGTCAATTTCTAACCGTCTTGTTTCTTCTGCTTCTCCTTCGTCGTATTTCTCAATTCTTGGTGATTGTCATATTAAGTCAACCAGTAATATGGCTTCTGATCCGTATACCAGAAAGAAAGGTGAATATCCTGTTGCTCTGCTGATTTGAGTTCTTAATCCCCATACTACTTTTGGTAGTTCTTCTATCCATTTACTTCCATAGTCTTTCAGGTCTTCATATAATCTTGGTTTTAGGCCTTGCAATAATAGCCCATTGGCTCTTTCAACTTGTCCATTTGCTTAGGGGTGAGCTACTGATGCATAGTCTATCTCTATTCCGTAGTCTCTTGCCCAATATTGAAATTCCTTTGCTGTAAACGGTGACCCAAGATCTGTGATTATTCGATTGGGCATCCCAAATCTGTGCATGATGTCTTGTATGAACTCTGTTGCTTTTTCCGCACTGTATTTGACTAGTGGTTTGTATTCGATCTATTTGGTGAATTTATCTACTGCCACGAGTATGTATTCAAATCCTCCTTTTGCTTTCTTGAGGGGTCCGACTAGATCTAGCCCCCAGCATGAGAAAGGCCAGACTGGTGGTATGCAGATTAGATTGTGTGTTGGAACGTGTGATTGTCTTGCAAACATTTGGCAACTTTTGCATGTTTTGACTAATTGTTCTGCATCCTTAAGTGTTGTTGGCCAATAGAATCCACTTCTGAATGCTTTACCGATTAATGTTCTAGACGCTGCATGATTTCCACAGCATCCCGAGTGGATTTCTTCCAATATCTCTTTTCCTTCTTGTGTAGATACGCATTTCAATAATACTCCAGAAGATGCTGCTCTCTTGTATAATTTGTCTTTTATGAGGATGTATGCTTTGCTCTTCCTTATAACCCTTGTTGCTTCCGCTTTGTCTCCTGGTAGTTTGTTTTCACTTTTATAATCGATGTATAGTTGCCTCCAATCGCTCTCTATGGTGAGGATCTGTCTTGAGGCGTCGGGTTCTTTTATCTTGTCTATGTCCATCGGGTCTTCTTTTTGTTTACTGATTTCTTGGATTGATGGTTTTGCCAGTTCTTCTATGAATATTCCAGGGGGTACCTTTGCTCTGTCTGATCCCAATTTAGACAAAACATCCGCTGCTACATTTGAATCTCTTAAGACGTAATGGATTTCTAGTCCTTCGAAATTTTTCTCGAGTTTCCTTACTTCTACACAGTATGCGTCCATGTTGTTTTTTGTGCAATCCCACTCCTTGTTTACTTGGTTGATTACTACTGCTGAATCTCCATAAGCGAGAACCATTTTGATTCCCAGAGTAGTTGCCACTTTTAATCCGTATATGAGTGTTTCATATTCTGCTTCATTGTTTGTTGCTTGCCATAATATCTGTAGTACGTATTTTAATTGTCTTCCTTCTGGGGAGATCAGTAGTACACCTGCTCCTGCCCCTCCAAGCATTATAGAACCATAAAAGTACATCTTCCAGTGATCTCGTATTGGCTCGGGTTCTTTTTGTGCGATTTTTGTCCATTCGGCGATGAAGTCGGGTAGTATCTGTGACTTGATTGTTGTTCTTGGTTTAAAATCTATGTTTAGAGCTCCGAGCTCTACTGCCCATTTTGATATTTGGCCTATGACATCTTTGTTTCTGAGTATGTCTTGTAATGGGAAATTGGTCGCGATTGTTACTTTGTGCTCGTGGAAATAGTGCCTCGGTTTTCTTGATGATATGTACTGCATATAGTAGTTTTTGTATGTGTGGATATCTGACTTTTGACTCTGTGAGTACTTCGCTGATGTAATATACTGGTCTTTGCACTTTGTAGGTGTGTCTGGGTTCTTCTCTTTCCACGATGATTGTTGTACTTACTACGTTTTTGTTGTCGTGATATATAGCACCATGTCCTCCTTATTCCTTGGTGGTGTCATTACTGGAGATGATGATAATTATTCTTTTAATTTGACAAAAGCTTGATTTGCCTCCTCTGTCCATTCGAAGTTCTCATTCCTTTTTAGGAGTTTGAAGAAGGGTAGTCCTTTTTCTCCCAATTTCGATATGAATTTGTTGAGAGCTGCCATACATCCTGTGAGTTTTTGTATGTCCTTGACCTTTTTTGGTGGCTTCATATCCATTATTTCTTTGACTTGTTTTGTGCTTGCTTCAATCCCTCTGTTGCTGACTAAGAAACCGAGTAGTTGTCCTGATGGTACGCCGAAGATGCATTTTTTGGGATTGAGCTTCCACTTCCACGCTTTCAAATTCTTGAAGGTCTCTTCTAGGTCTTCCAATAGTGATTCGGGTTCCTTTGTTTTGACTACTACGTCATCAATGTATGCCTTAGCGTTTCTTCCGATTTGATCTCCTAGACAGGCTTGTAAATCTCTTTGATAAGTTGCTCCTGTGTTTTTCAGTCCGAATGGCATTGACTTGTAGCAGTATGCCCCAAAGGGTGTTATAAAAGATGTTTTGCTTTGATCTTCTTCTCTCAGTGATATTTGATGGTATCCCGAGTAGCAGTCGAGGAAAGATAGTAGTGATGATCCAGCTGTTGAGTCTATGACTTGATCAATTCTTGGTGGCCCATATGGATCTTTTGAGCAATGTTTGTTAAGATCTGTGTAATCCACACACATACGCCATTCTTTCGAGTTATTTTTCTCCACCAAAACTGGGCTAGCTAACCAGTCCGGGATGATTATTTCCCTGATGAATCATGCTGCCAGTAGTTTTGTAATTTCCTTTTTGATCACTGCTTTCCTATCTAGTGCAAATCTGCGTAGCTTCTATTTTACTGGTCTTGATCCTTTGTTTGTGTCAATTTTGTGCTCAGCCAACTCCTTTGGAACTCCTGGCATGTCTGCTGGTTTCCATGCGAATATGTCTTTGTTGTCCCTTAGAAAGTTGGTGAGCGCGACTTCCTATTTGGGGTCCAGATAGGCACTAATTATTCCTACAAAGTTGTTGCAGAAGGCTTCTTGCAAATCTTCCCAATACTTGATTGATCTTGGTTTCAGCTTGTCGAACCATTGCAAAGGCATGGCTTCGAGTGCCATTGGAAAGTATAAGGCTTTGATGTCATTGTTTCCTCCTGCGAGTTCAATGGATTGAGAATATACTCTTATCCATTGTCTGGGTTCCACTTTTCCATTGTATTTGGAGTGGTTCGCTGGTTTGAATTTGTGTGGTAATTTCAACGTCTGCAGTCTTCCTACAAAGCATGGGAATCTGTTGTATTGTTCTGTTCTGTTGAAGTCTGGTGACCAATCTCTTTGGTAATAATCTCTGTCCCCTCTGTATTCAGATTCACTATAGTCTTCCGGATAACGCTGGCCCCAATCTGGGCCGTTTTGTTTTACCAGCCCGAGATGTTGTTCCTGTCTTTCCGATGGTTGTGGTACCTTTGTTTTCCCCAGTCTGTGAAATATTGATTTCTTGGGGGGTTGTTCCTCATGTTTTTCTCCTTGTCCTTCTTGAGGTGTGTTGTCATCGGGTTGTTTATTGGGGTCTCCATCTTCTTTGATTAGCTCGTCTGTGATTCTTTCCTCTTTAGTGAGGATGTTTAGTTCTTTTGTCAGTTCTTCAATTCTTTCTCTTCGTATTTTTCATGGATTCTCTTTCCGCCTTCTTCTTGTTGTATTCTGTCAATTCTGCTTTGTATTTGTTCTAGATTTGTTTTCTCTGAGCAGCTCGATTTCTTCTTCCTACTCTAGCCTTGTTCTTTTTCAGCCTTGTAGCTTTGTGATCGTTGGTTTCATTGTCGTCGCCTTCCTCATCGTCCGAGATATCCCCTTCTGATTCCACTGATGATTTTAAGTCAGGTATTTGTGGTGGTTCTAGGTAAGGTTCTAGCTCCGCCATGTATATAGTATGTGCTCTCCGAGTTCTTTTTGTTTGTTGAGTTCTTTTCCTTGTCTTGCATGATAATCCTTGGTGGAGCCCGAGTTCTTTTCCTATTTGGAACGGTAGTTCTGCATCCTGGCCTTGAATTCTCAGTGATTGGTTTGGCCAGTGCATGATACATCCTTCTGGAGTTGTTGCCATAATCATTCCCTCTTGAGCGCCTTTCAGAGTTATGCTTCTTGTCATCCTCTTTCGAAGAAATTTCTCGTATGTGGATGCGGAGTTATGCAGTCCGTATGGGATCGAGTACTTGATTTTCTCCGAGTTGTTCCTGCTTACGGCTCGGTTGCGTACTCCGACTTGATTTATGCTTAGTCTTTCCGTGTTAGTCTCGGAGTTGGTATATGGTGAAGTCTCCTTCTCTGACTCGGTTTCGTATCCATCCTCTTCTGTCGATCCAGTTGGTTTTGAAATCATGAGATTTTTGATTCTCTGATCTAGTTCTTGAAGATCTTGCTCAATCTTTTTGTTGATTCCTTCTTCTTCTCGGAGTCGGCTTCGAAGCTTTCTGTCGTTGTCGATCTCGTAGATCCATGATCCAAAGAAAATCATTGATTTCGTGGATTCCATCGTCTTGAGGTCGTGGTCCACCAAGCTTTCGAGACAAAATTCGCCGAAAGCCCCTACCTGGCGTGCCAGCTGTCGATGTTTTACCACCAATAGCCTGTCACGGGGTTACCCGAGACAGTAGTTCGTGCCTCGGCGAATAGTGAAACCTTGATGGTTGGACACGCAGGTACACATGGTTTATATACTGGTTCAGGCCCTCCACACAGTTGAGTAATAACCCTACATCCAGTTGGGTCGCTTGTTATTGCTCTAATCTCGTAATACAAGGTGTTGTGTGTCGCTCTACGTATCGGGTGTTACGTAGTATGTTCAGATGTTTTTTTGGTGGTACCCTCACCAGCCCTTTATAGTCCAGGATCTGGCTGAGGATTGCTCTAGTCCTACTCGGTTACAAATTCAGAGTCCTAAGCTATGCTTCGGTCTTGTCGTTGTTACTGAGTAGAATTCGGTTTTGTTTGCTTGCCTTCCTTCGTGGGATGAGTGATTGAGGCCCAAAGCTCTGGTAGGTTGGCCTATGGGTACCCTATAGGATATCCCATCGACAGAAGCCTACAAAGGACTCAATGGACTTGTCACGTCCACGATCTACCCCATGACCCAGCACAGATGGAGGCATCCGCAGATAAGCAATGTATCTAAGCACCACACCTACATACTGCCTACCTGTTGGTATTTCTTAACGCACACAAATAAATCTGCAAGCGCACGGATATCGTTGTAGCTTTCACCCGTGAGTATTCCAAGGGTATCGATTTCCACGAGGAACGCGAAGTGAACTAGAAAAGAACTAAGAACGTCCAAAGGTATATAAGATATATTATTTTGGTGGTAGATAAGTTAAATGGGTAAATAATGATAACTAGGTAAAGAGAGATTTTAGAGTTTTCTAAGAGGTTCTATCTAATCAAAGGCCCACGATACTCTACCTACTTTGGAGCAACAGTACCTTCCCGACTCTCGAATAAGACTGGGAAAAAGGTAGTCGGGGGGAGACTGTCAAAAGCACTACGAAACACCAACCCAAATGGGGTGGACTACAAAGGCCTTACAGAGTTGTCACCTCTAGGGCTACCACAACTATCCGTGGGATTGAGCGCAAACTTAGGTAAACTCTAGTCTAGACACCACATCTACAATATTGCCTACTACTCTAGTCCGATATCAAAACCAAAGCATTCAATACGAGCAGAGATCCCGTAAATAGAATAAAGTAAGAACTAAAATAAGATACTTACAAATAATAAATGAAGAACTTAGAGATTGCTCCAAACCAGATGCTGCAAAGGTACAATGTTGAGGAAGATCTGACAGATCCGGTTCCTCCTAGCTCTCTCCTCCTCTCTCTCTCACCTCTAGTTACAACTAGATGAGCTAGAACTAGAAGAACTAGATCTAAACAACTAGAGGGACCTCTCTCCTTCTCTACTTACAATTGAAACCCTAGTTTTTGCTCTGGAGAAGAATAATGAGATGAGATGGTCTCAAGAGGGGGGGTCTACCCCTCAATTTATAGCCTGGTGGGGTGCACGACAGCTATTGGATCAAACCTACTTCATGTAGGGCCGAGATGACTCCTTAGAGGCGGTGGAGGAAGCTTCTAGAAGCGGGTCTGGACCCGTTACTATAGCGTGCCGCCTGGCATGGGCTTGGGCCGGCCGACCCTCTATTTCCACCTCTCGGGCCCCAATTTCTTCGATTGCCTTCTACACCCTTTCTGAGTACAATGGAAACTATTTCCCCGCAAGATTCTTTCCATAATTATTCTGATAACTAGATCTTCTATGATTCTCTGGAATAGTCCCTGGAAAATATAGATTTACCAAAGCTATGGGATTCTAGCAATTTAATCCCTCAAATATATAGTGGGTGATGGTTCCGGTATGTTCTAGATTGTTCCCAAGTTGAATTCCATTGTGGTGTTGATATATTTTTCATTGGGGCTCTAAATATAGCAAGTGCTAGGTCTGTTTCGATCGGCTCGACGAGCTCTTTGCAATGATGTACTCCAATTCCTTATTTGAGGCACTTTTATACTAAAACTTGAATGTCCAGCAAAATAAGTGAGAACACCAAAACTTGTGGAACTCGTTAGAATTAAACCCTACAACTATGCTTTATAATTTATTTCTTAACATTTCATGCAATAGTTGATGGCTATATTTAGGTGTTAAGAGCCATCAACAAGTTCCCCCAAGCTTAACCTTTGCTAGTCCCTAAGCAAAGCTAAACTTAACAATGGATCAGTAGTTGCTACAATTCTTTCACGCCTAAAAAGTACACATGCTTTCAAACAAAAATTCTCCTCCGGATTAGAGTAAACTATTCTAACTTTCAAACTTACCCATATTACCTTTAACCATGGGGCTTACAGCCCTCAATTGGGTCTTGAGCAATTGAAAGTAGAATGATCAAATCGAGTACTATGTCTCAAGCTCTTCGCTCAACTTTCATCCCGGAGTTTGCAAAATTTTCGAAATAAAACTCAAAGTCTCTTTTGTATGACCCTTTCAAGTCTCTCAATATATGGTATTTGTGGATCCTCACCAAGGCAATAATGGTGTCATGCCTTGTCTCACTCACCCTATAACTAATAGGCAATATATGGAGTTCATAGGTGGGGAGAAACAACACATACAAACTTGCAAAGCATATATTGTAAAGTTAAACAATGGATCCAGGAAACAGGACATACAATCAAATCAAGATGTGCATGTGTATGGTATATATGGTGGATGAATGAGGGTGTATGGTGGAAACCTAATTCTACTCTGCTCCTTGAATATATACATATATATACATCTCTCTTTTGGAACTTGAAATTTTTGAGAGAACTTGGGTTTGCTTTCTTTTTCTCTTCTCTTTTTTTCTTTTCTTTTCTTCAGAGAGGCGGACATCTAAGTACCCATTGTTTTTGGTAGGACACTTGTCCATGTTTTACTCTCTTTATTCTCTCTCTCTCTCTTTTCACAGCCCCAAGCCTCTTTCTAAAATAAAGCTTTTGAGAGATGATAACAAGGAAATCTTTGGAGCAGTTATAACTATGATAATGGAATATATGGATATGTGGAAAACTAGGATATTTTTGGTTGCTTACTCCTAAGGTAGGAGTATAGCATTTTTCTAGTGGATCTGTATGGCATATATGTGGATGCGTACTTCTAGGATGGAAGTTGCATATATGAGTGGAGTGTATGTGATCTTGATTTTAAAAGCATGACAAGTCTCTAAGAGTCAACAAAGCTTGACAAAACTCAATGCAAATACAAACAGTAAAGGTAATAGTATAAGGTTTTTCCTAATCTACCAAACATGTATATATGGTTGTGGTAGGAATTCAAGCTCTCGTCATACAGAAACTTATCATGTAATATTTTCAAAAAAAATTTAAAAAATAATTCCCCCAGAACTCTAGTATTGCTAGGAACAAGATAAATAGTAGCTCAGACTTTTTCATATCATACCTATCAACTACCTAGACTTAGCTCAAGCATTTGCAACTCACAAGTTTCAGGTTTAGAGCAAATCTTGTGCCAAAACAGTTATATCTAAAACTCGTGAGAATTCAAGGCTGGAAACTAGGTACTTGAAAGGAATTACGGCAGAGCAACTATTTATCATTTTCACATATAGAGTTATCTCCAGAGTTCTTTTATTATTAACTACTTCTAAAAATTAAACAAACTTAAACACACCTATTATACTATTATTATTACTAATTAAGAAAACTCACTTAAGAGTAAAGTAGGCAATGACAAATCCATAGATATAGAAAGTATCTAAATTGTAACTCTTGTGATTTATAATTATTTAAGTGTGAACCTTCATGTGCTCACATTTTTTATTTGAATTAATTTATGTAACTAATATAAAAGTGAACCTAAGAGGATAAGGATACTTACCTGTATACATGGGGGTGCTCTCCCCCAAGCTGAATGTTGACATAGTCATTCAATTAGATAGTGTAGACTTACTTCACTTCTCTGAGACTTCAAAGATGATAGTTGATGTAGTTGTACTTCTTAAAGTAGATGAAGTTATCTAATCTTGTCTAGTCTTTCCAAATCTTGCTAAACTCAAATAGACAATAAAGCTCATGGAACAGATTAAGCGTTAGCGGTAAACCATTTATGCCTTGATTGCCTAGAGCCTTATAGAATTCTTCTATTCAATATATTTTTAGATTTTCAATTTTATATGCAAATGACTAATGCACTATTTTTTTATGCCTCCACAATAAATAGTTGGAAGACTTATTCACATGGGGCTTAAAGGTTTTCTTTGTATAATGCAATGCAGTGCAATAATATAGATATGCTATTATTAAGATTATTATGCAATAAACTATACTAAGGATTATATATAAATAAAGCTAGATATACTTATGGAAAGTAAATATGCTAGAGTGCAACTAATGCAATGCAGAGGAAAATAAATATGTAGATAACTTATCGGGTTTATCTTCCAGCTAAGGTTCGAAGATTTAGGTCCGTCGAACCGGACCTCTCTTTTGGTTCAGACGTCTTTAGGAGCATTGTCCAATCCTGATGAGGTCTTGGATGTTTGCTTACCTTGTAATTGTATCCTCATAGATGTACGACATCTATTTTCCAAGGTCACAGACAACTTCTTCAAAAGTGTAAGCTCCAATGGAGATTGGTATAACATGTCTCCCTGGATGTCTTTTCATTGGTAGGGTGTCATCCACCCATGCTCTTGATAGCTCGATGAAGAAGTGTCCTTTGTCATTGAAGAATGATGACATCGTAACCCTCATGAAGGCTTCTCTTGATCATTTGGTTGTGCATTATCGACTTGTCTTTTTGTTCCACTCTTCTCTCATCCTTGTTCTTCTAATCTTGACATCTCTGTTGGTCTTCTCTTGAAGCTTTGTTCACCCTCTTCGATGGAATTGAGTGGTTGTAGATTTTGTTCTTTGTCTTCTTCTTGCTCCATGGAATTCATCTATGATGAATTAGTTGCGTTTCTCTTGTGAAGGTTGTTGAAGTTCATGTGTCTCTCTTAATCTTAGTATGAGTTCATCTCAGGACTTCCCAATTTGATATTGAAAGTTTTCCTACAGGGGTTGGTCCAACAAAATATCCAATATCTACTCTAGCACACTATTGGTCTAAAAATCAACCTAGACACGTCTAGCTTGACTTAGAAAGACATTTTAACCTAAGCACCACGCTTAATTTAAAAGCCTTTAGAAATAAAATCAAAATACCTTTGATTTAAACTAAGCACCATGCATAATTTAAAAGGTGTATGAATATACTTCAAAACCTAAACATATACTATAGTAGACAAAGGTAGCATGAAAGTATTATGGAGATTTACTCAAGTGAAGATGAAAGAGTATGATTTTTTTCTTTTTAGTAGTTGAGAATGCCTTAAAGGTAGGTACAAAAAAGATGATGTAGCAACATAGCAAAAGATATTTTTACGATGGGTTATCCCCCAAGCTTGAATTTTGCAAAAATCAAGATTGGATGAATGAAATTCAATGTTGCATAATAATTGGTTGGACATACCTTATACTTGTCATTCATTCTTTCTGTTATATACCTGGAAAGGTTAGTGACAAAAATACTCGAAGGAATATAATCATATAATCTATGCTCGCTTCACAAAGGTAGGCAACAAAAAGGGTCAATACTCATGTTAAGATCTCAGAGGTGCTTGTTTTAGGACACTAAGCTTGTCCTTGAGAAACCTTTCAAGATGTGTTTTAGTGTAAAAGTTTCCCTTCTATTACCTATCTCAAGATTTAACGCAACGAGATCTGCAATATTTATGATAAACATATGTATCGACAACCACCCTTTTAAAGTTTTTGTAAACAAAAAGTGTTAGGGTGTTGGAGATGTCATGTGTGGTAAAGATAAAGAGACCAATGGGTTTGGGAGATGTCTCATATGAGCATGGGTTTAAAGAGATAGTTATGGAATAGATTCCATGTCATTGATATCATCTTCTTCTCCAATCTCTATGGTTGATTCTTCATGTAAGTTCAAAATTTCACTTGGATTGGTAACTCTCAATTTTGTCTTGTTTGGGGCCTCCTCTATACTTGGATGATTCATATTTTCAACTGGATTTAAAACTAAACCAAGACTAGAGAAATATTTCTCCCAAACCATGGCTATACAAGCAGGGCGAAGCTCATAGCCATTTATAAGAATATGGTGTGAAGATGGTAGAGTCTCCAACAAGTCGTCCTTTGGAGTAGAGTATTTATAGTTGTAATAAGATGAATATGGTAAGGTGAAAAGGATGGTAAAAAGAAAAAAGGAAAAAGGAAAAAGGTAAACGGATGAACTTGGTTCGAAACTAGTCCAGCTACCGTTCCCCGGCAACGGTGGCAGAAAGCTTGTTGGTGTCACACCCGGTTTTAAGGACAAAACCAGATATACACCATATGTGAGCCCAGGAAGTCAATTCTCACATATAGCCACAGAAGAAGGTAATATCAAAAGACAATACTTAAATACATAACATATAAGGTCAAAGAAATAACCTTAAGAGAGCAAACAGCGGAAGGACACTCCGATCTTCAGGTGAAGACTCCACTCCACAGGGACCAACTGACTGGTTGATCACAAGCCTAATTGCTCGAGACTCTTGCAATCTGGTACCCATCCGGGATTTTTATCCAAATATAGAAAAGTAAAGCAAACGTAAGTACTTTCGTACTCAACAAATATTCATGGGGTTCATGAGGCTCAAGAAGGTATGACTCTGGTTTAACTGCATAAGCTTTTGGGTTATCTCAATTTTAGCATTATAGAAGCATCAATGTTATCAATAGCCCAATAACCATATGATCAAGTGAACGGGATGTAATGCTTATATGAACGGTAACAATAATAAATCATAGATAACAACTGATGAGCCATGACATAAGGACATCACACAGTAAGGAGCCCAAGCCACTCTTGACCGTGAGCACGGCTATTATAATAGTTTTTAACTCTGCAGAGGTGTACATCTTTACCCATAAGTCGTGATTCCCATATGCCATCACCTCTACCAAGGAAGTGAAGCAGGGTACACTACGAGACCGTTCACAGGTTGCACTGGTAGGTAACAACCCGCTACAAGTTTCCTCAATGGTTAGTACCACCCCTCTTACGAGGGAACTAAGGTGAGCCCCTCTTGCGCCCTTTCAGGTAAGTTGCCACAAACCAGTAGAATTCTAATACTGAGTCAAGCCAGAGCCCATTAGCTTATGGTAGTATTGTTTTCTCGGGGTAATCTCTTACAGAAATATCCCTATGAGTAAGAACACAAGTGTGAGTTCCTGATGTTCCACCTATAGTCCACGTTGCTAAAAAGTCATCTTTTATTGTCATTTCATATATCATTAATCAAGTTTACATGATCATAGTTATTCTTAAAGAGCACTAGCTTGATCTACCCAAATGCATAAATTCCCAGGGTGACAAGGTATAAGGTGCAATACTAGGATAACCTTATAGGGTAACAAGGAAACTCATGCATATGATTAATGAGTGATTATCATAAATAGGACAACAAGGATAATCCTATGTAATACTTGCCTTAAAAGCTTAGATCCTTTGCTCAACTGCTTCTCAACTTCAGACGACTTCTTCTTGATCTCCAACGCAAAACTCACCGATTGGACAATAATAACAAATCACCACACAAGCATTTGATCATACAAAGCATCAACATGGCTAAATTAGAACAATACACCAATCAATGAAAAAGGTTTTAAAAGAAATCTAGGGATCTCTACGATCACACAGACGTGAAGAACACGCTAAACGGTGCTACGGTGATCAAGCTACGACTAACAAGGATTTTGCTTTTTAAAAGAGAACTATAGGCTTTAACAATTTTATAACCATATAAAAGAGTGGATAAAGTATTTCAGAGAAACACCTTGACTAGATTAGGTCAAACTTGTATTTGTATTTCGAAAACGAGAATTGAAACTATCGATATTTTATGTATAAAACAAGTTGCATAGTTATTAATCAAGTTAGGAGTTAACCATAAAATTACAGAGCTATTAACATGGTATTAAATATAACTAATGAAAAGGTTATGCCGATACAAAACCAACGCAACTGGAACGGGTCGATTCGGATTTAAAACGGAGAAGATATGATTTAAACAAGTTTTGGGGGTTTAAAACACACATTTAAAATCATTTAATAAATAAATATTTTTCAAAGTTTCAAAACAGATTGATTATGGTTTTAACATTTAGATAAAAACTCTACAAATCTAACGCAATTCGAATGGATCAAATCGGAGTTAAAACAGGTTTTGTATGAGCAAAAGAAGTTCAAAGGCAGTTTTGTAAATATAAGAAAACGTATTTAGCATTGAACCGAGAGCTTTTACGTTTTCTAAAAAGAAAAGCGTATTTAATAAAGAGCGCCACGGACTGCGGGTGCTGTGGTGCGGGGCCGGCGGGTTGCCACGTGGCGCTACGCTATTGGGCGGGTCCACGTGACTATGCAGACTGTGCGCATGGGCTCGGTCCACCGGTCCATGGTGGACCAGAAGGCGTACCCCTTCGGGGGATCTAATCTGGGCTGTCTAAGGTCGGATGGACGGCGCAGGGGAAGGCGCGGGCGCGAGGACACCGGGCCGGAGCTTTACCGTGGCGGTGCCATGGCCGGAGACGGGCGGAGCTCGGCGGCGCAACTGAACAAGGGCCTACAGGCCACCAGAAGATGAGCCAAAAGGTTTGGGAGATAGAGAGGAACGACGCGAACTCACCTAGGGTGTTCGCGCGGACAGAGGAATGACAGAGGTGGCTGGAGGCGGTGCGAGGCGGGTTCGACCTCTCTGTGAACGACGACAGGCCGGTGAGGGCAAGTAGAAGAGAAACCGAGTGGCGGAGAAGCTTCGCGTGATCCGGTACCTTGCTCAGATGAGAGATGAGGGTGGGTGCTTGACCAAGGAGCTCAATGGGGCAACAACGGCGGTGGCGGACGTCTGGCATCGTTACAGCTCTACTCGAGAGTTAGGGCAAAGGGAGGGAGCTAGTAGATGGGAATAGGGAGGAGGTGGAGGTTGCGGGTGGCTTTTATAGCACCTAGAGGGTGCGGTGGGAAGGAAAGGGAGATCCCCAATCTCGGTGTGGCCATGGAAGGTGACTGTTTCGAGGAAGGAAAGAAGCCAGAGGAGGAAGAAAAGGAAGGTGGAAGAAGACACCGACACACGAGACCCACCTGTCGGTCAACCAAAGAGGAAAGAGGGCGTGCGTGGGCCATTCCCACCGAGTTGGGCCTGCAAGGCGCTGGGCCAGTTCGAATAGAGGGAGGGGAGAGCGGGCCTGTTGCTTTGCTGGGCCTGCCAGAGAGGGAGCTGGGCCTCGCCGGTGGGAGTGGGCCAGCTAGCTGGGCTACTGCGCGGGGGGGGGGGGGAAGGGGAAGGAAAGGAGGGGGGTGGGCTGGGCCGGTGGGAAGGCCTTCAGGCCAGAACAGAGGGGGAGGGGGAAAGGGAGAGGGGGTTTTTATTTTATTTCTTTTTCTTTTTAGTTCTTTGCTTTTCTTTTATTTCCAAGCCCTTTTCAAAAACTATTTTGAAAAGCATTTGAAACCATTTTGAAATCCACTTTTGAAATTTTGAAACCTCCATTCAGAATAATAAACAAGATGCTCCAGCATGAATGCACCAACACAGTTGCTAAACCTTAAGATAGTTTTTAATTTGATGAAAAGTTTTATTCTCCTACATTTTCATGAGCACAAAATTAAGAATTAAATCAATTTAACTCTATTTTCCAGAAAGCATATTTTAGGGTGTTACAGTTGGTATTTCTTAACACACACAGATAATTTCGCAAGCGCACGGATACTGCTATAGCTTTCACCCGCGAGTATTCCAAGGCTATCGATTTCCACAAGGAACGTGAAGTGAACTAGAAAAGAACTAAGAACGTCCAAGGGTATATAAGATATATTATTTTGGTGGTAGATAAGTTAAATGGGTAAATAATGATAACTAGGAAAATAATGATAACTAGGTAAAGATAGATTTTAGAGTTTTCTAAGGGGTTCTATCTAATCAAAGGCCCACGATACTCTACCTACTTTGGAGCAATAGTACCTTCTCGACTCTCGAATAAGACTGGGAAAAAGGTAGTCGGGGGGGAGGCTGCCAAAAGCTCTACGAAATACCAACCCAAACGGGGTGGACTACAAAGGCCTTATAGAGCTGTCACCTCTGGGGCTACCACAACTATCCGTGGGATTGGGCGCAAACTCAGGTAAACTCTAGTCTAGACACCACGTCTACACTATTGCCTACTACTCTAGTCCGATATCAAAACCAGAGCACTCAATGCGAGTGGAGATCCCGTAAATAGAATAAAGTAAGAACTAAAATAAGATACTTAGAAATAATAAATGAAGAACCTAGAGATTGCTCCGAACTAGATGCTGCAAAGGTACAATGTTGAGGAAGATCCAACAGACCCAGCTCCTCCTAGCTCTCTCCTCCTCTCTTTCACCTCTAATTACAACTAGATGAGTTAGAACTAGATCTAGACAACTAGAGGGACCTCTCTCCTTCTCTACTTATAATTGTGTCGGGTATGGAGGTAAGGGGTACCCTAAACCCTTCGATAAATTAACGCTAAACGTAGCAACCATTTTTAAGGCAGGGACCAGCCCACTACTCCGTAAGGCGCGGCCCATCGATCGAGGGCCCCCTCTACACCAACTACGGCAACAAGCCACGGGCCGGCCCCACCTCGACGACGGACGAGGGGGCGAGCGAACGACCCTCGGCTCCACCTCGATGACGGACGAAGGGTCGAGCGAATGACCCCCGGCTCCACCTCGACGACGGACGAAGGGTTGAGCGAACGACCCCCAGCTCCACCTCGACGACGGATGAAGGGGCGAGCGAACGACCCCCGGCTCCACCTCGACGACGGACGAAGGGTCGAGCGAACGACCCCCCCCCCCCGGCTCCACCTCGACAAACGAAGAACGGACGAGGGGTCGAACAATCGACCCCCCAACCTCTACCTCGACCCTTCCGACCCCATCGACGCCTCGACCTCTACCTCGGCTAGGGGTCGAGCGGACGACCCTCGGACGGGGGCTCGATTAACCCAACTGCTCCGGCATGGGTTAAAGTGAATCCACCTAACGAGGGCGCCCGCGTCCACCGTCAAATCCGCCAACTCCCCGTCAGGTCCCCGATTCCTGTCAACTGTGCCGCCACTATCGCCACTACGCGAGTACGGACTCCAACAGTACCCCTCGGAAAGTGAACAGTGCGACTCTCGACGACGACTTCGGGAGCGCGATAGAGCCACACAGGGCTCGACCCCCTCCCTCGACCAGGGGGCTCGACCCTTCTCTCCAACAACTCCAGTACGGAGGCCGTCCCATCTGCCCCGTCCCGCTTCAGCTGTGGGATTCGTGCCCGCCTGCGGACGTTGTGCTGCGACGACTTCTACTGTAGCCACGACCGGGGACGCCAGAAGGACGGGAAGGCCATGCCGCCACAGTGCTCAACGTCTCTCCGCCAACACTGTGTCGCGGATACGCCGCCCATACTTCTACTGTTAGGACCCTGTACCCTCGGGCCTCCCCTTGGTCTATAAAAGGGGACGCCGAGGTAGAGTATAGGGGGACTTCTGGGGACTCTCTAGGTCGGACGATCGGACTTTCGTTCCCAGGGACCCTAGTTCAGACTCCGACGCTCCACACTCCACACACCTCGCCACTCGATCGACCCCTCGGGTGGCCGACTCTGTGTAACACAACTTGTACCCCCCTGTACGAGCACGCTTTGGGTGCGAGATAATACAAGTCATCCTCCCCCCGCTGGACGTAGGACCTTCTTTGCCCGAACCAGGATAAATCTTGTGTCCATCTTGCATCACGTCTGAGAGAGGGAGCATGCGATATACAAATTTACTCGTTGGTGGTCTTGACCCCCGGGTCATAACACCGACAAATTGAAACCTTAGTTTTTGATGTGGAGAAGAATAATGAGATGATATGGTCTCGAGAGGGGGGGGGTTTGCCCCTCTATTTATAGCCTGGTAGGGTGCACGACAGCAGTTGGATCAAACCGACTTCACGTAGGGCCGAGACGACTCCTTAGAGGCAGTGGAGGAAGCTTCTAGAAGCGGGTCTGGACCGTTACTGTAGCGCCGCCCAGCATGGGCTTGGGCTGGTCGACCCTCTATTTCCACCTCTCGGGCCCCACTTTCTTCGGTTGCCTTCTGGACCCTTCCTGAGTACAATGGAAACTATTTCCCCGCGAGATTCTTCCCATAATTATTCTGATAACTAGATCTTTTATGATTCTCTGGAATAGTCCCTGGAAAATATAGATTTACCAAAGCTATGGGATTCTAGCAATTTAATCCCTCAAATATATAGTGGGTGATGGTTCCGGTATGTTCTAGATCGTTCCCAAGTTGAATTCCATTGCGGTGTTGATATCTTTCTCATTGGAGCTCTAAATATAGCAAGTGCTAGGTCCGTTTCGATCGGCTTGACGAGCTCTTCGCAATGATGTACTCCAATTCCTTATTTGATGCACTTTTATAGTAAAACTTGAATGTCCTGTAAAATAAGTGAGAACACCAAAACTTGTGGAACTCGTTAAAATTAAACCCTACAACTATGCTTTATAATTTATTTCTTATCATTTCATGCAATAGTTGATGGCTATATTTAGGTGTTAAGAGCCGTCAATACTACCACATGCCATATGATCAAATAGACGAGTGTTATACGAACATGTGTAAGAACTCAATAGCAAACAAACTATACTAGATATATTGAAGTAGGCAATGAACAATGTAAAGAAGAACATAATAATGAAGAATACTGTTGACGGTCCTTAGCGTCAACTTTTTAAGCAATTCTAAATTAAATAAATGGATCAATCAAATATAATATCTATAAATATAGGTCTTTAATTAACAATTTCCACGAGTTTTGGTGTTTCATTATTTTCCAGGGACTATTCCAGAAAAGAGAATAAAGGAAAGCAAATCAGAGAAAATATCGAATAAATCCCAAGGGGAAACACCTGCCAAAATATTCACAACAGATCCCGCAGACACCGGAGCAAAGCGGAGCCCCGGACTTCACTGTGTGGGGCCGGGCAGCACCCCCCTGGGCCCGCTGCTCGCCGTCTTCTGGAGGCTTCCTCCACTGCCTATGAGGTGTCATCTCAGCCCTATGTGAAGTCGGTTTGATCCAACGGTCGTCGTGCATCCCACCGGACTATAAATAGGAGGGCATACCCCCCTGGAGGCATTGCATTGCATCCCGGGCAATCTCAGATTCATTCAGTTTAAGTCATAGAGATCTAGTCATCCAGAGCCATAAACCCTAGTTCATCTAGAGCACTTCCTAGTTCATAGCATAGCCTAGTTAGATTCAAGAGTAGAGGAAGTCAAGATTCGATCTTGGACTCCCGACATTGTCAAGAGATTGGAGTCTGGTACCATTCTTATTCTCTTATTCTCTTTTAGTATTTATCTGCAGTTGTATGATACTTATAGGCAACACTATTCTTCATTAATATGTTCTTGTTTACTTTGTTCATTGTCTACGTTAATATATCTAGTATAGTTAGTTTGCTATTGAGTTCATGCACATGTTCGTATAGCGCTCGTCTATTTGATCATATAGCGAGTGGTAGGCAATATGTAGGCATGGTGCTTAGATACTTTGCTTATCTGCGAATGCCACCAGTTGTGCCGGGTTGTGGAGTAGATCGTGGACGTGATGGGTCCATTGAGTCCTTTGTAGGCTTCCCCCCCCCCCCGTACGATGGTTTGGTAGGGAGGAATTGTCAGGTTGAGGATATCTTGTTATATCTGAGGTTTTTGAACTCAACTCATCCTGTTCATGACCCTATTATGGTTGGGAATATTGGTAGTATTACTTAACGATGATTACTAGATGTACTTGCACTAACTAGCATAGCTTTGACGGTAGCTAGAATACTTAGGATGTTATTTATTTATTACTTGTGTATTAGACGACGCTTGTGTAGTGACTAGAATGCTCTAGATAACTTTATCCTTATTATTATTATGATGATGACTGATCAATTTACCCTTATTATTATTATTATATACATTTATCATGTGAATTACCCTGTTTAAAGAGTAGAGATCATTGATAGTTAACTCGCTTCATTCATTTCATATGATTGTTATCAATACTATAGATTATCAGTTTAAACTAGACCTTTCCAGTGGTAGAATATAAATGACAACCTAGTAATACTCGAGGTAAAATGCTACAATGGTATATTTAATCTGTCCGCTTGCAGAATCATTATTCCTTGACATTTTATATCTATCATTATTTATTTCTGTCTAGTCATACATAAAATATAAAATAACTCATAAGTACCATAAAATATTCCTAGCTCTATAATTAGGGATGACAACCTAGTTCCATGCTTAGGAGTATAAGGTAAAAGATAAGTGGCTAGTTGGTAAAGACAAGTTAATTACATACCATGCATTTTTTGCACCATTGCTAAGAACTAGTTTCTTGGTGATGTCATTAAGAAATGTCAGCAAATAGTGTTGCCCGTAAATATCATGCAACTGCAGATTATCACAATAAGAGAGAAGAGAATAAGAACTGTACCAGACTTCAATCTGTTGACAACGTTGGGAGTCCAAGATCGATTGATGTATCTTGACTTCCTTTACTCTTAATCTAACTAAGCTATCCTATGAACTAGAGAGGGTCTAGATGAACTAGGTTTTATGGCTCTGGATGACTAGATCTCAAATGACTTAGACTGAATGGATCTCCAGTGCCCTGGGGGTGGGATCTACCCTCTATTTATAGACCAGTGGGGTGCACGACACCCATTGGATCAAACTGATTTAATGTAGGACCGAGACGACTCCATAGAGGCGGTGGAGGAACACTCCAGAAGGTCGTAGAAGAATTCCATGGGGGGTGGCCGACCGGCCAGGGGTGGGGCAGGCCGGCCCCACATGTCAGGGGCTCTGGCCCTGCTTCGCTCCGGTGTCTTCTAGATCCTTCCTGAATATTATGGAAGATATTTTATCGCGAGATTTTTCTGATATTTATTCTGATTTGATTCCCTTATTATGCTTTTTTGGAATAGTCCCTGGAAAATAACAGAATACCAAAACTCATGCAATTTGTTTGATAAAGCCCTATACTTCTTTATTTTCCATATGGTTGATCCATTTTTCATGTTTATAATTATATTAAATGTTGACATTAACCACCGTCAACAATGTTTCCTCTTGACCATCATCGGAGAAATCTGATGGCCTTTAAAACCTTCTACAAAGTCCTTTTGGCTAGAGCCTAAGCTCCAATGCCCATGTACATTGTTCGGGTATAGATAATCTAATCTTTGGCATCCTCTCTAACCCTAAGCTCTAGTTGAAGAATCATGGCCCTATTGGTTTCGGTGATTAACGACAAGTAAAATATTATTGTGGCTAACTTGTGTTTTGCAGAGGCTATGCGTAGCTTAGCCATAATGATCAATGAGAATGGGCATCAACGGTTATCACTTAGCCCCCAAGGTGGATATCGTTTCGGATTTCAAAGACAAAGTGATAAAGACCCTAAAATGATAGGTCTAAGTGTCATAAGGTGAAGAAGGACATTTAGAAATAGATAGAGCTTTATTTGATCTTTGATCGTACTATTAAGAGGGATTGAGATTAGTAGCTTGACTTAGGAAAGCTTCATGACTTAGGTGTGGTTCACACTTGACTTCCTTAGCTCTAAGCAAGCCTATGATGACCGTAAGATAGCCTAGAACAACTTCCATATTCATCATGACGAAAAACGAAGTTGAGAGGGCTGAGTTCTAGGTGACGGATGTTGGAGACCGTGGCATCGGACGCTGTCCGTCGCGCCAGATAGAGGCGTTGGACGCTGGGGTGTCAGCCCCCGAGTGTCCGTCGACCTACCCGAGAGCTCTGTTTCAGCCCGAGTGAATTCATGAGTGACGGACGCTGTCCGTCGGGTTAGTGTCGGACGCTGGGAGAGCGTCCATCGGCCTTCCAGAGAGGCTGTTTTCAGCCAGCCCCAGCCAGGAACGTCGGACGCTGAGGCACAGCGTCCGTCGCCCTTTCGAATGAACAAAAACTAGCCGTTGGGCTGGGCGACGGAGCGTCCGTTGCCAACTTAAGTTGGTTGTTTTCTTCAGCCCGAGGCAGTTTTTGTGGGGGGCTATTTATAGCCCACCCCTTGCCTTCCTACTTGGCCTTTGCTCTTTTGAGTTGCTGGTTACTTTGAGAAGGTGGAGAAGAGAGCAAGAGCCCTAGAGAGAGAGAGAGTGATTTGTGAATCCATCCATCCATCCTCTCCTCTAGTTCATCCAAGAGATCAAGTGTGCATCCACTCTAGTTGTGAGGCTTGATTGAGTTAAGTGAAGATCAAGGCTTGTTAATCTTAGTGATCGATATCACCTAGACGGTCCGGTGGTGCTGGAAGGAAGGTGATCGCCAGAAGGATTGTCGGCGACCCTTCTTCATCGACTTGTGATTGGTTGTGGGCGGTTCATCGAGCCGGAGTGGCGAAGAACCAGCCCGTAGAGAGCACTCATCCCTTGCGCGGGATTGAGGGGGAGCAATACCTTGCGATGTGCTCCAACGAGGACTAGGGGGGAGTGTCGACTCTTCGATACCTCGGCAAAACGTCGTCGTATCAAGAATCTCTTTCCCTAGCTCTTTCATACCGCATTACATTCCGCACTTGTTCTTCATTTCTTACTAGAATTATGTAGGGTGTTTTTACTTTCCTTGCCTTGCTACCGCTTTCTAGCTAGGACACACAATCGATAGGCACTAGGAGGGTAATTGACATTGTTAGGATTTCATATTTGCTTTAGAAATTTGAAATAAGCCCAATTCACCCCCTCTTGGGCATCTTGATCCTTTCACTAGTGTCTGCTCTGGGACACTACTGAAGAATCTTGGTGCTATTCATGTAGCGCTGTCTTGCTTTGTTTCTTTGTGGCTTCTTTTTCATGCCTTTTCTACTTGATATCTTGGATTGTTGCATGTCTTCTAAGTCTTCTAGTAGCTCTAGTGTCTTAGTTATAGGGATGAAAACGGATCGGATCGGTGCGGATAATAGCTTCTCCGTATCCTAATCCTATTTTTTAAATCGGATTCGGAGCGGATCGGATATTATACGGTTTCAGATAAAAAAAACGGATTTTTTAGGATGTCGGAAATGGTACGGATTCGGACCGGTTTCGATGTGGAAGCGGACTTTTCTAAGTCGGATAATATGTGCTTACATGCTGGTTTTTTTAAGATGAGAAGCAATTTATTAGATGTCATTTATGCTTACAAAATAATAAAAATAAATTGACAACTATGGTTATGCACTACAATATAATAATGCTAGTGTCATGGGTTGGACTGACTTGTACTCTTGCGGTTGGGCTCCTTAAATATTCGGTTATCCTATTATAAGCATCGGATAATCCATATCCACCGGATTTTGTCAATCCCATATCCTACACCACATCCGCATGTAGTCGGATTCGGATTATCCATATCCGCACGGATTTGAAAAACACTTCTCCATATCCTTAAAATTCGGATTTGGAGCGGATCGGAGCGGAGGATTATCCACACCACTTTCACCCCTACTTGGTTAAGGTGTTCGTCACTTGATCTTCATATTGCCTTTGTCCAAACCCATCCTTGTACCCAATACACTAAATACCTTGTATACTACCAAAAAACATTAGTCCATTTAATCATGTTATCATACAATCACTAATACCAACTATGGCCCTAGCTAGGTACCATTTCCTTTACTTTAAGTAATGCTTTTTTAGAAGCTCTATGCTTTAAAGAAATTGAGTGATATGGTTAGTCCTTTATAAAGTTCCTTTCAAATGATCTATTTCATGTATGTTCCTTCTTGAGGCCAATGTAATTTGTAAGTGGAACTAAAGCTTGTACTATTGCCACATGTTCAAATTATTTATTTTTTAAAATCCAAAGGAGATGTTTGTGATGACTATATTGTTTCTATAATGCGTATTAGCTAACATTTATTTATTTTTCCAAGCATCCAAGTCTATAGTGCTATTGCCCATCTAATTTTGCATGGTTTTCCACCTTGTACCTACATGAATCGAACCGATGCATTGCTCTAGCATCTTGAATCTTATGGATTGAAAAACTACATGCAACTATAAAATAAAATGTTTGGATGGAGCATACAAAAACACATAAATTAGATGATAGAGATTTTGACATGAGAAATTTTCCATGAGATTTAACATTCGGTAGATTACTCTAAATTCCTATGAAACTAGCTATTTGAGAAATTTCATCATGGTTATTAAGACCACCATCCGTTCGCACCACATAGTTTGGGCATTTATGGATCCTTCACGAGATGACACGAGACCAAGGTTGTTTTTTCAAAAGGGCCCTATGTATTTTCATAAATAAACCCATGATTCAATTGGGAGTTACACAGTACACAAGTTTATATATTTTACATGTAAGATCCTAATGTAAAATAATTTTAACATGAAGAAGAGAAAATTCGAGATCTTTTTTTTTTGCATAAAACCACCTACACACATATTTACAGATAACCCCTCCCGTTGCCTAGCGGCCAGTGCTCCCACCTCAACATTAGCTCCCTCGTAGGATTTATAATGACCCAATTCTTTGTTCCAAATGACTTTATAGCAAATTTACAAATAAGATTACAATCCTCTAGAACTCCTCCATTTCTCATTTGTTGCAAAGGGACCGAATCACTTTGGTTTGTTTCTTTGACACAAGTTGTATTCTACACTATTTTGCCACAACTAATTAACATGTTGAAAATTAGAGATGGCAGGACCGAGTGATGACTAGAGTTAGTATGATTATATTCTATTATTACACTCCTGTGTAATAATAGTCGAATTCTTTCACATTTCTTGTGTAAGAAAAATATTTGTTCTTTGGCGGACGTCCACACGTAAAAGCCCCACCACGTCACTTCACGAGAGAAAATATGTGCGAGCTCGCACAAACACAAGCGCAACAGGGCAGAGAGAGAGAGAGACACGCACAGAGAGACAGAGGAGGGAGACCTCGGCCCCCCCCTCCCCCACATCGCTTCGCCTCTCTCGTCGCATCCCACTCCACCCGGCCACCCCTCTCCCTCCTCCGCTCGATCTCCCATTCCTCCTCGTCTCCGCCGCCGCCGCCTGCCCCCACCTCCAATCAACGCCCAACGCCCAGTATTCGAGAATCTTCTCCACCCCGAGAACCTTCGTCCCCCTCCCCGATCCGGGGTGCCCCTGATGCGGTGCCCACGCGGCGCGATCGCGTGACGGACGGCCGCCATGGATCCCCCAGGCCCCGGCGACGAAGGCGAGGCCACGCAGCCGCAGCCTCTGGAGTGGAGGTTCGCTCAGGTCTTCGGCGAACGTACCGCGGGCGAGGACGTCCAGGAAGGTACACACGTGCGCATGAGCTCGAGATCCGCTTGATTTGTGGAGGCTCTGGGCTTGGCTGCCCCGGTGGGATGCCCTGAAGTGGTGGGAATCAATAGGGCTAAATGTTGGGATTGGAGTTGTGCGGGTTTGATAGATTTGGTCTGGTAGGAAATGCGCGGCAATGATGGCGTGACCCCCCTTAATATTACCTGTCGGAAAAGGCATGGCCTTGGATTGTGTTGGTGTAGGACTACCACGGCGCGTGTAGAATGGATTCGGTCATTTGGAGGGTTAGTTTGATGCTCTACTGGCAGAGTGCGCCTTGTGAGAAGCGTGAAGCTCAATTTTCTGCCCTTTGAGAGTTTGTTTTGCTGCAAATGGAATCCTTTTTAGCCTTCGGGTGGCTTAATTGCGCAGGTACTAGCCCGACTGGGGTTTAATGTGGTCACATATAATTGTCTTGACTTTGTGTTTTTAAAGAATGCAGAAAGGTGGTAAGAGGCTCTGTAGCTTGTGAACTCATCTGGCTTTAATTTTGCGGGACATGTTTTGCTAAGGAGTTTCTTTGGCATGTGCTACCATAGTGCAAACTTGAACTGAACTTAAGATGTTGGTTGATCTCATGAATTGAAAAACTGGAAGAGTTTATAGGTGTCTATAAGAAGTAATGTTGTGTTTCTTGTCTGGTTGTGGTTCAGCATCTGCTTTTGGCTTGTCGCTTTGTAGGAAATTTGCAGTCTAAATTTCGGCAAGGATGATTTTCCATTGGCACATGGTACTTATTCTATTTTAATTGTTTTGGATGCATGTTATCTGGATGGACACACTAAATGTAGTCCATCTGTGAAATTCCTTATATCACCGTGCCACATTGGTCCAGTTGTGTTCGTTTGATGATCTCTTTTAGAGAAAATAATAGCTTTCAATGCGTGGAACTGCTGACTGATGCTTCTTAGTATGGAAACTTTCGCTTCAGACTCTGCTGGGAAGTTATGATGACAGCAGTGGATGTCTTTGCCGTTTGTTTTATATTCCTTCGTTGTGTTATTTAGAGTTGAACAGAATGCTACATATGACATTGAGATTTTGTTGTATCCTGAGGATTTACGTCATGAATTGGGCTTATTGACCTTTTTTAATTCAGGACTTAAAGGATATCTGTTATGACAAACACTGATAGTCATCTAAACCTAGTTTCCTTTCAGACCTGCTCTGTTCTTTGATAAGTGAGGAATTTCACTTTCGTGTGAGTGAAGAATGTTCCTTTAAATGTTGATTTAACACTCTTCTTTGTTTTCAGTTGACATCATCTCTGCAATTGAATTTGATAAATCTGGTGATCATCTTGCCACTGGGGATAAAGGAGGACGCGTGGTTTTATTTGAAAGGACAGACGCTCGGGATGTAAGCACCACATGTTGAACTTTTCTTGGTTTTGATTTCAATATTTTGCCCTAATAAGTTGTTATACCAGCAGAATGCCAGCCGGAGAGAACTGGAGAGACAAGATGTTCCAGTTACTAGACACCCAGAGTTCCGCTACAAAACAGAATTTCAGAGTCATGAACCTGAGGCATGTTAATAAGCAGTTTTTCTGTCATTTTCTTTAGAAGTTTCTCTATTGCCATATAGTTATATTGACACAAGAAAGCTGAGAAGTTGGTGATGGAAATAACAATTCTAATGGAAAATAACATTTCTTTTGCATAGGCCCTGACTATGTTTATGTTTCATACTTTCATAATTGCAGTATGCACTTCTGATAAAAAAGATAAAGCATTGTTGTATGCCAGTACCATGTGCTATTCTTGTTTCCTTTCGGAAATTAATGGTAGATTGAAGTTATATCAGGGTCCTTATTTTTATGTGGTTCTTGTAGTTTGACTACCTCAAAAGTTTGGAAATAGAGGAAAAAATCAACAAGATTAAGTGGTGCCAGACAGCCAACAATGCTCTCTCCCTTTTGTCTACAAATGATAAAACAATAAAATACTGGAAGGTATGGATGCAAGTTACTTCTAGAAGTGCTTTTCAATTTTTATAACTGCTTCAATTCTTTTAATCCTAATTCCATACTTAAATGTTTAGTGTAAATCTAGTGTGGGTGTAATGTAACTGCATGTAAGTTGTTGAGTATTAGCATCCCTATTTTTCTCATTGTTGGTAGTGCCGTAGAGGTTCGTGTTGAATTAAGTCTTTGCATTTCTGAAAAAGAATTATTGAAATTATGCCAAAATTGGCTTGTTAAATACATAAATTTGATTGCGATACCAATCATATCATTTATTATACCCTTTTGAATTTTGTGGACACAAAAAAGTGTACAATCTGTTATTTTGTTTTTATTATATGTGTGGAACTACTGCATTCCATTTTTTTTTTTATAATTGTTTCTTCTTTCAATTGCAGTTTGTTTTTTCCTTTGCTTACTCATTGCTTTAATTACTGTCCAGGTTCAAGAGAAGAAAGTAAAACGAGTTGCAGTAATGAATTTGGACAGTTCCCAAAGTGTAGGAAGTGGTACCACTGCTATTGCAAGTACCAGTAGTTCTAAGGCACCTCTTCCAAATGGTGGATGCTCTGATAAGTTTGATTGCCTGAATAATGACCTCTCATTCCCACCTGGAGGCTACCCATCATTGCGTCTGCCAGTGGTAAGTTACACTCGACATCTTATACATTATCAGGTCTAGCATTTGAAGTTGTAGTTATATAACTATCAAGTGGAAGGTATGCAAAACTGCAGCTATTTAGTCCAACTCACTTCGCTTTCAACCATATGCAGGTAACCAGTCTAGAAGCAAACCCTGTTGCTAGATGTCGACGTGTATTTGCTCACGCACACGATTACCATATAAATTCTATTTCAAATAATAGGTCAGTCATTTCAGACATTGAATTTTATCTTTCCAATGGGATCCCATTTGCGCTCTTTCTTTTCCATGGGTTCATATGCATCTCTTCCAGTGTTCTTATGTTTGGTTTTCCTTGCTCTCGAGCAGAAAATAGGCTAAACTAATAAAGCATATATTGTTGAAGAATTAGTATTTAGTGTCTGTCCGTGTTTTTAAGGCATTGCCTAGGTGACTAGGCGCTTGCAGGGAGTAAGTTGTCCCTGGCGCCTAGCCAAAAGTAGCAAGATATCCATGGAGACTGGAGGCAAAACAGAGGAAAACGACAGGGAAAGGCCATGCAGCTGCCTCCTTGCCCACCCCCACCAAATCTGGCACTGCCTGGGTCATCTGCGGTGGAGGCGGCAGCTGCTCAAGATGGGGATCTGAAGGAGCAGCAGCAAGAGGTAGGGAAGGAGTGGAGCGCAGGCTGAGCACGCGCAGCCAAGAGCAATGCGGGGGAGGGCGGGCGCCGCTGCACCTGCCTGAGCCATGCAGGAGGAGATGTGGCGGCGCTGCGCCTGCGTGGAGGGAGAAGCTGAGAGCCCCCCAGGCGTCATGTGTGCATCCATGTCTCTGTGAGATGACCTGAGAAGGGATAAATACAAGAGGGCACTTGTGAGCTGCCTAGTGGGCTGGGCCCTTTTATGTTTCTCTTTTTTCTCTCCTTTTTTCGCCTATTCCCTGCTGCTATTTTCCTATTTCTTAGAATGGTAAGGCGCCACCTCACCTCGCCTTATGAAGGTCTAGGTGTCGCTAGGCATTGTGAGGGGGATAGGTTGCCACGCCTCGCCGTACCGCCTTAAAAACCATGGTCCGTCTTATCAGCTAAGCCTTCCAAGTTGTTTTTCCTTGAATTAGTTTTCTTGCTAGTATGTTTCATTAACTGAAACTTAATAATCAGTTTCAATACTTGTCTTGCTAGTACGTCAATTCTTTAGATCTTTGCAGGTACTTGCATTCTTCATTGGTTGAAACCCTAGTGTTGCTAGTGCTTCAAATCTCTAGCTATTTTCTGGTACTTGCATTCTTTTCACCTACTATGTACTGAACTCGACCTGCGTGGGGGTAAGACAGGCCCTGGGCATTTTGCTACAAATAAGACCTTCTCACGCAGGTTGAGAAAACCTCCGAATCCCTGCCCCACCCATACCAGCGGCACTATAGCCCATGTGAGAACGACAATGACCTGGTCCAGACCTTAGACCTGTGCCATAGTGTGGGAGAAATGAGGGGATCTTTTTAACTTGAGCCTGAAATTCGCTCCCATAGGGAGTCGAACCCAGGACCTGAGGAAGTGAGGAGTGCTACTAGAGCCACATAAACCAACTCAGTTAGACCTGTGCCATAGTGTGGGAGAAATGAGGGGATCTTTTTAACTTGAGCCTGAAATTCGCTCCCATAGGGAGTCGAACCCAGGACCTGAGGAAGTGAGGAGTGCTACTAGAGCCACATAAACCAACTCAGTTAGAGGCCCATTCGCCTATGTACTGAACTTAGATAGGGCAAACTGAATCTATGCCGTGTTATAATGAAGCACAAGTATCATACAAATAGTAGCTTGTATGTCTTTAGTAATAATGCATTGCTGACATAGTCACATGTCTCCTCTTGATCAGTTTTGTTTGCTATGTAGAACCAGCATAGTTTTCTGGTGGTCATGTTCCTGCACCGGTGTAGATTCCAAATACTTCATCAACGATAATATCTGTGGGCATTGTATTGATACATATTCTTGTATTGTATGTTAATCCACAGTGATGGTGAGACATTCGTATCAGCAGATGATCTCCGAATAAATTTATGGAACTTGGAAATAAACAGCCAGAGCTTTAACATTGTTGATGTGAAGCCTACAAACATGGAAGATCTAACAGGTAATTCCACTTCATATCCTTTAGCCTTTTTTTTTTTTGCAATATTCCTGGTGTGACATGTTGACATGCCAAAATATGCTGGCTATACAACATGCATTTCTTCTTAACGCTTGAAAAGAAGTTTAACGATTGTGACTTTGTTCTTCTCAGATAATAAGTAAATAACATTTGTTTCTCTAGGGGATTTGAATAAGAATAGGATTTAATATGGCTCCCCAATAGTTGTTTCATTGTTTTGGTTGCTACCTCTGCTTGCTAGCGAGACTTTTGGTTGCGAACTTTGTTTCACCACCATTTTGTAGTTTTAGCCCTGACCCCACTGTTGGGAACTTGTGGTTTTTCCGAAAATTGAAGCAAGTGATGCTTTGTTGTGTTATAGCTTTGCGCACTTGGCTTGCGTACATGGAGGCACATGTACTTATTTCTGCAAATTTCTATTAATTTAAGATATGAACAGAAACATCCCGATAGTCTTTTCCTGATTAGGCCTTCATTCTCTTAGGCTTCCTATTGATAGGGCATCTGTAGACTGTAGAATAACATATAATTGACTATATAATCATTTATGAATTTCGACAAGGATATTATCATGGTTTCGTTATCTTTGAGTCGTAGCATGGTATCTTTAGAAACAAATTCGCATGATATGTGCAGTGGAGATCAACAAAAGAAAATTCTCTCTGCCATATTGTTTTGGCACATTGTTTTTTGCAATTTGCACGGCCTTTTCTTGTATTGATTTCTGTAGGGTGTGATCTGTTCTGCTCTAGTGTGTTATTAGAAATAATGGTAAGATCACCTACCAAAAAGGAAGTTACAAATAGAGTTCCAGTTCTAGTTTTGCATTGACTAATTAATGCAATGAAATGAGAAGTTCACATAAGCATTCTCTTCACCCCCATCCCCCTCTTTTTGGTATGTAAACAGTGTTCTCGTTTTCTTAAACAAGTGGGATGCATAGAACAGAAACTCCTTGTTCTATTCTGTTATCTTAACTTGGCATTGGCACATGACACATTCAATCCTAGTAATAAGTGGCAATCTACAAATACAGAGCATGTGAGCTTGTAAAAATGTTGTAACTTGATGTTGATGTAACTTGTGGGCTACTGTATTGTGCTAGAGATACCAAGTAACGCCAATTTATGTTCTATTTGAATTCTGTGAATATTTTTTTTTCATTCGGAATATGATTTTGATGGAATTTTGCTAATTAAATCATAGAAGCACAGCACTGCAGATGTAATTTGTGGATAATTTTTTACCATATTCAAACATTGATATAGACGACATTTTTCATTTGGGAGATAGATTGTAAATTAAGGGATTGTAGCTTTTATAAAGTAGCTACCCAACTGGGATGAAAAACCATCCAATCTGGGCATCTGGCTCATGATATTTTATCTATTTATTAATATAAGCATGGTATTATCCCTATGCTGTTTGAGGATTGTTAGAAATCTGGTAGGATCATTTTCCTATAATTACTACAAGTCTTATTGCTATTCTTGCTTTGCATATGCACTTCCTGATTTGTTCACATTCATATTTCAGAGGTGATTACATGTGCGGAGTTCCATCCATCCCATTGTAATACACTGGCCTATAGTAGTTCAAAGGGTTCTATCCGCCTTATTGATCTACGTCAATCAGCACTGTGTGACAACCATTCCAAAATGTTAGTTACTCACCCTGTACTTCTCTCCCTAACATTTTATCCTTCTGTACTGGCAATGTTGGGGACTTGTATGAAGGATTGGGAATATGTACAGTTATTTATGTTGCATAAGTTATTAGTATATGTTTTATGAGTTAACAAAAGGCCTCTAAACAGATTTGAGGAACATGAAGCACCTGGATCAAGATCCTTCTTTACAGAAATTATTGCATCAATTTCTGATATAAAGTTTTCAAGGAATGGTAGATATATTCTTAGCCGTGATTATATGACTCTCAAGGTGTGTAGTAGCTTCTCATGTTCTATCTCATAGCTTTTGGCTGTCATACATCCTTTTTTTCAGGTCCAGCACACTTAATGAATCTTGTCACTCTTAGTACTTACTCCCTCCGTTCTTTTTTACATGTCATATTAGCTTGTCCTAAGTCAAACAATTCTATCGTTGACCATCAGTTTTTTTAAAAATTATATAAAGAACATAAAATTTATGCTTCTAAATTCACTATGAGAAATACTTTCATAATATATAATTCACATGTTGTGAAACTACATAGATTTTTTTTAAAAAAAAATTGATGGTCAAACATAAGACAAACTTAATACGTCATGTAAAAAAAATGGTTTAACATTTTCAATGAGTAAAAACTTCTCAAAGTCAAAAGCTAATTGGTGTCTTATCGTTTGAGGAAAGAAACATCTGGTTTACCATTTACCTTTTCTTTGTAGCACTTAAGGCATGTTTGGATCATCGCCTCTAAACTTTAGAGCTAAAGCTCAAAACAGGTGGTCTAAAATTAGCTCTAAACTTTAACCCACCTCACATTAAAGCTTTAGACATCAAAAGTGAACTAAAGTGCTCTAAAGTTTAGGGCCTCTAAAGTTTAGAGATAGAGATCCAAACAGGCCCTTAGTGCCTATATAAAAATGAATCTACTGTCAAGCATACTGCTCTAGAAGTCGTCCAATGGAAACTTGTCTGTTAACACCAATATCCATGATTAGGAACTGTTCTATTGTTTGAGCTATGCTTAGTACTCCCTGCATTCCAAAATATAAGACATTTTGGTTTCTCTAGATATATTGCCTTTACTATGTATGTGGACAGAGTGTATATCTAAATGCGTAGCAAAAACTATGTATCTAGAAAAGCCAAAATGTCTTACAATCTGGAATGGAGGGAGTAACTAGCAGAAAGAGCCTATGAGATTACTTATCATGTTTTTGCTCCATACTCAGCTTTGGGATCTTAACATGAATTCAGGCCCTGTTTCAACCTTCCAAGTCCATGAACATTTGAGACCTAAGGTGAAATTCTCTTATAACTGAATGATTAAGAAAAGAATCCATTTGATGAACACAATTAATGTAATTTTTTGCTATCACTACTTTCAGCTCTGCGATCTGTATGAGAATGACTCAATTTTTGACAAGTTTGAGTGTTGCCTTAGTGGGGATGGACTTCGTGTTGCAACTGGTTCTTATGGGTATTTCTTTCACCCATTATTGACTGAATGTGTCATTTTACAGAAATCCTGTGTATTAACACTTCCATTTCCTGGTGTCTTCAACTGCAGTAATATATTTCGTGTTTTTGGTTGTACTCCTGGAAGCATGGAGACAACAACTTTGGAAGCAAGTAGGAATCCAATGAGGTATATTTACATTTGCCCTTTACTTTTAGTCATAATTTCTTCACTGTTGTGGCCATAGCCTTGCTTTGGTCTGTGCCTTAACTTCTACCTATCCATTACTGGGGACAGGGACACAATTCTGTTTATTTAATCAATTGCGTAAGATCTTTAATGTTTATTAGTTCATAATATTGAACGCATGACCCTAGTTATAGGGGACGGAACCCTAAGCCATCCTTTTTCGGAATAGAGTGTCACTGTTGGGTGAGTGGTTTATGAAACAAAACACCAAATGTGAGCTATGATTCTCTTCTGTCTTAAAGCTGTTGCATAAAGTCTTTTTCAGCAGTATTATCTGCACTATTGATCTCTTCTATAAACGTAGGTGTCCACTACTCTATTATATTGAATCTAGTTAGATGTTTAAAATTCAAAAGTTTGTAGAGCCATTTTACTGTTGCTTTTTTTTTCACATTTTAATTGCCATACTAAGTTTCGTAACTGCTCTTTATGCAATTATAATACTAAGCTTATTCTTGTTGGATTTGGGTGCGATTAGGCGTCAGATTGCAAATCCAGCAAGGCCCACACGGACACTAACTTCTTTTACCCGTGGTGTTCGGAGAGGTGACTTGTTCTCGTCAACATTGACTTAAGTACTCCTGTAACAGTATCAATTATTTTGTTCATGCCGCCATCACCGACCTATTGTATTACAGGTGGAGAAAATCAAGGTGTTGATGTAAATGGGAACTCATTTGACTTCTCAACAAAGCTGCTCCACCTCGCATGGCACCCGACCGAGAATTCCATTGCATGTGCTGCTGCAAATAGCTTGTATATGTATTATGCGTAGAGAATGTCCTACAGAAAATTTGTTGTTTTTTTTTGGCTTGCTCTCGGTGAAGGCCCAAGGCCCTTCAACTGCAACCAGAGAGATGGTGCAGGACATTATCGTCAGTTCCACTCGTTGGGGCCAGAAGCTCTGCTGATGTCCACAAGATCACCCATTGCTGTGCTAACGGACTGCGCCCTGTTGATTCTTTAGTACATGTGTAAATTATAATTCTAAACATGGAAAGTTTTGATCCAAATATTCAATCGTGGCAGTTGTATTGGGAGTCGGTAGAAAGGACATATCGAAGGTAAAATTCTGCATTGGACTTGGCGGGCCTGCATTGCAATGGCTGTAGTATGATTGACAGTCCTTAGCATGTAATGCCACCTAGACAGGGCTAATGATGTTTTGGGACTTGCATTTCAGAAAGATAGATATTACCCAGTTATTGTAGCTATTCATCTTAGTTACCGTTCTATTCGTTGGACTGTTAAAATAAGGCAGCACCGGTATAATTGTACTCTTTTTCCTTTTTTTCTGAATGCCTTTGTACACTGAAGGCTGGCCATGTGGCGGGTCCTCTTCTTTTTTTTTAATAGTGCTGCGTCATTATGATTTTTAATTGAATGTAACATTGGCATGTAACTAACTACTTTCGAAATTTCTGTATGGGAAGAAATTCTATAAATTTTGCTGTAATTTTGTGGAGGGTAGGGTATTTTGTTGAATGCTTAGTAAAAAGATCACGTTTCAATGCCTTGCGTTGCCAGACTCAAATATGCTTTTTTTTAGACAAATGTCTTACGTTGCCAGACTGAAATTGTTCACAAGAATCTTCATCCAACTCTGGTGAGATTGGCCTGGTGCTCCATAATTGTCAAGGGAAGGGGAGGGAAGATATGCTTATTCTGTGAGAGAATAAGAAGTCTGAAATAATAGTGTGGATATCGGATGATTCAATAGTTTTTTTTTCCAGGATGGATGTGGAAAAGGAAGAGAAATGAAGTTGCGTGCTCATGGCAGCCAAAAACTGGCGATTCAACAGCTGCAGGGCAGGATTAAAGAAAAACAGAGATCACTTGATTAGTTGGACTTGGGATCGAAGTGTGGGGGTTTGGTTTTTGTCTGACAGCCTGATAATATATCGTCGGCACGCGATCCAATCCAGCAAGTCGCGGTTCGTGCCATCCCGTTCCTTTACGCCCAAACACTAGGGGCGACCGGAGCAGATGGAAACCGTTGCTCATCCGCGTGATTCCTCCGAGAGGAAAAGCCATGGGTGAAGCGTGAACCGGAGACGGGGTACCCTTCATCAAGGCTCAAAGGAAGCAAGTTGCAATCACCCCAGAATCTGATGGTGACCCTCGCCTCTGGATGCTGCCATCCGAATATTATGTTGCCAAATACCCAAATCGCATCTTTGTTTGCTTGTTGAAACCGTGGATGGCATGCCTAATACACGTCCCGCTGGATGAGACTTTCGGCGAAAGAGACGTCAAGGTTCATATATATAAGAAAAAAAAATAAGTTTGTGATATTGTAGAACGAAAGTCTATGGCATGAGTTATTTTCTCACGTTTTTTTTTCCATTTTGATCTGAAGAGTATTTCTCATGTATCTTCCCCAGAGTATCGGAGCAGATCCTAATAAATATTCATATCAGTAAAGAATAGGATAATTCCACGTAGAAACCTATACACGTGCATTCACTCTATTATTACAAGTACCTTCTAAATGTCATATTATCGACGAACCCGTCTCTTATCATAAAGATAGTATTATTAAATTATAGAATAAATCTAAAAAGTACAAGTACTTGTTTTTTTTAATAAAAACTGTGGGGAGATCCTCACAACGTCAATTTTATAAAAAAACTCAAGGTACAAGTTCAGAAAAAACAAGCTTACAGAGATGGGAAAGCAACCGAGCCGAATCGAAAAAGGAAAGAAAATAAAATTATAGGGCTTGAGGCAGGGTTGAACTAAAGGCCTAAACTCCTCTTTTAAGCAGAGACCTGTTAAGTTGAAGATTTAAATTTGGATCTACCTATTGTAGACAAATGGACTGATCCTTGAGGGTGAGGCCATGATTACAACGGCCACGCTCACTAAAAGCATCTTTAAGAGCCTTTCTAGTCCTCACTTTCTATATCATCCTTTGAAGAGTCATTGCATAAAATTCATTTTCTATATTTCTAAACTCTTTGATGTTTTTTTATATATCTTGTGTACATTTAGACATTTTTTTTCTATATTTAACTAGCGAGAAATTCGAAATAGAAGATAACTAATTTGGATAACCAAATAAAAAAGTTATTTGAGGATAGTTTTAAATTAAAATCTCTATTTCTAGCAATTATAAAGAATATAGAGAGCCTCTTGAAGTGCTCTATTCAACAATACGACCACTCTGAAGGCAGTGTTTGTGACAACAAATGGAATCAACAAAATATCAGCAACTAATTTTCTTTTGTCCCCTCCTTTTCCCTTTTCTTGGCCAAAGTAATATTGAGAAAGGTAGGGCTCAGCTATCCATTTGACCTATCATTCCTTTAACAAAGATTCCGTGCTAGCTCCTTCGAGAAGGGTGGCATGCTTATGCCATGTTTAATTGCACCGTTCTAAATCACATGTCACCTTTTGTCCTAAGTTAGATTTTTAGCATTTTATAAATGTTTTTAGCTTTAACAAAGTCTTTAGAAAAAATATAATAATACCTACAAATTCAAAAATATTCTTTGAGAATCTAATAAAAATAATACAATGTTATAAATTTTGATGTATTTTTCTATATACTAGTCAAAATGTGAAAAAAATAGTTAGGACACAACTAAAATAATTAGTAACTTAAGGGGGTATTGTTGACGGTAATTTCACTATGTTTTTACACCATCAAAACCGTCAACAAAACATCTTTCCTGGAGCTAACAAGAAAATATAGAGTAACTCTTGTGCAAATAATATGGTTCTACATGTACATATCATTATTTGCTTATAGGTGTGCAAAACATACGAAATGGTGTGCTAAAGGCTCCATATGCAGGTCGGCTGACCTGCTTATAGGCCTAACAGTCACTGCCCTTGCACCAATACACTCCACATCTATCAAGGAGGTCACACATCCGAAGGCAGGGCCCAAACCTCCCAAACATAGGTCGACCAACCTGGGTTTGGAGGCTTCCTGGCCTGCCAAGTCAGCACAATCCAAGTGAGAGCCTTCAAAGACGTTTTCAACCCTTGGATCAGGTGGTGATCAAGATCAATGCCCTAGAATCTTAACACATGGAACCATGGGCCCACATTAGAGAATCCAACGCAACAACTTCAAGACCAAGTGTGCACCCAGGGTCTATGATGTGTGGGGACACCTTCTAGAAGGATGAGGTGGGCCCAAGACCCAATGAGGAGGTCGGCCGACCTCCCTAGTGGGGCTTCTGGTGCCTAGCTCTTCCCCCACACATTCACCACGGGAAGATGATCAAATCCCTCCACTCTAAGGCGGTTCTAAGGCAGTTTGATCCAAAGTCCAAGGATGGAGCTCACGCAGATTGATGACGTGGCACTGGAGTAGCCCCTAGTCCACCTTAGGCTATAAATACCCCCTAGAGTTTCCTTCTCATTGATGACTATTGGTATAAATTATATGCACACGAAGTAAGTTAATTATCCGCAAGCGCACAAATATAATACCGATGTAGCACTTCACCAAGAGTAACCCAGTTTTAAATATCGACCCCAAAGAAACGATGTAACACCCCAATTTATAATAATAAATTGGAAGCCAAATATATATGAACCTAGGATGTCTTGATTCACATATACCTTACAAATTACAATATCATCACACGAACACCAATTATCTTTATTACATCACATGGTGTTCATCACATCATAGCCAACGACATTGTTTATTACAGCGTAATACGTAGAAAAACAAAGACTTCCACCATAGGGACACCAACTGGGGGTACACCCTCCTCAGAAGTCACAAGCATCCGCGGGGAACTCCTCATAGCCTCCAACATCTGGTACCCATCCGGGATTTTTATACAAAAGGTGGTGACAACAAGCGTCAGCTCACCATGCTCAGCAAGTATATCTATGGGGATGTAAGCTCAAAAGGCTGACTCTGGTTTAAGCGATAAGCAATTTTAGTTGGTCAAGTTTTATTAAATACATAACATATAAAAACATATGTTTAACCTTTTCCCAAAGATTAAGCATAAGCATCAGTTTTCCAAGTTAACATCATTTTCATTTTAATGTAACGACAGGTAATATAATTGGAAAGATCCAGACTGCTCGTATCCGTGAGCATGGCTATCATGATAGATTTTAGAACTCTGCAGAGTTTGTACAACTTTACCCCTGAGTCGTGTTACCCCTTTGCCCGAGATCACGAGCCTCTTAGCTCACTACCAAGGTAAGCCATCAGGGTTCACTACGAAGCCTTACACTAGCCACTCTAACAAGTTAGTAGCCGCGAGGTTTTCACTTAGGCGAATGGGGCCCCCTTCGAGATGGCACTCTAAAAAGACCACAACCCTGGGCTCATCAAGACAGGCAAGAGAACCATTCTTAAACCGAAGCGCCCCTCTTGCGCCACGAGTTGGTAACCACTAACAAGCTAGGACAAACTAGTTTTACGACTAAGATCAGATCCATGTGATCCTCAAGGTTGTACGGACTTCCTGGGTTGTCTGTCCCAAATACAAACCTTATAGAGAGGTACTGGAGCATATGGGAATAAAATACATCTCCAGCCCCCTCCTTGTCAATTTAAAAGTTATCGTTATCATTTGGTCAGAGGTTCCAGTCTTCCATTATACAAGTTTCATAAGTAAAGTTGAGCGTAGCATAACTATACAAATAAACTTATCATGCTTAAACCCCCCAAAGGTGACAAGGATATGGTACAAGTGAAACTAAGTAAGTCTCTAAGGTTTGAGTAAAATAGACACATGCATTTACATTGTGATGATTAATTTGAGTTGCTAGGTAACAAGGATAACATAGGCTATACTTGCCTTGCTCAAAGTCCTGGTCCTGGTACTGCTCCTGGAACTCTTGCTCCTCAAAAGCCTCGCTTTCTACTCGCGGAAACAATCACCAAATAGATATCCATACAATCATCGCATGCAAAGAGAATAAACAACTATTAGAACATTACACCATTTAATAGAAACATAGAGAGAAACATGTATAAAACTAATCTACATGTTACTAGGAACACGTGAGCGCAGGAATCACTCTAATCGGATCTAAATGAGAAAATTATGAAGAAAACAAGTTTCATGGATATTTTGGTAAATAGAAAACATTTTTCTAAGGTACTATAACTAAAACCGAGGACTAATACATAATTAAAACAAGTCTAAAAGGGTTAGATAGCAAAACTAGGGCTGCTGGTCCTGCTGGTCTGAAAACAGAGAAGAACAGGGGTTAAAACGAAGGAAACAGGACTTAAAACAAAGGATATTGGAACTGTCTAAAACAGAAACGAGATTAGAACGAAGCTCGGGGGCCTCAGCGTAAAACAACCAAAGGCTGTCGGCTGGGCGCCAGCAGGGCGCCATGTGGTGGTGCGGGATTGGGCCGGGTCCACCTGCACAGTGTGGACCGCGTGCGGCTGCTGGTGCACCGGTTCACGATGGACCGAAGGGGGGCGTACCCCTTCGCGGTATAATCTTGGTCGTCCACGCTAGATCGGACGGCGCAGGGGCGAATGCGGCGGGCTGGGGCGCTGGAGCGGCGTCAGGGCGCGACGGCGCGCCATGGCTGCGGCTCGGCCTCCGCCGGCGAGGTCGTGGGACGGTGCTGGTGTCGTCGGGGAGGCGAGGCGAAGCCGCTGGGAGGACGCGGGCACAATGGGAAGTCTGTGGGGAGCTTCGACGGATGGTGGCGAGGACGTGGTGCTCTTCGTCACGGTGGCACCATGGGCGCGGCGCTTGGACTTCGCAGGCGCGCAGTGTCACGGCGCGGTGGTGCTTCTACGGCGACGCAGAAGAGTCGGGGAGGGTTTCGGGTGAGGGCGGACGTGTCCAGGGGGGTTCGGCAGGGTCGGATGGGCGCGGGGCGCCTCGGTCACGGCCGACGCCATGGATGGCTTATGAAGCTCCACGGTCGCGCGGTGGACGGCGCACGGGCGATGCTCAGGCGAAGCCAGATGGTCGAGGGTGACGCGGAAGGCACGGCGGTTCGGCTCACCTAGTGGGCGGTCATCGGTGGACGGGCGGTGCGGCACGACGGTGGCAGAGCGGGTGGTCGGGGAAAGAGAGTTGAAACCCCGGGTGCCCTTTTATATGACTGGGAGGCGCAGGAGAGGCGGCGCGAGTGCGCCATGAAGCTGGCGGCTACTGAGTGGCCTTCAATGCCACTCACGACCATTATTGGAGCGGAAAGGGGTGGTGGCGCGTCCATTTGCACGAGTGGCCGGAGGAAGGGGAAAGGGCGTGGGCGGCTTGCAAGGGGGCCTGGGGTGGCAGCGGCTCGGGGCGCCTGACGAGCGGGCCCGAGGTGGAGGTGGGGAGGGGAGGCAGGCGCGCGGGCCGCGCTGCGTCTGGGCCGGCGCTGCGCAAGGGAGAGCGGGCTGCGCGAGAGGCCAAGCCCATGCGGGACCGGACCGAGCGCGCGAGAAAGAGCAGGGGGGAAGCAGGCCGAGTGGGTGTGGGCTGCGCAGAGGAAAGGAAGAGAGGGGGAGGTTGGAGCTGGGCTGACTCGGGTTGGGTGGGCTAGAAAGGAGTGATGGGAGAGAGAAAGAAAAGCTTTTTCTTTTATTTTCAAAAGCAAAACGATATCAAATTCAAACCAAAGTTCAAGAAACACACAAAGCTATCCTACACTCAAACATAAAAATCGTGCACCAACATGAATGCAACAAAAATAGTTTTCAACCCTAAGTTGCTTTTATATTTATGAAATTAATTACTTGATTAAACTAAATGTCATGAAAATTGCATAAAGTAAACAAAATTCCATGGCTATTTCTGAAAATAATTTTTAGGGTGTTACAAACCTACCCCCCTTAAAAAGAATCTCTTCCTCGAGATTCGGATGATGAAAAGAGATTGGGATATTCTGATATGAGATCCTCTTCTCTTTCCCATGTTGCGTCATCCTCTGAATGTCTGTTCCACTGAACCTTGAACATTCTGATAACTTTATTCCCTGTAACACATTCTGCCATATCCAAGATTTTGATCAGGTATTCTGTATAAGTGAGATCATACATTAACCTCTTCTAAAGGCAACTACTCTTCAGGTACTCGTAAGTACTTCTTAAGCCGTGACACATGAAATAAATTATGTACACTAGATAAGTTCTTAGGTAACTCAAGCTGATATGCCACTTCACCTCTTCTATCCAAGATTTTAAACGAACCTACATATCTTGGTGATAACTTTCCTCTAGCATTGCATCTTTTAACTGCTCTCATTGGTGATACTTTGAGATATACATAATCTCCCACTTTGAATTCCAAACTTCTTCTTCTAACATTAGCATAGCTCTTCTGCCTTGATTGAGGTACTCTTAGGTTCTGCCTAATGGTTCGAACTTGTTCTTCTGCATCTTTTATTACATCGGGACCAAACACTTGTGTCTCCCCTGTCTGATTCCAGAACAAGGGTATTCTACACTTTCTACCATATAAAGCCTCAAAAGGTGACATCTTCAAACTCTTCTGATGACTGTTATTGTAAGAAAACTGTGCATAAGCCAGGTTTTTATCCCAACTGGTACTATATTGCAACGCACAGGCTCTCAACATATCCTTAAGTACTTGATTAGTTATTTCTGTCTGCCCATCTGTTTGAGGATGATATGCTGAACTGAAATTCAACTTTGTCCCAAGGGACTCATGAAGTTTTTGCCAGAAATGCGATGTGAACTGTGTCCCTCTATCTGACACTATCTTCTTTGGAACTCCGTGTAAACACACAATTCTTTCCATATACAACTCTGCTAGCTTTGCTCCCGAGTAAATCATTTTCACGGGTAGGAAATGAGCTACTTGGTCAAACGATCTATGATTACCCAAATTGAGTCATATCCTCTCTATGTACGAGGTAAACCCACTATAAAGTCCATTCCTACTTCCCATTTCCACTCGGGTATTTTCATAGGTTGTAATAACCCTGCGGGTCTCTGGTGTTCCGCTTTCACTCTCTGACAAGTATCACATATAGCCATCCATTCTGCCACATCACGTTTCATGCCATGCCACCAGTACTTCTCCTTAAGGTCAAGGTACATCTTTGTACTACCTGGATGAATGGAGTTTGTTGAATTGTGAGCCTCATTCAGGGTCAACTCTTTGATAGGCTTTGAATCAGGAACACAAATTCTCTTACCATACCATAGGGTACCCTGATCATCCATTCTAAAGCCTGGTGCCTTTCCAATTACTATTTATTCTATGATAGTCACCATATGCTCATCTTTCAACTGACCTTGGCGAATCTCTTGTTCAAGAGTTGGTTCGACTTCAATCTCCACCGAGTTTGACACAATCGATAGATTTCGATTTGCAAATTCTTTCCTCAATTCTTCTGGAAACTGAGACACACAAGTTGTATTCACATAACTCTTCCTGCTAAGTGCATCAGCAACCACGTTTGCTTTTCTAGGATGATAATGTACCTCAAGGTCATAATCTTTAATCAGCTCAAGCCATCTGCGCTGTCTCAAGTTCATATCTGATTGTGTAAAGATGTACTTTAGACTTTTATGATCTGTGTAAATCTCACACCTATGTCCAATCAGATAATGTCTCCATATCTTGAGGGCATGTACCACTGCTGCCAACTCTAGATCATGGGTTGGATAATTCAACTCATGTTTCTTTAGCTGTCTGGAAGCGTAAGCTACTACCTTCCCTTCTTGCATGAGAACGCAACCCAAACCTTGCCTCGATGCATCACAATATATGGAAATTTTTTTTGTGATATCTGGCAACACTAGTACTGGAGCTATGGTTAACCTCCGCTTCAACTCTTCAAAGTTAGCCTGACATTTCTCTGACCAGACAAATTTGGTACCCTTTTCAAGTAAAGCTGTCATTGGTTTTGCAAGTTTAGAAAACCCTTTTATGAATCTTTGATAGTAACCAGCCAGACCCAAGAAACTACAAATTCCACTGACATCTTTAGGTGGATTCCAACTCAACACATCTCGGACTTTCTTAGGGTCCACAACTACTCCACCATTTAATATGATATTCCCAAGGAAAGAAACTTCCTTCAACCAGAACTCACATTTACTGAATTTCGCATAGAGCTGATGTTCTCTGAGTTTCTGTAGAACTAATCTCAGATGCCCCTCATGTTCTTCTTCATTCTTGGAGTACACTAAAATGTCATCTATGAATACCACCACAAACTTGTCTAGATATTCCATAAAGACATTGTTCATCAGATACATGAAGTATGCAGGTGCATTTGTTAACCCAAAAGACATCACTGTAAATTCATACAAACCATATCTGGTAGTAAAAGCAGTCTTTGGTATGTCAGAAGATCGTATTCTCAGCTAGTGATATCCAGAGCGAAGATCTATCTTGGAGAAAACACAAGAACCTCTCAACTGGTCAAATAGATCATCTATTCTTGGTAACGGATACTTATAGTCACTTCATTAAGAGATCTATAGTCAATACACATTCTTTGTGATCCATCTTTTTTTCAATAAACAGGACTGGTGCTCCCCATGGTGAGGAACTAGGTCGAATATAACCCTTGTCCTGTAACTCTCGTATCTGTTTCTTTAACTCTTCTAATTCATTAACCCCCATTCTATAAGGTCTTTTTGCTATAGATGCAGTGCCGGGTAAAAGATCTATAATGAATTCAACATTACGTTGAGGTGGCATACCTGGTAAATCATCGGGAAAGACATCTGGATACTCTTGCACAATAGGAATGTCAGCCACAGTCATCTCTATCACATGATTGACTTGCCCATCACCTGAGACTGACGGTTTGATTTTGAAATAAATATTCTCTCTGAAAGTTGTTCTCAACTGCATGGTTCTACTGGCGCAGTGTAACACGACATCATGAGCAATAAGCCAATTCATTCCAAGGATCACATCGATACTCATGGTATTCAGGACTATCAGATCAGTTAAAAACTCTACCCCCCTTATGTTAATTCTAACACTTGGACAAAGCAATGTAGCTTTCATTTCACCTCTTGGTGAGTTTACTAACAGGGTGTATCTCATAGCTTGCATGAGAAGTGTGTGTTTCTTAACAAAAGGTGCGGATATGAAAGAATGAGATGCTCCAGAATCGAATAAAACTGAAGCTAAATGAGAGTTGACTGGGAACGTACCGATCACAACCTCAGTCGACTCCTATGCAGACTCGGCTGTCACATGGTGCACCTTGCCTTGGACATAGTTCTGCTATCCTTGCTTGTTGGGAGTGTTGGGGAACACCTTCTGTCCACTAGACTGGCCTGGGGTCATCTTCTTGGGACAGTTGTAGGAGAGGTGACTTGCCTCGCCACAAACGAAGCACTTGTTGTCGTTGTTGGTTGCATTGGGGGTGTTGTTCTTCATCGGGGTGTTCACCACCTATACCTGACAAGGAGCTTGGTTACGGTACTGTCCTTGTTGTTGCTGCTGCTGTGGGATCCTCGGCTGGAACTGTGAGCGGTGGGTGGCATTGGATTGCCCCTAGTACCTCTACTGCTAGTTCTGGTTCTGGGAGAAACGAGGGCGACTAGCACTGCCCATCTGTTGATTCTGGTTCTGAAACTTCCGTTTCTTCACCTCCATGTCATGCCTCTTGCTCTCAATAACAAGAGCCTTGTCAACAAGAAGTTGAAAATTCGCAAAGGTATGCGAAAGCAGCTGGTACTGAATCCCATCATTTAGCCCTTCCATGAAGAGCTCCTGCTTGTCAAGGTCTTCTGCAATTCGTGCTAGGCATAGCGAGAGAGCTGAGTGAACTTATCCCAGTATTCACTCACAGACATACTACCTTGCTTAAGAGCGAGAAATTCCTTCCTCTTAAGCCTCACCAATCCTGTAGGCACATGGTGTGTACGGAAGCCATCCCTGAACATCTGCCAGGTGATCTGGTTAGCATTTGGGTGAGCATGCTGAAATGATTCCCACCAATCAAGCGCTGCTTCCTGAAGCTGTCCTAAAGCATACATGACCTTCTCTCTGTCATTGCACTGGGCAATGTCCAGCTAGCATTCCACAGCACGAAGCCAATCATCTTCTTGGAGGGGATCAGAGGTGTTGTCAAAAGTAGGAGGGCGACCTTTCAGGAATTCACCCCTCTTATCACGAGCTGGTTGGTAAGGAGGAGGAGGCGGGTGGTTCTGCTGATTCTGCATATTCTGTGCCATATGCTAAAGCAGTTGAGTTTGCATTGCCAACAGTTGCTGGTAGGGGTGGTAGAGGTGGTGGTCCACCGGATCCGGACCTCCTGGTGTCAACCATCTGTATTCCAAGTGTCACATGAGACATATGCATATTTTGTTGGTAAAGAGATAAGATCAGAGACAACATGGTGCTGATGGAACAGATTGAGATAGATAAGAACCCAACAAGATCTTTTATTAAACCAACATATAAAACTTAAAACTAGATGGTTGTGGACAAGCCCCACAACTCAGCTCAATCATGAAAAGATCCAAATCACTCAAGATCATCATGACAAGCATCCATGCACATTATTTAGACACGAGTTCACACAGACTCAATGACTCCGACTGACAGACATGATTGACGCGCATGTAATGATCTATACTCAAGGGTAGGGCGGGTCCTAAGGGTCGACGATGGTGTCGGTGCAGGAGCAGCTCGGGTGGTGCCTCTTGTGGGAGTTGACGATTGCAGAGTCACAGGCCATCAGTGGCGGCAGAGGCTCCTGTGGCTGGATTCCCTGGTCCCTCTGGTGCTCCATCTCCAGAAGGCGTGGCTGAAGCGTCTCCACCTCGATCCACAGGGTCCTCTGATCCAGCATCGCTCTATTGAGCGCCGTGTTAAGCGAGACCACTAGTGAAATAGTCTCGCCCAACCGGGCACTCTCTCCGTCCTGCAGCTTTGCCACCTTACACCCGTTGCCTGAGCCGCAACGGCGTGGAAAGTAGTGGTCGTCCTCCTCCTGGATCTCCGGAAACATTGGGTCGTGGTGGTGGTACAGAGCTTGCCACGCAGCTTCCTCCGCACCAGTCTCCTTGGTGAGAGTGGGAGTCATGGAGCAGTGAGAGGTGCGGACCTCCCAGGAGTTCTCCAGAGCACTCCAAGTCTTCACGTAGATCTTGGTGATCCAGTATGCATTATGCACTGGATGGGAGTACTTGCGGCTGTGGTACTCAATCTTCACTGGAACTGGGACGTACTGCATCGTAGTCAGGTCGAAGAGCCAGGAGTGGTACACGTTGTCGTTGAAGTCGGTGGAGAAGGTCTCCCTGGTCCACTTGGGGCATGGAACCTCCTCAACCTCGTCACCCTGGGCGTGGTCTCACACCTTCTCCTCGTCCCGATCCTCCTCGTCATGATCAGAACTGTGGGTGTGCTCAGACGAGTCACTCGACTCTCCAGAGTCGTTGCTGGGGTCACCGGCTGCTCCTGACACAACAACAGGCACGTACTCCTCCACTTCTTCCTTAGCCTCTTCCTTAGCCTCAGGAGTAACATAGGCTAAGCGGACCGGGATGCATCCTCTGGTCGACTTCCGGGCCGTTGCCCTGGTGCGGGTCATCTACACAAAATTTATAATATGAGATGAGAAATTTTTGTAAAGAACAAGTGAAGGAGTGACAAAAATTTGTAAAATACCAAAAGCAATAAATTTTCATAAATAAACTAAAGAGGATGTCCATTCTATCTAAGGTTATCGTCCTACGGTCAGTTCAGCTCTGATACCAATTTGTAACACCCCAATTTATAATAATAAATTGGAAGCCAAATATATATGAACCCAGGATGTCTTGATTCACATATACCTTACAAATTACAATATCATCACACGAACAATGATTATCTTTATTACATCACATGGTGTTCATCACATCATAGCCAAGAACATTGTTTATTACAGCGGAATACATAGAAAAACAAAGACTTCCACCACAGGGACACCAACTAGGGGTACACCCTCCTCAGAAGTCACGGGCATCCTCGGGGAACTCCTCATAGCCTCCAACATCCGGTACCCATCCGGGATTTTTATACAAAAGGTGGTGACAACAAGCGTCAGCTCACCATGCTCAGCAAGTATATCTATGGGGATGCAAGCTCAAAAGGCTAACTCTGGTTTAAGCGATAAGCAATTTTAGTTGGTCAAGTTTTATTAAATACAAAACATATAAAAACATAAGTTTAACCCTTTCCCAAAGATTAAGCATAAGCATCAGTTTTCCAAGTTAACATCATTTCCATTTTAATGTAAAGACAGGTAATATAATTGGAAAGATCCAGATCACTCGTATCCGTGAGCACCACTATCATGATAGATTTTAGAAGTCTGCAGAGTTTGTACAACTTTACCCCTGAGTCGTGTTACCCCTTTGCCCGAAATTGTGAGCCTCTTAGCTCACTACCAAGGTAAGCCGGCAGGGTTCACTACGAAAGCTTACACTAGCCACTCTAACAAGTTAGTAGCCGCGAGGTTTCTACTTAGGTGAATGGGGCCCCCCCTTCGAGATGGCACTCTAAAAAGACCGTAGCCCAGGGTTCATCAAGACAGGCAAGAGAACCATTCTTAAACCGAAGCGCCCCTCTTGCGCCACGAGTTGGTAACCACTAACAAGCTAGAGCAAACTAGTTTTACTACTAAGATCAGATCCATGTGATCCTCAAGGTTGTATAGACTTCCTAGGTTGTCTGTCCCAAATACAAACCTTATAGAGAGGTACTGGAGCATATGGGAATAAAATGCATCTCTAGCCCCCTCCTTGTCCATTTAAAAGTTATCGTTATCATTTGGTCACAGGTTCCAATCTTCCATTATACAAGTTTCATAAGTAAAGTTGAGCCTAGCATAGCTATACAAATAAACTTATCATGCTTAAACCCCCATAGGTGACAAGGATATGGTACAAGTGAAACTAAGTAAGTCTCTAAGGTTTAAGTAAAATAGACACATGCATTTACATTGTGATGATTAATTTGAGTTGCTAGGTAACAAGGATAACATAGGATATACTTGCCTTGCTCAAAGTCCTAGTCCTGGTACTGCTCCTGGAACTCCTGCTCCTCAAAAGCCTCGCTTTCTACTCGCGGAAACAATCACTAAATAGATATCCATACAATCATCACATGCAATGAGAATAAAAAACTATTAGAACATTACACCATTCAATAGAAACATAGAGAGAAACATGTATAAAACTAATATACACGTTACTAGGAACACATGAGCGCAAGAATCACTCTAATCGGATCTAAAATGAGAAAATTATGAAGAAAACAAGTTTCATGGATCTTTTGGTAAATAGAATACATTTTTCTAAGGTACTATAACTAAAACCGAGGACTAATACGTAATTAAAACAAGTCTAAAAGGGTTAGATAGCAAAACTAGGGCTGCTGGTCCTGCTGGTCTGAAAACAGAGAAGAACAGAGGTTAAAACGAAGGAAACATGACTTAAAACAAAGGATATTGGAACTGTCTAAAACAGAAACGGGATTAGACCGAAGATTGGGGGCCTCAACGCAAAATAGCCAGAGGTTGTCGGCTGGGCGCTAGCAGGGTGCCTCATGGCGGTGCGGGATTGGGCCAGTCAACCTGCACATTGTGGACTGGGTGCGGCGGTTGGTGCACCGATTCACGGTGGACCGAAGGGGGGCGTACCCCTTCGCGGTCTAATCCTGGCCGTCCACGCTAGATCGGACGGTGCAATGCTGGATGCGGCGGGCTAGGGCGCTGGGGCGGCGTCTGGGCACAACGGCGAGCCATGGCTACGGCTTGGTCTCCGCCGGCGATGTCGCGGGACGGTGTTGGTGAGGTCGGGGAGGCGAGGCGAAGCCGCTGGGAGGACACGAGCGCAACGAGAAGTCCGCGGGGAGCTTCGACGGATGGTGGCGTGGACGCGGTGCTCTTCGTCGTGGCGGAGCCATGGGCGCAGCGCTTGGACTCGGCGGGTGCGCGGCGTCGCAACGCGGTGGTGCTTCTATGGAGACGCAGAAGAGTCAGGGAGGGTGCCGGGCGAGGGCGGACGCGTCCAACGGGGTTCGGTAGGGTCGGATGGGCGTGGGGCGCCTCGGTCGCGGCTGACGCCATGGATGGCACACGAAGCTCCACGGTCGCGCGGTGGACGGCGCATGGGCGATGCTCAGGCGAAGCCGGATGGTCGAGGGTGACGCGGAAGGCACAACGAGCTCGTCCGTGGCCTTGGCACGACGGTTCGGCTCACCTGGTGGGCGGTCGTCGGCGGACGAGTGGCACGGCACGACGGTGGCAGTGCGGGTGGTCGGGGAAAGAGAGGGGAAACCCGGGTACCCTTTTGTAGGCCTGGGGGGCACGGGAGAGGCGGCGCGAGTGTGCCATGAAGCTAGCGGCGGCTGAGTGGCCTTGAATGCCACTCATGGCCATTACCGGAGCGGAAAGGGGTGGCGGCGCGTCCGTTTGCGCGAGCGGCTAGAGGAAGGGGAAAGGGCGTGGGCGGCTGGCAAGGGGGACTGGGGTGGCAGCGGCTCGGGGCCGCTGACGGGTGGGCCTGAGTTGGAGGTGGGGAGGGGAGGCAGGCGCGCGGGCCATGCTGCGACTGGGCCGGCGCTGCGCAAGGGAGAGCGGGCTGCGCGGGAGGCCAAGCCCAAGCGGGGTTGGACCGAGCGCACGAGAAAGAGCAGGAGGGGAAAGCAGGCCGGGCGGGTGTGGGCTGCGCAGAGGAAAGGAAGGGAGAGGGAGGTTGGAGCTGGGCCGACATGGGTTGGGTGGGCTAGAAAGGAGTGAGGGGAGAGAGAGAAAGGAAAGCTTTTTCTTTTATTTTTAAAAGCAAAACGATCTCAAATTCAAACCAAAGTTTGAATTCAAGACACACACAAAGCTATCCTACACTCAAACATAAAAACCGTGCACTAGCATGAATGCAACAAAAATAGTTTTCAACACTAAGTTGCTTTTATATTTATGAAATTAATTACTTGATTAAACTAAATGTCATGAAAATTGCATAAAGTAAACAAAATTCCATGGCTATTTCTGAAAATGATTTTTAGGGTGTTACAAATGGTGTTGTGAGGAAGACTAAGTCTATAAACTTGACCCATTGCACAATCAAGCTAGAAACTAACGATATGAGGAGAAAGAAACCAAGGACTATCTAATTTGGTCACTGGTAAGCTATTTTTTTATCGATCTGCAAGGGTGATGACTTAAATAGAAGCAGAAAATAGAGTTATCTTCTATCAAGCACCTATATGCCTGCCAAACCTATTATGGGAAACGGATTACAGAGGAATCAATGAAGCTATAAAGTCACCTTCGCGAGCTACCGTTATCCAGATAATCAGGGGACATTCATAAGTAAACCTAGCCTAGGCACCATGCCTACACTATGAATTACTACTTCAATCAAGAAGCTATCAAGATCAAAGCACTCAAGATGAGTTGCTAACAATGAAGAACAATAAGAATAATGTTGCTTACTTGAACCAGAAGTCGAATACCAGGGTATCTCAGAATACAAATCTTGGGCGAGAGGACTTGATCCCGAAGAATACAATGATGAAGAAGCACCGACATGCCAAAACTCCTCCAGAACTCTACTCTCCAACTCTATATCTCTAATTTCTAAACAAAACTAGCTCTAGATAGAACTAATCTCTCTTGATTGCTGGTCTTGATCTACTAGATAGGAAATTAGGGCTTCATGCTTTTCAGCTCTAGATCTAGCTTGCCCCTAGGGGGTACATGGCTCTATTTATAGCCCGGTGGGATGAACGATAGCCGTTGGATCAAACCGATTTAATGTAGGGCCTAGATGACTCCATAGAGGCGGTGGTGGAATACTCCAGAAGGGGGAGAAGGATCCCATAGGGGGTGGCCGGCCGGACAGGGGTGGGGCCGGCCGACCCCAACTGTCACATTCTTGGGCTCCGCTTCCTTCAGGTGTTTTTAGATCCTTCCTGAGTATTCTCGCGCACATTTCCTTTAGCATCAAGTTTCATCAATTTCTCGAAATTAGATCCCTCTTTTCGTCTTTGAATAACTCCATAGAAAATAATAAATCACCAAAATTCGTGGAATTTGTTAGTAATAACCCTATGTTTCCTAATATTCTTGTTCTTTATGAGAAAGGTTGACGATTTATTTTGTACGATAACTACCATCAACAAGCTCCCCCACACTTAGGATTTTATTCATCCTCGAGAAAAGGTTGGTTAGGAGAAAAAAATATATATGAATTTTAAGATATAACTTAAAGATAAAACTTTATCATAAGACTGTCCCAAGTCATTCAAAATGTATACCATGAATCTTAAGTGATTGAAGAACAAAATAGCTTGAATAGATTACCTTCTTCTTTCAATCAAGTCTCTGGAGAGTTTTGTAAAATTTTCAAAAAGAAACCCTGCAAAAGATGTAAGAATATACTCTGCTATTTCCTTAGATCAGAATACTTTAATTGTAATCATTCTTCTATTATTATTATTATTATTATTATTATTATTATTATTATTATTATTATTATTATTATTATTATTATTATTTCTTCTTATGTTGTCATCCTCTCCTTCTGAGAAGTATGGGCTTTTTTTCAAAGGTACGTCGGACTTTTGTCCTTTTAATTCCTCTTGATGGTACGTCAGACACTTTTTCATTTTTAATTCCCTCTATTTTCTCCCATGCATCTTTTGGCATGGATTATTTTCACATATTTTTATATAGCCCCATACAACTCTTCTGAAGACGATGATTCAAACATATGAAGCAAAATTATTATTTTATTCAAATTAATTCTGATCATAGGAGCATAGCAAAGTACTCGACTTTCAATCTTTCAAAGGTTTTAGAATTTAAAGTGCAAATAAAATGCTCTAGAGACAAGATATCATGAATCAAGTTCTCATATCTTACTATATCTTATTCTCAAACATCTTAGTAATCATGATATCTTTTAAATGAATTGCAACATGACTTAGGGAAAAGTATTATGCAAGTGTATTCTCAAGCTATGAATTAAATCATCTTTCTATCATTTAAAAAGTATTTTAACATGTGATTTTCAATTCGGATCGAAACGATAGATGAAATATATGCATTTAATAAATATGTAGCTCAAACCTGACTGTGGACGAAGTGGGCTGGGAGAGGCCGAGGGGTAGGCTGGCCGGCCATAGGTAGGGCCGGGCTGGCCTCTACTGAGGTTCCTCGGCTCCTGCTTTGTCGAGCGCGATCTCTATTTAATTTTCTTTCGAATTGCGTTAGTTTCCCGAGCAGAATTTGTTACGTGGTCATGGTGTGTTTCCCCCGCACTAGTTTTTCCTGTATTCTTTTCTGCGTAACATGTGAAGACAAAACACACATACCAAAAATAGAGAGTAGAGTAGATAACAAAGACATTAAAAATAATATGGCACTTTATTCATGATTAACCAAAGATTCTAAGCAACCGAATTAAAGACTTGCTTTAACTTAGACCTAACTTTAAACTAAAACGATAAACTTGACTAAAGCGTGCCCTATTACATTGATAACTAAGCGTTGTTGTTCGGATGGATCATGCCTCTAAGCTGATCATTACTCTTCTTCAGTTTAGCGATTTCTTTCACATTGATCTCTATAAGCTTGCTCAAGGTGCTCATGGTTGAATTTCTAAGTTTACTCTCTGACTGAAGAGAGTTGATGGAATTGGAGAGCAAGGTGATTCTCTCCTCTAGCATAGCAATGGTGGTTCTAGTGCGCTTGGGCTCATTTGTAAGCGTGGGAGCAGATCTCTTTGGTTCGGGCCTAGGCTCCGTGTAGCGGACTTGGCTTGAGGTCGCTCGAACTCCTTCAAAAGATGGATGGGTTGACACATACTTTGCACAAGTAATGTCCCCAAACTTGTTAAACTTGACGGACATGAGCTTCTCATTCTCCTTCGGGGGTAGCAATTTGGTACCCTGAGGAAGAGCGATTCACAATCCTCCCAGCGAGTCCTCTAGAAACATCCTTGCTAGAGGTGATGGTAGAGCGGGAAGCTCTTGGACATGGTAGTCTTGCTTATGGCATCAGTGCTGGGGTACTTCGGCTAGGTGTTTGGATGGAACGATGGCAAGAGGTTTGGGCTGAGCAGGAATGATGGCTAGCAAGTCTTCCTTCTTTCTCAAGTTGGCACTGTAGACGACCATCTCCTTGTCGGCCATGGGAGCTATCTACTGGGAAGAATTTAACTGGAGAGATGAGAAGGCTTTGATGGGATGAGAATGAAGGAGGTATGAGTGCATATTTATAGTGGGTTCCAGCAGCAGGGGTAAGATCTTCCTAGATAGGCATTCGTACGAACTAATAGAAAATTTCTAGTTAAACAGACGGGATAAGATAAAGGAAGGTTGTAGAAGATCATGGGCATTCGGAACAAATCGAGGGGCGAAGGTGGGTGGCCGCCCGGGCCCACCTAGCATCCTCTCGGGGTACCCTTTTCCTTGGTGGCTCTACAGTCCGAGTATATCCCGATAGATATTGTTTCCCTTTTTAGTTCGTTACAAAAAATGGTAGTTGCATAATTAAGGTAAAATGCTAAAGTTAATCTCATCAACTACCTCAGGTGGTCTAGAAGGTTCTAGAAAAAGTTTGAGACCATGACCATTTACCTTGAATAACGTACCTTCATGTGATTGTAGAGTTACTACTCCATGTGATGATGCATTTACCACCGTAAATGGTCCTTCCCACTTGCTTCGTAGCTTTCCAAATCTAAATAATTTCACCCTAGAATTAAAAAGTAATACCTTGTCTCTGGTTGTAAACTCCTTCTTGATTCTCTTATCATGCTATCGCTTGGTTCTTTCTTTATAAATCTTTGAATTGTGACAAGCTTTTTCTCTCCATTCTTCTAACTCTAATAATTGCATTTTTCTTTTCTCTCCAGCAGCTTCAAAATCCATGTTCCAATGTTTAATAGCCCAGTGAGCCTTGTGCTCTAATTCTACTAGTAAATGCCAGGTCTTCCCATATACCAAGTGATATGATGACATGCCCAAGGGTGTCTTATATGCAATTCGGTAAGCCCAAAGTGCTTCAGGTAACCGATCTTTCCATATTGTTCTCATTTCATTTACTATCTTCTGTAGAATATTCTTGATCTGCTTATTTGATGTTTCTGCTTGTCCACTTGTCTGTGGATGGTATGGAGTGGCAACATTGTGATGGATTCCATGACTCGTCAGGTATAAGTGAAACTTCTTGTCAGTGAAATGTGTTCCTCAATCACTTATTACCATCCTTGGAGTTCCAAATTTGAGAAATATTATTTCTTCGAACATCTCTCTAGAATGCCTTGAATCAGCTGACTTTCACGGTATGGCTTCTACCCACTTGGATACATAGTCCACTGCCACCAAGATGTATTTGCAATTCTTCGACTTCACAAATGGTCCCATGTAATCAATTCCCCAAATATCAAAGAGCTCTACCTGGAGATTGTTGGTGAGTGGCATGGCATCTCTTGAATTGATGTTCCCGTGCCTTTGACTTGATCCACATCTCCGGACAAAATCTTTGGTGTCTTCATACATGGTTGGCCAAAAGAATCCACTCTACCAAATTTTTGCATGAGTGTAGAATACCCTATAATGTCCTCCATATGGTGACAAATGGAACTTCTGGATGATCTGAATGCCTTCTTCTGCTGGTACACATCTTGTGAGCAAGCCATCAACACATACTCTGAAAAGGTATGGTGGATTCCATATGTGGAGACAACTTTGATATGTAAGCCTTCTTTTATTCTCCCCTGGTGGTACATGACCAGCAACCATAAAGCTGACAATATTTGTGTACCAAGGGTCTGATTTTGTTACCTTGAATAACATGTCATCCCTCAGCGAATCATTGATAGGTAGTTCATGCGAATTCTTAAAGCATATTCTATACAAGTGATTAGCAACATGATTCTTTACTCCTTTTCTATCTTTTATTTCCAAATCAAAATCTTGGAGTAGCAGGATCCATCTTATCAAATGAGGTTTAGCATCTTTCTTAGTGAGCAAATATTTTAAAGCAGCTTGATCAGTGTAAACAATTACTTTTGATCCCACTAAGTAAGATCTAAATTTATCAATAGCATAAACAACGACCAGGAGCTTTTTTTCAGTAGTTGCATAATTAAGTTGTGCTCCTGTCATAGTTTTGCTAACATAAGCATTTGCATGATGCTTTTTATCTTTAGTTTGTCCCAAAACTGCCCCCACAGCATAATCACTAGCATCACACATAATTGCAAAAGGTAAAGACCAATCAGGGGGTTGAATGATTGGTGCATAAATGAGTGCTTCTTTAAAAATATCAAAAGACTTCAAACATGCATCATCAAATTCAAAAGGAGCATACTTAGCTAACAAACTAGTCAGTGGTCTAGCAATATGTGAAAAATCTTTTATAAATCGACGATAAAAACCACAATGACCAAGAAAGCTTTGGATTCCTTTTTATATTCACAGGTGGAGGTAGTTGTTCAATTACTTCAATTTTAGCTTTGTCTACCTCTTTATGACACTAAGTGTCCAAGCACTATTCCTTCTCTAACCATAAAATGATATTTTTTCCAATTAAAGACTAAGTGCTTTTTCACATCTTTGCAAAACCTTATCTAAATTTTCAAGACAATCATCAAAAGTTTTTCCATAAACAGAAAAATCATCCATGAAAACTTCCATGATTTCTTCAATCATATCAGAAAATATAGACATCATACATCTTTGAAAAGAAGTAGGTGCATTACATAATCCAAAAGACATTCTACGATAAGAATAAGTTCCATATGGACATGTAAAAGTGGTTTTGCTTTGATCATCAGGATAAATAGGAATTTGGTGGTATCCAGAGTAACCATCAAGAAAACAAAAGAACGAGTGGTTAGCTAAATGCTCTAACATTTCATCAATGAAGGGTGGCGGAAAATGATCTTTCTTTGTAGATTTATTTAATTTTCTATAGTCTATGCACATATGCCAACCCGTGACAGTTCTATATGGAATTAATTCATTTCTTTCATTTTTAACAACGGTCATACCACCTTTCTTAGGAACAACATGAACAGGACTTACTCACACACTGTGCGGCATAGGATAAATGATCCCAGCATCCAACAGCTTCAAAACTTCTTTCTTAACAACCACTCTCATCGCATTATTAAGCCTATGTTGGTGCTTTCTAGAAGGTGTAATTTCTGGATCAGTTGGAATGCGATGGGTGCGGAGAACAGGGCTAATGCCTTTAAGGTCTTGGAGTGAATATCCAAAAGCAGCACTATGCTTTTCTAAGACAGTTATTAGGCGCAAGGATTCTTCTTGAGAGAGTTTATCACTTATGACCATTGGAGAATCTTGATCATTATTTAGAAAAACATATTTAAGACTAGTTGGCAAAGGTTTAAGTTCAATAGAGGGCTTAGGTGGCTCTAGTAATTTATCGAGAGGTTCAGGATTAATGGGATCCTCATCCTCTTCATCAATGAAGAACTAGGCATCATCATCATCTAAGTTTGGTTCAATTAATTCTTATAAATATATCTTTAACTTCCTCTATTGGATCTGGAATAGGAAATAACAACTCCTTGGTTTTTAAAGAATGAATTATAGGTACGGAGATCTTAATACGTTTTCCTACTCTAATATCTAATTTTCTTGTTTGGCCTTCTTGAATAAGTTTTCCTATTGGTAAGCCTATCAACACGTCAAACTTCCAAACATCAAAGATGTAGAAATTTAAGAGAACTTGAACTTCATTCACATAAATAGGAAAGGCACATATTACTCCTAAACTAGGAATAATGTGGCCTGAAAGACTTTTTAACATTTTAGTTGTAGGAACTAATGGCATGTCTTTCAAAAATATTTTTGCAAACATAGTAGACATGACATTAACACTCACAACATGATTATAAAGAGCATCAAAAGGATATTTATCAATCTGACATTTAAGAGTAATAGAGGGAGAATCTAAACAAATAGGATCATATGAAAGTTTTGATTCTTCTAACCACTCATTACTCAAAACAAAGATTAACTTTTTTGTTGTCTCTTTAAAGAACTTTACCTCATCAAGATGAATGGGATTTAAATCTTTAGATATATATCCTTGAGGTTTCATAATTACTTGATAATTTAAGGTGTTTCCATAATCATCAAAAAGTTCATCCTCAAAATCAAGCATAAAATCAGGAAGTGGAGTTATCTCATCTTCTTCATTGGATAGTCCAGGCTCTACACTAGCTAAAGGTTGAGAAGATTCACACAAAAGATTAGATTTAGCTAGTTGAGTTTCTACTTCTATCAACTCTTCTTTTTAATTAGGTTGATCATTTAAGATATTCATAAGAATGTTTTTTTTTCATGTTTTAGCAGTAATATGCATAAAAGCTCCTCCTACGGCCAAATTAAGATATTCTCTAGTTTTTTCATTAAGGCCTAAAAAGAAATGTTGCAAAAGCATAGGTTCTGGCAAAGTAAGACAAGGACCTGAATTCACAAAATTGTCAAAACGTTCCCAAGCCTTACCTAGCGATTCATTATCTAATTGTTTAAAGCCTATAATTTCAAAATGAAGTTTAGCGACTCTATCGATAGGGAAAAACTTAGGACAAAAGCTAGAACATAACGTTTCCCAATCTCCTTGACTACTCTCAACTTGACATTTATACCAATGTTTGGCTTTTCCTGTTAATGAAAACGGAAAGAGCTTCCACCATAACGTTTCATCATTCATTCCTTTAATGTGAAGACATGAACATGTCTCTTCAAAATCATTTAAATGGGAATAGGGGTTTTCGATAGAACTGCCAGAAAAAGTTTGTTCCTGAACTAAGTGAATTAACCCCGAGCGTAGATCATAACCAGTTGATGTGATAGGTTTAGATGATTCTATTACCTGTAAACTTAAACCCGATGGTGCTCCATATTGATATAAAAGTTGAGGTGCAGATTCCATTTTTTAAAAAGGTAAAACAAAACAAAAAGATAAATGATAAAACAAAGATAAAAGTATACTACAAAATAAATGATAAAATTAGTCAGCATCCTCATATCTTCACCATCCTCCCTGACTGGTTTGCCACCCCTATCTTCTCTCTATTAATATTTTTTTATTTACCTTTGCTCATTTAACTTTTTAACACAAAATAAAATCAAGAATATATGCATCCAAGAATAAAATTTGAAAAGTAATATGATTCATGACATTTGAAAGATAGAAGCATCATAAAGTTTAACTATTGCATATGTTTATGCTTGTGGCAGACATATCTTGATAGGAATATCATATTGACTAAGTTTTTGATTAATGTGATATAGTTTCTTGGCTCATGATTCATACTTTTTTCTATTCAATGTACTTGGAGATTAATTTTTTAAAATGTCATAAACCCATAGCATCACAAACTCCTCAGTAGTTAGAAATTCCTACCAAAGCCAAAATTCCATGTTGATACAAGCTTAAAACATTCCATATATGTTACTTGTTCTTGTATTGAGTTTGGTCAAACCTTGTTGACCCTAGTTGAGAATTTTATTATAGTCTCAAGATCAAGATCACGTACACACCAAATACACTTGCTGCTTCTACACTAGAAGTACACAAACACATGCCTTTCACCTTTATAAATAGTTACTCCAGAAGTGCGTGTGGTCTCTGTCTAAGTTTCATGAAAAAGCGATATGGCTATCTACAAAAAATATGAGCAATTCATAGGCTCATGAAAAAAAGAAGAAAAAAAGATAGTCATGTCTCAAATAATGCTAAGTTAGAGGGATCACACTTGTCTAAGGAGTACAAAAAATATATCCACTATCATGTTCCAGGCACATGCACATCTTGATCTAGGATTATGACACTTTTCTCCTTGGATCCTTGTTTTGACTTTACAATATATGCAATGCAAGTATGCTATCATGTTTATCCCTACCTAACCTCCACATAAGCCTAAAAAGAGTAGGATGAAACAAAAGAAGGCAACTTTATGCTACGCCTTGGTAAAGAATCATACAGTATTGAGTGATTTGAGAGTGCAATATGAGGAGTAAAAGTGACCTATGTGCTTTCTTTTGAAAAACTTATAAAAAACTCCAAGTACTAGAATATGAAAATGAGAAGATACCTTTGCTTTGAGAACTAATCCATTTTTCAACTTCTAAAGGATATATATTAGACAATGCCACATATCCCACTTGTATAAGAAATGTCTTGAAGTAACCTTTATGTTTGCTTTATATCTTGAAGATGTTATGTTTATGTTTACTCTTATCTCTAACCTTTACTCAAGGATGAGAAAAAACTTAAGTGTGGGGGGTCTTGTTGACGCTAATTTCGTCAACATTCCGGTTGATCAAAACATCATAGAACTATGATGTTTGAAAGGACGAAGCCAACCATGAATGATTTTGGTCCAAATAACTTGGTTCCACATGTATATGTCCTATATTTGAATGTAGGTTCAAAGTGGACGAAAAACCAAGCTTTGGGGCCCAACTTGACATGTTGGCCGACCCATCAAGTATGACCAATGGACTATCCAAATATGTCATCATAATGGGCAATACTTCTAGAGGATGTATGCAAAAGATGAATTTGGTTAGCCACCATATGCATGTCTCCCGACCTAAGAATGGAGCCAAATCAGCTCAATTTTGGTAAGCACTAAAGAGACATTATTCCCATCAAGGAAGTATGACCCTTTTGTCAGGAGGCTACCATAAGGCCAACCCCCTTATGGTGCTAAACTGGCTAAATTTTCTTTGATCACCTCTCGGCATGCCTCCATGCATCCTACCACATCCATGCCGCTAATCAATGACGGTTCAAGGTCGGTTGGGATCTATAGCTAGGAAGGAAGGTCACCTAGATCGCTGACATGGCGGTGGAGTATCCCCTATTGCACCTCTCCTATAAATAGAGACCCCCTCTCCCTCATTCAACACACCACAAGAAGGAACTCTCCACTCTCTCTCTCAAGATGTAGTATTAGTAGTAGTGTTAGGAGTTAGAGTGAGTCTTCTGTCTTTGGATCTAGTCTTCAAGGAGTTCTGGTATGGTTCTTGTATTCATTTCTCCCTTTGTAAGACTTGAGTTATTTTATATAGTTATCTTCTCTACTTTTCCTTAGTACTTACTTTATTGCAACATGACTAGTTGTGTCGTATTGGTTGTTAGTATTAGTCATAGTTGTATGATAGTGAGATAATGATAGTATACCTTTGTGCTGGTTCACCGCCCTTAAGCCGATGCTCTAATCAGTTCCACTGAACATCGAGTTAGAGTAGTGAGATGTAATGTAGACGTGGTGTCTAGACTATACACTTACCTGTGTTTGTGGCTTACTCCATGGTTTGTTTGTGATAGCTAGTAGGGTTGACAAACTTATTTAGCCTTTGATCCCACCATGAGCGGGCAAGTTCTTAAAATGTAGGTCTTCTTGTGCTAGGTGGCTTAGCACCCTTCTCATCCCTTTTTGTTGCTAAGTGGCTTAGTGACCCAAAGTGAATTTGTGTATGAGCATTGATCTTTCTTGATACAACTTGTCTTGCTAAGTTAGAACCACATGAGTAGAGATAGATCTCTGGAAACCTTATGCTCGCTTGTTGTCCTCCTTGCTCACTAGACTACTCATTTATCATTGGAACTTCTCCTATGTGTGTCATTACCCATATCATATATACCATTTACACCCACTCTAGTCTAGTTGGTATATTAGTTAGTAGATACATGATTGTTAGCTATCACATTATTTAATGAATGCTTCCCTAAGGATAAATATGATGCCCTAGAATACTCCTTGGTGAAATGCTACAATGGTATTCTGTGCGTTTGTGGAATATTCTACATGAGCATAAGAAATACCAACAAGCATTTCTGGTGCCGTTGCTGGGGACTACCATTCTCGGTGATGACGCTAAGAAAAGTCAATAGACGCTCAAAAGAGTGCATTTGGACACCTAGTGAAGTAGGGTCTGGTCGAGGCTATAGACTATTCATTCACAATATGGTTCTCAACTAGCATTGGGGTAAATGGCAGACTATATGGGGCTTGAGCCCAAACTATTTGGGAGAGCCGTTAGAAATGAAAAATAGCCTCCATATATATATAGAGGGGTGGCTAGACCTTGGACGAGGTTGAGAACCTTGGGGACTTAGTGTCCATGTGTGAGGGTGCTTTGGATCCCTCCATCTCACTTGTTATTAGTGCTAATCATATTCGCAAATTGAGAGAGTGATTCTAGTATGTTGCTTTGAGAGATTGCAAGTGTTGACACTAGGTGATTCTATTGCAAGCTGGTGGGGCTTGTTACTCTTGGAAGTTTCCACCTTCTTGATGGCTTGGTGGTTGTGTCTCCATTGAAGCCTAGAACAAGATTGTGCAGCACTCCAGAGAAGAGCTTGTGACTAGTTTTATGCTCGCCTCGCGAGATCACAAATCATAACTCTAGTAGAGTGTGCCATTGAGCTCCCCTTACTTGTGGGTGAGTTCTTCTTGTGGTGCCCAATTGAGGTGGCTAGGTTTGTGAAATTCCTATTAGCTACCAAACTACTAAAGTGTGTGGTCAACACAACAGGGACTAGCTTGTTGGCAAACAAGTGAATTTTGGGAGAAAAATCACCATGTGAACCTTGTTAATCATTTTGGTGGTTTTATATCTCCATCACTAGCTCGTATTTACTTATTCATACTTGTGTTAGTGTTTGGTTATTGCTCTTGTATTTAGTTAGCTTGTGTAGCTTTCTAGTTACCTTCTTGCATGTGTAGCATAGAAGTAGCTCTTGTGAGTAAATAGTTGGCTTGTGTAGCCTTGTGTTGACACCATACTTAGGCATGACCAAATACGTACATATGGGTCCTGATGACAGAACAAATATTATTGTGCAGGTGGACCCAAAAGATTGGTTAGGGAAACCGACTCGAAAGGAATTGCGCGGAAAAGGCATCGTATGCTGGTTACGGCAAGATATGCGCGGTGGGCTTTGTTGGAAGATTGGAGCCCAAGTCATCTTTATTTATTTATTTATTTTCAATTAGCAACCGTGTTGGGTTAGGGTTAGCACTATGGTCTATAAATAGCAAGGTCCAGAGATTTGTAATGGACATCCAATCAATCTAAAATACAACCTTTTGGCCACCAGCCAAACCATAGGAGTAGGAGTAGAGTAGATTTCGGGGAACCTTCGACGAACAGGGCTGCATCGACTAGATCATCCTCCGGTTTGCTTGTAAGTCTAGCCTTGGTTCATGTCTCCTTTGTATGGCTGTATTGTGTAACTCATGCAAGCTCAATTTGAGCTAGTTATCGGTTTGAATCTATGTTCATGGGGCTGCATTGCTTCAGTATCACATGAGTCATTGCTTCAAGCTAGTTATGAGCTCTATTAGATTGATGATCTAATATATTCATTAAGTTACCGATATTTTTTTGTTATGCATTGTTTATTTATTACAACAATATCTTGCCCAATCTCAATCAACAGATTGGCCCGCGCTTCAATTTTATCTAGATCTATCATTTTGTATACTTTCAATCTTACGCACATCAAAGCTCTATATCTAAGATCTTATCAGCTAATCTGTTGATCGTGATTGTTACATGTTGTGGGTTTGAGACATATGTTTGGTTATCAGATTGGTTTGAGCGTAGATGGATTTGGCTTAACACACTTGGTATGGCTGCATCTACCGGACCCCACTGCCAAGTGTGTTGGGTTATGTCTACCTAATCTTAGACCCATTTGTGATTGGGCATATGGATCTTGTTCACGCTTCATGGACCTCATATTGGCTGAAATAGCCGATCTAGTTGCTCTTTATTCATACAATACATGTGTTTTTGTTGTTTCAACATGATTAGATCTATTAAGTATATTGGACGTAGCTTGGCTTGTTTACTTTTATGGATGCATGGAAACACCCCAATGCTAGTGAGTAAGCTAAGTTATCAGGTTAATTATCATCATGGCTGCATGTGAACACACCTCTGTTGATGGTTAATCTTTATCTGTTATGCTTAGTAGATTTGGTAGCTTGAGCCAGTAAATGTCACATCTACCGCACCTTTACCTCCTACACTGATGATATCGGCTGATTACATTGCTTTACTGATAATATACCATGAATAGTCATATGCATATTATTATCATGCTTTACACTGCTAGGAGTTGACTTTCTAGTCAATTTTCTTTGACCATCGGCTATCTGAGAGTCGCATATTCATGGCACTGTCTGACAACAACCGATAGGTTCCATAAGTTGACAGTTTTATCTCCTTGTCAATTGTAGGTCAAATTGACTGGCATGCATGAGATCAATCAACTGAAGTGGCCTTGCCATTTGAGAGGGTTATGAGATCAAGACTCTGCTGCTGCATGGTATCTGCAGGACTTGCGCGGTGTTGACATCAGGACCCATTTTTGACATCAACAGATTTTGGCACGCCCAATGAGACCACGATCGTCAACCATGAACGATCACATGTTCAACATGACCGAGGAAGAGCTCACTGAGGAGCAGAAGCAAGCGCTCCAAAAGGCGATGGATGACTTCAAGAGCAAGTGCTTGCTATCCTTCAGAAAGACCTAGGACAGCGCGAGGCAGAAGCCTCCTTTCCTGTTTGTGCTTATGTATGGGGACGATGATCCAAGATTTGGGCTTGAGCACAATCTCATGCAGAAACCATCAGCAAAGCTATGGCCTCAACATTCGCGAGCCATAGTGAGTTGCTCGCCGACTGCATACACAATGCTATGGCAGGGGCTATCAGCCTGCCCACGGGAAGGCGCCCGACATTTTCTATTCCGAGAGATGGAGACCGAGCTTTGGGAAGCAGAGCCCCAAGGGAACCTACCTCTGTGTCTCACGAAGTCAATGGCGCACCCACCGGAGGAGGGGGCGACACTCAGAACGGGTCGCAGCAGCCGATGACAAGTCCTAATGTCAATGCATCGGCTACACAATATGCCTTATATAGTGCAAGGATGATCTAGGACTTCAGCGCACCACCATTCCATGGGAGGGTGGCATCTAGTGAGACTCCCACTAGGTACCATCATGTCTCCAATCATTATTCGTCGAACGTCCAAGAGGGTTCGGGGTACTAGAATTCCCCTAGGTATCCCAACGGCCAACACGACTTCAGGAACCCAACTCACCACCAGCAAACATCATCTCAGATTGATCAACTGATGAGCTAGGTGACCGATATGGTGCAATGCCAGTTTGGTCTGAAGCACAAGAACCAATCCCTTGCCTATAGGAAGTCGTGCCCCAAGTGGTATGGCCGGGTGGCCCTGCCTTACAGATACAGGGTGCCCGAGTTCACCAAGTTCCCTGGCGCTAGTCAGGTATCAACCATGGAGCACATTAGTCAATACCTGGTGCAGCTGGGCGAGATAGCCGATGAACCTACACACCGGGTTTGGTTCTTCCCTCTATCTTTGTCGGGCCCGGCCTTCTCCTGGTTCGCATCCCTGCCGTATGGGTCCATCGAGGGATGGAAGGACCTGGAAAACAAGTTTCACCTGTACTTCTATTCCGGACACATGGAGAAGGGGGTTGTCGGATACCTAATTTAACGGCAAACTTTCAAAAATAATCAACGGCCAAAACCTTGGTGGTCATTCCCCGAAACGGGATATGAAGCCCATCACACTTGAAGTCGCAACCCACAATAGAAGGCCCACGAAGGAAGAGGCGCGAAGGTCATGGTTCAACCGACCAGGGAGGCAGACGTGCTTCGGGAAGACATGACTCTGCCTCATCCGATGTCAAAATCAGGAACGAACCTGTGACTCGGTAGACGTGCCCGCATCTGAGCCTAGAACGACGTCCCACCGTCCCACATAAGCCAAGGTATCCACGGCGAGGCTACAGCTACAAAGGACAAGAGCGGGTTCTCTAGGATAAGAACGGGGTCCCGAAGCCACGACAGGTCATACGCCCCATATAATTCGGGGCTCAGGATAACGCTCTGATCCTTGCCCAAATTGGGACAGGTCGCATTCCTAATCAGGAGATAGGACAGAGCAGGATTCTTGGACAAAAAGAAATCATACCCCTCGCTGAACAGAATCAGACTCGGGCAGCCCCGGCCCCTACAGGAACTCTCCTAATGGGAAGTACATCAGGTACGGAGGGGTTCAGAGGAACGGGCATCCGCTGACCAGGCGGGGAGGGAATCCCGTTGTCGACAAGAATAAAAAGAACTAAAAGGCGGTACAATGGTGTACCCGCGGACGGACGGCCATGACCCGGCCCCTACCATTGATGGTACAACAGGCGACCATACCTTCACCGGATTGCAGGGGCGATCAGACCCCCCATCCAGCAACGCAACGAGGGGTCGACATGACATCATGTCCCCGATCGCGTACAAGGGCAATAGGAATATAGTATTACAAGTGTCTACCTCCCTTCTTGAGGAAGGCGAGGATAAGGCCCACATAGATTCTTTCTGACCCACGCTTGTAACCATCCCCATCCTCCTTGCAACTATAAAAGGAGGGTGATGGGGATGACGAAGGCAGATGCTGATAGACGAGCTAGAACACACCCATTCGCCAAAGCATTCCGAGACTTGGGACTCGCACTCCCTCTCTCGACCCAGCTTGTATACCCCCTCCAAGTAGAGATAAGGAACACGAGCAGTCTCACACTAGACATAGGGATTTCTTGCCCAAACCAGTATAAACCTCTTGTCTCTTTGTCTCACCATTCGGACCCGACACACGTACAAATTTACTTGTTGGTAGTTTCTTAACACTGACAGTTGGCGCGCCAGGTTGGGGGCATCATGTGTCACGACGCCTCAAGGGTTCCGAATAGCCTTTCGCAATGCCAGCAACCCTAGGCTCTCCTTCATCTGCTTCGGGAGCCTGGAGTTCGTTTGCTCCCTGGACGGGACCTTCACTCGTGTTTCTCCCCTCGCCGGATTAGGACATCGATGCCCTGGTCAAGCCAGACGAGGACCTATCGACCCCTCGCAAGGGCGCACCGGATGAGGCTTCCGAGCCACAAGGCCCCAGAGCTGACCCCCTCGATCTTGGGGGAGAAATCTCCCAGAACAATGGCAGAGGACCCCTCCCACTCGAGAAGTTTATGAGTGGTGTGGGGGACTCTGATGACCGTGACGATGAAATTGACCACGCGGCTAAGCACGCCGTGCTGATCTTCATGCATTCTCAGTATGACTACTTCTTGAAGTCAGATCCCAGCTCCAACGGTGACCTCACGCCGCCGCACGACAGTCACCTTGGGACCATCACCGCAATGATGGGTGTCTGCAAAGGCGCGAAGGGGCATCCTAATGACTCCCTCCCTGACTCCGACGCAAGTATGAAGTTAGACACGGAGCAGGCGACATACTACGCTTCGGACGAGCTGTCTTCTGAAGGTAGCGACCGTCTGCTTCTCCGCAAACGCATGCCACGCCGACAGACTAGGGGCTGCAGAGCACCGCAGCCCTCCCCAGACCGTGTGCACAGGGACGCGCTCTCCTACATCGACGCTGCCATCCAGATCGAAGGAGGTGCGCCGCTAGAGGAAGGCGTCCCTGTAACATACTCGTTTGATCTCGTTAGCGCCTCTTCCATTATCGAACGACTCATCGCTTTGAAAATGACCGACACCCCCGTGGATGATGGATTCGTAGGGGCCTTCGAGTCATTTTATGACCTCTTGACTAAGGAAGAATTGACCCTCTCCAGTTCTGATAGCACAGGAACCGAGCACGCCACCCCCAAGGGCAACGAAACCTCCTCACGGATTGCTTCATGTGCAACGGAAGGGAGCCAACTCCTAAAGGGGTTGTGCGCGATCTCAATGAGGATGACAACGAGATCGCCCCCGTAAACAAGGAGGCTCTCACCCCGCCACACATCAACCTTGACGCCATGCGTACCCGATAGGATGAGCTCGACGAGACCCGGCACCAGATCGACTCTGAGCGTGCCCTCCTCGAACAACAGCTAAACCCCCAGCCGGCGGTTGGCCCCCGAGCCCGAGCTCAGGAGGTGCAACGCTGCATCATCAAGGATAATCGATCTCCACAAACTTTCACAAGGGCACAACAAAATATAGCTGCCACCGCCATGCTCGTGCGACAATTCCCCGAACCCACGACGCCCGAAGAAAAGAAGCTCTGTGGGGAGCTACGCGCCCTCCTTGACCGCGCAACGGTTTAGTAAGCGGAGAGATCGGCGCGACAAAGGGCAGGGCCCCCCCTTTGGCGTCCAAAACACGCCACCAGCCGAGAACTCTATCCGTAAAGGGCCAGGACCGACTCCGGGGAAGGACCGGATTCCGGTCAGACGGCCTCCCGGCCGTGGGATGCGCTTCGAGAGCGACGACCACGGGCAGAGCGACAACGACGACGGTGACAAGCGACGCAGACGACACCCACGTAGGGGCGGACGGCACGACCCCTATGAGGATCGAGACTCCAACCCGGAATCCACCGGACCACGATGGTTTTCCTCACGCATACATGCCTCACGGGTCCCTATGCGATTCCGACCGCCAACCTACCTCCAGAAGTACACCAGACTTACTAACCTTGGCCTCTGGCTAGAAGACTACTGGTTTACTTGCGAGGCAGGCAGGGCAGATGACGAGAACTTTATGGTTGGAGCAGTGCATGCATATGGTTGGAGCATCTCCCGAAAGGGAAGACCCAGAACTAGGGGGGCCTGAAGGAATCCTTTGTCGAAAACTTTCAAGGGACCTACATCCGACCCGAAAACCCCTGGGACCTCAAGAATTGTAAGCAGAAGCAAGGCAAAACTCTCCGTGAGTACATCTGACATTTCTCCCAGCAGTGCAATGAGCTCCCTGACGTGGCCGACGATGATGGCATCACTGCATTCCTGTCAGGGACGACTTGCGAGTCCCTAGTACACAAACTGGGACGTAAAAAACCCAGAACAACGAAGGAACTACTCGACATCGCCACAAACCATGCCTCAGGCGAGGAGGCGGTCGGTGCCGTCTTTCAGGGCGCTGCCAGCAGAGGCAAGTGTGACGAGCTGGAAGCCGAGGGACCCTCAATTCGCCCTCACAAGAAAGGACGGAACCGACGGCGATATGACCCGTCGCTCATCACGGTGGCAGAAAATAAAGAAGGGTGACCAGACGGACAGGTCAACGACCACTTTGAGAAGATGCTGGAATGGCCCTGTTCGAACCATGCCTCCCCAGTCAAGCACCTTCTCAAGGACTACAATCTCATGAAGAAGTTTCTTGGTGGAGGGTTGAAAAAGAGATGGACGAAGAAGAAAGAGGACGACGGAGAGGACGGCAGAGGAAACGACAACGGCTACATCCCGGCGGATGAAACGTTGACGATCTTCGACAGTCCGACATCGTGCAGCTCCAAACATCAACAAAAGGTCGCCCGTCAAAAGGTATGTGCTACCACCCCCGCTGTTCCCACCTTTCTCAAGTGGTCGAAGTCTCCCACTACATTCAATCGTAGCGATCATCCCGACTATGTATTGTATCCTGGACGATATCCATTAGTTGTTGACCCCATCATCGGCACGAAGCACCTCACCAAAGTCCTCATGGACGGTGGTAGCAGGCTCAATATTCTTTATGTCGAAACCCTCGACGCAATGAAAATACCACCTTCACGTCTACGACCATCTGGAGCCCCGTTCTTCGGGGTAATTCCGGGCAAAAAGGCGGACCCCATCGGCTAGATTGATTTGACCGTTACTTTCGATGGGCCAGACAATTTTTGTAAAGAGACGTTGACCTTCGAGGTTGTTGGCTTCAAGGGGACTTATCACGCCCTACTTGGGTGGCCATGCTATGCGAAGTTCATGGCCATCCCAAACTACACTTACCTGAAGTTAAAGATGCCAGGTCCGAAGGGCATCATCACAGTAGGCACGACGCGCCGACGCGCGTACGAGTGAGACATCGAATGTTGCACATATGCGTCGGCGCTCGTGGCCTCGAAGCAACTCGTGGCGGAGATGGCGGCCGAGGCCGCCACGTCGCGGGAAGAGGCTCCTAATACAAAGATGATCAGATCGTTTGAGCCGATGGAGGCCACAAAGGCAGTCATTCTTGACGCCCATGATGGAGAGGAGAGGGTTGTGCATGTCAGCTCCTCCCTTTCTCTAAAATAGGAAAGCGAGCTCGTCGACTACCTCTGCGCGAACATCGACGTATTCGCGTGGAGGTCCTCGGATATGTCGGGCATACCCAGGGATGTTGTCGAGCACTTCCTGCATATCAAGCCGGGCTCTAGGCCGGTCAAGCAATGATTACACCGCTTTGATAATGTGGAGCGCACCGTGATCGGGGAAGAGATCAAAAACCTCCTAGTCACAGGTTTTATCAGAGAGGTGTACCACCCCGAGTGGCTTGCTAACCCTATACCGGTACGCAAAAGGAATATAAAGTGGAGAATGCCTGCCGATTACATGAGTCTCAACTAAATTTGTCCCAAAAAATTCATACCCACAACCTCACGCAGATCGAACGATCGACGCCGCCTCAGACGCCATGTGAAGAGACCCCTTGCCCGAGGGCTACATAACACATGGGAAATAAGAGATGTCCCATACATAACAAGGAAACACGTGCCCAAAGTTCATGGCAACCATCCCAGCGTGATTGCATGCCACAAAAGAGCCTAGGGGTTACATTTAAGGTTCCGGAGCCCACTCGGAAGGGCTAGGTGCGTCGTCGCTCTCCTCACCGGCGACCTCGTCTTCCAACATCCGAAGCATGCCGGCCGTAACGGATTCTATCTCCTTCTCAATCTTGGCCGCAAGCGAGGGGGTAGTCCTAGGGCACCATCTCAAACCCATCGCCGGGTAGCCCAGCTCAGGATAATGGGCGCGTACGATGGATACAGCCCGCAGCGCGCCCCTTCTTACCCTGGTCCTGACAAACTCGTCAACTCGAGTGGGCAGGCTAGAAACAGCCACCTTAAGGGAGCCTTCGAGGTCAACAGGTACCTGGAAATCTTGAAGAACGGAGGCTAGAGCCCTCTTGAGCCCTGCCTGCGAACCAGAGGATCCCGCCGCGCTCTGGCCTCATCCACCTCCTTTCGGAGCCGCTCTCCTTTAGCCTCCTCTAGAGCAACATGACCTTTGACGTCTGGAAAGCACAAAGTTAGTCGACCTAGGAAAGGACAACGCGAACAAATACACACCAGAAAGGATGCTTACCATTCAGCTCCTCCGTGAGGCGAGCCATACGGTCAGAAACATTTGTGAGTAACTGGGTCCTAGGCTCCCGGGCTACAACCGCGTCACTCTCTAGACGCCTGATTTCCCCCCGCTCCTGTTGTAACTCGGCGTCTCGGATGACGACAGTATCGCGATACTTGTCTCTTTCCTCCTCAGCCTGATGATGATGGTTCTTCTCCACCTCCGCTCGGCTTTGGGCTAATCCCCGAGCGTGCTTTAGATGCCTTACCAGCTCCTCGGCCTCCTTCAGCCTCTTTTCAGCATCCTTGTGAGCAACCACCTGGGCCTCGTACTTCTGGTGCATATCTTGTTCGACCTGGCAGACGTTGTGGGCGTTTTCACGAGCCTCGACCAATTCAGCCTCTAAAGCGGCATTCTGCAAATGTGCCTCCACCGCAGCCGGGCATACTCCAGCTTCTCCTCGAAGGAAAACCGACTTAAGAGCACTGGACTCACATATCGACTGGAGTAAGAGGAGCATAAGAAAAAACGCCTTAAGAAACCAAAATACAACTAAAATGGGAGTCTGGGCGAATCGCCTCCAAATTTGGGTTGATCACTTCGTTCCAAGCCCGGTTCAAGTCGCGGATACCTTGGAAGACCGCTTGCAGCTAGGAGTTCTCGACCCGGTCATCTAGAGCGAACACGGCGCCAGGATCACTCTTGCAGTCCCAGAGAACCGGGGGGCCATGCATGCACTGAGGTCCCACGGCTACCTCCCCAGGGGTCAATTGGAAAGCAGGGAGGACTTCAATCGAGGACGACGCCGCGACAGGATCAGAGGTGTCGCCCTGACGCCCAGACCATAGTCGGCTAGGGACAAAGCCGGAAACCTAGGCACAGCCGTGGGAGCCGGGGTCGAAATAGTCTTGGCAGCCGACGATGGGGATGATAGCGAAGCCACCGCTGGGACAACTGCTGAGGATAGGGGCCCCACCGAGAGGGAACCAGCGTCGAAGACGCCGACTCCCGGCGGAACGACAGCACTAGCTTCATCCTCCACGTCGGCCGGAGGAGTAACCGTGGCCGCGCCATCAGATGACCAAGCCTCCGCTCTCCTGGGTGGGGCCCGGAGGCGGGACACAACCAACTTCTTCGTCGGAGCCAAAGTTAGGCGACCAACGCTTCAACTGCAAAAAGCACACGATGAGGCGGGCAACGAAAGTTCCTCAGAAAACAAAGTAAATTGGACTAAGCCAACCTCGGGGCAATCAGAAGACGCTTCGGCCGGGCGCCCGACAACACCGTCCCCAAAAATGGCGTCTTACATTTGCGGAAAGAGGAAGGGTCCCGCGACGCCTGAGGGTTCTCGTGACCCGTACGCGGTGCTCGCGGCGCAACCTCGAACCCAGGGGCCACCGGTGGCGCCACGACAGGAGCTTCCTCGGGGGATGGCATACCTGAAGAAGGTGTCGCCACAGGCGCACCGCCAGACGCAGCTGCGGTAGAAATGGAAACAGAATCGGCTAGCACGGGCCCTGGGGTCGGAGCGGCGACGTCTGTGACACCCGGTGTCAAGCTTGCATTAGGATCATCATTAGCCACTAAGCACATCATCTCATTGCATTCATGGTTGCATATGCTATCATCTCATGTGTGTGTTTATATGCTCTGAGACTAGAGTTGAATAGGTGTTTTGTGCTTAATCTGTTTAGTTACCCTGCTTAGTTTTATCAAATAAAAGAAAATGAAGAAGGAAATCAGAATCGAGACAGGCCGAGCACCACCCCTCGATCTCGACCCCACCGCTCGATATCGACCCTCTCCCGCACGCTCGACCCCAGGCCAAAGGGTCTGAGCGAACGACCCCAGGCCAGAGGCTCGACCGAACCCGAGGCTCGATCGACCAGTCAGTCTATCGACGCCCCACCCTCGAGTTCTAACCCTCGACGTCTACCCTCGATGACAGACTGAGGTTTGGATGAACAACCCCGCACGGAAGGATCGACCGAGTCGGAGGCTCGATCCGCCGATCGACCCTACCCTCGATATCGACCCTCTCCCGCACGCTCGACCGCACGCACGTGTCGCGCACGCTCGCGCGCACTCACCCGACCGCGGCTGAGCCGTACGTCGGAGTCATCCGCCGCGTGGCCGCCGATGCCTGATCACGGAGGTGGAACACGCCATCGCCGCCGCTTCGGCTCTGCGCTGACATCGCTATCGCCGCTCGCGCTGTCTCACTCAAATCTGAGTTAACGGCACTAGGACCAAGTCGGCACCGCTTTTCCGCCGCTGACGCTCTGCTTAGCCGCCGCAGACCTACCAGCCACCCTGCCGCACACCGCGCCGTCGTTTCGCAATAACGTCGCCACAGTTCCGCGTCCGATCAGCGCCCCACCTTGTCTCTTTCGCAGTCAAGCGCGAATCCGCGCTAACGGCGCATCGACCAAGTCACGATCCACTCTACGCCGCTCGCCGCAAGCACGCCAGCGTCGCTGCCACCGCCGCACATCGTGTCACGTCCCCTCTTGCAGCGCCGGTTGGCCATGACCAAGCAAGGAGGAGCGCCTATACCTCCACCACCTCCCGCACTCATCCGCACTCGCGCAATCGCTCGCGTTGCCTCTGTTCTCACCAGCCGAGAGCTCCAAGCGCCCCTTTTAAAATCCACCACCGCCCGAGCTCCTTTGCTCATTTCCTCTCACACTAGCTTTCGCTTTTGCCCCGCACCCACGCTGCTCGCCTTTGTCTCACCAGCCGTGGACTCCAGTCGCCGGAACGCCTTCGCCGTTCTTCGACTATGGTGGCCCTCTTACATCTTTGAATGCGCCCTTTCACATAGGGGCCGTTGTGAGTATCGACCCCAAAGCCGAGTAAACACTGTCCGGGTCGGAGCTCGCTCTGCTGTGAGCACCCCTCTAGACTGTAGGCATGATCTGCCCCGTGGTGGCCATCTATTTTCTACAATTGGGGTGGACCAATGCAAGCCCGCGTCGATTACCACCTGGACTTTGTTGAGCGGTAACCTAATGCTAACCCGACGGGGTAAAGTATGGGCGTGTGTTAAAGGTAATCTTACCAGCTGGTGTATATCGATTCGAATTGCCGCCCCCCACTGGATATGGGGGATTATGCTGAGCTTCACCATGGTACAACTCCATGTGACATCTTAATGGTTGTACTAAAATGTTGATGAAGGAACTGGATATATTATATATATTGTTTGAGTAGAATCAAGTGTGTTCTCTAGTATAGATGCAATAACCTAGAGATAATTAGTAGGATAAAAGCTGACTGCTCACCGCATCATTAAAGTAAACTCCTTAAGTTAAGCATTTCTGCAAAGTAAAGCTTACCCAACTCCAGATACAGCCATGCATATCCTTGGAGTCTTTATTTTCAGTTAGACGGGTAAGTCTAGCTGAGTACATTCCCGTACTCAGGGTTTATCCCGTTGTTGCAAATGGCCAAGTATACATCGGCTATTGTAAGCACTGTCTCTATCCTTTCTACGGAGAAGATGAGTAGGCCTTGGGCAAGGTCTTCTACAAGCTCACCTTTTGTTGTTGTCGGACCGGACGTTGTGGGCACCCCTGTCTTTTAAAACTTCAAGTTCAGTTTCAAACAATGTTTTATTTTGCCACAGGTGTAGTGGCGTAAGTACTACTTTTATTTGGAACAAAGTGTTGTAATAATTGTATTTCGTACTTTAAGTATTTCTGTTTGATTTGTGGCTCGTTCGAATGTGTATCCCTGAATGTACGCGATCCTGAGTTGATGTAAGAAATCCTTCGAGATTTCCGGACTACCGGGATTATATGGGCTCAAGTGTTGTAAGTGGTAGCTAATCAGCTACATTAACACTTGATCTCTTATAATTTGGGCGGTTCCGTCACAGCTGGTATCAAAGCATTGTTCAGGTATCCTCATTCGTTTGAGCAACTTTTCAACTAAACGAGTATTTTCAAAACTATTTTTTTAAAAACTTGGGTGCCAGAGTCTAGTCCTTAAGCCCTATACTAGGAATCAGGTGGCTTAGTTATACTAACTTGGTTCCGGGTTTTTGCTCATGCTGGATCTTTGTAATTTGCTGGGATATCATTCTTGGAAAGGATGATACTAGGTTCGAAAACTTGCATTAAAACTATTTGGGAGATGTGAGAGCAGGACTTCCAACCGTTGGTCAAGGGAAGTGATATTTTGATACGTAAGGATATGCGAGCTTTCACGCAGACATATCTGAGAAGCATGAAATGCTGGGTGGGTTTTCCAAGCTTGGTGCATAGTGTTTTGGTATCTAACTGGTACGTACTTGGTACATATCAGGAAGTGCCCGGTGATTTTTCTGCATTGGGTTTTGTTCTTTGGGCTGAAATGAAGTTTCTACAGGTACACTAACTACGCAACCGTGTAGAACGAATAACTGCATAATGAGAGATCGTCTTGCCACTGACTAGAACGTTAGGACTTACGAGTCATTCTAGTTGAGTGAGAACGTAGTTACGATCATGCATCATGTTTATATTCTTGTATCATGTCATCCCTCCCCTTAAATTGTAATCATCCCCTTTTGATAAAAATGACCAACTTATACCTGTCTCACGAGAGTCGAAACCCCTTTTTCTTCAGATGCTTCGTACCCGTCTGACCGCCAGGAAAGCAACCGGAGGAGCAGGAGTCCCTCGTCACCCTTTGGCAAGGAAGATGACCAGGGGAAAGCTTTTGACGTATTTTGGGCTGCCAACTATCCTTTGGCGAGTTTTGCACGCCATTGGGTATTCGGAGGGCAGTGAACCCAAGTACTCTTGGCAGAAGCAGCAGTATGGTCAAGATTCTTTGGTTCAGGTTGAGATCAGAGTAAAAGCTTTGGAAGGAAGGGCCGACTGGTCAGGCTGGACGATCGTTACCAAGGGAGCTTGTGCTAAGGATGGAGCCAACAGGGCAGCATATCTGGTGCTAAAGGACATCATCGCTCGTTTTCTAGCGGATCTTGCAGATGCATGGCCAGGAGTGTTCCCACGTGGATCAACTTTTCCTGTGGATTGGATGCAGACTGAGGAGACAACTCTGACAGGAGGCGAAGAGGAGCTTTTCTTTTGTGAGACCCCAGCCATGGGTGCCACTGGAGCTCTTCTAAGCACTTGTGAGAGTTTGGAGCGCAGTCTGGCAGATGTTGCAGAAATCCACAGCGCCACGATGGAGAGCAAGCGTCAGTTGTAGCAAGAGTTCGAGACAGCAGTCGAGACCCTTCAGGCAGAGTTAGCTCAGATAACTCTGGAACGCAATCAGGCTCAGGCTAAGTTGGAGGAGGAGATCACCGCTCGTGTGGTCAGTGAGCAGTTGCTTCTCGATGCCACCAACTCCAGGAATGAAGCTTGGACCGAGTCAAAAGATCTGCAGGCTAGAGTTGCAGAGTTGGAGGGAACCCTCAATGGACAGCAGGAGTACATCAACAACCTGCACGAGGCTTTCCACGTCCTCCATCAGCAGAAGGCAGCAGCAGCAGCTGAAGCCGCCGAAGCACCTGTACCTGAGGAGCCAGAGCCACAGGATGGAGTAATCCTTGGTCCTGACTCACCGAACGAGGACTTCGCTGACGAGCCCTTCTACGACGACAACCTCGACGACAACATCGGAGAGCACAACTACTCCGACGGTTACTGAGCGCTAGTTTAGGAGTTGATCTTCCGCGCAAGGAGCTTTTGTATCTTGATGTTGTTTAAGACTCTGTTAAATTTGGATCTTCACGATGTGTAAGCCAAATATGGAATTTAAGTCCAGGCGTTGTTCTGGCGACGAATTTGGAATGTTATTTTGTTGACACCGTTTTTCGACACGTGTCAAATGGATCGAAGCTTGATTGGCTGGCGACTATTCTCCATCGGCGTCGGTAAAGTATGAGCTGATATGGCCAATGGGAGAGTGCTACAGAAGGTCAAGTATGTTGCCGATGAAGGTTGGGTAATCTTTGCCGACAGAGGTTGATTGGTGGTTGCCGATGAAGAATCATTGCCGATGAAAGGTAGTTGCCGATTACGGATGAAGGTTGGCTGCCGATTGCCGATGAGGGCTCGTTGCCGATTACAGATGAAGAAGATGCTGCCGATTGCCGGTCGGGAAAGTGTTGCCGATGCTGATGGGCGTAACTTAGTGCTTGGCGGCAGCAGAAGGTTGCCGGTGGTCGAAAGAAGGAAAGTGCGGATTAAAGGGATCTGCCGATGGAAAGATTTCATCGAAGAGAATAATAAGGAAACTTGTGTTTTATACCAGTATTATTATAGTAGTTTGAGTCCGACTCTTGCATGAGTCGTTTATTTTCCTTTAAAATAGGTGTGTTTGTTTAGGAAATAAATATTGCTATCCGGCTCCTGCGCGAGTCAGTTTCCTTTAAAGTAGGAGTTTGTTTTAGGAAAAATATGTGTCGTGTCATTATACAACTCTTCATGTGGGAGTATAAATATGAGCCCGAGGGCTATGGAATAAAGAGATCAATCCAATCAAAAACAAACCAATTCTACTTTTATCCTACTTTTACTGCAATTTCCCTTTTATGCATTAGTTGTAGCTTTAACGAGTTCTTCAAGCTTTCGACGGGCTCCATCACCTTGATCTCTGTCAAAATCCTTGTTAGTTCCGCTTGGGAGTACCTCTAGGCTTTGGCAATCCGGGCGCATCGCTGTTTGCCTCGTCTAGCTTTGCTCTAGCTATCCGTGATCAATCTGAGCCTTGACGTCCGGGCGCATCGCTGTCGTCTCGTTCAGTTTGTCATAGTTATCATCCTTGTCGATTGATTGGTCAAATCGACTGGCACGCCCTCGACATCGAGCTTTGGGTAATAGCCCGAGGTGTTCACAGATCTGACGCTTTTTGTGTCAACCCCTCTTTTGGCACGCTCGGTGGGACCTGATTATATAAATCTACACATCCGGCATGGCTGATCACGCCGATGTTAATCAGAGGAATATCATTGAAGTGTCTAAGGCCGATCTGAAAGATGATCAGAAGCAGGCCATGGAGCGGGCTATGGAGGAATACAGGCAGCTGTATCTCAAATCCTTCAGCCTCAGCAGGAGCAGCGAAGCAATTCAGAAGCAAGATCCGCTGTTGCCACGGCAGGTCACGTACGACGCCAACCCTAGCAAGCTACAAGAGATGGTTAACGCCGTTGTAAGTCAAGCTTTGATTAACCACTCTAGCGTGCTGTCCAATACTGTCTACAATGCTGTTGCACAAACATTCAAAGAAGGACATGCACCGCGATATGCCGGCCCAGCGTACCATCAACCTGGGATGGCATCTGCAAGCCCATCAGCGGCTCAGATGGCGTCTTCCACCCCGGTGGAACCGTCTGCCGATGTGGCTACGTCACCAAGACCGAACGCTGGCGATGCTACCAAGTTCAACGCAGATCTAGCCGCGTCGGCAACTTCAGGACCAGCCCCCGCTAACTGGTGGGGATACGGTATGCCTCCGAATCTATATGCTGGCTCTAACCTGGTGCAGGGAGACGGGTCAACCTGGAAGAACTCTACATCATCGGCAGCACAGCCACAGCCGATGGCTCATGTGATGCACAACTCCGCGCCTGCTCCAACCATACAAGTGCCATCAGATGATCTCCAAGTGATCCCCAACATACCTCTGATGCCACCATCCGCAAGTTCTGTGCCGATGCAACACATTATAACCACCGGTAGTCAATCTCTGGCGGCAAACGCTCAAGCCGGAGCTCCGTATCCCAAGGCAATCTGGTGATCAATTGCTCCAAGATTCAAGAGCCGCATGCTCCGGTCAGCTATCAACCATCGGCAAGTCACATGCCGATGCCTTACAATATGGGATGGGTCAACCAGCCACCAGCTCAGCAGCCCGGCGCGCCAATGTGTTATTATGGAGGCCCAGCTTACATCCAAGGCGGATCATCGGTACAACAACCGATGAACGTAACAGTTCAGCCGACTCCGCCAAGTATGTCAAATCATCCATCGGTAAGCCAACCGATGCATAGCATGCAAATGACTGATGCTGCGCCTGCGATAACTGCATATCTTCAAGGGGCGCGTCAGCCGACTCCGCCAAGCATGCCAATCTATCCATCGGTAAATCAGCCGATGCATAGCGTCCAGATGACTGGTGCTGCGCCCACGACTACTGCACATCTCCAAGAGGCGCGTCAGCCGACTCCACCAGTCGATAATCAGCCAATGAGTCAGCAGGAGCAGGATGCGTATTGGGTCGGCAAGATTGCCGAAGTCATGAAGGAGCAATTCGGTATCAAACCCAAGGTCAATACATACTCCTATCGGACCCCGTACCCGCCTGCATATGACTTGATTCCTCTCCCAAATCGGTACAAGGTGCCTGATTTTACCAAGTTCTCCGGCCAAGACGACACGTCGACGATGGAGCACATCAACCGCTTCATTATCCAGTGCGGGGAGGCTGCCAGCAGGGAGGAATTAAGGGTGAGACTGTTCTCGTCATCATTGTCTGGATCGGCTTTCACATGGTTCATATCATTGCCTCCAAATTCTATAATTACATGGGCCGATCTGGAGAGGCAATTTCACAAATACTTCTTTGCTGGCATACATGAGAAGAAGCTTACCGATTTGGTTAAAATGAGACAGCGCAACGACGAATCGGTGGAAAGTTTTGTGCAGAGGCTGCGGGATGTGAAGAACAAGTGCTACAGTCTGGTGCTTGATGATCGGCAACTAGCAGATTTGGCCTTCCAGGGGTTACTGCCGCACATCAAGGACAAGTACGCGTCCCAGGAGTTTGAGAGCCTAAGTCACCTGGTGCAGAGGATTGTCGATCAGGATGTTAAAGCCTTTGAGCCCAGGAAGACTTGGAACAAGAAGGTGACCTTCATCGGGAGAGAAGAAGACTTTGGATCGGATGAAGAGCTGAATGTCGATGCGGCCGAATGGGTGAAGGATAAGAAGCCTGTGTCTTGTCCGTTCGGCCAAAAAGAAACAGAAAGGTTCACCTTTGATATCACCAAGGCCGATAGGATGTTTGACCTATTGCTGCAAGAGGGGCGAATCAAGTTGGCGCCCAATCAAGTGATTCCATCGGCCGAAGAGCTCAAGAAGATTAGGTACTGCAAGTGGCATAATGCAACCTCACACAGTACCAATGACTGCAAAGTATTCAGGTAGCAGTTGCAGTCGGAGATTGAGTCTGGGCGTATTAAGTTTGAAAACTCGAAAGCCCAGAAGCCGATGAAGATAGATCAGCACCCGTTCCCAAACAACATGGTGGAGATCAATGAAAAAACCAAAGTGCTGACATCGGAAGCCGCCAGAAGGAATTCATCGGTAGATCCTGACTACCAAGTGCCTAAGCGCGACGCAGGAAAGCTTGCCGATGACAGAAAGGGTAAGAAGGTTGCCGATGAAGGTAACAGTGCCAACAGGGCTCCTGGAGTGGTGATCACCCATAAACAGTCAAGGCGCTATCATCGGCAATCACGTGAAGAGCAGTATCGGCAAGAGGAGGAAGAGCATCGAGAATGGCTTTGGCATAAGGACCATTGGAGGTGTCCCTTCTTCGTTCATTGCTGAGAGGAAGGCATCAAGCTGCCTACTGCCGATGACTGTTCAGAATGCAATGGGTACCACACAGCCGATCGGTCAGGTAAGCGACCTTGTTTTGATGATCAGGCACCCAGGTACGCCCGGCCGCTCAGAGAAGACAGATCGGCACATGACCGACTGGGGGGCAAGCTCAGTGCCCATGATCGTCTTGGCAGGCGTGTTGACCAGAGAGAGCTCGAGGAGATGGCCAACGCTAGAGTGCCCGACGAGGAGATATTCTCCAGGGATCCCAACATCGGAAGAAGTGCCGATGTAAGCAGTGAGAGGCAGCATCAACCTGTCTGGAAGACCAAGCTTCCTCCCTGGTGCCCTAAGGGTTTGACTAAGACCCAGAAGAGGAGAATTCAGCGCCAGCGCCGCGACGACCTATGTGACAGTGCAGAACCCTCAGAGGAGAAGCAATGGAGGCTGAAGCGCGAGGACAGAGGCCCATCGGCAGATATAAACATGGTTGTCATGTTGCCGATGGAGTTTATGGCACCCGTCAGCAATGATGAAGAGGTTGCCGAGATGGCACAGTTGGTGCTGGACCCGATGGCGGCTATCTTCGAAAGGCCGGCCGAAGACGAGAGGTGGCACTTGAGGGCTCTGTTTGTTAAGGGCAAGGTGGATGGTCAGCCGATGACCAAAATGCTAGTGGATGGCGGCGCGTCGATCAACATAATGCCCTATGTCGTGTTCAGGAAGCTTGGTAAAGGCGATCGGGACTTGGTCGAGACCGACATGAAGCTCAAGGACTTCGAAGGCAATGTGTCAACCGCCATGGGAGCCATATGTGTTGAACTAACCATCGGCAGTAAGACTTTGCCGACAACGTTCTTCGTAATCAGCGGCAAAGGCACCTACATCTTGCTCCTTGGGAGGGACTGGATTCATGCTAATTGCTATGTCCCTTCTACTATGCATCAGAGCTTGGTACAGTGGATTGGGGATAGAATTGAAGTCGTCCGCGGTGAGGCCCCATCTACTGTTGCATCGGCGGAGTTAGACACTTATGAGCAGACCAGGTGCATATCTGGCGAAGCCTGGGACAAAGAGTTCCTCAAAGTCGCCGATTACCGCATCAAACCGATCCAAGCAGTCGGTCCTGAGGAGTCTTGATGGATCAGTTCGCCGATGACGGAAAGCTGGGGCAGGGCTTCACGTCCGCCGATGACTTGCTCAAGGTTGACATCGGCGATGGTAGTAAACCTAGGCCTACTTTTATCAGTGCTAAGTTAGATTCCCAATGTAAGCAGCAGTTAATTGATTTATTAAAAGAAAATAAAGATTGTTTCGCTTGGGATTATACAGAGATGCCTGGTTTAGACCGATCGATAGTCGAACATCGGTTACCCATCAAGTCTGGTTTCCAGCCACATCGACAGCTGGCGCGCCGATGCAATCCTACTATCTTACCCGATATCAAGGCTGAGATTACTAAGTTGATCGAAGCTGGATTTATTCGGCAATGCCGATATGCCGATTGGATTTCTAATGTGGTTCCTGTGTATAAAAAGAATGGAAAACTTCATGTTTGTATTGATTTCAGGAACTTGAACAAGGCCACGCCGATGGATGGCTACCCGATGCCCGTTGCCGATCTGCTGATCGATGCTGCTGCTGGACATCAAATTATTAGCTTCATGGATGGTAATGCTGGGTACAATCAAATATTCATGGCTGAAGAAGACATACCCAAGACTGCTTTCCGGTGTCCAGGTCACGTCGGCTTGTTTGAGTGGGTAGTCATGACTTTTGGCTTGAAGAATGCCGGTGCTACTTATCAGAGGGCGATGAATTTTATCTTTCATAAATACATCGGCACAATTGTTGAGATCTACATTGATGATGTGGTGGTTAAGTCTGGAGACTTCAAGAAGCATCTTGCCGATTTGCGGAAAATATTGGAGTGCACGAGGGAGCATGGGCTGAAGATGAATCCTAACAAGTGTGCGTTTGGTGTATCGGCAGGGCAGTTTCTGGGCTTCATGATACATCAGAGAGGCATCGAAATCGGCAGAAAATCTATTGATGCAATTAACAGGGTAGTTGCTCCCAAAAACAAGACTGAGCTGCAGTTTCTGATCGGCAAGATTAATTTCATTAGAAGATTTATATCCAATCTGTCTGGTAAGATTAAATCTTTTAGTCCTCTGTTAAAGTTGAAGGCCGATCAGGAATTTATATGGAGAGAGGAGCAGCAGTCAGCCCTAGAAGAGATTAAAAGGTACTTGGTAAATCCCCCAGTCTTAGTTCCACCTCAGCACGGGAAGCCTTTCAGGTTATATTTGTCTGCCGATGACGGTGTTATCGGGTCAACCTTAATCCAAGAGTTTGAAGGGAAGGAGCGTGTAATATATTACCTGAGCAGAAGGTTGGTGGACGCTGAAACCAGGTATTCGGCCACAGAGAGATTGTGCTTATGTTTATACTTCTCTTGTACTAAATTAAGACACTACTTACTGTCGGCCGAATGTACTGTTGTCTGCAAAGATGATGTGGTCAAGTACATGTTGTCAATGCCAATTTTGAGTGGACGAATCGGTAAATGGATTCTGGCATTATCTGAATTTGACCTAAGGTATGAATCGGCAAAGGCTGTTAAGGGTCAGGTGATGGCCGATTTTGTCACTCAGCACTGCAATATGGTGGGCTTTGTTGAAATTGCCCCTTGGGCTCTGTTCTTTGATGGGTCTACATGCAAGGATGGAGCAGGTATCGATATTCTGTTAATTTCACCCCAAGGACAGAGGTATGAGATTTCTTTGCCGATTGTTGCTACTTCGATGAACAATCAGGCTGAGTACCAGGCTTTGCTTAAAGGGTTAGAGCTGCTCAGGGAGGTGCATGCCGATGCCGTTGAAATCTTCGGTGATTCCATGTTGGTGATTAATCAGCTGATCGGGACATATGAGTGCCGAAGTGAAGTGTTAATTGCAGCCCATGAGCGGTGTCTGCGGTTGTTAAAGGAGTTCAAAGAGTACCGCCTTGAGCACATTCCAAGGTTGCATAATGAAGAGGCTAATCAGCTGGCACAGAATGCCTCAGGATATCAGCCGATTCAGGAAGTCACGACATCGGTAACAGATGCCGATGACTGGAGAAAGGGGATTGCCGATTACTTGAGGGATCCATCCAGAAAAGTTGAAAGGCGCCTAAGGTTCCAAGTCACTAAGTATGTGCTCCTTGATAATGAGTTGTATTATCGGACAATTGACGGAGTTTTGCTTAGATGTCTTGGCAAAGAGGAATCAAGGGAGTTGATGGGTGAGATCCATGAAGGTGTATGTGGAGCACATCAATCGGCATTCAAGATGAAGTGGATGATTAGGCGAAATGGATATTATTGGCCGACAATCCTGGAAGATTGTTTCAATTATTTCAAAGGGTGCCAAGATTGTCAGAAGTTTGGTAATGTGCAAAGGGCGCCTGCATTGACAATGAATCCTATAATTAAACCTTTGCCGTTCAGAGGATGGGCTATTGATCTCATCGGCCAGATTTATCCGCCGTCGAGCAAGGGGCACAAGTTCATACTTGTTGCTACCGATTACTTCACTAAATGGGTTGAGGCAATTCCGTTGAAAAAGGTGACATCGGCAAACATGGTGGATTTCGTTAAGGAGCATATTGTTTACCGATTTGGTATTCCTCAGACCATTACCACCGATCAAGGGACCATGTTCACATCGGGAGAGTTTGATGACTTTGCCGCTAGCATGGGTTTCAAGGTGTTGAATTCTTCTCCTTATTACGCTCAAGCTAACGGTCAAGCCGAAGTGACCAATAAAGGAGTCATTAAGCTTATAAAACGCAAGATTGAAGAAAACCCTAGAAGGTGGCACGTGGTGTTGAACGAAGCTTTATGGTCATATCGGATGGCTTGTCATGGTGCAACCAAGGTCTCGCCGTATCAGTTGGTTTATGGACACGATGCTGTCCTACCTTGGGAAATTAAAATTGGTTCTAGGCGATTATCTTTTCAAGATCAGTTGACGACCGATGATTACGTTACTCTGATGAAAGATGAGTTAGAAGATTTGGCAGGTCATCGGTTGAGAGCGTTAATTAATATTGAAGAGAACAAGAAGAGGGTTGCCCGATGGTATGATAAGAAAGTAAAGGTAAAAGAATTTGCCGATGGTGATTTGGTTTGGAAGTTGATTTTACCGATTGGGACTAAGAGCTCTAAGTTTGAAAAGTGGTCCCCTAATTGGGAAGGTCCTTATCGGATAAAACAGTCTGCTCCTGGTAATGCGTACATTTTGGAAACCCTCGAGGGGATGACGTTTTCTAGGGCGATCAACGGCAAATACTTGAAGAGATATTACCCTAGCGTATGGGTAGACGCATGATGCTTAGTCAAATGCCGATGAAAAGTGAACTTATAAAAACATCGGTAAAAGCAAACTGGCGTTATATTACAAAACAAAATTAAGTATCAGGTTACATTCCTACCGATACTACAGACATCAAAATAAGGAATGAATAACATTTATCGCGCGCAGGCGAATTTGGTCTATTTCATCTAACTCCTGAGCGTCAGCATCGGCAGAGCCCTCAACCGGCTTGATCTTCTTCTTCCATGAGATAGCTTGCCGAGCATATTGATCCCTTTCTTGCTGCAAAGCTCCGATGGAGTCAGACAGTTGGGTCTTCTGTTGATTGGTAGCTGTCAGACCCTCCTCAATCTGTTGCAGTTCTACCAGCAGCTCCTCTTTCCTCACCGATAGCCGAGAGATTTCCTGGTCGAGGTTGCCGATGGAAGTTTTGGCTTGACCAATGCTTTTGTGCTTCTCATCGGCAAGGCCTTTAAATCTGAACTTCTCTTCCTCGCTCTTGGCTTGGGCCGCTCTATCAGCAATGCGACGAGTAAGCCGCTGGTACTGAATTTGTTTGACGTCAATGGAAGCTGCTTGGAGGATGGTTTCTGCTGCATCGGCGGAAAGATGGCTCTGGATATCTTTGAATATAATCCTTGCCGCCGATGAGTCCTGGACAAGTTGGGAAGTATCTTGCAGTAGTAGGGAGAGCAACTCCTCAAGCTTGGACTTGACTTCTGCCGATAGAGCCGGGCGGGAACTCTCCTCTTCATCATCATCGGGGACGTCGACGGCGAAGGAGAATAGACTGTCTGTTTGGAGGCGACCTTGGCGCTCATCTCTGGTCTGAAGGTTTAGACTGTAGGAGAAGAGGCTGTCCGGAGAGTCTTGGGCCTGAAAACAGAGGTTAAAGTATGCTGATTGTAAAACTATACTGTGAGCTTTAAGGTAATCTACTTACCGTCTTGAAGCGGATCTCCTGCCTGGGGCTTGGCATGCTAGACGGTCCAGCTTCATCTTGAACATCGGCAGCAGACGCCGATGACTGAGCCTGTGTTGGGGAGGCAGCTGACGCTTCTAGTCTTGGCGTGGTTGTTGCTGGTATCGCCTCCGATGTAGTGGCGGTTTCTTGGGGTGGCACTATGTCATCGGGGACCTGGATCGACGGTGCCGATGCCGACGTCGTTGCTGCTGCGGGAGCTTGAGTGGTTCCTTCGCCAGATAATCTGGTTGGCAATGCCGACGCCAATGCTACCTCCACTGCTACGGCGGGAGTTGTTTCTTCAGTCACCACAACCGGTGCCGATGCCGATGCCATTTCGATCTCCTGGACGGGGGCGTCATCCATCGGCTGTTCAGGTACGGAGGTCGATGGAGCTCCTACCGATGACCCATCGGCAGGTGGCGCGACTGGAGCTGGAAGCTCTGCTGGCAGCGTATCGGCAGCTGATGGTGCAGTTGGAGCCGATGGCGGAGGGGAAGCCAGCCTCAAGCGCCTTTTCTTTGTCGGCGCAGCAGTAGGAGAGCCAATCCGCTTGGATGAAGACTGGGGGGCATCGGCAATAGGGTCAGAAGTTAGTTGTATTCTGTGAGCAGATGCCGATGACCATAATGCCTGAAAATGAAAAGCGAGTTATGCAAGGTAAATGTTGCCGATGGAACAATATATGATCGGTACAAGTAAAGAGTTTACTGCATAAGTTTGCGTGAAGGCAACAGCGGCAGCCGATGTAGCCTGAGCTATTGTAGGCATCGACAAAGGTACCTGTTGGGGCGTAAAGGCAGCCAGTGATGGGGCTTTGTTGCCGATGATCGATATAGGACCCATCATCCGGAGTTTGAAGGGTCTACCGCTGTTGCTCGTTGTGGGGACTGGATCATCGGCCTGTCAAGTGCAAAGGTGCGAAGGGGCATAAGAGTTAGGTGTTGGTACCGATGACAAGTGAAATAAAATCATAAAAGTACATCGGAAGGAAGACTTACTGCGTCGTCGGGGATGACGTAATCGGCGTCGATTAAGTGCCGATAATAATGTGAAGACTTGGCGAGTAGCTGGCACTTTCATTCTTGCCACCAAGACTTGAATTCGTTGGTGATGAAGGAGGTCGGCGTCCAGGAAGACAAGTCGAGGTCTGACAAATCGGCATCGGCAAGGAGGCTGATGACTTTGTTCCAATCCAGATTGCTGGAGATTGTCTGTCTGGGTTTTACTACATTGGAATAGCACAACTTGATCGACAGTTGGCCAAATGCCAGTTGTCTCGCCGCTGCCGATGGATAGTAAAACTCGTACGATGGCGGAGCATTCTTCCCAGATCCGAAGATGTTTACTGGGAGAGCTTGGGGAGTGATGCTAGCCCTCATGATTGCTTGGTTTTTAGGCAAGCTCATATCGGTCAAGTGGAACAGCAGTGGAAAATGGTTCTGTTCATCAAGATACGGCCACCAAGTCTGTTCTGAGGAGTGAAGTCCGTTGTAGAACCTCTGGAAAAAGTAGCCGAAGTGCTCTACATCGGCATCGGTGCCCGGCAGCATTATGATGGCTTCTCCAAAGTTGAGCGGAGCTCGAGTTGCCAATTCATCATCATCACATCGGTAATCTTCTGATATGTCCCTCGGGAATTGCTGGGCAAACAGATCAAACTCGAGGGCCTTGTGCATATGTGCGTTCAGCCATAGATTGATGAACCACCAGGGGCCTCCGAAATTGCCGATGGGCTCTCCTAGCAGCAGTTTGTTGGATACTTGGTGCAGCAATCGGTAAACTGACCCGAGGAGGTACTTGCCTAAGGGGAGCCTTGTGCCATTGGCAAGTAGTTCGGCCGCAGGAAGGTGCATGGTGGTCGGGCCGATAGTTTTGCCACAGAAGACAAATTTTTCTAACCACATGTTTAAGAAGATGGCATGCTCCCGTTGGCTTACCGATCCAGTTTTCTGGTGCTCCTGAATGTAGCCTATCCAGCCGCCGATACTGCGGTGTGTTCACCTTATGCTCAGCTTTTCTGTTGAAGAGGCTAAGCGTATCGGCAGAAGTGATGTCCAAGCCGGTCAACATGTAGACATCGGCAAGGGTAGGAGTAGTTGGTCCATGCCTGAAGAGGAAGGCATTCATGCTATCGGACCAGAAGTATGAAGCTGCTATCATTAAGTTCTCATTCTTCTCTGCATCGGCAATTGAGAGCCTAATGCATTGATCTAAGCTACGCTCCTGCCAGTACACCTGCTGTGACCTTGCCAACCTCAGATACCAGTTTTTCCATCCTTTGGTGTGCTTGGGCCATGAACGGAATGTATCCTTCCACAATCCCAGACCAAAGCTTTCAGATCTAAATGGTATCCTATTGGTTTCTGCGTTGATGATGGAAGTGGGGTCTGGATTGCCCATTGGGCCTAGGCAGCTAAGATTGGAACCGGCAAGAGGGATAATGACTTTGTTGTACAGCTCCTAGGGTTCGAGAAAAAGACGAATCAGAAGGAAGAACAGAGATGAAATCAGGTTTTTTTTTGCGCAAAAAAGAGAGGTTGGATTAGATGAGGAATGGATCTTACCTTCGGGATGTCAACTTGGATCACCATTTGGAGCCGGAGGTGTGCTTGGTTCGTCCTTAGATTGCGAAGGGTACTGTTGCTCGAGCTTGTGTTCTTCAGGGCAGCCGGAGGTTGAAGACGAAGGCAGGAAGGTGAAAGTGAAAATGGGCTCGGGTAAAAAGGATGGTGTGGACCCCAGTAATTTTTATAAGCCTGTTCAGGGGCATTTTGGGTTCTGTTCCACACTGTGCAAGAATGTAGGGAGGCCCGCGGTGGATATGCGCGGTAATCGAGGTGGTAAGTAACAATTCGTGCTACAATCGAGGGATTTTATTATTTAATTGCAGTTCCACATGCGGGGATCGAGGAAACCGTACGCCTATCTCGGGGATAACGGCTACAGCAACGGCTACAGCAACGGCTACAGTGGAGAGAGTTTCGGCACGTAAAGTTATACGCTCCGAAACTGGGGGGCATGTGTTGACACCGTTTTTCGACACGTGTCAAATGGATCGAAGCTTGATTGGCTGGTGACTGTTCTCCATCGGCGTCGGTAAAGTATGAGCTGATATGGCCGATGGGAGAGTGCTACAGAAGGTCAAGTATGTTGCTGATGAAGGTTGGGTAATCTTTGCCGACAGAGGTTGATTGGTGGTTGCCGATGACGAATCATTGCCGATGAAAGCTAGTTGCCGATTACCGATGAAGGTTGGCTGCCGATTGCCGATGAGGGCTCATTGCCGATTACCGATGAAGAAGATGCTGCCGATTGCCGGTCGGGAAAGTGTTGCCGATGCTTATGGGCGTAACTTAGTGCTTGGCGGCAGCAGAAGGTTGCCGGTGGTCGAAAGAAGGAAAGTGCAGATTAAAGGGATCTGCCGATGGAAAGTTTTCATCGAAGAGAAGAATAAGGAAACTGGTGTTTTATACCAGTATTATTATAGTAGTTTGAGTCCGACTCTTGCATGAGTCATTTATTTTCCTTTAAAATAGGTGTGTTTGTTTAGGAAATAAATATTGCTATCCGGCTCCTGCGCGAGTCAGTTTCCTTTAAAGTAGGAGTTTGTTTTAGGAAAAATATGTGTCGTGTCATTGTACAACTCTCCATGTGGGAGTATAAATATGAGCCCGAGGGCTATGGAATAAAGAGATCAATCCAATCAAAAACAAACCAATTCTACTTTTATCCTACTTTTACTGCAATTTCCCTTTTATGTATTAGTTGTAGCTTTAACGAGTTCTTCAAGCTTTCGACGGGCTGCATCACCTTGATCTCCGTCAAAATCCTTGTTAGTTCCGCTTGGAGTACCTCTAGGCTTTGGCAATCCGGGCGCATCGCTGTTTGCCTCGTCTAGCTCTGCTCTAGTTATCCGTGATCAATCTGAGCCTTGACGTCCGGGCGCATCGCTGTCGTCTCGTTCAGTTTGTCATAGTTATCATCCTTGTCGATTGATTGGTCAAATCGACTGGCACGCCCTCGACATCGAGCTTTGGGTAATAGCCCGAGGTGTTCACAGATCTGACGCTTTTTGTGTCAACATATTTGTATGTTTATGATAAGTAATTAATTCTGTGATGTTATGTGGAAAGATGAATAACTATATCTGGTCGTGTGCTTAATGTTACATTTTGTACAGCACAGTATTTATTCATCATTCAATATATCATCACCTGATTGTTGCTTGTTAATGGGCTATACAGATGACATCTAACACTCGTCGCACCAACCGGGGTGATGGAGAGGCATCCTAGAGAGAGGACTTGCCACCACCACCACCACCTGCAATGACACCGGAAGCGTTCTTTGGCCAGTTTTTGGGTAACCAAAGAAGTGTCGAAGAGATGCAGCAGCAGATGAATGAAACTCTGCGCAACATCGCTGCCAACACAGCTCAGCAGCACACACAACAGCGGGGGGCCGCACCTAACCAGTACAGTTCTTATAAGGATTTTATGGACACTCGCCCTCTTATCTTCAAGGAAGCTTCTGAACCGCTAGAAGCAGATGAGTGGCTGCACTCCATGACACAGAAGTTTAGGCTTCTACGTCTAACGGAGGAGTTGAAGGCGGAGTATGCCGCGCACAGGCTGGAAGGACCAGCAAGTATCTGGTGGTCCTAGTACCGTGATAACTTGCCTGCCGGTACTGCAGTTACATGAGAGTTGTTCTCCACAGCTATGCGCCGTCACTACATCCCAGACGGTGTGATGGAGATGAAGCTTACCAAGTTCATGAGGCTGTCCCAAGGGACCAGAACAGTGACAGAGTACCTCAGCAGTTTCAACAAGTTAGCTCGCTATGCCAGTGACTTTGTCAACACGGACGCCAAGAAGATCGCTAGCTTCAAGAGGGGTATGAACGCCGCTCTTTTGTCCAAGATGGGAAATAGTCACCGCATCACCTTCAGTGACTTCATCAGCGACTGCTTGAATCAAGAGACCAATGACAACCGGTTGTTTGCAGAAACGCGTCGTCGCATCTCAGAAGGAGGATCTCATCAGAATAGAGGTCCCAGTGCTTCAAGGCCAGTGTTTCGTCCACCACAAGTTGGTGCACGTTTCCGACCACCTCAAGGGAAGATGACCAATGCTCGTGCTCGTCCCGCATATCAAAGACCCTTCTCTGCACCTCTGCAACAGAATAAGGGTAAAGCCGCAGCACCTGCAGCTGGAAGTCAGAAGACGCCATCTGTGGTAGGACCGTGCTTCAATTGCGGACAATCAGGTCACCTCTCTCGCTTCTGCACGAAGCCCAGAAGGCAGTTCAACTATCCCCAGCAGCCTCGCACAGGGAATGTTCATCATACAACCTTGGAGGAAGTACCAGAAGGTGAGCCCATCACGGCTGGTACGTTTCTTGTTAATCAATGTCCTGCAGTTATCTTGTTTGATTCTGGAGCATCGCATTCTTTCGTTAGTGGGAACTTCGTGCTGCGGAGTCAACAGAAGGTGGTAGATTTTGAAAAGGAGTATCAGATTAGTGCAGCAGGAGCTGTCCTATATACTCGTAAGATGGTAAAGGATGTAGAAATTACCATGGGGACGGCATCGATACATGTCAACCTCATCGTAATACCTGAGCTAGGTCTAGATGTAATCCTTGGTATGGAATAGATGAAAGCTTGGAAAGTGCATCTAGATATCGCCCAACGAGCAGTATCTATCACAAACCCACGGAATGGAGTTACCTTTGGGATCTTCTTACCTAAGAACCCAAATCAGCTTGGAGTCATGTTTGCTATCACTGCAGAGTTGTTGGATAAGATTCCTGTAGTGTGTGAGTTCCCAGATGTGTTTCCTGACGATCTTCCAGGGTTACCTCCAGATCGAGATGTCGAGTTTGCCATAGAGCTAGCTCCAGGAACAGCACCTATATCTAGGAGACCATATAGGATGCCACCCAACGAGTTAGCCGAACTCAAGAAACAACTCCAGGAGTTGCTGGAAAAAGGTTTGATCCGACCGAGTTGTTCACCTTGGGGATGTCCCGCCATCTTTGTGAAAAAGAAGGATAAAACCTTAAGAATGTGCGTGGATTATCGCCCTCTCAATACAGTTACCGTCAAAAACAAATATCCGTTGCCGCGGATTGATCTGTTGTTTGATCAGTTGTCTAAAGCTAAAGTGTTCTCCAAGATAGATCTACGATTTCGTTATCATCAGATTAAGATCAGAAAGGAAGATGTACCTAAGACCGCTTTCTCCACAAGATACGGTCTCTTTGAATATCTAGTGATGTCTTTTGGATTGACCAATGCGCTTGCGCATTTCATGTACTTGATGAACTCCGTGTTCATGCAAGAGTTGGATAAGTTTGTGGTAGTTTTCATCGATGACATCCTGGTGTATTCAGAGAATGAGAAGGATCACGCAGAACACCTGCGAGTAGTGCTGAAACGGTTGAGAGAGCATAAGCTTTATGCCAAGTTTAGCAAGTGTGAGTTTTGGTTGACAAAAGTACCTTTTCTGGGTCATATCTTATCAGCGGAGGGTATCTCAGTGGATCCCTCAAAGGTGCAAGAAGTTATGAATTGGATAGCACCCGTTAACGTGCATGAGGTTCGCAGCTTTTTAGGATTGGCCGGATACTACCGTCGTTTTATCCCGAACTTTTCTAAGATAGCTAAACCTATGACAAGGTTAACACAGGAAAACAAGAAGTTTGAATGGAGCGAAGATTGTGAAACAGCTTTCCATACCCTGCGGACACTGTTAACAACGCACCAGTTTTAGCACAACCAAATTTGGAGGAACCTTTTGATGTGTTTTGTGATGCATCTACCATTGGATTAGGATGTGTGCTAATGAAGAATGGAAGAGTCATTGCTTATGACTCGCGACAACTCCGATCTCATGAAGAGAATTACCCGACACATGACTTGGAGTTAGTAGCAGCTGTGCATGCTTTGAAGATATGGAGGCATTACTTGATGGGTAATCTGTGCCACATCTTCACGGATCATAAAAGTTTGAAGTACTTGTTTACCCAGTCCGAATTGAATATGAGGCAGAGAAGATGGTTGGAGCTAATCAAGGATTATAACTTGGAAGTGCATTATCACCCTAGAAAAGCAAATGTTGTAGCAGATGCCTTGAGCCGCAAATCTCATTGCAACTTGTTGCAACCCTTGTTAGAAGATGGTTTTGATCTAATGCATCCTTCGGTCATAAATAATATTGTTATCCAGTGCACCTTGGATAGTGATATTATTGAAGGAAAGAAATCGGACAAGGAGCTTGTGCAAATCAAACAAAGGTTGGAAACCAGTGAATCCCTAAATTTCAAAGTGGATCAGAAAGGAGTCCTATGGTTCAATCGACGTTTGGTAGTACCTAAGGATCAAGTCTTGCGAGAAAGGATTCTCAATGAAGCACACAACTCAAGGTTATCAATCCACCCTGGTAGCAGTAAGATGTATCAAGACCTGAGGACAAGGTTTTGGTGGTCTAAGATGAAGTTGGATATCGCAGAATATGTTGCAAAGTGTGATACGTGTTGTCGCATCAAGGCAGTGCACATGAAACCTACCGGGTTGTTACAACCTCTTTCTATCCCTGAGTGGAAGTGGGAAGATATCAGTATGGATTTCATCACAGGTTTGCCTGCTACTCAGAAAGGAAACGACTCGATATGGGTTATCGTTGATTGGTTAACAAAAGTCGCTCACTTCATACCAGTCAAAGTTACACATCGACCACATCAGTATGCAGAGCTTTATGTTCAGAATATCTTAAGATTGCATGGTATTCCTAAGACTATCATATCCGATAGAGGATCACAGTTTATCGCTCGTTTTTGGGAGCAGTTACATAAAGAGTTGGGAACAAAGTTGATTTGAAGTTCCGCTTATCACCCTCAAACAGATGGACAAACGGAACGGGTGAATCAAGTGTTGGAAGACATGTTGAGAGCATGTGTTGTTTCAGCAGAAGGATCATGGGAGAAATGGTTACCTTTGGCTGAGTTTTCTTATAACAACAGTTACCAAGAAAGCATTAAGATGGCACCGTTCGATGCTTTGTATGGACGCCTGTAAATTGGATTGAAACAGGAGATAAGGGATTCTATGGTACGGACTATGTGAAAGAGGCAGAAGAAATAGTCCACACGGTTCAACAACATATCAAGGCAGCTCAATCTTGACAGAAAAGTTATGCAGATCAAAGAAGAAGACTTTTGGAGTTTCAAGTTGGTGATTATGTGTATCTTAAGGTATCACCAATGAGAGGCGTTCGTCGCTTTGGAGTTAAGAAGAAGTTAGCACCTCGATATGTTGGACCTTATCAGATCATCGCAAGGAAAGGTAAAGTGGCTTATCAAGTACAGTTACCCCCAGAGATGAGTTCTATCTTTCCAGTGTTCCATGTATCACAGTTCAAGAAGTGTCTTCGAGTTCCAGAAGTGGAATCTGTTCCAAGTTCAGACATCGTGATCAGCTCAGACTTGGAATACTTTGAGAAACCATAAAGGATCTTGGATACAAAGACAAGAGTCACCAGGAATCGAGAAGTGAAGACGTTCAAAGTTCTTTGGAGTCATCATGGTCCCCATGATGCAACTTGGGAGACCGAGGCCTACCTAATCACAAACTACCCCGCCTTTTATAATCAATGGTACTAAAACTCAAATCTCGGGACGATATTTCGTTAAGGGGGGAAGGGCTGTGACACCCGGTGTCAAGCTTGCATTAGGATCATCATTAGCCACTAAGCACATCATCTCATTGCATTCATGGTTGCATATGCTATCATCTCATGTGTGTGTTTATATGGTCTGAGACTAGAGTTGAATAGGTGTTTTGTGCTTAATCTGTTTAGTTACCCTACTTAGTTTTATCAAATAAAAGAAAATGGAGAAGGAAATCAGAATCGAGACAGGCCGAGCACCACCCCTCGATCTTGACCCCACCGCTCGATGACGGACTGAGGGTCTGAGTGAACGACCCCAGGCCAGAGGCTCGACCGAACCCGAGGCTCGATCGACCAGTCAGTCTATCGACGCCCCACCCTTGAGTTCTAACCCTCGACGTCTACCCTCGATGACGGACTGAGGTTTGGACGAACGACACCGCACGGAAGGCTCGACCGAGTCGGAGGCTCGATCCGCCGATCGACCCTACCCTTGATATCGACCCTCTCCCGCACGCTCGACCGCACGCATGTGTCGCACACGCTCGCGCACACTCACCCGACCGCGGCTGAGCCGTACGTCGGAGTCATCCGCCGCGTGGCCGCCGATGCCTGATCACGGAAGTGGAACACGCCATCGCCGCCGCTTCGGCTCTGCGCCGACATCGCTGTCGCCGCTCGCGCTGTCTTACTCAAATCTGAGTTAACGGCGCTAGGACCAAGTCGGCACCGCTTTTCCGCCGCTGACGCTCTGCTTCGCCGCCGCAGACCTGCCAGCCACCCTGCCGCACGCCGCGCCGTCGTTTTGCAATAACGTCGCCACAGTGCCGCGTCCGATCAGCGCCCCGCCTTGTCTCTTTCGCAGTCAAGCGCGAATCCGCGCTAACGGCGCGTCGACCAAGTCGCGATCCGCTCTGCGCCGCTCGCCGCAAGAACGCCAGCGTCGCTGCCACCGCCGCACATCGAGTCACGTCCCCTCTTGCAGCGCCGGTCGGCCATGACCAAGAAAGGAGGAGCGCCTATACCTCCACCACCTCCCGCACTCATCCGCACTCGCGCAATCGCTCGCGTTGCCTCTGTTCTCACCAGCCGATAGCTCCAAGCGCCCCTTTTAAAATCCACCACCGCCCGAGCTCCTTTGCTCATTTCCTCTCACACTAGCTTTCGCTTTTGCCCCGCACCCACGCTGCTCGCCTTTGTCTCACCAGCCGTGGACTCCAGTTGCCGGAACGCCTTCGCCGTTCTTCGACTCCGAGTCGCCACCGCACTGATCAAACCACGTTCGTCGTTCGCCGTCTCGTCTCCGACGCCTCCATCTTCGTGGAAGCTTCGCTGGAGTTAACCGAGGTGAAAACGCCGTTCCCCTAGCTTCAGTTCGACCTGTGTCGTCACAGCACCGTTGGCCGTGCGCCATTGCCGCCGCCGCGGAGCTTGCACGTGGATAGGTTTCCACAGAGCCTATCTGGCTCAGCTAGCCCTCGAGCCGCACTCACCACCTCACAACGATGCTCACGCACCACAGCGCCGAGCATCGCTTTGCCGATGATCGCTTTGCCGATGATCGCTTTGTCGTGTCACATCACCATGTTGCACCGCCACTGCACACCGTCGACCCCTCTTCACGATCGCGCCAGTTCAACCAACACCACCAGTGGATGCGCGTAAGTCATCCCGAGCCTAGCATAGCCAATCCTACCGCCGAAGACTTCACCATCGGCGAGAAAACGTCGATCAACACCGTTCTCTGTTTTCGATCGACGGTCGCTGGGCCTCGAGTAATCGAGGGTTATCCTCGAGTAATCGAGGGTCACGCCCGTCAGTTGCCTCGAGTGCCTCTGCGTGCCTCGAGCCCGTTCCCGAAATGATTTCCTATTCTGTTTTTAGTTGTATGCCATGCTTGTTTGTTTTTTTTATCTAGAGTTGGTAGAATCTTGTTGTTAGTTTTTGTGCAGTTTAAGTTATAGCCTATTTATCCTGCTAGCTAGTAGCTCGAGCCTTAGTAGCTTTGTGGTAGTTCTCTTGGGTGTATGCTTAGAATCTCTCTTGTGTGTTAAATCCTGTTCAAGCATCATCCCTGCATCATTCAGTTATTTATTTATGCATTGCAATCATTTAGGATCCGTGGAGGAACATCAAGAGCCCACAGAGACCGAAGTCCAGGAGGTACAGGAGTTGTACGAGGAGTTCCAAGAGCTCGACACTAACCTTCCTGAGTGCTCTGACCACCAACCCTCCACCTTCTCTCAAGGCAAGCCCCGGAGCATTCTTAAGCCTCCCAGTTTTTACAATTAATCTACTTGAGTATTTTATACTGTGATGCATCAGGTGATAGGAGTTGTTTGAATCCCAAATTGATGCATTACCTTCCTTGATACTTGTTTTACCTACCTTGTTACCCTGTTAATAAGAAGTAAAAGCAACCGCTTAGCATGCTTAGAAATAATGGTTACCTTTCTTTTATGTTTCGTATTATCCCTTGTGGGTAATACTATCACGGTTGGCTATATTCGCTATCGTGGAAAGAACCTATGGTAGTAATGAAATACGGTCAACAGGAAGGCAAGTGCACCAAGTGGTCAAGACTTGGGGGCAGTCCGTCCGTTGGATCGTGTAGGTTTGTACACGATGGTGGCCCTCTTACATCTTTGAATGCGCCCTTTCACATAGGGGCCGTTGTGAGTATTGACCCCGAAGCCGAGTAAACACTGTCCGGGCCGGAGCTCGCTTTGCTGTGAGCACCCCTCTAGACTGTAGGCATGATTTGCCCCGTGGTGGCCATCTATTTTCTACAATTGGGGTGGACCAATGCAAGCCCGCGTCGATTACCACCTGGACTTTGTTGAGTGGTAACCTAATGCTAACCCGACGGGGTAAAGTATGGGCGTGTGTTAAAGGTAATCTTACCAGCTGGTGTATATCGATTCGAATTGCCGCCCCCCACTGGATATGGGGGATTATGCTGAGCTTCACCATGGTACAACTCTATGTGACATCTTAATGGTTCTACTAAAATGTTGATGAAGGAACTGGATATATTATATATATTGTTTGAGTAGAATCAAGTGTGTGATCTAGTATAGATGCAATAACCTACAAATAATTAGTAGGATAAAAGCTGACTGCTCACCGCATCATGTTTAGTTTCAAACAATGTTTTATTTTGCCACAGGTGTAGTGGCGTAAGTACTACTTTTATTTGGAACAAAGTGTTGTAATAACTTTATTTCGTACTTTAAGTATTTCCGTTTGATTTGTGGCTCGTTCGAATGTGTATCCCTGAATGTACGCGATCCTGAGTTGATGTAAGAAATCCTTCGAGATTTCCGGACTACTGGGATTATATGGGCTCAAGTGTTGTAAGTGGTAGCTAATCAGCTACATTAACACTTGATCTCTTATAATTTGGGCGGTTCCGTCACAACGTCGCCCGGAGTCACCGCCGCCTCAGGAAGATTGACGTCCGGGAGAGACCCCGAAGGCGTGTATTCCGACGACGAGCACCTCGCCTCATGAGGGAGGGTCCTCGGAGTCCGAAGAGCCACCGCAATCATCCTCGTTGGTGTCTTCCGACGCCGATGAAACCTCCTCCCCCTTCTCTGCCCTATTCTTCCTGTCCTCATTTCGAATGGGGCGCGCGCTCCTTCGAGCTTTCCGCGCTTGGCTTTCCTCATTTCGCTCCTTGTTCGCTCGCCTTGACGCAACGGTCAGAAGAGGAGGGCGTCTGGGGCAGACGTCTACCCGTCCAACCTGCCAAAATTATGCCACAATCGGCCAATAGCAAAGAAATAGAAAGATAATGCTCCAACCAAAGGGAAAAAGGGGAAAGTAGAAAATACCAAGGCAACCGTATTCGGGTAGGAGAGCATCCGGGGGATGCCCTCAACTGGGTAGGACGCGTTGGTTTCCCCGGTGATGAGCCGAATGCGCGCCGTCATGGCGTCCACATCCGCCGCCTCTAGAGCGGTCATGGTTCCCTCGAGGGGCGCGTCGTCCACCAACTGAAACAACATCAGCGCTCGCTGGCGCAGGGGCACTACCCCCTTGGAGAGATAACCGTCGATAACGTCATGCGAACGCACGCCGACGTTCTTCAAAACCCGAATCGCATTAAAAGCACTCTCGAGCCGCTTCAGGTCCTTGTCCCCAACCCATGATAGAAAGTATGGAAGCGCGAGGCGAGGGGTGTACTGGTGTAGCGGGGAAAAGGGGCGGCTTCATCACTGCGAACGTAGAACCACAACGTATGCCAGCCCTTGTTCGCCGACCGAGTAGGCACGAAGATGAACTCTCTCGCACGCCCGGGCCTATACTTTATACCGGCGCAACCCATAGGTTGCCCCTTTATAAGGTCCACGGAGAATAGCCGTCGCCATAGATTGAAGTGAGGCTCGATCCCCAAGTAACCCTCGCAAAAAGCCACGAAGGTCGAGATCTGCTAGACACCATTGGGGTTGAGGTGATGGAGCTCAAGTTTGTAGTAATCAAGAAAACCTCGAAAAAAGGAATGAGGAGGCGCGCCCAGTCCGCGCTGATGGAACTCGACGAAGGAAACGACATAGCCATCATGCGGACTAGGGAAGGGGTCATCTTCAGGCAGCAGCCACCCGACGGATTGGAGGGAGGAGGAAGACTCCCCTCTTGCACCAACTCCTGAAACTACGCCATGGACATGATGGAGTGCAACCAGCCCACCATGATCAATAGAAGAGGTGAGAACTACCGATAAGCACGCTTGCGCAAAGAAACTTTTCAATTCGCTATGTTTCCTCTATTCGGAGCGTAGGGGCGACGGAGGTAGCAAATTCTTGCAGCAGACGGCGACTCGCTCTACTCGCCGTGCTTATATACCCAAAACCTAGTGGGCCACCGGACCCCCCACCCGCAACGGCGCGAACATAATAGAAAGGCCCAGATAAGTCAGCAAGGGCCGCGGGATCGTGGGCTAGCCTGATTCTGCGGGTTCGATAGCCTCCCCGGCCAAAGTCGAAGAGTGAGGGATGTCACCAAGTGGGTCCTAGTGGCCAGAACGTAGACATCTTCACGTCAAATGCACTTGGTGAACGTGTTTAGGCTCCAACACATAACAGAATACATGGTAAACCCCTCGAGGGGTGGCGTCGGGCCCTCGGCTCCCAATGAACGGATCCGGGTACTATAAGTATCGACTGTTGGAAATAGAGATCGGTTCCCAGCGGACCTATGCCAGTGCGAGCCTCCATGGATGAGGACCCGGGATCTCCCCTAAACCACCCGATTGTAGCTCGCCGAGCGCTCGGTCTCGTCTATCGAGGAAAAACACGAGGCCGCTCACTTCCACATCCCAGATCATGGGGAATGTGAGGAAGAAATACAGAAGCCGCACGAAGACGGACCCCAACGCATGATCAAACTATTAAAATGATAAAACGAAGAACCAAAATACGAAGGCAATAACTAAACAACATTGCTTAAGAGGAAACCAAAAGGGGCTCACCAGGCCCAGTCCATACAAGCAAAATAAAGCGCCCCATCCGGCGCGGTGCATCTAACTTAAAAAGAAACTAACAAAGGGTCACAGGGCCCTCGCCCTTGGCTTTTCCACCAGGACCTCCTCCGCAGGGACGACGTCGACGATGGCCTCCGCAGCACCAGAAAGTCGTTCGATGAGACCGGTGTACTGGTTGACGCTCCACCCATGCGGGAACCCAGCGGCGTCCACCATGTCCGTCCCGGAACGGACCTCGGCCATGGCAAAAGCCACCCCGGCTCCACGGAAGACGGTGCGTGAGACGACGTCATGCACGCGCGCGGGAGCAGCTTGGATACGCTCGACCACGGTGTCCCCGGGCGCATGGAGAAGGCTGGCGACGTCGCTTGCGGAACGGAGGGCCTGCAGCTCCTCCTCCAAGGCTACAAAAAGGAAACGACGCTACATATCACAAACTAACCATAATAAAATGCAACCCAAAAGAGCGGGGTTGCTTACCCACGATATGCCCGTCAACCTCAGCCAGCTGGTCACGGAGACAGGAGCCTGCCTGCACGAACTCCAACAGACTCTGGCGAAAGCCATCAAGCATCCGCTAGAGCAGCTCCGTGTCCTGAACCTGGCGAAGGTTCAGCATTGGACGGCTGAGCAGCTCCTCTAGCGCGCTGCGATACCTGTGCGTAGGAGGTGCCGGCTCAGGCCTTGGCGGGGCCGGTGCCACAGCTGGACGGGGCGGCGCATACACGTGGGATGGCACCACCCACGTCTAAAAACCAGGTGGAAGGGAAGGGTTACGAGTTGACGAGATCACCCTGGTCAACAAACAAAACCCAGTAAGAACGCAAACAGAACAGGTACCACCCCTCCTCGATCATCCGGCGACGGAGGCTCCGAGGGTCTGATGCGCGCTCCCCGCTAGAACTGCCTTCCATGGGACGCTTGTCGTGGTCCATGGCCCAACGAATGGCAATCTAAGAAGCAGGTGGCTTAAGTAGGGGAGTGAAAGTGAAGGGGTGAAGTGGAGCGTGTCAACCTAGCCGTCGCACCACCGCTGGAAGGAGCAGAGTCGGCGAGGCGAGGATCACTCCGTATCTAGGAGGGGCCACCGCTGCCATTTTCGGCTCACGAAGCGGTCAGAGAAGCGCAAGGGGCGCCATGTCCTGTCTTGTCACGGTGAGTTGGCTGAAGCATCGTCCACACTAGGGGTGTGACACACGGAGCGCCGACAAACACCACAAGAATAGGGAGCACCGCGAGTCGCCCCAACTAATAGTCCTGTCACGACCGCACTCCAGTCGCTGACAGCGCACTACCGTGGCCTCGGCCCCGATCCAGACACAGACACAAAGTGATCCGTATGGCCCGACCGAGCGACACAAGATCGCGCCTAAAGAAAACGATGCCGGTAACAAAACGGGCGATGTGCCGGCACACACCCAGGGGCTACACGCTGCAGAAAATCTCCGTACGTCCCAAAAGAGGAGAGCTCGTTAATGGATGCGTGGGGAGGCGTGACAATCGCTCCGCTACATCTAATCACGACGGACAAGCCGAGGCATCGAGGGAAGAGGAGTCTGATATGTGGCAAAAAGCGAGAGGTGGACAAGCCAAAGGGCTCAACGACAAGTGGCATGCAACATCATGACTAAATAGTGATATCAGGGGCAGCAGCGGGCTATCAAAACGAAATCTAAGCCGCGTACGGAGCCAAAAGATTGCAACTCTGGGAATCAAAATGTATCTACCGTCGGAGACCAGAGTGTCAAGACAAAGACGACAAGGCTACATGTCAAAACCTGTGCAAGATCTACGCTCTCACCTATGCTCGGGGGCTAGACCCGGTGGGTGCGCTCACGCGCACCCTCTCGGTGAATAACAAAACCGCAACGACGAAACAGAACGTAATAGCCTCAGCAAGGGAGTCAAAAAACCCTTCCTAAGGCTCGGGGGGCTACTATCGGATACATAATTGAATGGCAAACTTTCAAAAATAATCAACGGCCAAAAACTTGGTGGTCATTCCCCGAAAAGGGATATGAAGCCCATCACACTCGAAGTCGTGGCCCGTAACAGAAGGCCCACGAAGGAAGAGGCGCGGAGGTCATGGTTCAACCGACCAGGGAGGCAGATGTGCTCCAGGAAGACGTTACTCCGCCTTGTCCGACGTCAAAATCAGGAACGACCCTACGACTCGGTAGATGTGCCCGCATTTCAGCCCAGAACGACGTCCTACCGTCCCGCATAAGCCAAGGTCTCCATAGTGAGGCTACAACTACAAAGGACAAGAGCAGGCTCTCTAGGATAAGAACGGGGTCCCGAAGCCACAATAGGTCGTACGCCCCGTGTAATCCGGGGCTCAGGATAACAATCTGATCCCTGCCCAAATTGGGACAGGTCACGTTCCCAATCAGGTGGACAAAAAGAAATCATACCCCTCACTGAACAGAGTCAGACTTGGGCAGCCCCGGCCCCTACAGGAACTCTTCGAATGGGAAGTACATCAGGTATGGAAGGGTTCAGAGGAACGGATATCCGCTGACCAGGAGGGGAGGGAATCTCGTTGTTGACAAGAACAAAAAGAACTAAAAGGCGGTACAATGGTGTACCCGCGGACAGACGGCCACGACCTGGCCCCTACCATCGACGGTACAACAGGCGACCATACCTTCACCGGATTGAAGGCACGACCGGACCCCCCATCCAGCAACGCAACGAGGGGTCGACACGACATCAAGTCCCCGACCGCGTACAAGGGCAATAGGAATATAGTATTACAAGTGTCTACCTCCCTTCCTGAGGAAGGCGAGGATAAGGCACAACGCCCCACATAGATTCTTTCCGACCCACGCTTGTAACCATCCCCATCCTCCTTGCAACTATAAAAGGAGGGTGAGGGGGATGATGAAGGTAGATGCAGATAGACGAGCTAGAACACACCCATTCGCCGAAGCATTCAGAGACTTGGGACTCGCACTCCCTCTCTCGACCTAGCTTGTATACCCCCTCTAAGCAGAGATAAGGAACACGAGCAGTCTCACACTAGACGTAGGGATTTCTTGCCTGAACCAGTATAAACGTCTTGTCTCTTTGTCTCACCATTCGGACCCGACACACGTACAAATTTACTTGTTGGTAGTTTCTTAACATCGACAGGGGTCATGGACCTGGTCAACGTCAAACAAGGGAACAATGAGCCAGGGAGCCATCTCCAGAGATTCAGATAGGTGAGAAATCAATGCTATTGATTAATGCTATCTAATATAGAGGTTGTTAGCATCACCATTCAAGGGCTGATCTTGGCAATCAGGGAGAAGATTGGGGCAGAATGCTTGAGCCTATCAGATTTGGCCAATAGATTTGCTGGTATTATTGAATCAAATTATAGACACTCACGCTACAGTGGCAAAGCTTAGAAGACCGACAATATCGAGCCAGTCTCGGTGGAAGACATTACTGGGGCTACCAATAGCGATGATGAATCCAATGAGATTGCTTTTGTGGAATGGGTGTGGAAGAATTCAGAGTATATGCCCTGGGCCAAGGCCAAATCCATGGATGAGGTGAATAAGTACAACTTTGACGTCACGAAGGCCAACAAGATTTTTGACTACCTACTTGACAAGGGGCAGATCAGATTGACGGGAGGCTATAAGGTCCCTTCGGCCAAGGAAATCAAGTCTAGAAGGTACTACAAATTCCATGGTACCTACACCCATGGTACCAATGACTGCAGGGTTTTCTGGGACATGATCCAAAAGGCCATTACCTCAGGGAGCATTGGCCTAGAGAAGACCAAAGGCGCCATAGACATAGACGGTGATCCATTCCCAGCAAACATGGTGACGCTATCCTTTCCGGTAAATATGGTCGCGATGAAGGTCAAGGTATCCACTTCCGACAAGGATGAACAACATGGGGCAACGATGCTAGAGAGCAAATGGTGACCAAGGAACATCAGGAAGCGGGGGCAAAGCAGAGTCAATCCGATCCTCCCGAGGCTGCTGGAACCCTTCAGACCCAACGACGCCCAACCATCGCTGATATTTGTTAACGCAAACAGAGAAATCACTAGGAAGTAATCCGCAAGAACACGAATACCGGTGAGCACTTCACCCGGGAGATTATCCAGAGTATCGTAATTTATTTTTCCACAGGGAGAAAGGGTGCATCTGACTAACCAAATCTATGCTATTAACCTTTATGCTACAAACAAGGTGATTTTGATATGAGCAATTAGAGAAGACCGCGACAACAATCTCGTTTTAGTCTATATAAGATATGAACTATTATTTTATTGGGGAGAACCGTCGAGATAAGAGACACCTTAGAGGATGCTTAGCACGCGGCCTATAAACCCTACCAGTTGTGACACCCTGTGTCAAGCTTGCATTAGGATCATCATTAGCCACTAAGCATAAGCATTTCATTACATTCATGCTTGCATATGGCCTCATTTCATGTGTGTAATTATAATGTCTTTGAAACTAGAATTGAATAAGTGTTTTATGCTCTATTCTTGTTTAACTTGCTTAGCTAAGTTTGTTACACCTAGAATAAAGAGTAGATTGCTTTTCTTGCTAATCACCTTGTCTAATTAAGCTTAGTTTAATTTTTAAGAATAAAAGTAATTATTTTTCTTAAATGGGTTATTTAGTTTTAAATCTAAAACCTTTTCAAATAATGGTTTTTAGAAAATGTGACCTACATGAAAAATGTAGAGAATATTATTCTGAACAAATTTGGTTTAAGCAGCAAGTTCAAATTGGGAGTTTTTGAAACTATTTTGAATCAATTTCAGTTTGAAACAAATGAAATAAAAATGGAAAAGGGAAAGGAAATCGGAAATGGGCCGCATCCAACCCTTTCGGCCCACTCGGCCTTGCCGCGGCCCGCTCGCCCCCACCCCCGCGCCCGCGCCCGCACCCGCGCACGTGCCCCGCACCCGCTCTCCCGCACGCAGTGTCGACACGGCCGCGCCGTACGCCGGCGTTGCTGCCGCGTGGCGGCAGGTTTCTACGCCGCGCCGAAAGCTGCAAGCCGCTCACATGCCCTGCGCTGCGCCATGCCATCAGCCCTGTTGCCCCTCACTGCCACCCTACGCCGACCACGCCACTAGCCGCGCCGCGGATAGCGTCGCGTCATCACGTCGCCGGTGCCGCACACGCTAGCGCCCCAACCAGACCTCGCTCCGTCTCGGTCAACCTTCAATGCGTATCCGCCTTAACGGCGCGCGGACCAAGAGCTCCGCTGCCGCGTCCTTGCTTGCCCACTCGCCGCCTCTGCCCACGCAGAGCACCACGCAGTGCGTCGCGCCATGCCGCGCCGAGCCGTCGCATCGCCTTTACCGCGCTGCAGTGCCACCAACCGGCCAACTACGCCTTGTCCCACTCACGTTTGAGTGCAAGATCCCCGCTAACGGCGCTAGGGCCAAGAACGCTCTGCGCGCAGCCGCTGTCGCCTCTGCTTCGCACGCCACAGACGTGCAGCACCGCTGCCGCTCTGCCACGCTGCGTCCCGGCCCCCACCGGCCACGCCGGTCGGCCACGACCACGCCAGAGGGAGCGCCTAGACCCCCTCCCCCTCTCGCACTCGCCAGCACTAACCCGCATTCACTCTCTCGCTCGCTGTGCCTCTGCTCTCGTCGTGCCGAGCGCACCAAGCACCGCAACACCCCCGTTTCAAATTTGCCTCCATCTGCGCTCCTCTGCATGATCCATCTCGCCCATCGCTTCGCCTTCACGTCGCACACGCCACGCTCACCCAAGCTCTGACAGCCGAGCACTCCTCTCGCTAGAATGCCATTTCCGTTCCTCGGCTCAAAGTCGCCACCGCACGCCGCCGGCCTGCTACAGGGTCGCGCTGGTTCAACCAACACCACCAGTCGCTTTGCCACGTCACCCCGAGCATGCCAAGCCTAGCCTCACCGCTGGCAAGCTCGCCACCGGCGAGAACGCGCCGGTCAACGCCGGTGCTCTGCCCTGGCTCACTAGGAAGTGGACCCTGTGTTGACTGCGGGCCCCGCCTGTCAGTTCGCCCTCCCGCACGCACTGGGCTGAGCCAACACTGTTCACCTTGGGCCCAATTCAGAAATGCATTTCTTTTTTCCTATTTTCAGTAATTTAGTTAATGCTTGTTCATTTAATATCTGGAGTTTGGTAAATCCTAAAATGGCAGAAAAGATACTTGTAGTTCAAGTGTCCTTTTCTAGGGTTTTCTTTGAAAAATCATATAGAAAATAATATGGTACTATTGATCATGAAACTTTCTTGATAAATATGTCTCTAAGCAAAGAACCTGTTAAAAATAAGATATAACATGTTTCACCCTGTTAGCCAGTAGGTCTAGTTCAAAGTGCTTTTTCTGCTTTTAATTTCATCTTTTTGTATCTGCTAATTGGTAGATTTGCTATGGGTGAATTTTATGCAGTAGTATCCTTTAAGCATGCTCTGTCCCTGTAATTTTTGTAGATTTTTCTGAGCAGTTTATAATAGGCTTGCTGTGTAAAGTGGAACTAGAATGAATATTAGGTTAACTCTAGAAGCAATCTTTGGGTGTTTTAATTCTTGTTCAACCATCATCCCTGCACCATCAAGTTTACTTATATGCACTGCAATCATTCAGGATCAGTAGAGGAACAACAGGTGCCACTTCCAGAAGTAGAAGTCCAGTAGGTGCAGGAGCTGAAGAAGGAGTTCCCAGAGCCAGAAACTAACCTCCCGAGTGCCCTAACCACCAGCCCTCCACCTTCACTCAAGGCAAGCCCCAGAGCATCTTTAAGCCTCCCAGTATTTACAATTAATCTGCTTGAGTATTTTATACTGTGATGCATTAGGTGACAGGAGTTGATTGAATCCCAGTTGATGCATTACCTTCCTTGATATTTCAATTACCTACTTTGTTACCCTGTTAATAAAAGTAAAATCAACCACTTAGCCTGCTTAGAATAAATGGTTACATTTGTAATTATGTTCGTATTATCCCATGGGGATAGTACCGATCACGGTTGGCTATATTTGCTATCGTGGAAAGAACCAATGGTAGTAATGAAATGCGGTCAACTGGAAGGCAAGGGCACCAAGTGGTTTAGACTTGGGGGCAGTCCGTCCGTTGGATCGTATAGGTTTATATACGATGGTGGACCTCTTACATCTTTGAATGCGCCCTTTCACATAGGGGCCGTTGTGAGTATCGACCCCGAAGCCGAGTAAACACTGTCCGGGTCGACTCTCAGTCTGCTGTTAGCACCCTCTAGTTTGTAGATATGACTCGCCCCGTGGTGGCCAACTGATTTGTACAATTGGGTGGACCAACTTGAGCTCGCGACGTTACTACCTGGACAGTGTTGAGCGGTAACCTAATGCATGGACCGATGGGGGAAATGTGGGCGTGTGTTAAAGGTAATTTTGCCAGCTCGTTGTATATCGATTCGAGTCGCCGCCACCCACCGGATAGTGGGGGATTATGCTGAGCTTCACCACAGTACAACCCCATGTGACATCGTAATGGTTCTACTAAAATATTGATGAAGGAATTGGATATATTATTATATTGTTTGCTTAGATCAAGTCTATGCTCTAGTACATGTGCAAAACCTAGAGATAATGATAGGATGGAAAATGGCTGCTCTCTAATCTTTAAGTATTTCATTTCGTTCACGTTTCCGCAAAAGCAAAGTTTATCCAGATCCACATATCTAGCCATGCATATCCTTGGAGTCTTTATTTTCAGTTAGACGGGTAAGTCTAGCTGATTACATTCCCGTACTCAGGGTTTATCCCTTTTGTTGCAGATGGCCAAGTATACTTTGGCTATTGTAAGCACTGTCTCTATCCTGTCGAAGGAGAAGAGGAGTAGGCTTTGGGCAAGGTATTCTACGAGCTCATCTTTTGCTGTTGTCGGACATGATCTCGTTGGTGCCCCTATCTATTAATGGTACTAGTGTGGAGTAAAACTTTGGGTTCGAGTTACAAAACAATGTTTCATTTGGCCACGTGTGTTGTGGCGTGAGTACTACTTTATTTGGAACAAATTGTTGTAATAACTTTATTTTCGTACATCAAGTACTTTCATTTTAAATTATTGGTTCGTCCGAATGTGCATACCTGAGTTTGCGCGATCTGGGTCGGAGATACGATTGTTAGAAATCCTTCGAGATTTCCGGACTACCGGGATTATATGGGCTCAAGTGCTTTAAGTGGCAGTTAAATCAGCTACTTTGGTACTTGATCTCTTATAATTTGGACGGTTCTGCCACAGTTGGTATCAAAGCCGAGTTCAGGTATCCTCATTCGTTTGAGCAAATTTTAAGCAAAACGGGTATTTCAAAACTATTTTGATAAACTAAGTTTGAGAACTTAGGGTGCCAGAGTCTAGTCCTTAGCCCTATACTAGGAATCAGGTGGCTTAGGATTACTAACTTGGTTTAGGGTTTCGCTCATGCTGGATCTTTAAAAGGTGTCGGGGTATCATTCTTTGGAAGGATGATACAAGTTTCAAAAATTGCATTAAAGTTATTTGTGAGATGTGAGAGTAGACCTTCCAACCGTTGGTCTAGGGAAGTGATATGGTTACTTAAAGATATGCGAGCTTTTACGCAAACATATCTAAGAAGTATGAAATGCTGGGTGGGTTTTCCGAGCTTGGTGCATAAGGTTTTGGTATCTAACTGATATGTACTTAGTGCGTATCAGGAAGTGCCTGGTGATTTTTCTGCATTAGGTTTTGTTCTTTTGGGTTCAAATGAATCTTCTGCAGGTACACTAACTACACATCCGTGTAGAACGAATAACTGTGTAATGAGAGATCATCTTGCCACTGACTAGAACGTTAGGACTTGCGAGTCATTCTAGTTGAGTGAGAACGTAATTACAATCATGCATCATGTTTATATTCTTGTACCATGTCTCATACCTCCCCTTAAATTGTAATTCACTACTACAGAAACGACAAACAGTGACGGTTCAAAACCCCCTTCAGTGGCGGTTTTTGAACCGGCACTGACAAATCGGCAGTGATGAGCTCATGCCATCACTGCTGGTTATGCTAAACCGGCAGTGATGGCTCAAGCATCACTGCCGGTTTGTGTTACCAACCGGCAGTGATGTTTGAGCCATCACTGCCGGTTTGTAACACCAACCGGCAGTGATGCTTGAGCCATCACTGCCGTTTGGCACCCCAACCGGCAGTGATATTATTTTTTAAAATTACATTTTTTAATTGTTTTATTTTCATTTGGGGTTTCTGGTTTAGGGTTTATGGTAGAGGTGGTGGGGTGGGAGATCGTGGAGGTGTTTGCTATCGAACCATTTGATATCGATGTGAATTGAAGGTGGTTTGTGGACTAGCGACAATACAAACCCATCACACATTTATAATATTTATTACAAAACATCCAAACAAAACTTAAAGTATCGAATTAATTGTCGCATTACAATAGCCTTTTGAGGCGGTCTTTTCCATAGTTCTTCTTGAAGTCCTTACTCTTCACAATGGATAGACATCCTTTTCTATACACTATATCGTCCAAAATAAGAGCTGCTATCTCCTCTTGAAATCCTCTTATCTCAAAATCCACCAACCTATTGTGGCCCTGATCTTTGCGCTGTAAATTGATACAAGATGATATTGAGATGCACATACGTAAGACAAAACAATAGAATTAAAATGCGATGCGTACGTACCATGCCATCTCCTATTCCTAGTTTTGCGCCAAAGTAGCAAAGCATTGCCCACATCACATAGAACCCGCATTCGTTGTTCCCCATTGGTTGATCTAGGGCCTTGACCTTCTTCATATACTCCACTCTGAATGGTTCTCTCCATTTCTTTTGCATCTTAGGCTCCAAAAAAGGGAAGGTTTTGGGGAATTTTAATTAAAAATTCTTGGTTTGGGGGGATATGGGTTTTTAAAGTTTTTGATGGGGGTTTCGAAAAATTTAAAAATTTTTTGAGAAACCCCGGTTTTTTTTTTAAGCTTAAACAAAACGTAATTTTTCCAAAAATTTTTTTTTTAAAAAAAAAAACCTTAAAAGGGGGGAGAAAACTGGAATTGTGGTTAGCTTTTTTTTTTTGGGAAAAAATTTTTTTTAAAAATCTACCAAAATTTGGGACTAATTTTGGAGAGGTTTTTGGGGGTTTCTTTACATGAGGGGGAGAAAAAAATTGCTTTAATTTTTTTTTGAAAAAAAAATTTTTCCCCCCCAAATAAAATGAAAAAAACAAATGAGAAAAAGTAGTTAAAATTTTTATAGGACTTACAAGTTAAAAAAATTAACCAGGAGGTTTTGGGGAAATTTTAAGGGGTTCTTTTTAAAAATTGGAAAAATTTTTGGGGGTTAAAAAAAAGGGGGGAAAATTTTAAAAGGGTTGTTTTTTGGGGGAACTAATGATGAATAATCCCGGGGGTTTGGGGTTTTGGAATTTTTTAAAAAATTTTTGGTAAATGGTTTATTAAAACTTTAAACTTGCCTTTAAAACCTTTTTTTAAAAGATTTCCCTTTGATATTTAGGTTTGCTTTTTTTTCCCCAATGAAAGGGGTTTGTATTTTTAGTTTTTTGGGTTTCCCCGGATTTTTCGTTTCAAATTTTTTTAGGCAAAAGGTATTAAAGGAAGTTTGGTTGGGTTTTTGAATTGAGGTTTTAAACCTTAAAAAGAAAAACTGGGGTTTATAATTTAAAATTTTTCCAAAAAGTTCCCCCTTTTTGGGAAATCCCCGACGATGGGGGCCCCCCCAAAAAACCTGGGATTTAAAGGGGGGAGGGGGAGGAAAAAGGGTTTTCCTTTTGGGCAAAGGGGGATTTCCCGGGGTGGTGGTTGGGGGGGGGGGGGTTTTGGGTTTAAAGGGGGAAAACCCCTTTCAAAGGGAAGGGGAAACCGGTTCACACTGGATGGGGTTTTTAAAGTTGAAAGCTTTGGGGTGGGTTCCCCAAAAATTGCCTGGGGCTTATTTTTTTTTTGGGGAATTTTTAAAAAAAATTTTTTATTTTTATTGTTCCCCCAAACCTAAGGGCTATGACACAAAGGGGGCTGTGTGTTTTTTCCTTTAGAAAAAGGGTTGTTCCCAAACATTCTTTGGTAATGGGGGTGGGAATGAAACTGTTCAAAAGGTTTTAGTTTTAACCCGGAAAAAGGGGAAAACTTAAAGGGCATAGGGGTTGAATCTGGGTTGGGGGGGTAAAAGGGGGGGTTTGCCCCTTATTAAAAAAAGGTTGTGCTCCCCAAACTTGACAAATTGTTTCAATTTTTGTTCAGTTGTGATTTTAAAACCCTTTTTTTTGGGTTTACCCCCCCGGTTAAAAAAACTTCCTTTAAATTTTTTTTCCCCGGTTTAGTCCCGGGGTGTCTTTTTCCCAGGGTTTTCGGGAAAATTTTCTTAAAAAAGGGGGCCCCTTATGTTTCCTAGTGATCTTTAAATTTGGGGGGAAAGGGGAGGGTTTTAAACCCTGGCGGAATATCAATTTTTTGGGCCCCCTTGGTTGGGGATTTAAGTTTGGGCTGAATGTGGTCAGGGAAAACCCCGCTTAGTTTTTTGGGGTAAAGGTTTCCCTTATTTCCCCAGGAGGGGGTTTTTTTTGAAAATGATTTTGCGTTTTTTTGCTTATCCGGCCAATAGTTTAAGTAAAACCCTTTAAAAGGTTCCTTCTGAACACCCCGAAAAGGGTTTTTTCCCCTTATGGCTTTCAATTTCCCCCTTAATTTTGGAGGTGCCCCATGATTTCCAGCCCCCCTTTTTTAAACGCACACAATTTGGGGGAAAGGAAAATTTGTTTTTTCCAAACCCTTTTTTTCCAACCGGAAAACCCCTCCACGGGTTTTTTCCCCCATCCTGTTTAGGGGAAAACCCCCTTTAAAATTTCCCCTTTACTTTTTTTAAATGCTTTAATCACCCCCCCTTGACCCCCTGGAAATTTTTGTTTTTTTTTGCAGGGGTTTTTGAACCCTTTCCCTGGAATTACAGAGGCCCTTCCCGGGAATTAAAAAATTTTAATAATTAAAATTTTTAGGGTAACTGGGGTTTTTTTATAGTTATTAATGTTTGGTTTTAGGTTTAATAGGGCGGCCCCAAGGTTTTTGTCCCCCGGGTTGCATGGTTTGTATTTACAACCCCCCAATTTTCTTTGGGCGGGGGGGGGGTTAAAAAGGGTTTTTTTTTTTTTGGGGAAAAAAAATTTATTTTAAAAAGGGTATTGATAAAGCCTTAATCAGGGGGCATTTGGTACAAAGGAAATATTTTAATTTGTATCATCTTAAAAGAGTTTTAATGGAAAGGTGAATTTGTATAAAAGTAATTAAAATTTTTAAAAAAATTTTATTTATTTATTTTTTTAAATTTTTTTATAAAAAAAGGGGGGAAAAAAGAAAAGGGTTGGGAAAAAATTTTTTTAAAAAATTATATTTTAAATTTTTTTTTTTTTATATTTTTTTAATTTTTTTTAATTTTTTTTTTATTTTTTTTTTTTTAAAAAGATAAATTTAAAAATTTAAAATGAAAATTTGGGGTTGTAAAAATAAAGTAAAATGATAAAAAGGGTAAAAAAAAAGTATAAAATTTAAATTTTTAATTTAAAAAATTGTATTTTATTTTTTTAAAGTGGAAAAAATAAAAAGTTTTAAAGATATAAATTTTGAAATAAGTTTTAAAATTTTTTTTTATTTTTTTACATTTTTTCCCCAAACAAAAATTTTTTAAAAGGAGAAAAACACCAAAAAAGCTAAAAAAGTTAAAGTTTAAAATTTTTAATTAGTATTATTAAAATTGTAAAAATTTTATAAGATTATCTATAACTAAAGGAAAAAAAATCTTATTAATTTAATTTATTTTTTTTCCCTATTAAAGCCATAGGAGTAATTTAAATAAAGTTTTTAAAAAAAACAAATTTTTTTATTTAATTATATTTATTCTATTTATATAGTTTAATAAAACTTTAAAAAAGTTTTTCCTTTTTTTTTTCCCCCCTTTCCCCCAAATTTTATAAAGAAGGAAAGAGTATGGGGATTAAGATTTAAGTATTATTTAAAATTTTTTATAATATTTGATTTATTTTTTATGATTATTTTGGGGGTTATAAATTTTGGGGGGGGATAAAGTGTAAGTTTGGGGGATGAGTAAAAATTGTGGTTTGGGGGATTTTTTGGGTGTGAAGATTAAGGGGGTTTAAGAAAAAATTTGGGGAATTTTGGGGTTTTAAGAAGGGGGACCCCCTTTGTTAAGGGAAATTTTTTAAATCCAGTTTTTGGTGGGGGTTTTAAACCCCCGGAAGGATTAGCGAGGTTGGGTTATGGTTTTTCCATCAAGGATTTTAGTTGGGTTTTTGGGGATCCGGGGGGAAAAAAAGGGGGCCCGGGGAAAGTTATATTTTAAAATTTAGGAAATTAAAAAAAAAATTAGGGGGAATTTGGGGAAAAGAAAAAGGGGGGGGGGGCCCCCCAAGTGGCGTCCCCTTTGTGCCCCCTTTTATGGCGGCCGACAAGTTGGACGAGCGCCACCGAAGCATGGTCCCCCGGCCCGGGAAAACTTGGACGAGGGGGGGTTGAGCGCAACAGTCGGCATCAAGCGCGCATCCGAACGAGTGTGGGGGTGGCGAATCCTGTGGGGGAACGGCGGCGGCGGGCAATGGCAGGGCGGCGTCGCAAACAAGAGCTGGAGCGGCGTCGCACAAGGAAAGGAACTGGCGGCTCTGAAAATTTTGGGCGCGGCCGTGTTATATAACGACACATCCTCCGGTTTTTTATTACAAAACCCGCGTATGTACCCTACATGCCCCGGTTTGTAATAAGAACCGACAGTGATAGGGGTCATAGGCCCGGTTTTATGAACCGGCATGATAGGGGTCCCTCCCTGCCGGTTTTGTAATAAGAACCGAACTGATAGGGGGTCATCATGGGTTCTAATAAAAAACCGACATGATGACCACCCACGTGGGTTTAAAAACCGCCTGATGACCACCATCATGATATGGTAATTTTTTTACTTTGTCTTAGAATTTTAAAATTTCTCAAAAAATTTTAATAGAAGTTTAAAATATTCCAAAATACTTTGCTAGTTTTGGAAGCTCTACATTATGCTTAAACTCAAAGGGCTAATTTTAAGTTTTTTAATTCCCTTTGTTTGAATAAGGGTTTAAAATTTAATAACCCCCTTTGTAATTACCCCCAAAAATTTGAATAAATTGAAAAACTTCCAAATACTTTTTCTAGTTTTGTGGAGCTTAATTATTGCTTATACACTCAAAGGGCTAATTTTTTATAGTTTTGAATTTCCCTTTTTATTTAATAAGGGTTTAAAAATTCAATTACCCCTTTTTTAATTACTCCAAAAATTTAATAGAAGTTTAAAAAATTTTACTACTTTTGTAGTTTGAGGAATCTACATTATTGCTTAACACTCAAGGTCTAAATTTTTTATAGTTTTGGAACCCTTTGAATGGCATATATTTTCAAAAACGTGGTACAACTAAAACTCTAAACTCCATTAAAACTCAAATTCTAAAACAAAAATTTTATTAAGGTTACATAGTTTTTGTACTCTAACAATTCAGATGCAAGCCATGAGGCCTCATCATGATCACTCCGGGGGTAAGCAGGTTGTACCCCCCTTAAGGAATGTAGGGGAAAGTGCCCAAAAGGGGCCCTTTCTTTATAACCTTTGTACTCTTCTTTGTTGACTCCATCGACACCTACAATCTTCCCTTTTTCCTTTCAATAACATGTCGATTCCATTTATTTGTTTCCCTTTCTAGAAATTCAAAACATTCTTTGCAAGGACGAAGGGGTCCCTTTGTATGCGGTCTTGATAGATCAAAGGGAGTGAACCCCTCCCTTTTCGGGTTGATTTCATTCGCGGGCCCCCAGACAATGGAAAAAAAACAAATTTAATAATGTCAATCACTCCCCTTCTCATCTATAAACCTGTTTTGCCCCACCGTGGTACTCATCGGGGCGCAAACGAACACCACTGTTTTGGTTCGTGTTTTCCGTCCCGTTTTTTTTGGTTTAAAAGTTTTAAAAATTTATTTATTCCTGATACTTTCTTAGGTAGCGAAGGTCCGGGGGGGTAAAAGATCTAGGGGCATCCCCTCACCTTTCCTACCTTTGGGTCGCTAGTCACCGAATTTTCCCCTTATGTTTTTTTTCAAGCCAAACCTGTGACCCCCTATGTGCTTAAAAATTTTAGAAATCTTGTGCCCCAATGTATGCCACACACCCTGGGCCTACGGAGCAGCGAAGTGTCTTGTCTGAAGGAGACTTTGTCCCTTTTTACAGCTTTCTCACCATTGTTCCTTTGCCCCCCATCTTTCCCTGTGATGAAACTGGAACTCCAACCGCTTTAGTCCATTAAAAGTGGAGAACTCTAGCCCCCTTTTGACCCTCCCTTTTACCCTGCTCCCCCGGGGGTGAATTTTTCCCAACAACCGCCTGAAAACTTATCAGCCCCCGAAAGGAACATCTGTGGTCCTTGGGGCCCAAAGGGGGTTTTATTTGTCCCCAAGATGAACAAGTAGATGCACTGAAAAGTCAAAGTAAATCGGTGGGAAAGCATTCAAGCCCGAATAAAACGGGGATCCCCTCAGGTGGTCAACCGCCCCTTCAATGACCTTTTCAAGATCGCTTGAAGAACAACACAACTTTTGATTGGGCCGGACCTTGTCAGGGAGGATACTCGAGGGCAAATGGGAGTCCCGATCTTATGACATGAAGTCATGGGCCTTCATAGAACCTATTTTAAATTAATTCTCTCATGTGAACTACCCCTTCAGGTTCCCCCTCCCCTCAGTACTTTGAGATCATTGAAGAAAGAAATAAGCTTTCTTTTTCCCCCTTTTTTAATGTCCATGAAGCCACCGGGAATTCAAGTGGCCATTTTTCAGAGATGGGGGGTAACTCCTTCCTGAGGGCCCCGGGGTTCATTCCAAGCTGTCGCGAGAGAATCCCTTTCTTGTTCCCCTGGTTTTTAACAAGTGTTAAGTGTGTTACTGCACACGTTTTTTTGTTTATGTGCTTTGATCAAGAAAAGGGCGTAACCCCAAAAAAGGCCCAAAAAGGAGTTTCCAGAAGATTGATTTTTTTTTTCCAATATACTGTTGGGGCTGCTACTTCCCCCCTCCCCTTCCCCAAGGGGCAACATTTTTGATTTTGCTTAATTGTTAACATCGTTTCCCCTTCTCGACTTTGGGGGCCACGTTTTTAGTAGTCCCATTAAAATCTTTTGTATTCCTACGGTAAGGGTGATCAGACTAGGAACCTACGGTTCCCCTGTAGCCCTCTTTCCCGTTTTCTGGTAGATTGTAGCATCATCTCCCAAGCATCGACACCCCAGTGTACCTTTTGTCTTCTCTCCAGACAAGGAAACCCCGCCCCGGGGTCGGATTGTGCATAAGTACGCCTTTACCCTGACATGTTCTTTCTTTACTCAACCCCAAAAATCCGTCACAAAACCCCTCTCCCACATCTGTAGTATTCTCGTCACTGGGGTTTTGAAGCACATAATTCATTACCAGGTTTTTTGGGCCCTTGGGTTGTAATGGATCTGGACATGACCCTTTCAAACAAAGCCAGGGGGGAAGGTTGTTTTACATGCGTCATGGGCCCAAATGTATGATTTGGTTTTTAAACCCGGTCAAAGGGTTCTCCCACCGTGCTCAAAGCAACCCAATGCCTTACCTCTCCACCGATTTTTTATAAACATATGTTGATGTCCTCCAGTCCGAACCATGGGGGGGTGCCCCCATTGAATCTTTATTTCACTCTTGCCGTGCCAAAGCAACAACTTGGCCGAATTTTCTTTGCAAAAAACCCATGCACTCGTGGAGCTATAGGGAAAAAACCCCCAACGGGCTTTACGGGCCCCCCTCTGCTTTCTTCCTATTTGATGGGCCTTTCTTGTATCGGGGGGTTTTACAATTGGGCTGCTCCAAGTCTTTGTATTTTTCTCCACGGTACAATATGACTTGAAACACGCGGGATTTCTCAACCTCGAGGCCCTTGGGGGAAATCATTTGCTTCGCAAGGGAAATTTTTTGCTAACTCGGTATCCTTTGGGGCAGTTTATGTAGTATAGCTAACAAGTATCGAAAACCTTTTTTACTTAATATTCTTGATTTTAACTCTAATACATGATGTTTGGGTTCCCGTTTTTTTTATTGGGCAAACCCGGGTAAAATGGGTTTTTTTCCTTTCTCATCACTCCAGTTTTTTCAAGGAAGCACAAGGAATCCCCCCGCCACTGTGAAGCTGTGAAAGCCATCATTTTTCCCCCTTTTGTCGCCAGCTAAGTTTCACAAACCTCATCATTGGTAGGCCATCTTCTGTTAATATGAACATGAATAATGCTCATACCATGACACCCAAACATTAAAATTTTGACCAAACCCCCCCATGCAAAATCCAAAACGTGATTTTTCTTTTAACCCCCCTTTTGATTAAGTCAAAAAGTTATGCTCCACGCGCCCCATTTTTTTCGATTCTTGCAGCTTTGCATGAACAAAATACAAATGTGAGTCCCAGCATTGGCTTAGCCCTTGATGAAATCGTCGATGCCCCTCAAGTACCGTGGGTCGTAGTGACAACGTAATCCACCTTCGAGCCCTGTTTGCACTGATAAAAATAAGATGGGAAGGGGAGGGAAAAAATAGGAAATATTAATAAACATTTTTGAACAATATTTTTCGATATAATTTGAAATTTGGCCGCTATAAAAATAAAAAGAACAAAAAATAAAATGGAAGCATGGAGATTAAAAGCATGCATGGAGTATTAAATTAAGTAATAAAAAACCGAATCTATTCCCCATCCCATCAAATCTTTCATGCTGTATTTGGATTTAAAAAAATAATAAATAAACTAAATTTCAATTTTTTTTTCCATAATTTTCGAGATGAATTTTCGAACCTGCTACTCAATGATTATACAAAATTACCCAATAAAAACAAAATCACAATTTTCTAAATAATTTTGGATCTAAAAACTTAAAAAAATTTACACAAATTGCAATCCCCGTTTGATCATGAAAATACAAGCCTAACAAAATGGGGCACAATTAAAACAACAATTCTAAAAAAAAATTTGCTTGTTACTAACCAAGAGCAAAAAGATTGAGGATCCCAAAAGTAGAGGACCCAAAAAAGGGGATCAAGAAAACCCCCCCAGCCGCAAAAATGGAGAGAGAGCTCCTCACGCACTGTTCTGTACTGTTGGCGAGGAAGAGGGAGGAGACGAAGCTTTATACTGTACCCCAAAATCACTGCCCTTCCAGCCCCGAACCGGGAGTAAACACCATATCACTGCCGGGTTTGGGGGCTTGAACGGGGGGTGATAGGGCGAGAGGGCCCTGCCCCGGTTCAAACCCCCCAAAACCCGGCATGATGGGTGTTTTACTGCGGTTCGCCCCCGCCCCAATAATTGGGGTCTTCGAGAAGAACCGGGAGTGAAGGGGCATCACTGCCCCGGGCCCAAAAAAACGGGAGTGATGGCCCGGCAGTGATTTTCGTTTCTGTAGTAGTGATTGCCCATTTTGATAAAATGCACCAACTTGTATCTGCTCACAGATTTTGAAACCCCCCCTTTTTTTACGGGGTCCCCTTCCCCCCTCCCCGGCCCCCCGGGGGAAGGAAAAACCGGGGGGAAAAGGGGGGTTTCCCTTTTTAAAACCCCTTTTTGGGAAAAAAAATGCCCAAAGGGGGGAAAATTTTTTTACATTTGGGGGGTGCCGAAATTTCCCTTTTGGGGGGTTTTGCACGCCATTGGGTTTTCCCCCCAGGGGGAGGGAACCCCCAATTTTAAATTTTTGGGAAAAGCAGCAGAAAAAACGGGGTTCTTTTTGGGGGGATGTTTTTTAAAAGGGTTTTAAAATTTTGGGGGCAGGCCAGACGGGTTTAGGCTGGAAAAAACATCCCCCCAAGGGGGCTTTTGAAAAGGTTTTGGGGCCCCCAAAAGGGGGCATCCCGGGGCTGAAGAAAAATAAAAACCCCCGCCCCCCGGAAAAACCTTTTAAACCCCCTTTTTGGCCCCCGGATTTTCCCCGCCCGGGCGGTTTTTCCCCGTGGGTTTTTGGAAAACTTTTCCCAGGGTACAATAGTGGCAGGAGGGTGAAAAAGCTTTTTACTGCAAGACTCCACCCTGGGGTCCCCCTTGGGCGCCTGTTAGCACTTGTGAGAGTTTTGGGGGGCAGAAAAAAGCGGTGTGGGGAGTCCCCCAATGCCACTTTTGGGGAAAAACAAGCGCCAGTTACAACAGAAGTTTTAGAAAAGGGCCCCCGCAAACCTTCTGGGAAAAGTTTTGGGCCCAAGGGGCCCCGGGCGGGGCCCCCCCCCGGGAAAAAGGGGGGAGGAGGAGATCACTGCTCCCCTTTGGGTTTGGGGAGCATTTTCCCCTCGAGGCCACCAACCAAGGGAAAAAAGCGGGAAAACCCAGTCGGGGAAAGGTTTTTTCAGGAGAGAGTTCCCCGGGGTTGGGGGGCACCCCCCAAAGATACGGGTATTTCAAAAACCCCGAAAAGAACTTTCCAGGGTTTCACCACCAAAAGGGGAGCACAGCCGAAGAAAACCCGTACCTGAGGACCCGAGCCCGGGGGGGAGTGATCCTTCGTCCCGACCCGTCGGGAAGGGGGACTTGGCCCCCAAAAAAGGGCCCCCTTGGGGCCCACGACCCCCCACCCCCGGGGCGACACCGACGGGGGGACTACACCCCGAGGGGAAATGAGGTAGATTAGGAGTTTTTATTTTTCGCCCCGGACCCTTTTTTTAAAACATTTTTTTAAAAACATTTTTAAAATTTTGGTTTTTTCTTTTGGGGGAAAACCAAATTTTGGGGGTTTAAAATCCCCGAAAGTTTTCGGAAAAATATGCTTTTGAAAATAATTTTAAATTTTTGTTTTTATGGGGAAAAAATGGAAAATTTAAAATTTTTTGGTTTTGCTTAATATGAAAATTTTGTAAACGGGTTTTTTTTCATTTATTTTGGGGGAAAATACCTAAATTTTTGCTTGTTTTAAGGGATATAAAAATTCCCCAACACTCGTCGGAAACCCTGGGGGGGGAAAAAGGCACCCCCCGGAAAACCCCCCCCACCCCCCCCCCCTTTTGATCACACCGGAAGCATTCTTTGGCCAGTTCTTGGGAAACCCAAAAAAAATTTTGGAGGAGATGCAAAATCAAAAGAATGGCCCTTTGGGGGCCCCCAACCCCGCCAAAAACCCGGGCCGGGGAGCAAAGGCCAAAAACAAGGGGCCCGCAATTTTAACCCAATTTCATTTTTCCAAAAAAGGAAATTTTATGGACCCCCCCCCTTTTTTCCCCCCAAGGGAATTTCTGAACCGCGGGAAAAGGGCCCATGAAAAACTGCACCCCATGACCGAATTTTTCCCACTTTTTAAAACCCCGCCCCCAGGATAAAAGGGGATTTTTCCCCCGCAAGGGGTGGGGAACCCCGACAAAATTTTAAGGGGGGCCCAAAAAACCCCCGAAAAATTTTCCTGTGGCACTAGGGGCCCCCGGGGGAAAAGGTTTTTCCCCCGCTAAAGGCCCCGAAAAAAAACCCCCGAAGGGGATGGGAGGGGAAATCATTGAGTTTTAAGGCTTTCTCAAGGAAAACCAAGGGGGGTTTAAATTCCCCCAAAAGCTTAAAAACCGGTTGGCCCCCTATGCCGCCGATTTGCCCCAAAACCCCCCGGGGTAAAAAAAATGGGGAAGCTTCAAAGGGGGGGATGAATCCCCAACCCCTTTTTTTCCAAAAAGGGGGAACAGCTCCCCCCCCCCAGGGGTTCCCCCGGGTTCATCATTTATTTTCCTGAAACAGGGGGCCCAAAAAAAAAAGGGTTTTTTCCCGGCGGGGGCCCCTTGCGAGTCCCAGAGGGAGGATCCCCCCCAAAAAAGGGGGCCAAATTTTTCTTTAAATGAAACGCTGGTGCCCCGGTTTCCCCCCCCCTAAGGGAAAAAGGGGCCCAAAGGCGAAAAAGTCCCGTTCCCAAAGGGGGCCTTTTTTTGCACCTCCCGCAGAAAAAAAGGGCAAAGCCAAAAGGAAAACCAGGGGGTGGGGGCAAAGCCCCCCCAAAAAATTTGGGGCCCCGGGCCCAAAAATTGGTTTTAAAAAGGGGACCTTTTGTTTCCCCCACAAACCCCCGGGAAAGGGGGTTAAAAACAGCAGAAGTCCCATGGGAAACCCCTCCACCACCCCCCTTGGGAAAAAAGTGCGAGAGGGAAAACCCTAAAGTGGTACTTTTCCATTTTTAACAAGTCCGCTTTCTTTTTGATTCTAAGACGATTCTTCAATGGGAATTTCCCCGGGGCGGACAGCAAAGGTGGAAATTTTAAAAAAAGGAAAAATTTTTGGGCCGCGGGTTTACAATACTCAAAAAGGAAAAAATGTAAAATTCGATGGGGTTACATGGTTTAATTCGCCTCAATGTAAAATGAGCAAGGTCTAGTTAAAATTTTGGAAGGAGGGAAAAAGGTTTGGGAAAGTCATTGTTGCCTAATTTTATATCTATCCAAACCCCCAAAAGGGACCACTTTTGGGAACCCTTTTTTACCTAAAAATCCAAATCATTGGGGGATTTTTAAACACATAAGTTTTGAAAAACCCTGAGTTTGTTTTTTCCCCGGAGTTTTCCTGACGATTCAAGGTTTTCCCCCGGACGAGATGCGAGTTTCTATAGTTTGGCCCCGGGGAACAGCACCTAATCCAAAAGCCATAAGATGTCCCCCAACTTTTAGCAAACTTAAAAACAACTGACTGCGGGAAAAGGGGTTTATCCATCCAAGTTTTTCACCTTGGGGAGCCCCACCCTTTGTGAAAAAGAAGGATAGGACCTTAAAAAGTGGGGACTATCCCCTCTAATGGGGTTACCAAAAAAAAATTCCTTCCGCGGATTGATTTTTGTTTGTCATTTCCAAAGCAAAGTTTCTCTAAGAAGCTTCGCGGTTCCACAGATTAAATCGAAAAGGGGATGTCCCCAAACCCTTTCCCCCCAGAAAAGGTCTTTTAAAAAACGTGACCCCTTGGGGGTTACAAATGGCCGCGATTTAGTATTTGAAACCCCCGGTGTTTAAAGGGGTTTGGAAAATTTTTTTTTAGGGTTTTTTCATCGTGACCCAAAAGTATTAGAAAACGAAAAGGGCCAAAAGCAAACCCTGAAAAATTTGAAAAAAGGGTTAAGGGAAAAACTTTTGCTAAGAAAGGTGATTTTTTTGTTTAAACCAAAAGGCCTTTTCTGGGTATATTTTGTAAAGGGGGTCTCATGGCCCCCAAAAAATGCAAGAAGTCTGTTTGGAAAGCCCTTTTTTTAAAGGGGAGGGGTTCGAACTTTTTAGGTTTGGGGGATAAAACCGTTTTTTTATTCGGGACTTTTAAGATAAAACCAAACAATTAACTCAAAAAAAGAATTTTAAATGGGGCCTAAAATGTGAAACATTTTTTCCTCCTTGCGGACACTGTTCACTGCCCAGTTTCAAACCAATTTTTTTGGAGAACCTTTTGATGTTTTTGTGGCATCAACCATGGTTTGGTTTTTTTAGAAAAGAAGACATTGCTTATGCCTCACAAATTTTCGACCTAGAGGAGAATTCCCGACAAGATTTGGAGCGCACATCGTGCAGGGCCTTAAAAAATGGAAATTCCAAGGAAAATTTGTGCCAATTTAAACAATCATAAAAGTTTGAATATTTTTTTTACCCATCTAATTGAAAGAGGCAAGGAAGGTTGGATTAATAAGAAAAAAAACTTGGGAAAGGGTTCCATCCGGAAAAGAAATTTTGAGCAGGTTTTTGGGGCCCCAAAACAATTTAACTTGTTTAAACCCCTTTGAAGAGGGGTTGATCTAAAAACCCCCTTGGTGTAAAAAAATTTTTACCAGTGTCCTTTTGGGGGGGATATTATCGAGGGGCAAAGCAAGGCGGTTTAAACCAAACAAAGGCGAAACCAGTGAACCAAATTTCAAATGCAAAAGGAGTCCCTTTTCCAATCACTTTGGAAAACCTAAGGACTTTGCGGAAAAAATTCCCCAAAAAACAAAACCAAGTTTTTCCCTACCCCCCGGATCAAGATGATCAGCCTCAGGACAGATTTGGTGGGCAAAAAGAAAAAAATTGCTGATATTCGCAAAGGTGTACATGTTTTCCAAAAAAAGGCCAACACATAAACCCCCGGTTTTTCAAAACCTCTATCTAACCGAGTGAAGGGGAAATTATTAAGGACTTTCCCTAGGCCAAACCCCCGAAAGGAAAAACTCATAGGGGCTTTGGTCTTTAACCAAGGTATCCCTTTTCACCCAGGTTCCCACCCCACATAGTTACAAACTTATTTTTAAAATATTCTGAGACTGCATGGTGTTCCCAAAACTATCATATCAGACAGAGGCTCTCAGTTTATTGCTCGTTTTGGGAGTAGTTGCATAAAGAGTTGGGGACAAAGTTGATTCGAAGCTCAGCTTATCATCCTCAGACAGATGGACAAACGGAACGAGTGAATCAAGTGTTGGAAGACATGTTGAGAGCATGTGTTGTGTCAGCAAAAGGGTCATGGGAGAAATGGTTGCCTTTGGCAGAGTTCTCCTATAACAATAGTTATCAAGAAAGCATTAAGATGGTGTCGTTCGATGCGTTGTATGGACGAAAGTGTAGAACCCCTGTCAATTGGGTTGAAGCAGGAGACAAGGGATTCTATGGTATGGATTATGTGAAGGAGGCAGAAGAGATAGTCCGCACTGTTCAACAGCATATTCGGGCAGCTCAGTCTTGACAGAAAGGGTATGCCGATCAAAGGAGGAGACCTTTGGAGTTTCAAATTGGCGACTATGTGTACCTTAAGGTATCACCTATGAAAGGCGTCCGCCGTTTGGAATTAAGAAAAAGTTAGCACCCCGATATGTTGGACCCTATCGGATTGTTGCTAAGAAAGGGAAGGTAGCATATCAAGTATAGTTACCTCCAGAGATGAGTGCTATCTTTCCAGTGTTTCACGTATCTCAGTTCAAGAAATGTCTTTGAGTTCTGGAAGAAGAAGTTGTCCCGAGTTCCAACATCGTGGTCAGTCAGACCTGGAATATAATGAAGAACCGAAGGAAGTTTTGGATACCAAAACAAGAGTCACCCGAAACAGAGAAGTGAAGACTTTGAAGATTCTTTGGAGTCATCATGGTCCCAATGATGCAACCTGTGAAACAGAGGATTTCCTACGCACGAACTATACCGCCTTTTATAATAAATGGTACGAAACCCAAATCTCGGGACGAGATTTCTTTAAGGGGGAAGGGCTGTGACACCCTGTGTCAAGCTTGGATTAGGATCATCATTAGCCACTAAACATAAGCATTTCATTACATTCATGCTTGCATATGGCCTCATTTGATGTGTGTGATTATAATGTATTTGACCCTAGAATTGAATAAGTATTTTATGCTCTAGTCTTGTTTAACTTGCTTAGCTAAGTTTGTTACACCTAGAATAAAGAGTAGATTGCTTTTCTTGCTAATCACCTTGCCTAATTAAGCTTAGTTTAATTTTTAAGAATAAAAGTAATTCTTTTTCTTAAATGAGTTATTTAGTTTTAAATCTAAAACCTTTTCAAATAATGGTTTTCAGAAAATGTGACCTACATGAAAAATGTAGAGAATATTATTCTGAACAAATTTGGTTTAAGCAGCAAGTTCAAATTTGGAGTTTTTGAAACTGTTTTGAATCAATTTCAGTTTGAAACAAATAAAAGAAAAATGGAAAAGGGAAAGGAAATCGGAAATGGGCCACGTCCAACCCTTTCGGCCCACTCGACCTTGCCCACGGCCCGCTCGCCGCCCGCGCCCCGCGCTTGCGCAGCACTCGGCACGCCGCGCTCTCCCGCGCGCAGTGCCGACACGGCCGCAGCGTACGCCGACGTTGCTGCCGCGTGGTGGCCGGTTTTCTCTGCGCCGCACCGAAAGCCGCAAGCCGCTCATATGCCCTACGCTGCGCCATGCCGTCAGCCCTGTCGCCCCTCACTGCCACCCTGCGCCGACCACACCACTGGCCACGCCGCGGACAGCGCCACGCTGTCACATTGCCGGTGCCGCACACGCTAGCGCCCCGACCAGACCTCGCTCCATCTCGGTCAAGCTTCAATGCGTATTCGTCTTAACGGCGCGCGGACCAATAGCTCCGCTGCCGCGTCCCTGCTCGCCCACATCGTCGCCTCTGCCCGCGCAGAGCACCGCGCAGCATGCCGCGCCGTGCCGAGCCGTCGCGTCGCCTTTACCGCGCCGCAGTGCCACCCACCGGCCAGCTACGCCTTGTCCTGCTCACGTTCGAGTGCAAGATCCGCGCTAACGGCGCTAGGGCCAAGAACGCTCCGCACACAGCTGCTGTCACCTTTGCTTCGCACGCCGCTGCCGCTCTGCCGCGCTGCCGCCACCGTCGCGTCCCGGCCCCCACCGGCCGCGCCGGTCGGCCACGACCACGCCAGAGGGAGCGCCTACACCCCGTCCCCTTCTCGCACTTGCCAGCACTACACCCGCATTCACTCGCTCTGCCTCTGCTCTCGCCACGCCGAGCGCACTGAGCACCGCAACACCCCCGTTTCAAATTCGCCTCCATCTGCGCTCCTCTGCTCGATCCATCTCGCCCATCGCTTCGCCTTCACGTCGCACATGCCACGCTCGCCCAAGCTCCGACAGCCGAGCACTCCTCTCGCCGGAACGCCATTTCCGTTCCTCGTCTCTAAGTCGCCACCGCACGCCGCCGGCCCGCTACAGGGTTGTGCTGGTTCAACCAACACCACCAGTCGCTTCACGACGTCACCCCGAGCACGCCAAGCCTAGCCTTACCGCCAGCAAGCTCTTCGTCGGCGAGAACGCGCCGGTCAGCGCCGATGCTCTACCCTGGCTCGCTGGCAAGTGGACCCTGTGTTGACCGCGGTCCCCACCTATCAATTCACCCTCCCGCACGCACTGGGCCGAGCCCAACACTGTTCACCATGGGCCCAATTCAGAAATGTATTTCCTTTTTCCTATTTTCAGTAATTTAGTTAATGCTTGTTCATTTAATATCTGGAGTTTGGTAAATCCTAAAATGGTGAAATATATTGTGTTAGACTCAATAAATGAAGTTCTTACTGTTAAAAATATAAAAGTAACTTTTGGAGAATGTCTTCAGTTCTAATGTTTAAATAATCTTTTTCTGCATTTATCAAAGTTTAAATGTGTTCCTGTATAAAATGATCAGATAAAAATGTGGAGTTTTTATGCTAGCCCTATCACCCTGTGTAGAAGCTAAGAAAAATATAACATGCCATGTTCCTGTGTAAGTTTTAATTGTTATCTATTAAAATGTATTTCTGTTGTTTTCTTAGATAACTTCCTCTGGTAAATCTGTGCATAGTTAAATCATGAAACTTTTTTTGTAGCCTCTGTGTACCATGATCTGTCTAGGAAAAATATAATATGTGGTGTGTTGTATGGCAGAAAAGATACTTGTAGTTCAAGTGTCCTTTTCTAGGGTTTTCTTTGAAAAATCATATACAAAATAATATGGTAGTGTTGATCATGGAACTTTCTTGATAAATATGTTTCTAAGCAAAGAACCTATTAAAAATAAGATATAGCATGTTTCACCCTGTTAGCCTTTTCACCCTGTTAGCCAGTAGGTCTAGTTCAAAGTGCTTTTTCTGCTTTTAATTTCATCTTTTTGTATCTGCTAATTGGTAGCTTTGCTATAGGTGAATTTTATGCAGTAGTATCCTTTAAGCATGCTCTGTCCCCTGTAATTTTTGTAGATTTTTCTAATCAGTTTATAATAGGCTTGTTGTGTAAAGTGGAACTAGAATGAATATTAGGTTAACTCTAGAAGCAATCTTTGGGTGTTTTAATTCTTGTTCAAGCATCATCCCTGCAGCATCAAGTTTACTTATATGCATTGCAATCATTCAGGATCAGTAGAGGAACACCAGGTGCCACTTGCAGAAGTAGAAGTCCAGGAGGTGCAGTAGCTGAACGAGGAGTTCCCGGAGCCAGAAACTAACCTCCCCGAGTGCCCTGACCACCAGCCCTCCACCTTCACTCAAGGCAAGCCCCGAAGCATCTTTAAGCCTCCTAGTATTTACAATTAATCTGCTTGATTATTTTATAATGTGATGCATTAGGTGACAGGAGTTGATTGAATCTGAGTTGATGCATTACCTTCCTTGATATTTCAATTTCCTACCTTGTTACCCTGTTAATAAAAGTAAAAGCAACTACTTAGCCTGCTTAGAATAAATGGTTACATTTATAATTATGTTCGTATTATCCCACGGGGATAGTACCGATCACGGTTGGCTATATTTGCTATCGTGGAAAGAACCAATGGTAGTAATGAAATGCGGTCAACTGGAAGGTAAGGGCACCAAGTGGTTTAGACTTGGGGGCAGTCCGTCCGTTGGATCGTATAGGTTTGTATACGATGGTGACTCTCTTACATCTTTGAATGCGCCCTTTCACATAGGGGTCGTTGTGAGTATCGACCCCGAAGCCGAGTAAACACTGTCCGGGCCGACTCTCAG